>OX637461.1:15280922-16480922 GCA_951799995.1 Trifolium subterraneum
GCAGCATTTCCACGATATCGTTATGATCAATTAATGGGACTTGGCCGGAAAGTCTTCTTGCCTCTATCATTAGCTCGGGTAGTCGCCGTTTCTGGTGTTTCAGTCACCTTTCCATGGCTCCCTTAATTATGTGCTCGGAATTTCCCTCTTGCTTGAGTAATGGGAAGCGGGCTAGCCCCCGAAAATGCCTGTTCGCTTGTCGTTGGGGATCAAAATCTTACTTGCTGAAACTGTACTTGTAGGATTGCATTTTCAAAACCTTTAGAGAAAGAGAGGAACCAGAAACTATAGATTCGCCAATCACAGCCCTTGCAGCTCCTAGCTTTCTTGCTCTATCTATTAGACAACCACCACTGATTCTTCTACATTCATAGAGTGATTTGCATAAAAATCAGTGGTGGATACTCTTCTTATACCATGCTTACTGAATTAAAGAATTAACCATGTGTACTTCATGCCAAACCTGAATACCATTCTTTCAAGCATGAAGTCATTAACCATAGAACCATAGCTATAGCTTGCTTGCCACTTGCATGCAAAGAAAGAGCTTTTTAGAGTAAAGTCAGGCAGGCAGTAAAGCACAGACATGGCATGCGGAGAATCCGCTCGCTAGTAAGACAAGAGTGATCATAAGACTGCGTAGAAGTGGTCATCAGTGTGTCCACCACACTTTCGTTCGTAAACCGAGAAGTAGTAAGGTTTTTATGTGTAGTTGAGAGCGGCGTCTACGCCCTGAAAATAGTCATCTTAGTCGGAAAAGGGGAATTTCCAATAGGGGGGGAATTTATCTGCTTCCTTGCTTTCCTCCTCTCTATCTCTTATTGTGTTCTCGTTCTCAATTCGTTTGTAGCGAGTTCATGCTTTTTCCTTTACTAGAAGACTGATCCTAACCGCGGAAATTCCTTTTTTACTTTTTTGCTTCGCCGAGCTGAACTTTCAATAGGGAAGGGAATACTACTTTAGGACAGTCTTCTTCCACCTCGGTTTGTTCTTGATGTATCGGATTCTCTGCTTTAAAGAATTCTCCTGCTACAACAAAAGAAACTTGGCTTCCTTCTAGGTAGGGGCAGAATAGCTTCAATCGTCACCCTTCCCTAGCCGCTCTCCCTCTAGCTTTAACAAAAATACCTGGATCCGATCTACGAAGCTAGCAATACTTAAATTACCAGGGGAGGGATATATATGTTTTAGATGTCTTCAACTCTCCCTTACCCTACTCCTTGACTGGAAATGCTTTCTTTTCCTAAGAGATCTATCCGAGCTCTAGAAGATCTTACCCCAGGTGCTCACAATTCTTCCCCGGCTGATGCCTTAATATCAGAACTGGGAAGAAAAAAACAGCCTTCTCACTCCTATCTTCATAGGAAGAAACGGGATAATCTCAAATTGCTCAAGTGGGATGAAATCACTCTCAATACCGGTTTCGGGAGTAGAGGTGGAACTTTCACTAACTAGATGGAGACGCGGATTTCGAGCCTTATATTGTCTTGCTCTTCTTTAAAGAAATTGCTTGAGCGGCTTTCAAAGAAAATCTGACCGCAACGGATGGAGTCTTTCTTAGTGCAATACGTACAACCTACTAGTGACTAATTCCCCCTCGTCTTATCAGGGTAGCGATTCTATGCCTGACTCCATAACTCGTATTAGAAGGAGAAGTGCTCATAAAAAAGCCAATACTTAGTTGGGATTACGCTTTTTCCTTGTTGTCTCGCTCAATGGACCCTGCCCGGGCTTCCTTTAGTACTACAACGATCAGACCACTTTCCTTTCTTTATTAGGAATTATCTGTGGCAGTTTCGTTTCCCATTTAGACTATACCAGCTTCTTTCCCTACTGGCTAAACTAAAGCTTTGGCCCTTGGGTTCCACCTACCGCATGGAATCTGCTCACTTTACAAGAAGGGCGAACTCCGCTACTGCGCTCACCAGACAGAAAGCCAGGTTCCAACTCTTCTTTTCCGTAAGAGAAATGGCTTCCATAACCAACCTGATGAACAAGGTTTTTCTTACTTGCTTGGTCTTTAATTCCTCTCTTCTTTCCTGTAAACTTGTAAATTAAGATTATGCTTTTGGTAAGGGGAAGAGGGAATATGTCGTCATCTATCTGTCATCGGGTGTGGGTCTTCTTTCCTCTGGTATTGGGCATCCAGAACCAGTCTCGTTAATTGGCAATTTCTCTCTTGACATTAGCGAATCCCTTATTTTTTTAGAAGAGTCGCCCGGTCATCCCTTGTTGCTTGCTTTGCTTTGGGCTCATCCCGTGCTTGGTATCTTAGATATGCGATATCACGTTCGATGTGCTCTTTCTTTATGAAAGATCTCTCCTCCCGTTAAGCACTCGGGTACAGGTAGACGGAGGAGTTAGAGGTTATGTAATTCGCTATATTGAATTCCTTTTTTATAAGTACGATTCCCGTCCTTTGTCGGAAAGGGTGTCCACTCTTGCAACAGTCGTAATCGGTCTTTAAAGTATTCAGGACTCGGGCTATATGCCCTCTTTTCGATAGATAAATTTGAAAGCTCTCGGCGCTAAACATGCGAGAAAATGCTCTCTTTCTTTTAAGGCCTAGGAGTTCATTCAACTATAGCAAAGTCGGGACGCAGCGAATTCCTTATTATCTCCTCCTTATGGTAACAGGAATATGTCCAACCTCTATCGGTCATCCCTTGCTTCTTCGATCCTCGGCCATATGTCCTCTTCAAGCTCTCCCTTGTTTGGTTTTGGTTGGGAAAGGCCGGGCGGAGCTGTGGATGCTGAGTCCTTTCCTTGGAGAATAGAAAGGATTCACTATCTCTATCCCGAAGTCACTATTTGAACCTGTGAGTACTGAAACTTACAAACTGCCTCCAACCGTAAAAAAAACGATTAGGCTTCCATTCCAATTCAAGATATTAAATCCAGTTATTTCTTCGAATTTGACCAATCAACATTCGTTTTTATGCTGCCTATAAAGATAAGAAAGAGCCTCTACTATTTCAACAGCCAGAGAGCCCACTCAATGAACAAAGCCTTTCTCTTTTGTGGAATGTGCACACAGAGTTGGAGGGATCAGTTGGATCTTACTGAGAAACCCACCTTTTGAGGCTACATCTCAGGTACAGACCGAATGTCCCCTAAGGAAGGCCCTTAAGGGGAGGGAACACTAACTAACTAATTGGTTTTGTTCCGCCTTCTCCACTTGACTCCACTGGTCGAGAACTCTACAGCTTCATCCGAGATCCTTCTATTTTACTCATCTTTCTATCGTTGTGCTGTTCTACCCACTGCTTATCGATAATAAATAACTTTTATTTCATTTTTGGTAGGGCTTTTCCCCATTGCCATCCCTTTTTCCAATTCCCTACTTATTATTTATATACTCATATAAGACTTCTATTCAGACATGATGGATATTGAAACCAGCAACTTATTAGGAGAGTAGCTAGACTGAGTTCCACTTCTATACTCCAGTTTACCGAGGGCTAATGGCTGGCTTCTTTGTCTAGTCGCAAATTTCAAACTTAGCCTAGCCGATTGGGTTTGTTTTGTTCCTTAACACAGCCCTAAAAGAAAACTTTAGTTCAGTGACATCACAAGGGTTGGTTTGAACGCTTAGGGCAATCAATTGGTAGGGGTCATCCGGTAATGCTTGAAAGGCAAGGAAAGCTGTCCTATCATTTATTGGAGTGGAAGGCCTTCCCATCCTCATTCCGAAACAAAGAGAGTAAGGCCACTTATGACCTATCTTCTTGGTCCAACCCCTACTTTAAGAGGAAAGCACAAATCCCCTTTTCGTTTAGCCGATATCTCTTGAAGTATTTTTTTTGAAAAGCCTGCGGTAAGCCACTCTTCCTTATTTTGCTGCCTAGTTTCAAGCTTCTTAGATCTACCTCGCTTCATTCCCTGTCGGAATGGTTACTGGGAAGGGAAGCACAGCAATAACGCCTTTTTCCTTTTTTCTCCCGATTAGACGAAAGACATGTTGGGGCTGTATCCGAAACATTTTTGAACTGCCGGCCCGACAACCAAGCCTATAACCGGCAATAAGAGGTCAAGTTGAGACATACAAAGGCTCCAGTGAAGAGCTTAAAATCAGTACAAGGGCTGCTATTGAAGTGAAGGGATGAAATCTCCCAATCAAGGACTGCTTAGGTCCCTTCTAGTCCGTCCTGTATTTGAGTATGATCGACGTATTGTATTTTCCCTATACGGGCATATGTTCGACTTCCTGATCAAGGGCATCCGTCCACAAATTCTTTGATGTAAATATAGATATTCCCGACTTTTCATACCATGGGAAATCCACTCGGACGAAGACATATATGATAGGATTATTTGAGAGAAGAGTCGTGCCCTACCTATTCTACAAAACCTTATCCTAGTTTTTACTTCTTTTTATATATATAAGCATTCATCAAAGGATTCTGCTTCCACTGCCTTAGTGCTAATTACAAACTAATTATCCTCATCCCAAAACCCCTTACAAAGAAAGGTAGGCGTGCAATAAGAGAAAGCTTACCTTGCCCCGAGAGAGACCATAGGATAAAGTCAGCGTGCAAGAGCTAGAGAATCCCGGAGTATAGTGAGAGACCTGGTGCAAGCTTTTAGAGTATGGCTATCAGTCCCAAGTTTAAGCTAATCACTCGTAAGGTTATGTAGCCCGCCTATAGCCCAACCTTTAAGCATCAACAGAAGATCCAGCGGGATAGTCGTTCTCTGTATCCAAATGCTAGAGTAGGAGAGGAGTAACCTAACCTTATCCAACCTTTGTATCCGTAAATCCCTATATAGCCTACCAACATTGTACCCTTTTGCGAGCAAGTCAGCCTCTATTTATTAAACCCTTTCTAGAGTCACCAGCTAATCCTAAAATCCCAGGTGCGTAAGCAAGCTACCCTTTAGTAAGTAGTCAGCAACCCTCCTAAGCCTTGTTTTTAGGAGTAACCTGGGATGGGATCTTTTTAAGCTCGTTATAGGAAGACGCGCTATATGAGTAATTTATCCTAGTAGACATTATACTAGGAAGCTCCTGAGTCAACCTCTAATTTATAAGCCAGTCAGCGGGATAGATGAATATGAACTTCTCTAAGAGAACAGTTCAACGGGTTTAATTGAATTCCGTTATATGATCAGATTAGATATTCTCTAAGACTGTATAAGAGAGACCTAACTAACTGGATTGCTAGCAGTGATCATACCCGATGATGTGAACCCGATTGTATCAGCTCTTGTGATCATATCCCATGCTATCAATGGGAGTTAAGTCCGCCTATCCATCAACATAAAAGTTAAAGGAGCCCGCTAACTACTGCACTTCCTAATGTGATATTGAGTTTTGCCTAAACTTGCCCGCCCATACTCTTAACTTTTCGCTTAAGCTCTCAGACTAGAGCTATTCTAACTAAACCGAAAATTCTAATATACCCCTCTCTCCTCTCTCCTCAATGGCTAAATACCAAAGCTAACCTTAAATGGGTTAAAGACCGAGCCAGAACAGGAGCTTAGCCTCAATCTTAGATAGGAGATTCCCCATAACAACTCAACTACGTCGAGCCTTGCCTTGAACAAGCCAATCAACCTCAATCCTAGGAAATGATTTCAGGTGAAGCTCACCCCTCTTGTTCTCATCTTAAGGGAAGGCCCAGGCGCAGAAGGAAGACTCTTTGATCGGGTAGTTCCTGTTCTCAGTCATCTTAGGTGCGGTTGGCCAATTAATTACTTAAATTTATAGCGCGAGCCCCACTCATACAAGTAGGGGAAAACTCTAGTTCAACTGTTTTTTATTCAGATTCAGAATTGGCTGGGGCCTTAACCGTAGCTTTTGGCTGGGGGGAGCTATGGCAAGGGTAGTTTCCTCGGAAAAAGGAGGGGAAGCCCCGACTTTCCAATAAGGCCTGGGGGAATTCTATAGGAGAAGAAAAATAAACTAGGATCTTCGGCTGATAAGAAACTTCAACCCCAGCGAATGGCAAAACAACAGCAATTGGTTCGTAGGAGGCTCCCACTATACATATGTAGTTTGTAGGAAGGATATGATGGCATCAAGACTGCTCGTTGTTGTACCCTAAATTTTGCCCACTCTTTTATCACATATAGTGTTTTATGTTGCATTATCTTACAAATGTGTGAAGTAGCCTGTTTGGTAATACCAATGGTTTATAAGTGCATGTGAGCACAGGGTCACAAGTTTGAGTCTCACTTAAGTCTTTTTTTGTGTTTTATTTTATTAAAAAAAAAGAGTCACAAAAATTGTTTTTTTAAATTTATTATTTCTATATTTTATATTCATTTTTTTATTATTGGAAAAATATAAAAAAAAGTATAAGATCTTAACAAAAAAAAATATAAAGAGCAGATCATGCAAAAAAATATATAAAGAGCAGATCATGCAAAAAAATATATAAAGATCCCAAAATATAAAATAAAAAAACAAAAGAATATAAAATTTTACAAAATCTGAAAAGTATGAGCTAATCAAATTTAAAATGGAAAGTTTCTATTCATATGCAAATCAATGCAAAACCATTCCTAAATTAGATCAGAACTTAATTGTTATAACCTAAAAATACATAGTATAAAAAGAAGACCAAAAAGTCAGAATAAGGGGAGAGAGCATCCACAATATAAAAAATACGCAGCATTGCTGCAGCCTCTCACTCTTCACTTCACCATCTCCAATTCATTCACCATTAACCACCACCACTGCTGCTTAACTCAAAACAAGAAAACTCAATTCCATAACTTTCAAACCAAGAAATTAAATTCAACTTCAAAATCCTCCACTATAAACCAATCACTACCCTCAACCTCTATCAACAAAAAACCACCATATCCAATCACTATTCTCAACCTCACACAACCATCACTATAATTCAATTACCGCCAAATCAAACCAATATTTTCAGTTACCCACAACCAGAACAAAACAAGAGAGAAACATAGGAAGAAAAACTGTCGTCACTGCCACCGGCTGCGAATCCAGAGAACCATACTGTTGAATCCATCACCACCGCTGTTGCCGCGTCTGAGAGAAAACAAAGAAACAGTGCAAGAGAGGACAAAGAGAATGATAGGAGACGGCGATGGCCAGCGCCGGAGCCGACGCCGGTGAGATGTTTGGAAGCCGAGAGAGAGAGGATGGCAAGAACTTGGGGAGTATGTAAGTTTGCTTTTGTTTCAAATTAAAGAAGATGATACTGGTGAGTAATTCTTCCTTTTATTCTTACTTATTTATTTTTCCTTTTTATTATAATTACTTTGCTACGCCACATGCCGCCATATGTATGGTGAGTTTTTTAAAATAAAATTAAAAAGGGGAATGGATGTGTATGTCGCCCCTGTGATGGTTCTTTTTTAAATTGGAAATGGAAAAACTATTACTCTAACTTATTTAAAAAAAACAAAAAACACAAAAAAACAGAAGATTACAAAACACAAAAAAATACAAGTACAAATTTCTTTAAATTAATTCACAATAAATAGTAAATGAATAAAAAAGGGGTGGTCGGACGTATGACCTTCTTGCTCCCCGATTACCCGGGTTCTTGCCGTACGACTCGTTGCTTGGGTAATTGTCATTCTCACAAAAAATATTCAAACAATAAATAAATAAATAAACTCGAATGAAAAAGGAGTGGTCGGACGTATGGCCTTCTCGCTCCCCGGTTATCTGGATACTTGACTATGACTCGTGGTTCGGATAATCGTCATTCTCTTTAAAAAAAACATAAAAAATAATGAAATCATAAAAAATAAATTTTTGTTTCTTTTTAATGCATGTAAATTAACTTTTGGTAAATAAATGGATGAAAAAGAGATGGTTTGGTGTATATCACTCCCTCTCCCGATTACCCGGATTCTTGACGTATGGCTCGTAACTTGGGTAGTTGTCATTCTAAACATTAAAATAAACTTCAACACACCAAACCTTACTATTTTCGCGCCCCCGTGCGTTTATTTTTCAATCCAATAAACTTTTTTTCGCCTAAGCGCGACTAACATATTTTCATAAATAAAATCAACCAACCAACAATTATTTTCTACGCAGAACTGCGTGTAGCTTTCAATTTCCCATTGCACCCGGGAATACGTAGGAGCGAGATTCGTACATCTCGTCAAGCACACTAATTAAAAAACTAATTTTTTTTTTCCCTTTTTATAAATATTTTTAATAACTAATAACTAATAAAAAGCATGCAAATAAATTAAAACAATATTTTTAACCCTAAAATTAATGAGAAGGTTCCCGTTGAGTACAACGGATGTGAGAGGTGTTAATACCTTCCCCTCGCATAATCGACTCCCGGACCTGGAAATGGTTGCGACGTCCATCTTTCCATTCTTTTAAGGTTTTATCGATATTTTCCTTTTCTTTCGGGAATAAATAAAGTTCGGTGGCGACTTTACTGTCTAGCGAGCACTTCCCGCTCGCGCATTTTTCCACCCGCTTCACTCGTATGGAGACTTTTTCTCAATTGTAGGAACCTCCGGGAATGTCTTAGTCCTAGTACTTACTGTTAGGAGAATAGCCCTTCGATCCTTATTATTGTGATTATTGTTTGTTTGATAGTTCGGCTAGCTTGTTGAACCAGTAGAAAAAGATCCGATTCTTCGAACGTACTGATATATAGAGTAGTTAGTATAACGCAGAATCGAGTACTTACTTATAGTAGAATAATAATAATCTACTGTACTTTTTTCAAGGAAAAATATTGTATAGTAATGATGCCGAATCCGTTAGGTTGAGTTAGTAAAGGAGCATCCGTTAGTACTGATAGAATCGTTCTAGCCTCAACAGGGGAATTACTTTTCAAGTAAACTGACTACTATTCTTACTTCTAGAACCAGGGTATGCTTATTCACTAGTTGCTGGAAGGGTAGAACGTAGGGAAGTGTCGGCTCATCTTTCACTTCCGGACTCTAGCTTTCGAAAAGCTTCCTCACCTGTAGCACCCGACTTAGCTTTAAGCCAATCCCGGTGGACTTCCTTATCCTAATTCTAGAACCTTCACCTGGGAGTCAGAATCTTCCGTACTTTGTCCTTAGTTAGCCTTTGTTTGTCTCATTTCCCCTTCCTCACTTTAGCTCTACGGAATGACTCCTACACCTCCTGCTACTGAACTATACCTCAAAATTAAAAGAAAAAACTCTAGCTCAGCTCGGGGTTAGGCTTATGTGTCCTACCTTGCCATAATCAAAATTGACAACATCTTCGGACCTTGGCCTTGAAGTCGAGTTACTCTCGTGCCCAAACTCCAAAGACTCTGAAAAGGACTAAACTCCGCTACTTGTCTCAGCATCTGCTTCGTTCGGTCTTGCTGCTACTTTTTCAGAGGGATCCCCAAAGTAATATACTTACATGCCCTCCCATATTGGTATCCCATGTCTGATTCTCCTTCTCCCTCCAGATTCTATTTCTGTGAAATCTCTGTTTGAACACCATTCCAGTTCCAGATACCTGGTTTTAGTTCACAACCCCACCTTTCAGTTGAAGTTAAGTTAGCTTCCCCTCTCATTGAAAATAATTTATTATTCTTCAGTCAACAAAGCTTTTTCTTATTCCTTCCCCGATAAAACCTTCTCTGAGCCAACAGCCCGATCCATCTTAGTTCGATTAGGAAGTCCACGCACAACGAGAGCGAAGTCATGCAAACTCTGAACAAAAGGAGCAGCTGCATTTGTTCCGTTGGGGAAGGCTTCAAAGATCAAAGGAAAAAAAAATAAAGTAAGAAGTCTAAAAATAGACAAGAGCGCATTCGATCGTATATTCATAGTTGGCATCAGTCTCTTAAAAAGAATAAGCTCGAGAAGGGGAATCTGTGGGACTTATATCCGTAGCAGCTCTTACTGTTAGAAAGGGAACGGAATCCCTATCCGCTGTGAGAGTAGACGGTGCTAGTGAATCTAGCTAGGTCCTTAAGTCTCGCCTTATTAGTCTAGGTAACTTTATTCGCTCACTGTAATGGTAAGGCTAATAATCAGACTTTCTGTTTCCTGGCTTCGCTCGAGATCTCCGAACCTTCGCTCTGCTCTTGCTTGCAACTATATGGTATTCCAAAGCCGTAAGAATTACTTGTAATTCAAAAGCTTACGTAATTGCTAAGTCTTCCATCCTCTCCTTTACAGTCGAGAACTACGTACCTCTAAGATGGAAATAAATAAAACAAAAAGTCTGACCTAGGGGACTGCTACCTACTAAGCCGAGCCTGCAGTTGCACAAACTTCTACCATACTTCTGCAACTTAAATTAATTACAAATGCAGTGGAACCTGTCGAGGCTGGTCAAGATCAATAGGCCAATATTCCTTCTGTTTGTGTAAATTGACCCAATCTATGGAGTTCTTTTTCCCTTCGGCGGGGCTGTTAGAGTCTGTCACTGATCTCAACTAGCACTAGTCTTCGTGTTAATAAGTGTAACTGAACTAGAGCTAAAGGCACGTAGTTACTCGAGCTAAGCTATAGGGTCTATGTTAATAGAGCTCGACTGTAAGTAAATGAGAGGAAGATACTTTATCTCCAGCTCAATCACCAGCACGTAAATAGAAGATATTCCACTTCTATGCTCTATTTCTATTTCTTGTTTACTCCGTTCCACTCGATTGTGAGCTCGTTTGGGAAGCTAGATCATTCAACATGCTTTCTTAGCTGGAAATAAAATGATACTGATTATCTTATTATTACAGCTTAAGTGCATTTTATATATAAGATAGAATCTCATGCATGCTTGGAGGTTACTCTAAAGGATTTTATTAGGTGCTAGAAGCTGCTTGAGGACTTGCTAACCTTACTCTTCCTTATCCAGTGAAAGATTAATTTTTTGAGTTAGATCGAGTGGAATCTTTCCGAGAAGAGGTGCCAATCCAGGCTAACTAGTATGAGTTCATACCCGCCTTTCGCTGCTTTGAGCTTGAACGTTGCACTAAAGTTGAGCTCATGAAAGAGACTTCAGGTTATAAAAAGATTTCCTTCCTTTAAGGCTAGCTCATTTGCCGATTCGAGGACTTATTACTACTTAATTCTTGCAAGCCCACACCTTCCTTAGAAGAGAACCAAGAAGAGAAGAGACAGTCTGACTATCTCTTGTGCCAGAATTCAGGCTCAAGGCCACTTAACGAGACGAAAAGAAAGAGATTCATCTCATTCCCTCGCCTGAGATGCAAGCTCTATTAAGCCCCCACTTTTCTTTCTATATTTTAGATAATACTAGCCAAAAGGGGACATTTAGAGGCGGTTAAGAGACTTCGGCTGGTGGAATGAATGCTGCTCTTGTTCTTTCAAGGGGCGCTCATTAAGCTAAGCAACCTTCCTTGGGCCTACCTTTGGGATAGATTCCCTCAACAGAAACCTTCAATGCGAGAAAGCCAGCAGTTTGGGTTCTGAGCTAACCATTCGTGAAGCCAATCCCTTCTGGTTTCATCCCCGCTCTTCAAGGATTAAATTTTGCATGGGTGTAGTTCTACTATGGATTCAATTCCTTCAAACAGCTTATTCGAAAACAATTCTGCCTTTAGCCGCAATGCAAGAAAGGAATTCCTTTCAAAGTTCTGTTAGGTTCTTAGTAGCAATCTACGACTTCCTGTCTTTTTACCTTACTAGTCCTATGCATAGTCAGTACTATAGCCCTAATCATGGCAACTAACCCTTTTTTAGATTAAGGGAATACTGGGAATAAATAGAGTCCATTAGACGCTTATAGGGCACGCTGTGGTGCGTTCCATAGTTCTCCATGAATTGGAGGTGCCGCCGATAGGTGTCCAATGAGAGGGGCCGACCATAAGGGTAGAATAGGACCCCCCTTATACGATGCCAGCCCTCTAAAAGTGAATCCTCCGTAAACCTGTCTGACCTTAATGCTTTTTCCATCCTCAGTTCTATCTCGTATTGTGTATCCAAAATATCATCCTCTATAACTCCAAGTGTTTTCCCTATTAAGTTAATAGCAAGACGATCCTTGAGTTCTTGGCGCCTCTGCCCATCCCCAAGTAGGGGGTTATATTCTGTAGCGGGCGCCGTGGGTTCACCAGGGTTGGGAGAGTCGGGTTGGTTGACACTGGCTTCGGAACTCTCTGTGTAATTGCTTCCAAAGAGGTCAGTCCACCTGAAGTTTCGTCCTCCTAGGTTCGGACCTTCAGAGCTGGTCACCATTTGTGGATAGGAGTGGAAGTCCCCCCAAACCGACCGAACGACCACACCTATTGCCGAAGCCATGCAGTTCGGGCAGCCCAGTTTTAGCAATGCCAAGTGGAAGGCTTGGGCCCCGGCAGCGGTAGCTAGCTTATAGCATAGAGCTCCCATCAGGGCCAGATTATGACATCCGGTTGCAACTAGAATGGAATATTCTAAAGCATTCGCTTCTGAAAGAATTTGAACTAATTGTGTCACATTCTGTCCAATCGCTACATAGACACATTACAATGTCTCACTCTCAGAGGTGGCCCTCGAGTTCATTTGCTTTTGGTTTAATATGGTATCGATAGCAATAGCTGTTTTTCCAGTTTGTCGGTCCCCGATTATAAGTTCTCGTTGACCACGGCCTATAGGAACCAGGCTATCTACCGCTTTTAACCCAATTTGCATAGGCTCGTGCACTGATTTACGTTCTATAATCCCAGGGGCTTTCACTTCGACACGTCTTCGCTCATGATCGCTTAGAGCCCCTCTTCCATCAATAGGTACTCCCAACCCGTCGACCACACGCCCTAGCATAGCCTTTCCCGCAGGAACATCCACAATAGATCCATTACGTTTGACAAGATCTCCTTCTTTGATAGAGGTATCACTACCAAAGACAACAATTCTGACATTCTCATTCTCAAGATTCAACGCTATTCCTTTCACACCGCTGGAAAATTCAACCAATTCCCTAGCTTGAATCTCGTTCAATCCATAAACACGTGCAATCCCATCTCCAACTGAGACCACTCGACCGATCTCATCCACTTGAAAATTAGTGTAAAAGTTGGTAATTCGACTTTCTAATAGAGTTGTTAGTACCGCAGCTCTTACAGAGAATTCCATGATTTTTCTTATCTTCATTAATTTAAATTTTACCGGAGTAATGCCGCACCGCAGGAATAGGTTTTTGGCTCGCAAGAAAGCTAGGGTCCTGGCAACTAGCAGTCCTATCTATCCACCTCTCCAGACACAATATCTTGAGTACCTATAATGGTGACCACATCTGCTGGCATGTGATGTTTGGACATAGAATCGAGTCCTTGTGAATGGGCAGAGCCAGGTGCTCTTATTTTACGACGGTAGGGACGATTGCTTCCATTACTGACCAGAAAGACACCAAATTCTCCTTTAGGTGCTTCAACTGAGGTATAGGTAGAAGGAGCTGGTACGGAAAAACCTTCTGTATAAAGTTCGAAATGGTGAATTGAGGTAGAGTAGACCGATGATCCTGTAGTCAATTGGCCGGCTATTGAAAGAAAAAGCTTGCATCTGCTCTCCCTATTCGTTAATCTAAAAATAGGTCTGATCTCTCTCCAAACCTAACGTGATAGTTTCCCATCATAGGGCTTTCTATCTATAGATTGAGCCATTACCAAGGAGCTAATTCGTTCAGAACTCAGTTGACTGCTTATATAGATAAGGCAGAGCGTCCTTGGCTCAGCATTATAGCACATAGGGCTTCGGCGCTACTACAGCGCTTCGCTAACTCGAAGCGCCTCGCTATGAGAATCTAGCTTCGCTAACGCTCGGCTAAGTCTTGAACCTTCGCGCGTTCGCTTTCTCAGTAGCTAAAGCGCTTCTCTTTGCCCCTTAAGTAGAAGGACAAGAAAGATATTTTTTGTTTAATTGCTCCCGCTTCCTCGCGCACTCGTCAAGCCAACTTAGCTTTTTGGGAGGTTAAACTGCGGTTGAAGCGGACATTTCGAAATGACAACGTCGAAGATTTATATATTATTATCATTATTATACGGTAACGGTTATCCCGGACTGCGTTCCGGAAAAAGTGGCCTACTTGAAATGAAAGAAAGGGCGAGCACTCTTGTGTTTCAACCCCACTATCACTATACTTTGAATTGTTGTGGGCATAGTGTACATACAGCCTCTACGATAAGCAAGTGAATGGGGCCGATGCGTGGCGAACGGAACGGTTCATCAAGCCATTTCTCGCCTCAACCCCCTAAACTAAATAGGAAGAGGGGTACTTTACAAAAAGGGGGTAATATTGCTTCGAACCTGACTGTGATAGCCCTCTCGATACCTTATTGGTTGGAGCTTTGTTAGTAGTGGCTGCTTTCCCATCGCTAGAGCCTTTTCCCAGTGCGCGGAGCCCCACCCCAGGAGGGTGTTAGTGGTTTATCATTGGGTCAATAATGCTAATCCCTCTTTTTGTGCTACTCCTAGGGCGGGAAGAAGATAAGAAAACGCGAAGCGTTCTATTGGTTTCCCAACTTGTTGCTTCTAAATCTAAAGGCTGCCCTCTCTCGGCTGGATGTTGGTCCAGCCTACTACGAGGATCCCGTATCCAGCAACCCAATCTAAAAAAAGGTCAAAATAAGGCCTTGTCTAGGTTGGATGAAGCTTACCTTATTATTATGTATGAAAAGGCCTTTCCTTCACGGGCTTACTTAGTGCTTGTGCTAAGGAGCAAGAAAACGGATGCGCTAAGGTTGACACTCGACTGGTTGGAGAGGGGTGAAGTTAGAGTCAGGGGAATGGGCTTCTTCAGCTGGTGCGCTAACGCGCACTTCCGTTTTCCCTTTACTAGTTAGTAGGGGGTCCCGTGGTTCCTATGCCGCCGCGTTTCCCAATCCTTTTCTTTTAGTGCTTCGACCCGAAGCGATAGCTTCTAGCTAGTTCAGTGGATAAGATGACTGCGCTCCAGCTCACTCAAGAATGGGACGGCAGTGGTCCGCCAGCAAGCTCGTTCTGATCTTGGACGCAGTACATTGGAATCCTGAAGCACCACCACGAACGCTATCGCGCATTCGCCTGTGGTGCGGTAAGGCACCACCCTGTTGTGCCAGCAGCCAACTCCGGCGTGTCAGCTTAGTTATCCTCATCAAGCCACTTGATGTCTAGCTTGCCAACTGGTAGACGGTTCCTTTTCCCCCAGATCAATGAAGAAGGGAGAAGTCAGTTGATTCTTCCGAAGAACCGGAAGCGAAGCGCTATGCCGGGACGAGGGGACGGGAAAAGAAACGGCTCTGAAGAAAGAAATGGAGATTCCCAATGCTTCTCCACGCCCAACGAGATGCGCCAACCTCGGGATGCTTTACTCCTAACCCCACTAGGTTCCCAGACGGAGCTTAACCCGAGTCTCGGTTAAGAACGGCGATGATCTACGTTTTACACGGCGCACGATTCCATGGATAGTTTCATTCGACATCGTGATGGAGGAAATAACTTACGACCATCGGCTTTGATCATGCCACTAGGCATTTTATTAGGACATTGCAAAATTATCTGCAGACTTTGTTGCATCTCTTCAATACGGATACAGTAACGATCATAGTGATCTCCTCTGGTACCTACAAGTACGTCAGGATCCGATTGGTCATGAACATCGTAAGGTGCTGCTCTTCGCGAATCCTAGCATACCCCTGGCTGGGATGGGTAGGCCCACCATTTCACTTTAACTTAGGCCTGGGCCAAGTTAGTGGGGGGACCCTGTCGGGCTCCTCCCCCCCCCAAAAAAGACAAACTGTACGTGAGAGTTTCCCTTCATACGACTCTAATCATTCTCAGATGCCAGGGGCATCCTTTCCTTGTTTGTTGGGTTGCGTGCAAACGATCACTGGCCGCAACAGCAGGGAACTATGACCAATAGAGTCAGACACTTAGCTAAATCCGCACGCAAAAGGAATGTGGTTCTGGTTGAGGCTTTCCTTCCTTTATTAGTCTTGGGGGCGTGGGACGTTCGCGGAGTCCGTGCCTTCCGTACCACCACAGGACTGGTCGTTCTTGGGAGGATCCTGCTCCTAAACATAAGGGATAGGGGGGCCTATCATATCAAAAGGGTTGTAAAAAGAGAACCCGACTACCTATTTCATTCGACGTTCCGCCCGCCCGATTCGACCGACTTTTTTATAACAAGAAGGCGACGAGCTGATCTGCTTTGATCAAGGAAAAAACCCAGTCAACCACCAACTCGGTGCAGGTCACGTGACCTACAACTCGACCTTCGCTTTTTGAGACTTCCTCTACCCACATCTCTATGTGCCCGCAACACTTCATATGGAGAAAGATAGGCTTACCATGTTCCATCAATAGCACCTAACCTATGCCGATTTTGGCGGACTGTGCTCCACCTCGGTGAACTCATGCGGTTCCGATGTGCCCCGAGGCCAGAGGCGAACCCATTCATGGTCCGTAGGACCAACACCATTCGAAAGTGGGTGGCCCGCCTAGAACAGTCATGTTTGACTGGGCTTACTCACATTCGCTCACTTACGCTGTCCCCCCTCAGCTCACCCTAGCCCCGGGCCTTTTTCTCTTCTAACGTAAGCTCCAAGGCTTCACACCAAGTCTTCACTGACAGAATATGCATGCTTAAGTAGGGTCAGGCAGAACCGTTGTTACCTGATGGGAACTCCCCCCATATTGCTATCAATGTCTTCATGTCGCACGACCTCTTAACATTACACCACTGAATCCCCAGTCCTTTTCTTGATGTGCAGTGACAGTACCAATATCCATTAATCGTTGTTTCCATATACGGTTGCCGGTTGACATCTCTTCTAATTCGTCGATACGAGAAGCAAATTGTTGTGTGAAGGAATCAATATCTCGACATAAGCCAAGAGGCAGATCTTGTGCCACTCCACCTGGTCGTATGAAACTGGCATGCATCCTGGCTCCCGAGACTCTTTCATAGAATTCCAACAATTTCTCCCGCTCCTCAAAAGCCCACAGGGACGGAGTTGATGCTCCCACATCCATAGCATGAGTAGTTAAAGCAAGTGAATGATTTGAAATTCGAGTTATTTCACAGAATAACACTCGTATATATTGAGCTCGTAATGGTACCTCGCAATTCAAAAGTCTCTCTACGGCTGAAGAATGAGCGTGTTCTTGGGCCATCGTAGAAACATAGATAGGGTCGACGACGGAACGAAGAACTCACCCTAGATACATCTTTTTCGTACACGTTCACTTGCATCACATACACAAGTGCTCTCTGAACTGTGCAATAAGGTCACCCATAACACGGCTCTCCCACTTGAGTGACCTTAGCCCCAGGCAGGCCATGCTATTCAATGATATTGGAAAAATGGCAGCGTAACGTAACAATATTGAAAGTTGGTCGCCTTTTGAGGGAGGGAAAGCCTTTTAGAGCACTACTTCCTTGCCTCTTTGCGACCTCATCACTTCAAAGCGCAAACCCATTTCTTTCTGAGTCACCGGGCGGAGCGCACCTTTGGTACTTTTAGCTTTTATAGGTTATGCAATAGACGGGAGGCTTAGCTCAGGATCCCCCCTGCTTGCAGAAATGAATGGATCAGAAGGGGGGCTGGGTTCTATTTCCGGGCCGGGCGGGAGGTGAAGGCCATAAGAGAAGATTGCCCTCCCGGTAAGGAAGAGAGGAAAAGGGTGCTGTCATCTATCTCGACCTGTTTCCCGAGGCGTTGAAAATCCAGCCAGACCGACTCAGAGAATCACTGGCGCTATTTAGCCCTTCGTTTCGCCATTCGAAGTACTACCTCTGTCTTCCCTTTTTGTAACATACCCAGGCGCCCTCCTTTCCAATCACTAATAAAATAAAAAACCAATCAAAGCCCTAGTAAAGCTTCGTCTGTTATTTTACCGGCCCCAAGGGAGTTTACTCAACCCATTCCCCAGTCTTCCGCACTGCTCAAGTAAGTGTGCGACTCCGTATGAGGACCTCCTTCCCTTCTGCCCACTCTCTGTTCACACGGTTCTCAAAGCAGAGGAGGAAAGGTGGGCTGCAGGTACCACAAGCCCTCTGTCCCACACATCTATCCAGAAGCAAGTGTAGTTCACCGGTTCCACCGAATGCTCCTATCTATCGGCAAAGATCGTGTGAGTGTGCAGTTATGCTTCGGATGCTTCGCCATAGAATAGATCGACCCAGTTCCTGTTCTTTTCCGTTGCACTCGCTTTATATCTCCGACACACAAGGAAGGACGCGGTGGGAAGGAAGCCGCCCTAGCCTCTGTCCGGCCGATCATTCCGCTGGCATCTTGCATTCACGCCTCCGTTTGACTGCCGCTCGGGGATGGAGTTGTAGATACGTTAGTCTTAGCGGATCGTTGGCTCCACCTGTTATCTCCTTCTACGACATGCTGTTGTCGTCGCCATATTCAAAATGTAACTTAGTCATCTCTGCCTCGCTGCGGGTCAGCACCTCCGAAAGAAACGGAGGACTTCATTCAGTGACTCCGCGATCGCCCTCTAAACGATCAGAATAAGGTAAAGCTTGAAGATAAGTTTTGTACTCTATTAAATTCTCAGTCCCTCTAGTCGGGTGGGCGCCGGCCGGTATTTCGACCAGATCCCCCTAAAAACCGTACGTGTGAGTCTCCCCGTATGCGGCTCACGCCATTCGAGGTGGCCCAGCATTCATTCGCTAATCCTGTAGTGAAATTGAGACTGCTCGACCTCGGAAGCTAATTCGCGTGTAGGCTGCGCTGTCTGTCGTACCGTTGACTCTATCTATTCATTGAATTTACTTTCATAAATTTTTTTTATTTGTTTGATAGGCTTACTCCCTCTTTTTCCAAGAATTAATGCACTTCCCCTTGACTTCAGAGGGCCTTCTCTATCTAATAGGGGAAAAGCCTTCCATTTCCGTCAAATGACCCGGCCCCCTGGCTCTTCCACCGTCCTGGCTCCCTTTCCTACCTATGCTATGCTCCCCCGGCACAGGCCTACCACGCTTCGCGCCTGCGGCGTTTTCGTCGGACGGTCTTTGCCAGTAGTGCCATCCTCCCCGCTGGCTGTATGGGCGCGTTGTCCCTCGCAGCTGCGTTCTGTTAGGCTATGGATTACAGGAACAAATGTAGTTGAATGAGATAGCAGGCGGGTTACACGTTCCGCTGTGCCGAGATGTGAGGTGCAGGTGGTGATTATCACCCCGGGGTATGCGCTAGCACCCTTGAGAGGCACTCCTGGACCCACCAACGCTCATGAAAACCCGGGTTGGTCCTCCATTCATCTGACCGGAGGTGTGGATAACGAGGCCACCTTCACAACCTTCTCCCTTCTGTCCTTATGTTGTAGTAAGGTAGGGCGGTTCGCTTGAGTTGCTCAACCGCCCCTTAGCCCGGTGCTCGTGACGCGCTACGGGACCTCCACCGTGCCGGGGGACCAAGCAGGGCATACATATCTAGCGGCATAGGAGCCGACTCGGCGTCAGCGGCTTCGTGCCGCACTGGAGTGATCCAATATGTGGTTCTGCACGTTCCACCACTTCTCCGTTCATTTCCAATACTGATCGTGAAACACCATGAGCAGCAGGATGTTGAGGTCCGAAATTCGAAGTGAAATTTTTTATTTGCCCGTTCCTAGTCGTCATGGGAAAAAAGGAATAAATAAGAAAGATATTATTCCCTAAGAGCTTGTCCAGTACTACATGTACCAGAAATGCATCTCCTTGCGTGCGAGAGACTTCTATGCCAGCCGTTATTCCCGACTGTCGCGGTGATTTTTGGATATCGAGTTATTAATTAACTTCGAATCGCAATTTGATATTCCACCACCGATCTTTAATTTATCCGAGGGAAAGGGAAAAAATTCGAAAAAAAACCCTATTTTTTAGAGAACAAGGTTCGGGGGTTAGTTATACGAAGGGAAGGTATTAGCACACTAAGTATCTATAGTACTCTATAGGAACCTCTTGTTTTTAATCTAACTTTGCGCTTTATTTTATTTGCTTGTAAAAATGTATAAGTGGGAAATTAAAGTGATGATAAAAAAGTTTAAAGTGTTGGAAAAGGAAAAATGTTTTTGTTGATTTTATTGATTGAAGAGATAAGTCTCATGCCTACGTACCCGAGGGATCAAACCACCGTAGTTCGGGATAAAAAGACGAGTAAATTTGTTTGTTTTGATTTTAAGGTTTTGAAAATGGTTTTAAAGACCAAAAGCCAAAAGTGGCAAAAATGTGAGTTTGATTGATGTTAGTTTATGAAGAAAGTCTATATGATTAAATTGATTAAAGTTTGATTATGAAATAAGACGCGAACGCTTGGTTTAAAATCCAAGGTTTGTTGAGAAAATGTTTTGAGTGATAAAAGACACTTGGTTTAAAATCCAAGGTTTATGCATGATTAATGATGTATGAATGAGACAAATGTACTTGGTTTAAAATCCAAGTTTTAGGCGAGAAAAAGGACACTTGGGTTAAAGTCCAAGGTTTTAGCGAAAAAAGAAGCCATTGGTTTAAAGTCCAAGGCACTTGGTTTAAAATCCAAGTTTGGTGATAAAAAAGACTCTTGGGTTAAAATCCAAGGTTTTCACGATAAAAGACGCCGTTGGTTTAAAGTCCGAGGCACTTGGTTTAAAATCCAAGTTTGCGGTAAAAAGACTCTTGGGTTAAAATCCAAGGTTTTAGCGATAAAAGAAGCCATTGGTTTAAAATCCAAGGCACTTGGTTTAAAATCCAAGTTCGCGATAAAAAAGACACTTGGGTTAAAATCCAAGGTTTTCACGATAAAAGACGCCGTTGGTTTAAATTCCAAGGCACTTGGTTTAAAATCCAAGTTTGCGGTGAAAAAGACACTTGGGTTAAAATCCAAGGTTTTCGCGATAAAAAGAAACGTTTGGTTTAAAGTCCAAAGCACTTGGTTTAAAATCCAAGTTTTGCGAGAAAAAAGACTCTTGGGTTAAAATCCAAGGTTTTCGCGGTAAAAAGAAACGTTTGGTTTAAAGTCCAAAGTTTTGAAAAATGTATGATGACAAAATATTTTTGATGCTTGATGATGTTGAAAAGAAATTATGTTGATATTTTTTGAAAGAGGTCTTGACCTCATTTTTGAGAATAAAATGACTAATTATTTTTGAAGAGGTGTCGACCTCATTTTTGAGAATAAAATGGCTAATTATTTCAATGGGTTCCAAAATAAAAAAAGGTAGCGCTAAAAGAATAATAACGTCGCAATAGGCAAATTAAGCGCGAAGACGATCCGTAATGATATTTTGATCAAAACGGTGTCTTTTCCCTCGGAATTAAATATGCTAACGATTTTGCGGAAAGCGATAAATAAATATGCATGAGATGCGGTTTTTTCATTTATAGTGTACATTTGTTCCTAATTACATTCTAGAGTATTTGCAAGGAAAAAATAAATATGAGATGAATGCAAGGGATGCTATGCAATTTAATTTAAATTTACATCAAGTCCTAAAAAATACAATCTAATGTCTTTACAATGCAATAAATAAATAATTAATTATGCAAAAAAATAAAAAACAGAAGGGGGTGCAAATAACAATTAAAACTGAAAAGGGGGTGCAAAAAGCAACTCTGGGCCCAAGCTCAGCTGGGGGGCGTGGCCCAGAGGGGGGTGTATGAAGCAAAATGCAAAGATCAGATCAGAGCCGTCTGATTGATCAGACAGCTCTGATTTGATTACAAATATAAAGGATCAGGGACGTTGGATTGAAAATAGATGGACATAGGCGCGCAGGTGCACCATAAGGCCGTGCACCCGCGCGCACAGAATCACGAAGGGGGTATATATACAAAACCCTAGAAAAAAAGATCAGAACTCATCTTCTTCTCTCATGGCCGCCGCTGCCATTTCTTCTTCCTCCCTCTCTCAGTTTCGTTTCTCATCTAAACTTCAAATCTTAAAACTTCCAACATCAATTTTAAACAAAATCAAATCCTAAAAACAAATCTAAATTCGAAACAATCAAACGAAAACCCAAATTGGATCGAGAGGAAAAGCAAAACACACCCTTTGGTTTTTAAAACCGAATCAGCTTCTTCTTCTTCTCTTCTATTTTCGTTCTCTGTTTCCGATTCTGTTTCAGTTTGAATATGTGATGATTTCTGGGTTGTGTTGTTTATTTTGAACCGGATTCGGTTTGGATTTGATTCGTGGTTTGGTTTTTTGGTTGGAGAGGATGACGATGAGGTTTGCGGTTTCGATTTTGAAGTCGGTTTGATTGTTCGGTTTGCTCTATCTTTGATTTAAATTTCTGGTAATTTCGATTTGATTCTGTGATTTGTGGTTTTTGATATTTGATTTCGGGTTATGAGTGTGATGATGACGGATTTTGATTCTGTTTTTGGGTTTCTAATGATTGAACAAAAATGGTGATGAACAACGATGATGAAGATGATTGTTTATTTTCTGTTGATTTGTTTTTGATTTTTTTCTTTTCTGTTTGTGATTTTTTTGATCTGGAAAAATGTTGCGGCTGAGGCTGATGAATCCCTCTCTGATTTTATGCTTCTGATATATACTCCAAGCTAGGGTTTGAAAAAACTCAAAAGAGGGAACAAAAATCTGAATTGGGACAAACAAGTACAATGCTTTTTTTTGCTTTCTGCAGAGAAGAAGTTGACTTTGGACACCTTTTTTCTGATTTTTTTTAATTAAAATAAAAACAGAATAAAATAAATAATAAAATGTAATAATAATATAATAAAAATAATAATAAAAACGAAAAAATAAAAAAGGACAAGAGAAATGGAAAAAGAATTTAAAATTATCATAATAATAATAATAATAAAAATAAATGAATAAATACATAAAAGAATAAAAAAATGAGGTATTTTAAAATACCTCTCTGTCGAAATTTCGTCAGAAATGACAAAGAGGGCAAGAAGGTTGTAAACGCCGAACAAAATCGATCGGTCAAAAAATGGGGTATGACAGATGCCCCTATTTAAGTTTCTTCCATCGGAGATAAAAAGAAAAAGATGATTTTTGATGATGTTTTTGTTTTGGTTCGACGATGGAAGAGACTTAAATACAGAGTACACCATTTTTGACCGGATTGAACTATAAAATGCTATGATATGATGTTATGAGTGTTATGCTTATGAGTGTGATGTTATGCGTGTTATGCTTATGAATGTTATATTTACGAAGTGTTTGAATGCAATGAAGATCATTTGACAAAAGTGATGAAGACAGAAAGCGATAAAGTCCTGTGTACGGACAGAAGTAAAGACAGTGTCCACCAACATTGTGGGATGGTAAGGACAAGTAAAGGCAGTGTCTACCAACATTGTGGGATGGTAAGGACACAACGAGGAAATAAATTGTCTGCTGACATTGTGGGAGAGCGAGACATGACAAGAATATGTATTTGTCTGGACCAGACACACTGGAAATGACTTCCTTTGGGGAAATAAACCAAAAATTTGCAGTTGATTGTTTGCAAAACCTGCTACTTTGAATATGTTTGATGGAGACATCTCTGGACCAGACTCACTGGGGATGCTTCTTTTTGTGAAATATGAATGATGGAGACATCTCTGGACCAGATACACTGGGGATGACTCTTGTTTTGTAATGTATGATTGGTGGAGACATCTCTTGACCAGATACACTGGGGATAACTTTTTTTTTGTGAAATATGTGTGATGGAGACACCTCTGGACAAGATATACTGGGGATGACTCTTTTTTTTTGTGAATTGAAGCAAAACACATGATGGTCAATGTTGTATGTGTGAATGATTTGTGTGCATGTTGCATGTAAATATGAATGTATGTGTACATATGTGAATGATTGTATGTATGGACATGTGAATGATTGTATGTATGTATGTACGAATGTATGTGTATGTACGTATGTATGTATGTATGAATGATTGTTATGAAGCTTGTATTTGTATGATTGAATGATATTTGTACACGACTGGATGAGACAAAAACTTGATCAGAAAAGATGAATATCGGGCCGACGTATCCGTACAACCACTCAATAGTTCTCCACTGGGGATGACACCCCTATAGGTGAAATAAAATCATATTCTCGGGGTGAAATCCGGTATGGTATGTCAATCCATGATAAGAAAGATTGCTTCTTGGGGTAAAGCCCATCGGTCAGAGGTCTGGCAGAAGTCACCATTTTGTACACTGAAACCGAATATTTTATCATGGTCTTGTTTCAATAGTCATGCTTTTTGTTTTTTTTTTTGAAATCCCTAACTTTTGCCTGAATCGCCCTTTCGGGTTTTCAATCCACCGGGAATATATTTCTTTTTTTTGTTTGCCCCTAATTTTTGCCTGGACCGCCCTTTCGGGTTTTCAATCCACCGGGACGCTCATTTTTGCCTAAGCCACCCTCTCGGGTTTTCAACTTAGCGAGCTGTTCTTTTTTGCTATGTCCATAAGAACCCAAAATATCAATTCGATGATTATTGGCTCAAGGAGGAAGAAACATAACAACTATCTTGGCAGATCTGGATTGTCCCTGGAAACCACTTCAGGTGCCCCAAGTGAGTGAAACCTTGACTTTGAATCTTTGAAGTGTATGCCCCTGGATGTAAAGACTTGCCCCTGATTGGCGAGTTCCTGATGTAATTTGCCCCAAGCTAGGAGCGTTTTGAATTGATTTGTCCTTGATTAGACCATTTGATTGAATTTCTTTCATGCCAAATATAAATTTGCAAACAAAGTTGTTTCTTTTGAAAAGTGTTTCTGATGTAATGTACATGCAAGTTTTGAAATCGCAAAAATTTATATAAAACACATGTGGTGTGTGTAAAAGATATTTACTCAACAAACAGGTGGAGTCAGTTTTAACAATAATTTTGCTGATTATGCTTTCAAAGTAAACCTAGCTTCAATTAGGTCTTTTGAGGGTTATAACGTGGCCTGGTTCATGGTTTTGAAAAGAAAAGATTATTAGGCTCAAAATTCTGTTTTAACCCACCCACTTCTTTGATGTCCTTCGTTCCTACACTCAAATAATTCATCAGACATGCTTTGGTTGACAAGAGGATTTATTTTGACAATGATGTTTGAGGTTGACGCTTTGGTCGAAGCTTTGATGAGATTCTTGAAGTGGCAGTCACTTTTCATTCACAAGCTTATTTTCGACATTTTGCTCTTAATCCCTTATTTTTGCATGGACCAATTTTTTTGATTTTATGAACCATCGGGATGCCCTGAATTTTGTCTAAGTCTTTTTACCTAGCGGGCTTTTTGTTGTTGTTTTTATTTGTGTTGTTTTTTTTTTTTTTTTTTGGTGTAGGATGTTTGTGACTACCACATGTTATTGTGAGTTTTGTCTACTCATGATTTCCTCTATCTCAACAGGTTTATCCTCTTGTATTGGGATGTGTTATTGAATTAATTGAAAGACTACCCTGCCCCGGGTTAAGATTAAGGGTTTTTTATTATAGAAAGAACACCAACTTCTGGCTCAAAGGGGTTGACTACGGATTATCTCCTTATTTCTCCGGTGTTTGGGAAATGAAACAATGCCTTACATCATCAACCGGGTCTTACTAATGAAAGCATATATCAGCACATATCAGCAATTTTAAACATTTAGTTTACATCATCCTCCCCTCAAGTTTGTTAACAGGAAAAGTGCAATAGAAAATATTGTCATTTATGATGGCACAAGAAAAGAGTGAATACGAATGGATGGATTCCAAAATATGCATGCTCATTGTTTAGAAATTTTAATTTAAAAGATACAACTTTAAAATGCAAATAAATGCTTGGCAAGAAAGAAATTGCAATTTGAACATAAAAGGCCTAGTGATCCTAGGGACAAACTTCTTGATAATCTTGAAAATGACAGAGACCCATGATTAAGCAGAGGACGAACTTTGAACGTTAGGGTTCTCATCCTTGAAAGATAGCACATTGTTGCGGATTAAATCCTGGACAGCTTTCTTGAGAGGATAGCAACGCTCTACATCATGGCCAGGGGCCCCTTGATGGAAGGCACAAGTTAAATCACTGCGGTACCAGGGAGGTAGTACTGCGGGCACAGGGGGAGGTGGCCTTGTCTGGACAAAATTTTTAGCAAGTAAAGCGGGGAGTAGGTCGGCATATTTCATGGGTATGGGGTCAAATGGAGGACTTTTCTGAGCGCGGTTATGATTGAATGATTGTTGGGGAGATGGTAGGTGATGAGATTGTGGGTATTGTGGTGGTAGTACTATGGTTGCAACATGTTGATAAGCTGGGTTTCTTGAATGATGTCCTCCTTGGGCCACCATGCCAACTTCAAATTCTTTCTTCTCTGAAAAGTTGTTGCCATATCTCTTGGCAGTATTAGTCGGAGCTTTCTCTCTTGTCAATCGTCCCTGTCGGACCCCTTCTTCAAGTCGCATCCCCATGTTTACCATCTCAGTGAAATCACTGGGTGCACTAGCAATCATTCGTTCATAGTAAAATGAATCAAGAGTATTTAGGAAAATCTTGGTCATTTCTTTTTCTTCTAGTGGTGGACAAATCTGAGCGGCAATCTCTCTCCATCGCTGAGCGTATTCTTTGAAACTCTCTTTGTCCTTTTGAGACATACCTCGAAGTTGATCTCTATCTGGAGCCATGTCTAGATTGTATTTGTATTGACGGACAAAAGCCTCGCCCAAATCATTGAATGTTTGGATCTTGGCACTATCTAAGCCCATGTACCACTTCAAAGCGGCACCTGTCAAGCTATCCTAAAAGTAGTGAACTAGTAACTGATGGTTATCTGTTTGAGTGGACATCTTTCGGGCGTACATTACCAAATGGCTCTGAGGGCAGGAATTTCCTTTGTACTTCTCAAACTCGGGGACCTTAAACTTAGGTGGGATCCTAACGTTTGGTACCAAGCAAAGGTCATGGGCGCTTTTGCCGAACAAATCCTTCCCACGAAGGGCCTTAATCTCGAGCTGCATCTTATCAAACTGATCCTGAAGATTATCCATACGGCCATAAGTCTCTGGATCCTCCGCATGATAGACTTGTTCACTCACATAAGGAATGGTCATTGTTGACTGAGGGACACACATAGTAACTTGAGGAAGAGTCGTCCCAGGTTGGGGAACAACAGTAGCATATGGCAAAGTAGGAGTAGGGACCTCGGGAACTTGGGGTCGAAGCCCTTCATTAAAATTCATAGGCACGCCCCAAGGATAACCTTCGGGCATGACGTGTTGATGTGTGTTGACGGGTACCACTGGAATCGAGGCAGAGACGATTTCAGAAATGACTGTAGCTTGAGGAGGAGGGGTTAGTGGCTGATTCTGCGCAGCCACCAACGATGTCACCATGGCGGTTAGCTTTTCTACTTCAGCCCGGAGCGTTGTTACTTCCCCATGGAGCTCAACGTTCTCTTGTTCAACTTGGTCTATTCTCTTTTTTCTGTTTGCTCGAGTGTTGTACGTGCGAGATAGCTGTGGGCGTGGTCGTCGGGCCACTTTGACTGAGGCGGAGAGAAAAGGGAAAATATGAGACTCAAGTTTGGAAACTTATGAATGCAGTATGATGTATGATGTGTTTATGCTAAAATACACAATTTTTTTTTTTTTGTTATCGAAGGACTTATCCCAAATTGGTTGTAAACATTCAGATATGGATTTTGTAAGGAGAAAAGAAAAAAGAAAAGAGAAAAATTTATTATGTATCATTTGAAATGAATGTTCTCTATAATGTTTATAAAAAATTTGTTTAAGTCCTTCGAAATAATAATAAAAATAAATGAATAAATACATAAAAGAATAAAAAAATGAGGTATTTTAAAATACCTCTCTGTCGAAATTTCGTCAGAAATGACAAAGAGGGCAAGAAGGTTGTAAACGCCGAACAAAATCGATCGGTCAAAAAATGGGGTATGACACCGGCTCTGTTATGAAAGAAAGCGGCAGACTCATCTTACAAGTGTTCCTTAATGAGGTATTTTAGGGGATTAGGGTTCTCCTTTATCTCCTCCACCCATCCGCGGAGGGTTTCAATATAAATCTCCGCAGATATTTTCAGATCGCGAGACATAATGTTCTCTGCGACACTGGAATAGATTTTTTCCATTTCTGGAAAGTGAACGGAAAGCCGCCCTTTCCCCTTCTCACAATATTACCGAACTTGCTCAAGAATCAATGAATGGCACTTCGAAGTCCGAGAATCGGCGTGGGGAACTTCCACCGGTTCTGGACTGGAGCCTGCGGGTTCTGAATGACCTCCCTCTCACGGTGAAAAAAGAGGTTAACCATCTCGAAAAAATCCATATTGTCCACCTGAAAAACGTGTCTCAACTACAGCCAACTAACTCCCCAGTTTCCCTATCGAAAAACCAACCCTACTTAATTTGTTCTAGAAATGCTAACCAAGTTACACACTGGGGCCATGGGTCATGAAAAAGGTTGACCTCCATCCCCCTTCACTATGTATGGCCAATGAACTCCTCGCTTTAGTCCTTTCTTTTCCTTCTTAGGGCTCGGGTCGATAGTTGCCGTGGTAGTAATGTCCCGGACCCGGCTACCGGCCCGAGGCGCTGATCGGGAAAGTCATAAAGGGACGTTAAACGTAATTCTAGAAGGGTGTTACCACAAAAAAAAGATCCGAGTCTTGGTAGTTTACTTGCTTACTTGTTAGAGTCAGACAGTTGAAGTGAAAGTTTATTAGACTAGTCCCACTAAGATGGCGGGGAAACTTACTTCCGATAGAGCTGCTTTCGCCTCGGTAATTACCTAACGAGAGAGAGCCGGTGCCAAAGTAGCCCGCCCTTTACGTACGCGAGGGAACGCCAGACAGACCTCTGCTAACTAAGTTTTTTTATATAGACTGGAAGCTAGAGAGAGACTATACTAAGGTATAGTGCCGCTACCAGAGAAGGTTGTTTCATGCTAGGCGTCCAGACCTACTACGCCCGAGCCGCATCCCCGACACAATTGCTATATCCACTAAGGCTTCACATCCCACTTCATCCTACCAACTATACCTTATATAAATAGCCGTTCTATAACAATTCAAGACAACAAGAAAGCAAAATATTTGATCAGACCTTTTCTTATTTTTATTTCCATTTCTTTTTCCTTCCATGGAACGGAACCTTATTTGCCTTCGCCTCAGTAGCCGCTTTTGCTTATGGTAAATCAGTATCTGCTACTGTCTCCCCAGAGACTTACTTATGGTGGGTTTCAATAGATCTCTTTTCCACCTAGGTCAAAGGGGTATGCCGCTATCCTACACCGAAGTATGCTCCTAGGTAAGCGACTGCCTTTGGATCCGCCTCTCGAGCACGAGGGTCGTTTTCATACATACATAAAAGGCTATCGATCATAAAGGTTTGCCTATGGCTCTGTATCTACCTCTATCTGCTGGTGCTTATTTTTTTTTTTAGAAGCTGCAGGATCAATGGCTTAAACTACTGCATCTTCAACGCTTCTCCTGCGACTTGTTCTCCTTTCGTCCTTGCTCCTGCACGTACCTAAAGGTACAGTATCTAAACGCTCCTTCTGTTCTTGGGAAAGGGGGCCCAAGGCTCATCCTTATGCTTTCGGTTTTAGAGTGAAAAACAGAGTTGGGGAGACCTGTCAAGCTTTAGGATAGCTCTTTTCAAAATATTTTATTGTAATAGAAGCTAAGCTTTTATACCGAATCGTGTTGATGGAATCATACCCGGAACTCTTGATCTATCAATAGGGGATGAGAACTCAATCAGGAAGGACTGCTAGTCATCACCGAGGGTATGACTAAGGAACTGCTGCTGAGAGCGATAGACTTTCCAACTGAGATGGAGAGAATGCGCTCCTACTCTCTTTCAATCGCCGATGTTAAAACATCGAGGGCGTAGACCCGAGGGGGGGTTGAGTCAGCAGCTAGTTTTGCCGGAATAGGAATAAACGATGCAATTTAATCTGTAGGAGGAAGGTAGAGCAATAGACGGAATGAGTCTTAGTTTCAGTATCCCCTGCTCTTGTTGTACTGTTCATGGCATGGTTTGGTGGGACCGATAATTGCTCTTGTTCCCGGACCGGGAAGTTTTTGCATTGGCCGGGAATACACACTCTCTTTCTCTTTGAAGGAATCCGCATGGAAGGCTCTCGACCGGGTCATGGCATTGCTCTGGAGTGGAGCCGGGGAAGGAGCGAAGGGCAGAGGATTTAGCTTTGGCTTTGGTTCGGTTGACTTACTATAAGGAATGTCTCTACAACAAAGAGATATGCCAATTAGCGGCACACTTACTATAAACCTATTTTCGTTAAATCCTATAACAACTCTTAGTGACTCTTCTCAAATCTCTTTAGGGAGTGAATTACTCTTGGGTATGGCGGAAGAAGAAAGAAAAAGTAAAAAATACGACTAGACTTTTAGCTTGAAGGTGGGCTTTAGTCTTTTAACAACCGATCTTGCGACATCAAGTTGTCAATCCGGGCATCGACTTGCCTTTTTTTGAGTATCCCTTTAGAGCAGAGCGTCTTTCCTATCTCTCCAGGCTAGTCTCTTAGATAGCAAGTCAAAGCAGCTAGTTGGTCAAAGTCTAGCAATAAGCTAGTGCGCTGATGAAAGTCGATAAGGAAAGTCAACAGGTCACTCCACCAGAGAAGAAGGGTTGTTGAGAAGGTAATCAAGGAGTTCTGTCTTCTACGCTCTCCCTCTTTCTGCTTTCTGGATGATTAGATCTCTTACTAGCAGGAGAAAAGCTTACCTTAGCTACGGTAAAGTCATCACTTCGGCTAGTTCGTAAAAGAGCAAGGAAGCACTAGTCCGAGTACACGAAGACGCTGCCCTATCTATCTTTCTCCTCTCGAGAACGGTAACAGGCAGACGTAGCACACGCACTTTACTAATAGCGGGAATCACAGACCAGCCCTACATACAGTTCCTCTCTTTCGAGAGTCGAAATAGGATCGGGAACAATAGGAATGTCACCATCCTTATACAATTGATAACAAGCGATCGGACTCAAAATTGGGTACTACTATAAGTCACATTCCTAGCGAGGCATGACAGAACCTAAGTCTTTACCAATGAAACATGGATTTTTTCCAATGCCAATGAGTCCTTTTAGTCTCCTCCGTCATGAAGACTCAACTAAGGCAACTCACGCCACCCGGGGCGCCTTCACCGACTCAGGACAGGAGCTCAGCATCGTGCGGTTCACCCAAAATGCGCATGTGCCTTATTTATCTCTCTCCCCAACGACTGTGTAACGGAGCCACCGCCTACTTACTCGGGGTTGGAATGGTATAAATAAGGTTATGCTGGGGGGTTGTATACGATACGGTGGTTTCAGTGATAATAAAAGCAGTACGGTTCTAGCAAGTAAGCCAATCAGTGCTGATGTTCTGTTCCTCAAGGTGGTTCAATCCCACCCGATCGATAAAGGCATAGGCGGCGATACTGTGATAGAAAGTCCTTCCTTCAGTCCCTCAATCAGTCTAATGCGTAATGTCCGGTATCGGGAGTCTTTTAGTAATCCACATATTAGGAACCGAATGGGGAAGTGAGCTCTACTCTAAACTCTAAAGGCTGCTCTGCCACCTAGGGGATAGGAAACCTATTCCTTTTAGTCTGATTCGCCTGCCTCGAAGACAAGAATTAGGCCCCTACTGATGATAGGATTGATTCGAAGAAAAGTAAATGGTCCCCTCTCCGCAACGGGAGATGCTATAAGAAGATAAGCCCTTCCTTGGGGGCTAGTACTTACTATTACACAGGCTAGCAGACAACCCACAATTACATCGAGCCTTGCAACAACAAAAAAGCAGTAAGCCTTCCTTCCTACAAGGGTAGGGTTTGGATTGGAATGCTTACGGAATGGAAAAAGGGCTAGACGGCTTACGGGATATGGGGTTTTGAGTTGGATGTTCGAGCAAGCGCCGCAACTCCTTTTTGCTTGCTTAGTCTTAACAGGCCTTCTCCCTCTACCCGAGCGAGGAATGAAAGAAAAGATCGAACCTGAAGATAGCACCTACTTCCTCATTGGCATAAGCAGAATCAGGCAATCCGACGATTTTGCTGTTCATAGATTCTCATCTAAGATCTTTGAATGGATTGGTTTTCTACTGCTTCACCCGCATACCTGATGAAGCTGGGGAGAAGAGATGAATTGAAAGACTCTGTCCCAGCGCTAGAAGGAAAAGAGGGGAAGGATGGGCCTTCCATCGTCAATGTAGTCTCCTTCATCAACGTCAACGGTATTTGAGGTAAACAACATCTTTGAGGCTTCATAGACGAAATGTTCAGGCCTTCCTGCTCCGGCCGCCAAGAAATGGTAGCAGCGGTAAGGAAAGACAGCTAAATGAGAAGGAGTTGGATAGACAGAGATTTTGCTGCACGACGAGCTCTTGTAATAGAGATTTCTTCTAAAATTGAATTTCATGCATCGAAGCAAGCGTTATTGGGGATTTTCAAACTAATGCCACCCACATCTGATCTGCTAATTGAATCAGAGATTATATCTGTTCGAAGAACAGAACAGGTGAATCAGAAATTGGATCTCCATGTCCAGAATCGGAGGAAGAATACATTGTCTAAGAAGAGGCTTAATCAATAGAATCCCCTGCATGGCTGTTTCCTGTGTTTGAATGCCCTGTTAGTACGGTAGATGCTAACCTTTGAAAGGGTCGGTCTTGACTTAATGCCGAGAAGGAGCAGTGAATCAGCTTTGGCACTTGAGGAAGGGGGAATAATCCATCCAATAGTCAATCCACGAAAGGAAAAAACAGTGTTTGGGAGGTTTGGATTCATAGACGCACGAATAAGACCGATGCCATTAAAGTAATGAAATTGTTTTCCGCTTTGAATTTTTGTATTTATTTCATCAGCTGGGATAGAAAGAATAGGCTGTTTTTGGGACAAATGTCACAGAAGTCAGAGAAAAAGCTTTTGAAACACTAACTAGAAAAAGAAAAAGAGAAGAAAACCCAATACAAAATGAGCGCTAATAGAAGACTTATTTTTAAAAATTTGTCAATCAATAGTGCAGGCATGTGTGGGACGCAGAGGAAGAGCAGTTCTAAAGTTGAGTTAAGACAGAAAGCAAATTTTATGAGAAATCAACCATAGTTCAACCAAACCCCTGTCTGCACCCTATGTATGGAGCCGCATTTAAGAACTTGAACCAGCCCAGTCATGTCACCCTAGTCATGATCCTGAACATCTAACCCTCAGGTAGCCAAGAAGCCAGAGTCTATCCTCTTCATAACACACCTGTGCCATAGAATACCAAAACTAAAGTTTACCAAAAAACCTGTATCCAACCTATCCTTCGTCTCCTTTTAACCCTATCCAAGACCCTTCTTTCTTATCCAAGCCCGTGTTTGTCGCATTGGACTAACTGGCTACTTCTAGCAGCTAATCAGTCAAAGTAAAATCTGTTAATTCAATATCTATCTTTCTCACCTTATCCTGCTAACAGCCTATGAATGTGCGCTTGTCGGAAATCATCTTAAATCTTCGATTCCTAGTGCGCTGATTCGAGAACAAGCGAGACTGCCACGCTTCCTGCTGCTCCTGCTAATGCTATTGCTACCTCCTCCTTTGCTCCTTTATTACGTGCCCGGTCGAAATGTCTTGTTTTTGCTTTATATTCTTCATTTGAGGCCTTGTCAGTTGCTTTCACTAGCTGCGCTTATGCCAGAAGCACGAGTAGGGTAAAGAACGGTAAGATTGGATGGGCTTGTTCTTGAATGGGACTAAGAAGACTGCAGCCATTCCATTCAGGTAATGCAATAGTGAATGTCCGATCAATAGCAAGAGTGTTGTGGCACTTCTTTCTTTCCTGTTGAGCATAACTTCTGGAGGATTTGATATGGATGTAACTTGCTCTAGAATCTTTTCCTAATCGAATAGGATAGGGTGCAGGCAAACTCGGAATAGAAAGAGCCCTTTCCTTTAGTAGGACGGCACGAGTGAGCTTATTAAAGCGCGAATCCTAGAGGAGGATCAAGGGGATCCCCGGGTGGGACAAATCTGGTCTTTGTCTTTGCAAGGGAAAGCGGTAAACTATGGATTTAAACTAAGGTACCGTGCCCTAAGATAAGGAACAGTCAAAGTAGGGACTTAGAGACTAGCATGCGATTGTGGGCATCTTTCGATTGAGTAGGTCAGGAAAGAGACGCAATTATCTTCCTTACACTCTATCTGCTCCCGAAAGCGCATCTGCAGACCGCTAATTCCTCATACACAGACAGGGGCTTATTACAGACAGACGAGATTCAATAGCGAAAGAAATACCTCAACTCCAAGAGCTGCGGATAATATAATTCTAAGAACTGGTATTCATCCCATGTCGAGTTCTACACTAGATTCTCATGTCCTCAACTCCGGTTACTAAATGCAACCTATTTTTACACACACAACTTATTCTCAAAGAGCTGATTCTATCAAAAAGTGTATTCTCGGCATCAATACACAAACTCCTGGGAAGGTAAAGTGCTTTTATTTAAGAATACCGCGGGTTATTGAACTCCTAAATCAAGAGGCTAAACTATCACCTCTATCTATGCTTAAATCCCTACTTTCACTGCTTTTATGAGGGCCTGATCTGATATTAATCAGAGAGATAACTTATATTGTCCGTTGTTCACAGCGAATTAGGGAATCGAGTTCTGAAGAGGTGCTCTGTAAGCTCTCGTTACAGAATGATGCAAAGCAAGTGGGAAAGGTACAGAAAGTAGTTGTAGAAGCAAAGGAGCGAATAGACCCTCGCCTCGGGAGTGATACTATGACCCTAACCTAACATAAAGGGTCGTGTGCTTCTGTCAGAATCGAAGCCAATACCCTGAAGAGGTATAGAGGTCAACGATGGGAGGTACCTAGAAAGCAGAACTCGCCAAGAGTCTGCACAGGCCCAGGAGTTAGGTTCTTTTATATTTGGAGCTTTTAAAACACCAGTTGCAGTAGGAAGACCCCCTGACCCAGGGGAAAACATCTGTCCTTATCGCTTTATAGTGCCACAAGAAGTGACAGAGGTAGAGGGAGAGGGTCAATTCTCACTAAACGTTCCTCTAGCTTTTAAAGGATGTCATAAGGGTGCTTGCAAACACAGAAGACTAATGGAGTTGGAATCAATCCCGTTTGCTACTGGATTCTTTCACCCTACTAGTTAGTCTGCTTTACGGGGAACCGCCTCGGAATAATGGCAGTTGCTCTCAATGACGAAACAGATTACCAATTCCATCTCTCGAATAAGAGTATCAGCACCGTAACTAAAGAGAGAGGCTTAAAATCACATAGAATAAGTGGAATCTCATGCAAACTATGAGGGAGGTGGTTAACCGGTGCTTAGAGAACTACCTGGGATGCCGATAGACCAAGGGAATGGTTACCATGGGCAGAATAGTGGTATTGTACCACTTATCATTCGGCTACCGTTTGAAGTGGTATGTATATAGGCGCCCACCACCTCTAATTACGTCATATACTCATTAGTCCATAAAATGAATGCATCAAGTGGCTAGGGATTGTGTTTTGCTACTTTGACTTTGACTTTGAAAGGCATGGAGCTCAAAGGCCCGGACCATCTAAGTATGGGGAGTGCTACTACTGCTTTCATTGTTCTACTATTGAGTTCATGTCTCGCTCATTAAATTGCCGACTTAGTTGATGTGATAGAATCCCCCTTGCTTCCTACTCATTTACTATCAAAGAGTCCCTTGGTCTCAGTCTCCTATAGTATAGTAAGAGTACAGAGGAGCGAGTTTACAAGCTGGGATAAGAGAGCGGAATGAAATCCCACTTCCTATAGATCCCTAGTTCTAGCTATCCTGTATGAAGCTAGAATACTTACTTCCAAAGATTACTACATAATTAGTTCTCTTTTTTGATAGAATGCCTTTCTAGTAGTATGGAACTAAAGACGCTCTAGTTTCCAAAGGCGATTATCCCCAACAGGAAACGCCGCTATTCCTGAGTAGTCGTAGTTAGCCGGAATAAGAGGTTTGGGCTACCTACTTTTTGGCTAGGAACGACTTCCTAGTTGGAACTCTTCTCCGCCGACTCCTGAGGCGTACTACAGATCAGTGCGTTCTTGCCCGCTTGGTTGGTACTTTGATCCGAAGATCCCGAGCCCCTTCTTCTACCCCTTTCATCGGATTCTAAAATCTCGCAGAATTCCTACAAAGCTAAATATTGTTGAAAATAGACACAATGGCAGCAGATATAACAATTTGACACTGGGAACTCCAACCTCTATTGGCTAACTTCATAACATCAACAATAGAACTGAGATTGATATTTAAATTCAAAATAGAAGAAAACCAGTTCCAAATAGAAGTAGCAAAAGGACAATGAAGAAATAAATGTAAAGAGGTTTCTGGTTGCATGCAACACAAGCTATACATGGAGGGAAGAAGAAAGCCTCTGCTAGCCAAGTTCTCATCTGTAGACAATCTATTTTGAAACAATCTCCACATCATGAAGGATTTGGAAGGAGGAATAGCAGCATTCCAAATAAATCTTGTCCAATCAAGCTTTGGCCTTGCAGGAGAAGTGAAATGGTAAGCATCTTTAAGGCTAAGAACACCAGATTTTGAATGCTTCCAAATGAGCTGGTCTTGTTTTTCTTCAATGGGAATAGTGACTTTGGTGACATGAGATATTAATGATGGGAAGGATTGCTGCAACTGCCAAGGGATGTGCAACTGCTGATTTGCAATATAGTCAGACACTGTTGAATGAAGATTTGACTGCACATGATGCGGAAAATTGAACAGACTACTAAGAGCCGATCCACACCAATCATGATTCCAGAAGTTAATTTTAGAACCATTTCCAAGCTGCAATCTAGAATTATCCATGAAGATTTGAGAATGAGATTTCAATCCACTCCATAATGAGGAGTAAATATGATAACCAATGAAACCATTAACTCTAACCACCCTACTTCTCAAAAAATTTGCCCAATGAATGTCTGAATTCATCAGATCCCAAAAAAGCTTTAAATTAGAGGCTTGGTTCAAATAAGATAAAGATCTAATACCTAAGCCACCTTCATCCATGGGGGAACAAACTGTATTCCAAGACACAATCACAACTTTTCTAACATCCAAATCTCCACTCCAAAGGAAGTTTCTTAAATATCTTTCAAGTTCTTTGATTAAGCTGAGAGGCCAAGAATAAATAGAGATAGAATATATCATCATACTTTGCACAACACTCTTGATTAGCTGACATCGACCAGCATAAGACAAAAGAGAAACTTTCCAAGAGGCGAGTTTAGTCTTAATCTTATCCACAAGGGGTTGGAAGTAAATAGCTTTAGGTTTGCCCTTAAAAATAGGAACACCAAGATAAAAGAAGGGAAGCGTACCTATGCTGAATCCAAGAGAAGAGGCAATGAAATGAATCCTAGCATTAGATATTGAACCGGCGAAGATAGTACATTTTTGGGGGTTGATAACTTGAACAGAAATTTGAGTGTATCTTGCAAAGAAGCTAGATAAAACTTGGATGTTCGAAGATGTGCCTTTACAAAATAACATCACGTCATATGCATAAAGAATATGAGAGGGAATATTGGAACTTATTGTGCCCTTCAGTGGTTTTAGCTTACCTTCATCCACAAGCTTAGTGAGACCTCTACTCAAAACTTCTTCTGCAAGACCAAATAAGAGAGGTGATAAAGGATCACCCTGCCTCACTCCTCTAGAACAATCGAAAAAACCTTCCTGCCTTCCATTGATGGAGATGGACAACTTTGTAAAATGAAGGATTGTGTGAATCCAGTTGCAAAACAAGGGACAAAACCCAATAGCTGATAAAACCTTTAGCAAAAACTTCCAGTCAATGGTATCGAATGCTTTAGCAATATCAATTTTGATGGCAAGATTGCCTCCATAAGATTTTTTGTGCAACAAGTTAATGGCTTCAGATGTCAGACAGATGCAATCTTTGATTTCTCTACCTTTAATAAACCCCCTTTGTTCTTTAGAAATAATAGTAGGCATGATTTGAGTTAATCTGTCAGCTAAGACCTTTGAGATAACTTTGAACTTAAAATTAGCCAAAGCAATTGGCCTAAACTGAGCAATAGTATATGCATTTGATTCTTTGGGAATCAACACAACAGTGTTAGCATTAAAGTTGGGCATAATCCAATTAAATTGAAAAAAATTCAAGAACAACTTCAATAACATCAGTTTTGATAATATCCCAATAGACGAATCGTATAGATATCCGTTCATTTAAGATATCACAATGAATGGATTGGATGAATCATATGTTTAATGGATGGATTTGATTGTATATTTTAAAGGAAATTTAAGTGGATTTCAACGGACTAATTAATTATTTTGATCCATTCAAATTCATCCAAAGACCTTCTTTTGCCACTTACCATTTTCTCAAACATCATCCACTATTTAAGTAGCGGACAACATTTTTTCCTCAAATTTCTCATTTTATAATATCCACGGCTTTAATAGCGAAAGAGTAAAAATAGGGCGCACGAGAAGCTCGTAGGACGGAAAAAAAAAGTCTCACTTTACCCCTGCATAAGACAAACAAAAACTTAAGCCCGAGGGTATTCAATTCAACACTTCATTCATACTCATTAAAAGAAAGAAAACTATCTACGGACGTATATGAGTTGGAAAAATTTAGTTAATATGGCCCAACTCACTCAATTCCAACCCAAAATAAATAAATGGTATCGGGTCATTAAATGAGTATAAATTTTAAAGTGTTTTCTCATAAAAAATGGCTTATGGATAAAATCAACCGAGATTCAAAAAATCCACTAACCGACTAACACAATAATGCTATAGTTTTTTGATATATTTTTTATATAAAAACCAAGCATTTTTGTTTTTGTCATTTGATCTTTAAAAGAAAAAATTTCATGTTTAATACTTTAATTTTCAAGACAAGTTGTTTGCGCGTATATACACAATACTTCAATTTTCAAACGCATTGTCAGAACATCCTCTTTGAGTCTTCACTATTCGACTTTCTTTTGTCGTTTAGAAATAGTGATGCACTAAAAAAATATCATTCTTTGAAAATAGTTAAAATAATTTATTTTATGAAAAAAGGTTACATTATTTTTTAAGAAAATAAAAAGTTTTGGTTATTTTTATAAAAAATATGATGATTCTTCATTTAATTATTTAATATTAAAAAATAAAATTTGGATAACCTACTACTCACCCAATGCAACTTAAAAATGATTGGATTTATCTAAGCCGATTCAATGCTGGTCCTCTCCTTCCCTCCTTCTCCCTCCTTCAATGAATACAAGTGTAAGAGGAGAGAGAAAATTAATAAAAAATAATAAAAATATTAAGAGAGAGAAAATAGAGGAGAGAGATAGATACATATTGGTGAAGGAGAAAGTGGGAGAGATATGGTTGAAGGAGAGGATCCAAGTTCGAAATAAGTGGTTCAAATTTTGATTTTAACTAAACTCTCAACATAATCTGACGTAATGTACACTCTTAATCAACGGCATTAGGAGGACTATTGCTCCATATATCTTCATATTCACGTAACCAATAAGACCATTTTCATTATGTGGTACTCCCTCCGATCTGATATATAAGAAACAAAACAAAAAAATTTAAAGTCTCAAATATAAGCAAAAGCTACTATAATCATTATATTTATTATCAATATTACAATTCCACCCTTAGTTTCACTTTTACCCTTAATAAATAAATAATTTAATTTAAAACAAAAAGTAAGAGTAAAAGTGGAAATGGCATACTTTTCCTAATCATTTACATTTACTCCACTTTCTTAAAAGGTGTGCATTTTTTTTTTCTTTCTTATATACAAGACTAGAGGAGTACCGGTTAGTCTTCACATAATTTTTTACCTTTTACTATATGCACGCGTTAACCGTATTGTTTTCCTCTGCTTCTCCTTATTTGTATAAGTTCTATTATTTCTTCTGCACAATTCAATTATGAGATTGACTTTTTGTTCAATTCATATTTCCCATTGCATTATTGTTGTTGTTTTTCTCTATGATTTATGAGGACCACTATTGATCTTTACCTTGATCAGAGTCGACCAGACGCTGGTGCACGGCTGTTCGTGATGTCGAGCAGTCCAGATATACCCGGAGGGGGGTTGTGTACCTGCAGGCACTCCGATGCTCAAGTCAGTTGAGGAAGGAGTAGGTTTTCAATATAGAATGTTACGTACCTTTGTGAAGTTGTGGAAAGGTCTATATATAGCCCCAGCGCTTGGCCAAGGCCGTTGATGGGCAGTTAATGCCCATCAATGGCTGTCGGAAAACGGCTGAGGAGCCGTGATGAGCATTTAATGCTCATCATTCCGATGTTGGGCGTTACGAATCTCAGGGGAGATGTACGCTGCTCAACGGAATGCAGTATTGGGCTTGTGCTTTGGGCCTTGCTCGGAAGCCCAATAGAATAGGTTCCCAGCGTGTTGGGCATTTAGGCCCAGTCCAGAACAACTATGAAAGAAATTCATTTTGGTTTTCTCTCTTCCGTATACGCGTCTCCGGATTTTGCAGCAGATTGCTCTATTTTTTTTCCACGAGTAAACGATGCATCACACTTTACAGGATCTGGATTGCCTACAGTAATAAAATCACGCAGTTAGCTGCTATTTTAAATCTGGACCGTTGATCTTTAATCGGACAGTTTCAATTATGCAGCACGGATTTCTATAATTTCTCATAGTTTAAGATCTCAACCACTCAGTTTTAATCGGACGACTGTGATCAATTACAACATCAAAACTGTGTGAATTTTTACAGCATAAAATCCAATTCCCACTTTGCCCATCTTTAACATTTTGCCACCAGCCAAATCTAGATATGCCTGAAAGAAACTCTAATTCGGTAATTCCCTCAAAAGTGTCAATGTCATCTCATGTAAAGTATTTTACCCGTCTCAAAATATAAGCAAAAGTTAATCAAAAAAATTTAATATATTTGGTTCAAAATTGTGACCAAATAAATTCATTTTGGGACGGAGGGCGTATGATAATTTTTTCCAAAAAAAACAATCTAATAAGTACAACTCTTTTTGTTTTTTCAATACTATCCCTACCACTCACTCTCTAATTAAAATAAAAAAATGTCATCATAACATGTGTTCTAAGGGCACATATTAAGGATGCTTGAAATAGTAATTAAGTTTTGGAATAAATCTTTGACTTTAAAATATTAAAATGCACAATTTTTGATTCAAAATTACTATCTGTGTAGCTTTTTTCAATAAAAATATGTGAGTTTAGAAATCCTAGTTCAACGGATAGAAATGTCGAAATTATTAGGTCAGATGTTATGATCGGAGTTCGAACTGCGATCACTCTACTTTGTGTTTATGAATTTCCAATAACTTGTCATTTTGTCATTTAAAAAGCAAAATAGAAAAAACAAAGTGTGTTAATATTTTTCCGAACCCGTTCTACAAGCAAACTTAACAATCCAGTCAAAAATAAAAAGCAAAATAAACAACTTTTCCATGAGATTAACTTGGCAAGTCAACATTTAGCAAATGAAATAATTGAAATTCAATATCAAAATAAATAAATGTTCAATGAGATTAACTTTTCCACGAGTAAACGATGCATCATGCATCACACTTTACAGGATCCGGACTGCCTACGGTAATAAAATCACGCAGTTAGCTGCTATTTTAAATCTGTACTGTTGATCTTTAATCGGACAGTTTCAATTATGCAGCACGGATTTTTATAATTTCTCACAGTTTAAGATCTCAACCACTCAGTTTTAATCGGACGACGGTAATCAATTACAACATCAAAACTGTGTGGATTTTTACAGCATAAAATCCAATTCCCACTTTACCCATCAATGTCAATGTAAAGTATTTCATCCATCCCAAAATATAAGCAAAAGTGAGTCAAAGAAACTTGATATATTTAGTTCAAAATTGTGACCAAATATATTCATTTTTATTGACCAACTTTACTTATATTTTGGGACGGAGCGAGTATGATAATTTTTTCCAAAGAAAAACAATCTAATAAGTACAACACTTTTTGTTTTTTTAATACTATCCCTACCACTCACTGTCTAATTAAAATAAAAAAAAATATCATAATATGTGTTCTAAGGGCACATGTTAAAGATGCTTGGAATAGTAATTAAGTTTTGGAATAAACAATCTTTGACTTTAAAATATTAAAATACACAATTTTTGATTCAAAATTACTATTTGTATACACTAACAAGTACTTCAAGGGCACATGTTAGCTTTTTCCAATAAAAATATGTGAGTTCAGAAATCATAGTTCAACCGATAGAAATGTCGAAATTATTAGGTCAGATTTTATGATCGGAGTTCGAACTGAGATCACTCTACTTTGTGATTATTAGTTTCCAATAACTTGTCATTTTGTCTATCTAAAAAGCAAAATAGAAAAAACAAAGTGTGTTAATATTTTTCCGAACCCGTTCTACAAGCAAACTTAACAATCCAGTCAAAAATAAAAAGCAAAATAAACTACTTTTCAAATGTTCAAATGTGGTGCACGTCCTGTGAAATGCTATATAAAAAGCATAGATCACCAAACTTATATAGGTATAGCCTATGTAGCTTAATCACTGGTCAAACTCAGACACTAAGAAGTGAGAATCTCAAGTAAGCTTATAATAGACTATTTAATTTCTCATTCAAGATTCTGCATTCTATCAACATTCTTTAGCAAATATATTTGTCTAATTATGTATTTTCAAATTTTGCAACAGATACTCACATAAACAATATTCTAAATTTATTTACATGGCTAATTTCAGCTGAATGTTGGATAAATAATCCATAATTTTTCAAAAGTAATCTAGACCTCACTGGTTAATTTCCATGTATGATTCAGTTACCGATAAGTGGACAAGTTGCTCGAGCGACAACCCTTTAGGCTTTTGAAAGTATGATTTTACAACTTCTCCTTCAACGCTCGCTTTGAAAGTATGATTTTATATACTTTTAGAACTTGTCATTAATAGCCTATCATTTTGTTTACTTTTGGAGCTTGCTTATGCTTTATTTTGATGGGATGTTATTTTAAGTACTTCTAGAACTTGATGGAACATTATTTAGTCTTTTATTTAGAACCTATTTTGATGGTAAATGACAATATTTAGTATAATTATTAAGTATGAAAGTCCCTTTAATTTTGTGTATTTTTCTAATTTTTAGTATTTATGTATGTTGTTCGAATTTATGTTTAATTTGTACATGGATTTTATGTTTAAGTATGAAAGTTCCGCTATAGCATTTTTTTGGGTCAGCGCTACGTGCCACTGTATGAGATTAACAACATAGACTACAATATGGTTTTACTTCATCAGTCAAAGATGTAGTCATAATTAGCCGAACTTCGTGATCAAGCCTTGTAACGTTTTACTTTTGAATCAGATTGTTGTTCTAACAGCATCACTCTTCATCTTAATTTTACTTCTTAACTCACCATTTTGTATATGCACAACCAGAATGACTTTTCAAATAAAAAGGGATATTCTACTCCAAATCTTCTTGTGCCTCAGTATGTTAATGACAAGTCAGAGTTCTGAGACTGATAACATTATGAATTCTTTGGAAGATCCGTTTGATGACAAGCCCAACGATTTCCATCAATCGATCAAAGGTGGTCTTATTGTTGGTTATGTTTTTTCAGTCTCTTGTTCTGTTATGCTCACTTGTATCTTCAACTCCAAATATGCACGTTGGGTGCAATTGAAGAAGAAGAAAAAGACAAGCAATCATCTAATCGAAGGAAAAGCTAAAAAATTGGGCAAATATATCAGTTTCATCATCAGCAGGAGGACACAGATGGTAGTTAATCAGATGAACGAATTGGTAAATTTCCGGCTGATACACAAAGAAAGCAAAGAGGTACTTTCTTTGTTAATTCTCTCTTTTTAAATTAAATATGGATTATTTTTCCTTCAAATTTCACATTAAAAATATATAAGATTTACTGTACAACCGATTGTAGAAGTTAGATTAAAAGAGAAACGGTCTACAATCGACTGCGCGATAAACTCATTAGTACCTTGTTGGCTCAATCTAAATATCATATAATTGTGCTGCTTACAATCCATAACAATGATTGCAATTAATAATTATGTTGTGGCCTGCATCCACAGATCTCTGCTTTATTGGAAAGACTCACCTCAACAATATGGTTAGAAGAACTTTCTACTGCAACTGACTGTTTTGCTATAGACAATGCTATTGGTGTGGGAAAGATGGGAATGATGTATCAAGGAAACCTACCTAATGGTCAATTACTAGCTGTTAAGAGACTATTAAACTCTCAATTATTTAAAAGGCAGTTCCTTTCGGAAACAACGATTTTGTGCAAGTACAAACACAAAAATATAGTTCCTCTACTTGGTTTCTGCATTGAAGGAAATGACAGGCTTTTGGCATATCCATACATGTCAAATGGAAGGCTTTCTAAATGGTTACATCCTTTGAAAAGTGAAGTTGTGAGATTGAAATGGCCTCAAAGAGCCAACATTGCTCTTGGAATAGCAAGAGGGTTATCATGGCTTCATCATACATGTGATTTGCATACTGTGCATTTTAATATATGCTCACAATCTATATTGCTTGATGAGAATTTTGAACCCAAAATATCTAATTTTGGGGATGCAAAATTTATAAATCCTAACATTGAGGGGAAAATGTTTAAAGTGAATGATGGTAAGAAAGATGTGTATGACTTTGGAAGTGTGCTTTTTGAACTGATTACAGGAGAAACATATAATGAACTGACTCGTTCATGTACCGAAACTAACATATGTGGCAACCCTTCAAATTTCTATAATGCCATTGATAAATCTCTAACTGGCGAAGGATTTGAAAATGAAGTTTGTGCTCTTCTGAAGATTGCTTGTGAATGTGTTAAGCCTTTACCAGATCAAAGACCAACAATGCTTCAAGTATACAAGAATATAAGGAATGTAAAGAAGGGGCGACATGGCTGTAGTGATGATTTTGACGCAGTAATGGGATCATCAGAAATTGTTTCTTCTATTTCTACAAACGAAATTATTGAGTTATAAATAATTAGATAAGTTTTTTTTGTTGGTCTTGACTCCAAGTTCTCAAGGGAAAGTTTGTTCGGAGTCAAGTAAAGTCTAACAAATGATTGTTCTAGTCATGATTTAAACTCGAGCTCTTTTCAATAAATCATCCTTAGCTAAGGATATCTTAATGCATCCATAGGTTTTGTTATGTTGGAAACACAATGCATTTTAAACTCCAGTTGATTTTTTTTTTTTTGCTGTTCAAGTAATATCTCTTCAAACAATGTTTACATGAATTTAGTTTTTTTTTTCCCCACCAAAATACATTATGCTATTTAATTGTACTAAATTAGTTCTTCATTTTTTTTGGTCTAAGATGGCTCTTTAAGTCTTATGAAGTGCACGGTATTATACTTTTTTTGAGGTTTTGTTTATCATCTACTACCTTATATTTTTTATTTGATTTTGAATGAACTGCACTTTATTTTATATAAATAAATATGATTAAAAATGTCTTAACCAATAGTCAAATCATCCAAAGAAGGGTGCTTCTGACATTTTACAAGCTAATGATGGAACTGTAGATCAAACCTAGAATCTCTAGCATATTATCCAAATTTCTTACCACTAAACCAAATTTAGTGGCTTATATTTACATTCAGTTTTCTTACAAAGCCAGTAATTTTGGTAGGAGACCACCGATATTAAACTTTTTGTTTTATCCGACACAAAATATATTTTAGGCTTATATTTTTTTTATTCTTATTTTATTTTCAAAGTTTAATTTGGTCACTTTAAAATCGGATAGTGCATTCTAGCCACTAGGCTACTTGACAAAAAAATAAAAAATCGGATAGTGTAATCTTAAAAAATAAAAAGGCTTAGATGTGAGACTTCTTAGATGTACCACATTTGCCCTCCAAGTTGAGGCTAAGGGGCTAGAGGGTATGTATTAGCACCCCGTTCTACCCTTAAACATGTCACATTACGTTTAGAGGTATTGTCTATTTTGGGTCGTGTGTGAGCTCTCACACTTTTGTCCTTTTTAAATAGTGTCTCAGTGAATTGATAAGTGTAAGTATTGTATATAAACTATCTTTAGGCTCGAATCTCAAGCAATGCGAGACTTTTAAGTGTACTGGAACAATATTTAGAACTCAATTAATTTTTTAGGTTTTTCTGTTGCCAAAAATTTGGTTGCAGAGAGTGTTAGTTTTGATAGAGATTAGCCATATAGGAGTAGTATTTAATTTAATTTTAGACTGTTTGCAAATGAGGGATGCAATATGATTGTGATAGCTATAATTTTAACTTATGGTTCACGAGGAGAGCCGATTCCACGAAACTACTGGAGTCAATGACAAAGTCAATGATGTTACTGAACCTGGAAACCACAAAAGGGTTTAGAAAATAGTAGTAATTGAATACTATAAGAAGTGAATGTTCACAGTATAATTCATGCAAACTCTAGCATTTTGTAAAGAAGTGAATGTAAGAACTAGTGGCAATTTGTGGGAGTATATATCTTCTCTGGTGAGATTCCAATACATAATACTAGTAATTTGATTTATCTTACACTATTTTAATGTTGTTGTTACAGTGATTTAAAAAATAACAGGGCATCCAATGGGGGCCTTTAAAAACTATTTTGTGACTTAGGAAAGAAACTATAGCCATTTTCTTTCTAAAATACTTTTTATTTTATTTTTTAAATAATTATGTCATGGAAGATATATTATATAAAATTTTATTTAAATTTGATATCATTTAGTCTTAATTTGTTTTATTTTTCCATTTTCTGTGAACTCACTTTTCTTCTCCATATTTGTACAGTCTCAGTTTTTGTATCTGCAAGGAATGGTTGTCCAAATAAAAAGGGATATTCTCTTGCATACCTTCTTTTTGTGCTCTTTGCTCAGTATCTTAATGATAAGTCATGGTACTGAGTCTGATATCTTGTGTTTAAAATCCATTAAGAATTCCTTGGAAGACCCAAATAATTACTTAACCTATAGCTGGAACTTCAGCAACAATTTCGAAGGTTACATATGTAGATTTAATGGTGTTGAATGCTGGCATCCTGATGAGAATAGAGTACTAAATATCAAACTGTCTAACATGGGGTTGAAGGGTCAGTTTCCACGTGGCTTTGAGAACTGCTCAACGATCACAGGATTAGACCTTTCATTCAACGAGTTTTCAGGACCCATCCCAGCTGATATATCAAGTATGCTTCCATTTCTTACCAGCATTGATCTCAGGAACAACAAGTTCACCGGTGAAATTCCAATAGCTTTAGCAAATTGCACTTACCTGAATGCTCTTAAACTTGACAACAATATGCTAACAGGTGAAATTCCAAAAGAACTTGGTCAGCTTCCCAGGATTAGAATGATTTCTTTTTCTAACAATCAATTGTATGGGCAAGTGCCAATGTTCGATTTCTTAGTAAAAGTTAACTATTCTAAAAATATAGGACTTTGTGGAGGGTCTTTGAGACCATGCTCCTCGACACGTGACAAGCAAGACGATTTCCATCAATCGTTCAAAGGTGGTCTTATTATTGGTTATGTTTTTTCATTCATTTTTTCTGTTATGATCACTTGTATGTTCTACTCCAAATGTGCACATTGGGTGCATCAATTGAATAAGAGAAAAAGCATTCCCCTAAACAGTGCTAAAGAATTGAGCAAATATATTTGCTCCATCACAAGCAGGAGAACACAGACGGTAGTTAATCAGATGCATGAATTGTTAAATTCACGAATGGTACAAAAAGAAAGAAAAGAGGTACACAATCTCTTCATTAATTGTCTCTTATAAGCACACCAAGTATTCAATTATTTTGTACAGTTTAATCGGTACATCTTCAGTGTGAAAAATAATTACACCTGCATCCACAGATCTCTGTACTATTGGAAAGACTGATATCAACAATATGGTTAGAAGAACTCCGTGATGCAACTGACTGTTTCTCTATGGACAATGCCATCGGCGTAGGAAAGATGGGAATGATGTACCAAGCAACTCTTTCTAATGGTCAGTTACTAGCTGTTAAGAGACTATTTGACTCTGAGTTGTTTAAAAGACAGTTCCTTTTAGAAACAATGATTATGGGTAGGTACATACACAACAATATAGTTCCCCTGCTCGGGTTCTTCATTGAAGGAAAGGAAAGGCTATTGGCATATCCATACATGTCAAATGGGAGGCTTTCCAAATGGTTGCATCCTTTGGAAAGTGAAGTCATAAGATTGAAATGGCATGACAGGATCAACATTGCACTTGGAATAGCAAAAGGATTATCATGGCTACATCATACATGTGATTTGGGCATAGTGCATTTTAACATATGTTCAGAATGCATATTGCTAGATGAGAATTTTGAACCCAAAATATCCAATTTTGGAGAGGCCAAATTTATGAATCCCAACATTGAAGATAATCTAGGCACGATGTTTAAAGTGAATGACGGGAAGAAGGATGTCTATGACTTTGGTAGTGTGCTTTTTGAATTGATGACAGGGAAAACGTATAATGAATTGTCGCATTCATATGATACTTCTGATCTATGTGCCAACCCTTTGAGTTTCTATAATGTAATTGATAAATCTGTGACAGGGGAAGGACTTGAAAATGAAGTTTGTACTCTCCTAAAGATTGCTTGTGAGTGTGTTAAGCCTTTACCAGACCAAAGGCCAACAATGCTTGAAGTTTACAACAATATGAGCAATGTAAGGAAGGGACAAAATTGCTCTGGTGATGACTCTGACACATTGAGGGGATTAGAATATTCTTCCTCTATTGCCATCGACGAAATTGTTGAGTTTTAAATAATTAGATCAGGCTTACACATCCATTGGTTTTATTATGTCGGAAAAAAATGTTACTCTCAGTATCATTGTAATAAAAGTTGTACTACTCTCCTGATAATAATAAAATGCTGAACAGCTCTTAGTGCATTTTTTTAGATAAAAAATTACACATCACCCGAAAACCCTAATTCTCACACTCTGCTTGCATGCTCTGCTCCCTTTCCATCTCGTCACTTTGACTCCCGATGTTTCCCCCCCCTCTAAATAGAGACTTGTGTTCTCCATAAGCAAGCCGCACCTGCTTTGTTTGTCAGCCTTGACAGTCGCTGCTCAAACACAACTTTGATTTTCCTTGCGTGATATCAATTGTGCAGTTTGGTGTCCTCTTTCATACGCAGGTGACACAAGAACTCCCGCTTTTCCCTCCGCCTCACTGCCATCGTCCAAGCCAATCGCCACCATATAAATAAAAGACTCAACTTATAGAACCGAAGGACTCAATGCATAATGGGTGTGATCCAAGGGTTAAGGTCTCTTCATTTCTTCTCAAAAGAAATGAAAGACTCAATTTTTGGAGTTAGATACAAATAGAGATTGGTGTAACTCATTTACAAAAGTATTTTGTCTCTGAAGAAGTAGCCTGGTACTTTTAATTGGAATACCGAATGAGCTGCATATAGGAGGTTAGAGTTCAATCTTTACTACGAATATTTTTTCCTAGTTGTAGTAAATTAATTATTAATTACTGTATTAATTAACATTTGTCTATAACTATGATTACAAAAACATCTAAAAAACACGTTTCACCAATATGTTAGTTTTGTTTAACACTCTTATAAATAGAAGGAAAAAAAGAAGAAACCCTCAACTCAGTGGATTAATCCAACAGATAAGAATGGTGCAACAAAGGGGGTTCTAGACAAACTGTCTTGTTGAGGAATCATACCCCTCTAATCCTTTCGAAGTGTCAAGGAAATTATGATACTGATAATATTTTCCTAACCCGTTCCACAAAGAAATTAAACAATTGTAATCATTTGAAAAATGTAATTTATTACTATCGTTATTTTGTTTGAAAACTCTAATTAATGGTGTCCCTAATTTCTTGTTTTATCCTATTATATAAGTGCCCGTGTAAGAAACTCTAATCCTCTCAAATTCAAACTGTCCATGTGTCAATTATGACTATGTTTTCATAACCCATTCCACAAGCAAACTAGACAATGCCCTTTCCTTGAGATTGACTTTGTAACTCAACATTTTAAAGCCTGTTCAAAGTGGCATGCGGCCAGTGAAACTATATATAAAAAAGTATAGAAACCAAATCAAACTTATTGCCAATGCGCCTAATCGCTAGTGAGACACTGAGAATCGTAGGCTTTGTAGGTAGCTCAAAGTTTCATGCATGTTGAGCTAAGGTGAAGTTTATAGGTACAATTTCTCGCTTAAGGTTCTGCATTTTTGCCATGTTCCAATTTAATAGTGTTGTTCTAAAAAAATATATAAATAGTACTGTCTTCATTGTGATTAGTGTGTAGAGTTCTATTTTCTCACGTGACACATGATCTTGGTAAGTAACATTATATAGAATACAGATCGTCGAACCCTTTGGTGTTTAGATTTCCTGTATCCTCAATTTTGGCATCATTCTTTACCTTAATATTACAATTTTTATTCTTAACTCACTTTTGTCCTCCATACCCTCTGCAGTCTAAGTTTTTGTATGTTCATGGAAATGGATTTTCAAATAAAAAGGGATTTTCTATTCCAAATATTCTTGTGACTCAGTATGTTAATGAAAAGTCAGAGTACCGAAAATATTCTATTCTGTTCCAATTTCTATTCGGATATCATCTGTTTAAAATCCATTAAGAATTCATCAGAAGACCCGTTTAATTACTTACAAAGCTGGAATATAGTCATGGGGTTGAAGGGCCAGTTTCCACATGCTCTTCAGAACTGCTCTTCACTCACGGACCTAGATTTTTCATTCGACGAACTCTCAGGACCCATCCCATCTGATATATCAAGTTTACTCAATTTTGTCACTAGTTTTGATCTCTCGAATAACAAGTTGACTGGTGAAATTCCAAGATCTTTAGGAATAGAAAATACAACTTTTGAGGCAGAAAAAACACCTTTTTTTGGACAAAAATCATCATTTTTTGGGGGAAAATAATGTAGGTTGAAACCAAAATTGCAATAAATGTGATATTTGAGAGACCAAAAAGTTTGATTTTAAAAAGGGATAACTACATGGATATAGGTTGATTTTAACTACTTTCATGGTCAAAACTCAAAACTCAAAAGTTCAATTAAATGACGACACTATAATGTTTTATCATATATCACATATCTCTATCCAACTCATTAATCTCTCTCTCTCTCTAATGTTGTTGTTTCTAATCCTATCACATATGGTCTTACACTCTTACCACACATATCCAACGCAACATCATCTCTGCAATGCTTATTTTATTCTTGTGTTCGTTCTTTACTGCCCAATATTTGTCCCATACAACATCACCGGTCTTCCAGCTGAATTAAACCTAATATTTTTAGCTTATGAAAAAAAAAAGCACTAGAGATGCTAATTAGTTCTAATAGCCTAAGTAGGACAGAACCAGCAGAAAACAGAACAAAATCAGATCCCCAAACACTATAGCCGTTTGCTTTCAATTTTTATTCTTTTTACATAATTATGTCATATAATTTTAAAAAAAAAAAATTTATCATCAATCTTAATTTGTTTTATTTTTCCATCTTGTGTGAACTCAATTTTCTTCTCTATATTTTTACAATCTCAGTTTTTGGATCTTCACGGTATGGCTTTCCACACAAAAAGGAATATTCTCTTGCATACCTTTTTTTGGTGCTCTTTGCTCAGTATCTTCTTGACAAGTCATGGTACTGAGACTGATTTCTTGTGTTTAAAATCCATTAAGAATTCCCTGGAAGACCCAAATAATTACTTAACCTCAAGCTGGAACTTCAGCAACAATTTCGAAGGTTACATATGTAGATTTAATGGTGTTGAATGTTGGCATCCTGATGAGAATAGAGTACTAAATATCAAACTGTCTAATATGGGGTTGAAGGGCCAATTTCCATGTGGCTTTAGGAACTGCTCATCGATCACAGGATTAGACCTTTCATTCAACGAGTTTTCAGGACCCATCCCAACTGATATATCAAGTATACTTCCATTTCTTACCAGCATTGATCTCAGGAACAACAAGTTCACCGGTGAAATTCCGATAGCTTTAGCAAATTGCACTTACCTGAATGCTCTTAAACTTGACAACAATACGCTAACAGGCGAAATTCCAAAAGAACTTGGTCAGTTTCCCAGGATTAGAACAATTTCTTTTTCTAACAATCAATTGTATGGGCAAGTGCCAATGTTCGACGGCTTAGTAAAAGTTAACTATGCTAACAATAGAGGACTTTGTGGAGGGTCTTTGACACCTTGCTCCTCAACACATGACAATCAAAACGATTTCCATCAATCGCTCAAAGGTGGTCTTATTGTTGGTTATGTTTTTTCATTAGTATTTTCTGTTATACTCACTCATATGTTCTACTCCAAATGTGCACATTGGGTCCATCAATTGAAGAAGAAAAAGAATCACCTAAATAAAGCAATAGAATTCAGCAAATATATTTGCTCCATCACCAGCAGGAGAACACAGGTGGTAGTTAATCAGATGCACAAATTGTTAAATTTGCATATGGTACACAAAGAAAGAAAGGAGGTACTCAATCTCTTCATTAATTATCACTTTTTAAACACACCAAGCATTCAATTAATTTGTACAGTTTAACTGGTATATCTTTTTTGTGTAACAAATAACTACACGTGCGTCCACAGATCTCAGTACTATTGGAAAGACTCACCTCAACAATAGGGTTAGACGAACTGTGTGGCGCAACTGAATCTTTTACTGTGGACAATGCCATTGGGGTAGGAAAGATGGGAATGATGTACCAAGGATTTCTTCCTAATGGTCAGTCACTGGCTGTCAGGAGACTTTTTGACGCTCAGTTATTTAAAAGACAGTTCCTTTTAGAAACAATGATTATGGGTAGGTACAAACACAAAAATATAGTTCCCCTGCTTGGGTTCTGCATTGAAGGAAAGGAAAGGCTTTTGGCATACCCATACATGTCAAATGGAAGGCTTTCCAAATGGTTGCATCCTTTGGAAAGTGAAGTCATAAGATTGAAATGGCATCAAAGGGTCAACATAGCACTTGGAATAGCAAGAGGCTTATCATGGCTACATCATACATGTGATTTGGGCATAGTGCATTTTAACATATGTTCACAATGCATACTGCTAGATGAGAATTTTGAACCCAAAATATCCAACTTTGGAGAGGCCAACTTTATGAATCCCAACATTGAAGATCATCTAGGCACAATGTTTAAAGTGAATGATGGGAAGAAGGATGTCTATGATTTTGGAAGTGTGCTTTTTGAATTGATTACAGGGAAAACGTATAACGAATTGTCGCATTCATATGACACGTCTGATTTATGCGATAACCCATTGAGCTTTTATAATGTAATTGATAAATCTATGAGAGGGGAAGGACTTGAAAATGAAGTTTGTACTCTCATCAAGATGGCTTGTGAGTGTGTTCACCCTTTACCGGACCAAAGGCCGACAATGCTTGAAGTGTACAACAATATGAGCAATGTAAGGAAGGGACAAACTGACTCTGACACATTAAGGGGATTAGAATACAATTCTTCTATTACTATAGACGAAATTGTTGAGTTTTAAATAATTAGATCAGGCTTACGCATCCATAGATTTTGTTATGTCGGAAAAATTTAATGCTACTCTCAAAATCATTGTAATAAAAAAACTCCTCATCCCTTCTTTCTCTACATATCCCTCACACTTTTACTTATTCTCTCTTACTTTTCCCTCTCTTTCACATTTTTTCTCCTCCTCTCTAAACCCAAATCCTCTACAGCTGTTGTATGGGACTGTTAAGGATATGTTATCTATTCTCCTCTTTTCTTTGAAGTCTTTACCTACTCGGAAGACCATACCAAAATATTTTTCTAAAGCTTGTTTAATATATTTTTTTATGTCAAAGTTACTCAATTCTGCAAAATGCGCCTAAAGAATCAACCGTAAAAGTATATAACCAATGTGTGCTACTTATGTATTTCATTTCATGCTATATTAACAATTTCATTTAAAAATTCATGATACAGATTCCGAAAAAATGAACTTACAGGCACAAACAGTAGTGTATTTGCTCCAATAGTTTAAGATGCTGCTCTCCAAATGTTGTCTGACAAGTAAATCAAGCTTTGGCTATGTTAGTTACTTTGCTTTTTAAATTTTCCACACGAACGTAACTGTTTGACATGTGACACCCGACACGACACCGACACTTATAATTACATTGTATTATGTCATTTTTTTCAAATTATTATATGTGTTGACGTGTCGGTGTCCGTGCGTCATAGATTAACTCATCCTATTAGTATTGCATTCTTCACATGAAAATGAGCAACATAATAACATAAATACTTCCTCTGGTCTCGTATATAAGCAATTTTTCACTTTTTAGATTCATTCAATAATTGGTGTATTTGGTCACATTTTAGTCCAAATACATCAATTATTGAACGAATCAAAAAAGTAAAAAGTTGCTTATATATGAGACTAGATGGAGTAGTTAACAACAAAATCTACAACTTTTGCAGCATAATCAACTAGAAAAAATTGGAGCCATCAACATAATCAAACTCACCGCTGCAAACTGAGTCATGTCATTGTAAATGCCTATCACTGACATAGAGCGGCGGCCAAATCGGGACCTTAAATTTACAAAACACCAAAATGCTCCGAATTTTCTGTCAAATTGCTCCCTCCTCAAGTTCCTCAGTCAAAATGCCATAACTTTTAGTTAAAAAATTACACATAAACCTAAAACCCTAATTCTTAGACTCTGTTTGCGTACTCTGTCTCCCTCTCCGTCACCCCTACATCAACTCTCCGATGTCTCCCTCCGCCTCAATTGCGACTTGTGTTCTCCCTATGCGTGCCGCACCTGCTTCGTTCTTCATCCTGCACGGTTACTGCTCAAGCGCGACTTCGCCGATCCCTGCACGGTCGCGAATTGTGCACTCGTCGTCGTCCTCTTTGCCTCTGTTACGTTCGTCAGTGACAGTGTGTGGTTCATCATCCTCTACCTCTGCTTCATTCAGTTCGTCATTTTCTGCATTTTCTCAAATTCTGGCTCTGCGCAAAACACAGAGATGAATAACGAACACGCGAATCATTGCGCGCGCTTAACGGTCTCGAAAAAAAGGTATTAATTAAAAAAAGGAACAAATAATATTTTATTTATTTTGTGTTTGATGAATATCTCAATCATTGGATTAATCCAACGGATGAGAATAATCATTCTGGACTTTTTTTTATTACGAGAAAAACATTCATTCCGGCCTTTAGGTGTGATGGACGAAAATCTCTTCTAGCTTAATGATGGTTTTGGACTTCGTCCTTGGTTTGGTTAAAAAAATATAGGGAGAATTTGTCGCTCATTTAGGTCTCAACTTAAGGGATTAGTTTTTAATATTGTCCGCGAAGAATACTCTAACCAAAAAATTAAAATAATACTAATGTTTTTCTAACTCGTTCCACAAGCAAACTAAACGGAACATTGTAGAAAAAGACATAGTTTTCACACAACTTTAGATCAGGATCATCTTATATAAAACTTGTCGCTGAGATTGTTTTTAACAATTTTATAATTGTACCAATATGAATCGTTCGATCTCTAATCAATGGCTACGATTTGAAACTATGTGAAACTGCGTGCTGGGATTACAACGGGCAATTCAAGTCCAAACTAAACAATGTCTTTGTCTTTGAATTATGCAAACATTAGAAAACTCTAATCTATTACTAGTACCATTGTTTGTGTTAACTTATCTTTGTTTGAAAATTCTAACCAATACTCTCAAAGTCAAAGTGTCATGTCAAGTAAATTATGATAGTATTTTCCTTGAGATTGACTTAGTCAGTTAGTACTTTTAAAACTTCTTTGCAAACAAAATAACTTAAATTCCCAATATATATTATAGAAACCAAAGTTAGATGTTAGTTTGGCTTGTAGTTTGTAGGTAGCTCAAAGTTTCATTCATGTTGACCTAAGGTGAAGCTTATAGGTACATTTTCTCGTTTAAAGTTTCATTCATGTTTAATAGTGTTGCTGTTGTCAAAAACTTATACAAACCATAGTATCTTCTTTATTGTGATTATTATTAGTGTAGACTTTTATTTTCTCACATGATATTATGATTTTGGTAAATAACATTATAGAATACAGATCATTGGTGTTTGGATTTCCTGATTTTACGCACCATTCTTCGACTTAATTTTCTAATTTCTCTTCTTAACTCACTTTTCTTCTCCATATCCCTGCAGTCTTAGTTTTTGTATCTGCATCAAAATGGCTTTTCAAATAAAAAGGGATTTTCTATTCCAAATATTCTTGTGCCTCAGTATGTTAATGGCTGGTCAGAGTACTGAGACTGATATCTTGTGTTTAAAATCCATTAAGAATTCACTGGAAGACCCAAATAATTACTTACAAAATTGGAACTTCAACAACAATACCGAAAGTTTCATATGTGGTTTTAATGGCGTTGAATGCTGGCATCCTTATGAGAATAGAGTACTAACTCTCAAACTATCTAACATGGGGTTGAAGGGCCAGTTTCCGCGTGGTCTTCAGAACTGCTCTTCACTCACGGACCTAGATTTTTCATTCAACGAACTCTCAGGACCCATCCCATCTGATATAGCACGTATACTCACATTTATTATTAACTTTGATCTCTCGAATAACATGTTCACTGATGAAATTCCAATGTCTTTAGCAAATTGCACTTACCTGAATGTCCTTAAACTTAACAACAATATGTTAAGTGGTGAAATTCCGATGCAACTCGCCGCGCTTCGCAGGCTTAAAGAGGTTTCTTTTGCTAACAACTATTTGTCAGGGCCAGTGCCATTGTTTTCAACAACGGTAGATTCTAACTATGTTAACAATAGTGGAATTTGTGGAGGGTCTTTGAGACCTTGCCCCTTGAGAAGTGACAAGTGCAGCGATTTCCTTCATTCGTTCAAGAGTGGTCTTATTGTTGGTTATGTTTTTTCACTCACATGTTCTGTTATGCTGACTTTTATGTTCTACTCCAAATGTGTGCAATTCAAGAAGAAAAACAATTATGTAAACAAAGCTAAGGAATTGGGCAAATATGTTTGCTCCATCGTGAGCAGAAGGACGCAGGTGGTAGTTAATCAAGTGCACAAATATTTACAACCGCGGCTGGAACATAAGGAAATCAAAGAGGTACTTTTTTCATTAATTCTCTCTTTTAAATAATTCTTGTATTGAATTATTTTTTCGTTTAATTCGTATATAATGTCAGTGTAAACAATTAGTTACACGTACATGGACAGATCTCTGTATTATTCGAAAGGCTGACATCGACAATATGGTTGGAAGAACTGCGTGAAGTGACCGACTGTTTTGCTATGGACAACGCCATTGGGGTGGGAAAGATGGGAATGATGTACCAGGGAAAACTACGGAACGGTCAGTTACTAGCTGTTAAGAGATTATTTGACTCAAAGATGTTTAAAAAGCAGTTCCTTTTAGAAACAATGATTCTAGGTAGGTACAAACACAAAAATATAGTTCCCCTACTTGGGTTCTGCATTGAAGAAAATGAAAGGCTTTTGGCATACACATACATGTCAAATGGAAGACTTTCTAAATGGTTGCATCCTTTGAAAAGTGAAGTTAAGAGATTGAAATGGCCTGAGAGGGCCAACATTGCACTTGGAATAGCAAGAGGATTATCATGGCTACATCACACATGTGATTTGGGCATAGTGCATTTTAACATATGTTCAGAATGCATATTGCTAGATGATAATTTTGAACCCAAAATATCCAATTTTGGGGAGGCCAAATTTATGAATCCCAACATTGAAGATGACCTCGGCATAACATTTAAAGTACACGACGGAAAGAAGGATGTTTATGACTTCGGAAGTGTGCTTTTTGAACTGATTACAGGGAAAACATATAATGAACTCACTCGTTCATCTACCACCACCGATTTCTATGATAACCCTTCGAATTTTTATAATGCCATTGATAAATCTCTAACTGGGGAAGGATTTGAAAAAGAAGTATGTGCTGTCCTAAAGATTGCTTGTGAGTGTGTTAAACCTACAAACCAAAGGCCAACGATGCTCGAAGTTCACAACAATTTGAGCAATGTAATGAAGGCACAATATGGCACTAGTGATGATTCTAACTCAACCGGCGGATTGGAAATTGCTTCTGATATTATTATAGAGGAAATTGTAGAATTATAAAAATTTAGGACAGGTTTTTGCATCCATAGGTATTGTAATAAAAGTTGTTGTACTGCTATCCTGATAATAAAATCATGTTACCAATTCCCAAGATCACTCCAAAATCTTTTTCTAAAGCTAGTTTAATACTCCGTGGTATCTTTTTGAAAGTCAAAATTACTTAATTCTGCAAAATGCGCTTATAGAATGAATAATATAACCATCAACCAAAATGGAAAAATGTGCTAATTATATATTTCATTTCATGCTATAATAACAATTTGATTAAAGAAATCATGATACAAATTCCAAAAATTGAACTTACAGGCTAAAACAGTACTGTTGTTGCTCCTATTATTGTAGATGCCGCTTACCAAATGTAAATCCAGCTTTGGCTATGTTAGGAACTTTGCTGTCTAATGGCAATCATAACCACAATTTTGTTGTTCCTACAAAAACAAAATCTCTGGCTCTGTACAATTGGAAAGTGTAGGCCAAAGCAGAATCAACAATTTCTCTTCCAATATATATTATGAATAATCATATAATATGATAGTAAGCAAAACACAAGTCATATCTTTGTGGATATCGATTACAATATGAATATGAAAAATTTGACACCAGGACTCATTGGGTTAATAAACGACCCACTTTGCCATCTCGTGTGCAATTTAGTTTCCTTCCCTAACTCAGTGCAGAGTAATGTAAGGGTGGTCTTGCAAGAATCTATAGCACTTCCTTGCGGTGCTGCTCCAGTCGGTGCCAGGATATCAATGATGCAGCACAACTTTAACAAAGCTTTGAGCATCCATCTCAGTAATCACCTTTTGGTTCTAAAAAGTCATTATCATTACATTGTCGCGTCCAAACCCGGAGCTTCTGTTTAAAATCGCCTCCTCCGAACCATTGGCAACCTTCGTTGCAGCGACAATGCATCTCTTATCCTCCCATTGGAAAATCAAACATACACCCCAATAGCCATCATCTAAAGAGCGAGCATCCACCATGTTGAGCTTTAGGAAATCATTGGAGGGAAGACTCCATTTTTCTTTTTTTCTTGAATCTCTTATGTGACTTGTTTTTATTGATTATTGGGTAAATATTCTCAATTTTTTAAGGGGTGTTCTAGGAAAAATCTACTTTATTTTTTTTTATAAATAAGTTCTGTGTATCGTATTAAATATTCAAAACTGGATTTTATACCACATTATAAATATAGAGAATCAAATTGAAGAGAGAACAACAAAGAGAAGCTAAAGTTTTAATAGAACATCATAACATAGAACACAATACATGTTAAATGGGTTTGAATCTCATCCTAAAAATTATTTTAAACTTTAAAGGATAATGGTGTCCAACTACATTTATACACCAAACAACTTAGAAATATGAACAATGTTCAATTCTCACATTGTAACATTTAACCTGACTTTGATATCATGTTAAAAATATAGAAAATCAGTGTGAAGAGAGAACGATAAATAGCGACTAGAATTTCAATAGGATATCATAATATAGAACACTATAGATGTTAAATAGGTTTTTTAGATCTCAAACACTTATGCAATGTGAAACTTGGTACAAATTGCAAAAAACTTCAACACAATCTTTCATGCAACACTATACAGGTCCATAATTTTTTACCTTTTATTATAAATGTTTGGTTTCAATTTTGGTCGGTCATAATTGATTCTAAATGTGCAGAATTGATTTTTACTTGTTTGATTCTTTAAAAGTAGAATTGATTCTGCCTCCATAATTAATTCTACTTGAAACTAGAAATTGTAGTTTTTAATTTTAGAATTGATTTTTACACTCAAATTTTTTGTTCAACGCACTTTTGCATGAATATGTCCAAATATAAACCACTTTAACTTCAAATCAATTTTGGCCATAATCAATTTCAGAGAATCAATTCTGCCAAAATCACAGCAGAACCAAACATACATTAAAATCTAACGCACGCGTTAACCGTATGTTTCCTCTGCTTCTCCTTATTTGCATATGTTCTCTTCTTTCTTTTCTTATGGTAAGTGTAAGTGAGTTAAGTCCCACATCGATTAGAAAATTGAAGGTTGAACACTTTATAAGTCAAATGACTCATAAACCTAACGCCATAAGATCTTAGATAAAAATGTGATATACTCACTTGTATTATTGTTCCTAAGTTCAATATGGATGCTTGCACCTAGTAACCCAACATCTTTTGCACAATTCAATTATGAGATTGACTTTTTGTTCAATTCATATTCTCCATTGCATTATTGTTGTTGTTTTTTGATAAGTGTCAGAAAATAGTTAAATTATATATTGAATTAAGGCATTTTTTAACTTGTTTTGTAAAGATATCTTTGAAAATATTCCCACTTTAATGTATATATTTATTTTGATCTAATTCCCAACCATTTGATAGGTTTTGAACCTTGGAATGCATTTTGATCAATTTTAACAAGCATTTGGAATTTCAAGGCTCGCTAGTTCTCGCCATCTCTCGCCATAGCGACAGCAAAACAGAAGCAGCAGGTACTGGTGGCGAGAAGTAGCGAGATCTGGCGAGGCATCTCGCTAGTTGTCGCCTGGCGAGGATGTGGCGAGAGAAGGCGGTTAGTTCCTCATTTGGACACCTGTCAAGAAACCCTTAGCTGAAGAAACTTAGTCTAGCCTGGCGAGAGTGTATTTCGCCTGGCGAAAGTTAAAAATCAGATCTGATATAAAAGGGTTCAGAAACAGAATTGGGGGGATTGGCTACGGAAGAAGGAGGAAAACAGGAATAGAGACAGGAATTTAGGGTTCTAAGAAGGTGGATTCATCACAACTTGAGAAATCAAGCTCTATGATCATTGCATCTTCTTCTCTTCATCTTTGTAAGCTAACCATGATCATGTGTGGCTAATTTCTTTTGTTGTTGGGATTAGATGTAATTGATCCATGAATTTGTATTAACTTAATCATGATTATATATATGTTTTAGTTTATCATTCAATATGAGTGTTATCTTTGTGTTATATGTTTAATCCTATGATTTGAAATGATATAGACATATACTTTTTGAATCAAGATCTAGGATAATCACTTATTAAACATCAAATTCTAGACATAGATTTGGGGGTTTAATATTCACTTAAAATATTGGATCTTAATGCTATTGTATTAATTGATGATCCGAGACATCGGAGGTTAATGAATACAATAGATATCGCGACGTTATCTGGATACGGAAACGTATGATGAGCAATACGTGATAATATTGGGTGGTAGTTGAAATATGTATGTATCATGATCAAGGAAATACTTATGATTGAATTGATGAAATCTAATCCCGGCAATTCTTTTTCTCTGAAATCAAACTTTTACTTAATCACAATTTATAGCTTATGCAATTGAAAGTCATTATAAACTCAAACTTAGAACCAATGGAAATTGTGAAACAACGATTGATGTCAAGCTAGTCCCTGTGGATACGATAATTTAAATACTTAAATTGGTACTTTAACAAAATGGCGCCGTTGCCGGGGACTGGCGTTTGATATTAGTTTGTTTTACAATATCTATCGTTTTAAGCGTTTTTGCAATATAAATTCTGTTTTATTATTTTTCCATCGGGCACACTAACTTGTTGGTCAGGTTGTTACAATTTTTATGCGAAGACGAGTTCCGGCTGATCAGTTACTTTTTGATCCTGAGATTGAAAGGACAGCTCGGAAAAACAATAGTCAGAAAAAGAAAAGGAAGCAACTAGCCAAACAAAAAAAGTTGCAAGAAGGAACTTCTGTTTCCATTCCTTCTATTTCTCCAATTTTCGAAGAAGTTATGGAAATACCTGAACCAGAGGCGAATAATGGTGGAGGCGCAATGCCATGCCACAACAGTCCACGACGGTTGGCTCATCTTGCCAGGCCGCCACGAGGAGCTAGACAAACTGAGATGAAAACCGGACTCCTCCAACTTTTATATGCTAACCCTTTTGCAGGTTTGCCACATGAGGATCCGTATAATCATCTTGTGAAGTTTTATGAAATTGCCGGTTCACTGGGTACTACGGTGGCGGAGGAAGAAGCGGTGTTTATGAGAATGTTTCCACACTCATTGATTGGTCAAGCGAAGGATTGGTATCTAGATCAACCAACACCAGTCATGACTAATTGGAACACGCTTGAAGAGAAATTTCTTGAAAGATTCTTTCCGCATCACAAGTTCATGGAGGCCAAAACATCTATTGCTGTGTTTTCTCAAGGAGCGAATGAAACTCTCAATGAAGCTTGGGAACGATACAAGTCAATGTTACGGAAGTGTCCTAACCACGGGTTTGATGATCTCACTCAAATCCATATTTTCCGTAATGGTCTTCTTCAACAAATCAAGCTTCTTTTAGATGCTACAGCTGGTGGTTCTTTGTTATCATTGAGTGCTGCAGATGCTACGGCAATCATTGAAAAAATGGCACTTAGTGATCGTCAAGGTGACTACAATAGGAATCCATCACAAAGGAAGCCGGGAGTTCTTGAACTTGATACTTCAGATGCAGTCTTAGCTCAGAACAAGCTTCTCACCAACACTGTGGATCAATTATCAAAGCAAATGACTAAGATGCTTAACCTTCAAGAGGAGGCCAGCAAAGCTAAGCAAGTTGCTTATTGTGAATTGTGTACCGGTGATCATCCAACTGGCCATTGTCCTCCGACAAATGAAGAGGTGAATTTTTTGGGAAATCAGCAAAGGCAGGGTCAATATCAAAATAACACTGGTTATCAGAGAGGAAATAATTCAAATTACGGCCAGGGCTGGAAACATGATGTTGGCACGTCAAATAGGCAAAGGCAATATGAAAATTATAATCAACCACCGCCTATGCAGAACCAAAATTCAAAAATAGAGGAGACTTTAAGTAAGCTCATGGAGATGGTGCAAGAATCTAACCAGCAGAATCAGCAATATCAGAGAAGCAATGATGCTGTGTTAAGAAATTTTGAAACTCAATTGCAGCAAAACCAACAATACCAAAGAACCTCTGAAGCTGCAACAAGAAACTTGGAGACTCAGTTGGGTCAGTTAGCTAAACAAATTGCTAACAATAATAATCAAGGAGGACCATTCACCGCAAACACTGAACCTAATCCAAAAGATTGCAAGTCCATCAAAACTAGAAGTGGCATTGAAATTGGAAAGGGTATTGGTGACAATCTTGAGAAAGAGAGGACTGTAGTCGAAGCAAGAGAAAAAGGAAAGGAGAAGATTGAAGGAAGTGAGTGTGAGGCAGAGAATAAAAAGGAAGGTTTAGTTGAAAAAGAAAAAAATCAAAAAAATGAAAAAAATCAAAAAAATGAGTGTGAGGGTGAAGTAAGTAAGGAGAGGGAAAGTAGTATTCTGCATTCGAAAAAAGAGAAGAATATTCAAGAGATTCCTCCTATTCAACACTTACCATACCCTCGTGTTCCAACAAAGAAAGATAAAGAAAGACAGTATGCAAGATTTCTGGACATTTTCAAAAGATTACAAATCAGTCTTCCATTTCCCGAAGTCTTAGAGCAGATGCCGACATATGCAAAGTTTATGAAAGAAATTTTGACAAAGAAGAGAAGCTTTCATGACGAAGAAACCATTCAGCTCGATGCTAGTTGTAGTGCTATCATTCAAAGAACTTTGCCGACAAAAGAGAAGGATCCAGGAAGAGTTACATTGCCTGTCACTATTGGGAATGTAAATGTTGGGAAAGCTCTTATTGATCTTGGTTCAAGTATTAACCTTATTCCCTTATCTGTGATTGAGAAAATTGGTGGTTTAGAGATAAGAGGAACAGGGATGACACTTCAGCTAGCAGACAAAACCATCAAACGTCCAGCAGGAATTGCGGAAGATGTGCTTGTGAGGGTTGATAAGTTTATATTTCCAATAGACTTTGTCGTGATGGATATTGAAGAGGATGATGATGTTCCTTTAATCCTAGGAAGATCTTTCATGAAGACTGCGCGTATGATGATAGACATTGATGACGGGGTGATGAAAGTGAGAGTTCAAGATGAGGAGGTCAGTTTTAATTTGTGGGAAGCTATGAAGCATCCGAAAGAGAAAGATGTTTGTTTCAAACTAGATGCCACTGAAGAAGCTATCCTAGACATGAGGAAGCAGGTGCATAAGCCTTCGACTCTTGAACAAGCCTTAACCGACGCATTTAATGAACTTGACCCCGAGAAAGAAAATGAAATTGATGATTTTCTAAAAAAACTTGATGAGTTGGAAGAAGTGTCTCCTCATGAAGCCAAAATAGAAGAATTGATGAATGAACCAAAGGAACAAAAGCCGGTTGAATTGAAACTAGAATTGAAAGCACTACCATCACACTTGAAGTATGTTTTTCTTGAGGATGGCGACAAAAAGCCGGTGATTATTAGTAGTTCACTGTCAAAACAAGAAGAGAAAGAGTTGATTGAAGTGTTGAAAGTAAACAAAGAGGCAATTGGATGGGCATTATCCGATTTGAAAGGTATTAGTCCATCTTATTGTATGCACAACATCATGATGGAAGATGATTATAAACCGGTAGCACAGCCTCAACGGCGTTTGAATCCTACGATGAAAGAGGTTGTGAGAAAGGAGGTGGTGAAGTTGTTGGAAGCCGGTATGATCTATCCAATTTCAGATAGTGCTTGGGTTAGTCCAGTCCAAGTGGTTCCAAAGAAAGGAGGTATGACTGTTATCACCAATGAGAAGAATGAATTGATTCCGTCAAGGACAGTTACGGGGTGGAGAATGTGTATTGACTATCGGAGACTCAACAAAGCCACCAGAAAAGACCATTTTCCATTGCCATTCATGGACCAGATGCTTGAAAGGTTGTCAGGGCAGGAATTTTATTGCTTTTTAGATGGTTATTCGGGGTACAATCAAATCACAGTCAATCCCGAAGACCACGAGAAAACAGCCTTCACATGTCCTTTTGGTGTCTTTGCTTATAGACGGATGCCATTCGGATTATGTAATGCTCCTGCAACGTTTCAAAGGTGTATGCAAGCCATCTTTTCTGATTTGATTGAACAATGCATCGAAGTGTTCATGGATGATTTCTCGGTGTTTGGCCCCTCCTTCCATGGTTGTTTGAAGAGTTTGGATACCGTACTGAAGCGGTGTGTGGAGACTAATTTGGTCCTTAATTGGGAAAAGTGTCACTTCATGGTGACGGAAGGCATTGTGCTAGGCCACAAGATTTCAGCAAAGGGCATTGAGGTGGATAGAGCTAAGATTGAGGTAATTGAAAAGCTTCCACCTCCAGTCAATGTGAAAGGGATTAGAAGTTTTCTCGGCCATGCCGGATTCTACCGGCGATTCATCAAAGACTTCTCAAAAATTGCAAAACCGTTGAGCAACCTGCTCAACAAAGATAAGTCTTTTAATTTTGATAACTCTTGTTTAATTGCTTTTGAAGAATTAAAAATGAGATTGACAACTGCACCCATAATCATAGCACCTGATTGGTCACTTAAATTTGAACTTATGTGTGATGCTAGTGATTATGCGGTTGGTGCAGTGCTTGGTCAAAGGAAGGACAAAATTTTTCATGCCATACATTATGCAAGTAAAGTGCTAAATGATGCTCAAATCAATTATGCAACAACAGAAAAAGAATTACTTGCAATAGTATATGCACTTGAAAAATTTCGTTCTTATTTAATTGGTTCAAAGATTGTTGTGTATACTGACCATGCAGCTATCAAATATCTTATCACAAAGTCTGATTCCAAGCCAAGACTCATTAGATGGATGCTCTTGTTGCAAGAGTTTGATCTTGAGATTAAAGACAAGAAAGGAACGGAGAATTTGGTAGCTGACCATTTGTCAAGATTGGTAAACATTGAGGTGACCAAACATGAACATGAAGTTCGTGAGGAATTTCCAGATGAAAAGTTACTTATGATACAAGAAAGGCCATGGTTTGCTGATATGGCTAATTACAAAGCGTCTGGACTAATACCAGAAGATTTCACTTGGCATCAAAAGAAGAAGTTCCTCCGTGAAGCAAACCAATATGTTTGGGATGATCCTTATTTGTTCAAAATTGGAGCTGACAACTTGTTACGGAGGTGTGTTACTAATGAAGAGGCCACCAGCATTTTATGGCATTGTCACAACTCGCCATATGGTGGTCACTACAATGGTGAAAGGACAGCAGCAAAAGTTTTACAGTCGGGGTTCTTTTGGCCGACTCTGTTCAAAGATGCATACGAACATGCTCAAAGATGTGACAACTGTCAAAGAACCGGGGGAGTTTCGAAGCGCAATGAAATGCCTTTGCAAAACATTCTTGTTGTTGAAGTTTTCGATTGTTGGGGCATTGACTTTGTTGGCCCGTTTCCCTCATCATACTCCAATGAATACATTCTTGTGGCAGTTGATTATGTGTCAAAGTGGGTAGAAGCGATTGCGTCACCTAAGGCCGATGGCAAAACGGTGATTAAATTTCTCAAAAAGAACATTTTTGCTCGCTTTGGAACTCCGAGGGTGCTTATAAGTGATGGAGGGTCACACTTTTGTAATTCACAACTTGAAAAAGCCCTTGAGCACTATGGAGTTAGGCACAAAGTTGCATCACCATACCATCCACAAACCAATGGTCAAGCGGAAGTTTCAAATCGTGAGATAAAGAAGATCCTTGAAAAGACTGTGTCTACTTCAAGAAAGGATTGGTCTTCAAAGCTTGACGAGGCATTGTGGGCGTATCGGACAGCCTTCAAATCACCGATAGGGCTCACACCATTTCAGATGGTTTATGGTAAAGCATGTCATCTTCCAGTAGAGTTGGAACATAAAGCCTATTGGGCTTTGAAATTTCTGAATTTTGATCCATCTTTAGCGGGAGAGAAAAGAAAGTTGCAGTTGCATGAACTTGAGGAAATAAGGACTCAAGCCTATGAGTCTTCAAAGCTGTATAAAGAGAAAGTTAAGGGCTATCATGACAAGAGGATTTTAAATAGAGAATTCAGACCGGGGCAAATGGTGCTATTGTTCAATTCAAGGTTGAAATTGTTTCCCGGAAAATTGAAGTCCAAATGGTCTGGTCCTTTTGAAATCAGAGAGGTGAAGCCTTATGGTGCAATTGTGTTGGAAGATCCAAAGACAAATGCTACTTGGACTGTTAATGGTCAGAGGTTAAAGCTGTATTTTGGTGGTGAATTTGATCGTCTAACCACTAAAATTCCGCTTTCCAATCCTTGAATCACAAGAAAAGGCGTCGAGCTAATGACGTTAAACAAGCGCTAGTTGGGAGGCAACCCAATTTTGTAAGTAATTTATGTTTTTGAAATACATTTTGAGAATTGAAATGGAGAATTGAATTTAGTCCAGCTGTGTGCAAACAATTTTGCAGAAAAATGAAAAATCTGGTGTATCTCGCCTGGCGACCACTTACTCTCGCCAGGCGAGAATTGCGAATTCTGCAGTTTTTTTTCTTGGCAGACAGCTGGCCAAAATTTAATTCAAAATTAATACCCACCAACTACCCATTCACTCCAAAACACGGTTTTCACTTCCCAAACCCTAAAAACTTTTCACTCTTACTACCTCTCTCACCCACACTCTTCATTCACTTCAACAAATTTTAAAATCTCTTCCTCTTCTCTACATTCAAAGAACATCCAAGAATCGTACTTATTTTTCTTTCATTTTGGTGCATCCACTCATCAAGTAAGTTTTCTTTGATAATCTCTTTAATTTTGACAGATCTGTGAAATTGTGTGAAGGAGATTTAAGAAGTGTAGCTTGACTCTTTATGAATAACTTTCTCATGTGTTTATCTCTGGTGCATAATGTAAATTGAAAAGTTTCTTTGTTAATGTTCTGATTGGAATCAAAGCAAATAAATTTAGGATTTGTTTCTCTTTTTGAAAATTTCAACTGTTTCTCTTTTTGTCAAATAATGCAAATAAAAGAATATTTTGTATGAGGAACAAAGCCAAAGTTTATTTCTTTTTGCATTTTAAGTTGACTTTAGTCAGAAAGTTAAGAACTTGGATGAGTTTTGGAAGAAATTTGTTTAGTGCAATTTAGTTAAATTTTGCTCTGTTTTTCAACGTTGTTTCTGTGTTTTGTCGCTGGTTCTCGCTTCCTCTCGCCATGGCGACTCAAAGTCAGAGAGCTGTCGCCAGTTCTCGCCATCTCTCGCCATGGCGACACTAAGTCAGAGAGCAGTCGCCAGGTCTCGCCAAGAGCTCGCCAGGCGACCTCTGCTCTACTTGCATTTTTTTTTTTCCTGCAAATTTTATACTGATATTTGACTCATACTGCTTGATAAATGGTTTTTAACCCTTATTCGAGTGTGTTTACAGGAATGGCCCCAAAGAAAAATCTAAGTAGCAAGAAAGCAAAGACCGATGCGGGTTCCTCTAAGGCAACTACATCCAGAAGCACTAGGTCTAAGAGCACTGCAGTTTTTGATGCCGCCCGATTTATCGGTGCCGATCAGTTTGAGAGATTCAAGGCATTACAAAAAAGAAAAATTTGGGCAGAAAAAATATTTGACATTCTTCCAACTGGAATGTACCGAGATTTTGTGGAAGTAGTTCAGGAAAGAGGGTGGGATAAGCTGCTAAACCCTCATGAAACCATCAATGAAGACTTGGTGCGCGAGTTCTATGCGAATGCTGTTCCTACTGATGAAGACGCACCATTCTCTTTTACCACCATGATCCGTGGTCATCCACTCCGTTTTGACCGCGACGCAATCCATGCATATTTGGGAAACCCTGAAATCGTGGTGAATGAAGCTGGGTTATGCCCTTATGCCCGCATTTTAGCCCAGGGTAACTGGAATGTTGATCACATGACAAAAAAACTTTTGGTACCCGACCGTAACATTAAGTTCAACTCAGCGGGTTTTCCTTTGAGAGCAATGAGAGGGGACATGAAGCCAAAGGCCCAGCTCACACTTCTTTTCATTTTGCACAACATACTACCACGCAGCCACTTATCGGATGCCCCTATGAACATCTTGGGGCTCCTTTATTGCGTGCACGCTGGTAAAGATGTGGATGTAGCGAGAGTTATTGCAAATGAAATGCAAATTATTGCTTCAAGTGGAGTTACTGACCACACTAGGCCTAAGTGTATGTTGGCCTTTCCAGCACTCATCATGGGTCTAATCAAAGATGAAAGAATCCCCATTCCCCAGCACTACCATCAGACATTGGAAAGGATTGATGATGTCTATGTCAATAGGTATTGCAAGCCTAAGCCAGAGGAAACTACAACAGCCCCAGTACACCCTGCTGCCCCTCATGGAGTTACCTCTATTGATCCCATGCTTCAAAATTGGTTCCATCATACATGGGATCAAAATACGGCAAACCATAGAGCTGACATCGCCATGTATGAAGCGATGTATCGGATGAGTCTACAACAACCACTTGATGAACCTAGTATGTTTCAGACTCACATTGCTTGGCCTGGGGACAGGCCCAATTTTGTAGGGGGAGCTGGTGTTGAAGCTGGTACTGATGGTGATAGAGCTGGTGCTGCTGATGATGATATTGATGAGGCGGCGGCAAATGCATTTGTTGATTCCGTTGGAGAAGATGAGCAGTATGAAGAAATGTCTGATTGAGCAGTATGAAGAAAATGACTAAAAAGCTCACCTTCATTGAGTGATATTTTAATAGCTTTCAGTCATTTACTTTTGATATTTCATTTTGATGTATTCTAATTATGTTATGTGTGGTACTCTAGTTCTTTTGTGAACATCTGTGGTTGAACAGCTATGTTTCAATTGAATGTTGGTAGTTATTTTGATAAGTATGGTTTAATTTTATTGTGTTTTAAAGTAGTATACATTAGTTATATGGTGTTTTCAAGTTTAGTCCATTGTGAAAATTGTGAATACTTTTTTTTTGATGACAAGCACATGCTTTTAAGATCTTAAAGATAGGTTTGTGATCAATCAAATATCTTAGCATGAAATTTTGTTTTGTAAAGATTGTGTCAACTTGTGGTAAATTTTTGAAATATGCTTAGGAGTTCAACATGCTCATGAATTGTGTTGCTTGTCCTAAGATGATTCTCATTATCTTTGTTGAACATGATAAAGCTTGTGTAATCCGACCTAGCCGGGTGAGTTGTGTGAACTTTCCACTGTGTACATAAATAATTGAGAGCCGGCAATTGTATATGCTCATTTGATTTTAGCTTAATCCTGCTATTGTCGATGTGTTTGATGTCATGGAAATGATCAAGGCCATGTTTCTTTTTGAGTGATAACTACTTGGCCAAATTGACCTACCTTGTGAGAATGTGTGATCCTTTGTGTCCCCATTTGAGCCAACATTTTGAATTTTGTTTGTTTTTGAAACCCTGAAACCGCATGAATGAAGAACAACTACTCTACCCTTGTCTTAGGATAGGAGAGCAATTGTATTTCAAATAGGGTTATGAAAATATTCAAGTTGGGGAGAGGTAGGTGAAAAAGAAAAATAAATAAAGGACAAGTAAGTTGAAAAGGTGATTGAAAAAAAAAAAAAAAAAAAAAAAAAAAAAAAAGTAATCGACACAAGTGCAAAGCAAATAGAAGAGAAAAAAATAGAAAATAATTTTGAAAAGAAGTGTCAAAAACAAAAGAATATCACCAAAGAATAGCAAAGTTGGGGTGAAGGAGAGTGAATAGTTGATTTAGATTGACAAGGTTGATGCTCTCTTATCCTTAAGGCCTTTTTGAATTCAAAGAAAAACAATGATTTATTTTTAGCCCAGCCCCATTACAAGCTTAATAAAGTCCTTAAGTGATCCATGACTGACAGCATGTTGTATGATATTGCATGGATGAATGTTTGAATTGAATTGTTGTATGCACATTGCTTGGATTGAGTAAAACACTTACCCATTTTTGAGTGATACACTTGCGAGATTTAGCGATTGCACTTGACTTTTGATTGTTTGGTAAGGATGATGAGAATCTTGCTTAGGCATAGCAATCCCTTCATGATCATACTTTAATTCTGTAAATATTTTGAAGGTTGATCTTGAGTTGCCAATACTTTGCTCATGCTAATGGAAGTGGTGTTTTAATTTTGATAAATTACAGACCTACTCTTGAGATTGTAAATTATTAGCTTGTCCATATGTTTTGAATTTACTTTTGTTTGAGGACAAACAAAGTCCTAAGTTGGGGAGAGTTGATAAGTGTCAGAAAATAGTTAAATTATATATTGAATTAAGGCATTTTTTAACTTGTTTTGTAAAGATATCTTTGAAAATATTCCCACTTTAATGTATATATTTATTTTGATCTAATTCCCAACCATTTGATAGGTTTTGAACCTTGGAATGCATTTTGATCAATTTTAACAAGCATTTGGAATTTCAAGGCTCGCTAGTTCTCGCCATCTCTCGCCATAGCGACAGCAAAACAGAAGCAGCAGGTACTGGTGGCGAGAAGTAGCGAGATCTGGCGAGGCATCTCGCTAGTTGTCGCCTGGCGAGGATGTGGCGAGAGAAGGCGGTTAGTTCCTCATTTGGACACCTGTCAAGAAACCCTTAGCTGAAGAAACTTAGTCTAGCCTGGCGAGAGTGTATTTCGCCTGGCGAAAGTTAAAAATCAGATCTGATATAAAAGGGTTCAGAAACAGAATTGGGGGGATTGGCTACGGAAGAAGGAGGAAAACAGGAATAGAGACAGGAATTTAGGGTTCTAAGAAGGTGGATTCATCACAACTTGAGAAATCAAGCTCTATGATCATTGCATCTTCTTCTCTTCATCTTTGTAAGCTAACCATGATCATGTGTGGCTAATTTCTTTTGTTGTTGGGATTAGATGTAATTGATCCATGAATTTGTATTAACTTAATCATGATTATATATATGTTTTAGTTTATCATTCAATATGAGTGTTATCTTTGTGTTATATGTTTAATCCTATGATTTGAAATGATATAGACATATACTTTTTGAATCAAGATCTAGGATAATCACTTATTAAACATCAAATTCTAGACATAGATTTGGGGGTTTAATATTCACTTAAAATATTGGATCTTAATGCTATTGTATTAATTGATGATCCGAGACATCGGAGGTTAATGAATACAATAGATATCGCGACGTTATCTGGATACGGAAACGTATGATGAGCAATACGTGATAATATTGGGTGGTAGTTGAAATATGTATGTATCATGATCAAGGAAATACTTATGATTGAATTGATGAAATCTAATCCCGGCAATTCTTTTTCTCTGAAATCAAACTTTTACTTAATCACAATTTATAGCTTATGCAATTGAAAGTCATTATAAACTCAAACTTAGAACCAATGGAAATTGTGAAACAACGATTGATGTCAAGCTAGTCCCTGTGGATACGATAATTTAAATACTTAAATTGGTACTTTAACATTTTTCTCCATTGATTTACGATGACCACTTTGAAAGAAATCCATTTTGGTTTTTTCTCTTCCATATATGGCAACATGCATCACACTTTACCCATCTTTTGCCACCATCCAAATCTAGATATGCGTGAAAGAAACTCTAATTCCCTCAAAAGTGTCGATGTCAAGTAAAGTATGATAATTTTTTCCAAAGAAAAACGAGCTAATAACACTCTTTTCAATACAAACTCTAACTAGGATTGGAAATGAGTCGAGTCAAATTCTCTTAAGCTCGATTTGACTCATTTATTTAACGAGTTTAATTTTCAACTCAAGTTCGATTTATTTGGTTCATGAATCAAGTTCAACGAGTTAATTATCAAATCGAATTGAGTCTCGAACTATTTTCGAGTTGATTCGGTTCATTGTCATCCGTATTTGGGAGTATTATCACACTTAGGAAAATGTGAAACAACAACAAACCTACCATAAATATTTTGTTGTGCTTCCAAGACATGTACTCCCACCGTCCCATAATATAAGCAAAAAAAAAAGCCACACTTATTAAGAAAAGTAAAATGTAATAGTTTGAAGTATGACTTTTTGTGTTTTTCTTGAAATAAGTTTCATTAGAAGATGTAAAAAGAATTTTGATTGTTATTGATTATTGGGAAAAGAAGAGAGAGAGTAAATTTTATTAGAATGAGTAAAAGTAAACCTTGTAAATGATAAAAGTTGGTTTTTTTTTTCTTTTTATAATTCGGGACAAGAAAAAGTAGTTTTTGTTGCTTATAATATGGGACGGAGGGGTAGTACACCACCTATTTATAACAATGTTTTCTCTCAATGCTAGATAACTTAACAGATGTGAGACTTAGTGCATAAAAGTATCAAATAAACAAGTATCACTTATGCTTCTAAAGAGAAATAATGTTAGTGTCTTTTATTTTGTAAAATTTACTTTGAAGATATATATATATATTATTCTTGAAGTGTTATTTAAAAATATATTATGAAGGGTTATATATATAATCGAGTCATCTCGTGAACCAAACGAGCCGAACTATATATAACTCAAGTTCAGCTCATTTAATTAACGAACTTAATATTTAGCTCAAGTTCAGCTCATTTAATTAACGAACTTAATATTTAGCTCAAGTTCAACTCAATACAAACTCTAAGTTAGAGTCTCTAACACTCATTATCTAATTATGTTAAAAATATGTGAACCTCACCATTTTAATAGGACCTATTTCTAAAGTGAGAGACCAACATTAATTTTTTTTGTTAAATAGTTTAGTGACAAGAAATCTCATCCTTAAAATGGAAAAGTGGAATCACCGAAATTCGAACATCGGTCCCCACATATATATAATGCAATGTCCTACCAATTGAACTAAGCTCACGAGACAAACAAACGTTAATTTTAACCGATTAGAAAATAAGCATTAAAGAAAGTTTTAAAATAAGAGTATTTCTAATTTCTAATACTCCTCATAAAACAAAGTGTGTTAATATTTTTCTGAATCCGTTCTACAAGCAAACTAAACAATCCAGTCAAAAATAAAAAGCAAAATAAACAACTTTTCCATGAGATTAACTTGGCAAGTCAACATTTAGCAAATGAAATAATTGAAATTCAATATCAAAATAAATAAATGTTCAATGTGGTGGACGTCCTGTGACCCTGTGAAAGGCTATATAAAAAGCATAGATCACGAAACGTATATGTATAGCCTATGTAGCTTAATCACTGGTCAGACACTAAGAAGTGAGAAGAATCGATCTCAAGTACTCCCTCCGGTCTAAATATATTCATTTTACAATGAATCTAAAAAGTTAAATTTTTCTTATATATAGGACTAGAAGGAGTAAACTTATACTAGACTGTTTAATTTCTATCAACATAGCAAATATATTTGGTCCCTTACGTTTATTTTAGGTTTTAATTTGATCATTTATGTTTAAAATTTTTTAATTTGGTCCCTTACGTTTCCATTAGATTTCAATTTAGTCATTTTCGTCAGTTTTGCCACATATGACAGTCAGTTTGCATATGTGGACAGACACGTGAACACATGAAGACACTAACACATGTATTGTTCAAACGGTGTTAGTGAAAAAAATAACGGAAATGACTAAATTAAAACCTAATGAAAACGTAAGGGATCAAATTGATACATTTTAAATGTAAGAGGCAAAATTAAAACCTAAAATAAACGTAAATGTTCTAACCAATAGTCAAATTATCCAAAGCAAGGGCGCTTCTGACATTTTACAAGCAACTTTTTGTTTTATCCGACACAATATATTTTAGGCTTAAATATTGTTTTTATCAGTTAATTTATTTTAAAAGTTTAATTTGGTCACTTACTTTAAAATCGGATAGTGTAATCTTAAAAAAAATATATAAAGGCTTAGATGTGGGACTTTTTAGTTGCCTTTCAAGTCGAGGCTAAATGGCTAGAGGGTATGTAGAACTCCGTTCTACCCTTAAATATGTCACATTATGTTTAGAGGTATTGCCTGCTTTGGATCGTGTGTGAGCTCTCACACTTTTGTCCTTTGTAAATAGCGTCTCAGTGAATTGAGAAGTGTAAGTATTGTATATAAACTATCTTTAGGTTCGAATCTCAAGCAATGTGAGACTTTTAAGTGTACTGGAACAATATTTAGAACTCAATTAATATTTTAGGTTTTTTTGTTGCCCAAAATTTCGCTGCAGAGAGTGTTAGTTTTGATATAGATCAGCCATATAGGAGTAGTATTTAATTTAATTTTAGACTGTTTGTAAATGAGGGATGCAATATGATTGTGATAGCTATAATTTTAACTTATGGTTCACGACGAGATTCGGTTCCACGAAACTACTGGAGTCAATGACAAAGTCAATGATGTTACTGAACCTGGAAACCACAAAAGGGTTTAGCAAATAGTAGTAATTGAATACTATATAAGAAGTGAATGTTCACAGTATAATTCATGCAAACTCTAGCATTTTGTAAAGAAGTGAATGTAAGAACTAGTGGCAATTTGTGGGACAGTGGGAGTATATATCTTCATTGCAGTAAAGAACTTGCATCAAAAGGGCAACGACTTCTCTGGTGAGATTCCAATACATAATACTAGTAATTTGATTTATCTTACACTATTTTAATGTTGTTGTTACAGTGATTTAAAAAATAACAGGGCATCCAATGGGCGCCTTTAAAAACTATTTTTGTGACTTAGGAAAGAAACTCTAGCCATTTTCTTTCTAAAATACTTTTTATTTTATTTTTTATATAATTATGTCATGGAAGATATATTATATAAAATTTTATTTAAGTTTGATATCATTTAGTCTTAATTTGTTTTATTTTTCTATTTTCTGTGAACTCACTTTTCTTCTCCATATTTGTACAGTCTCAGTTTTTGTATCTGCAAGGAATGGTTGTCCAAATAAAAAGGGATATTCTCTTGCATACCTTCTTTTTGTGCTCTTTGCTCAGTATCTTAATGATAAGTCATGGTACTGAGTCTGATATCTTGTGTTTAAAATCCATTAAGAATTCCTTGGAAGACCCAAATAATTACTTAACCTATAGCTGGAACTTCAGCAACAATTTCGAAGGTTACATATGTAGATTTAATGGTGTTGAATGCTGGCATCCTGATGAGAATAGAGTACTAAATATCAAACTGTCTAACATGGGGTTGAAGGGTCAGTTTCCACGTGGCTTTGAGAACTGCTCAACGATCACAGGATTAGACCTTTCATTCAACGAGTTTTCAGGACCCATCCCAGCTGATATATCAAGTATGCTTCCATTTCTTACCAGCATTGATCTCAGGAACAACAAGTTCACCGGTGAAATTCCGATAGCTTTAGCAAATTGCACTTACCTGAATGCTCTTAAACTTGACAACAATATGCTAACAGGTGAAATTCCAAAAGAACTTGGTCAGCTTCCCAGGATTAGAATGATTTCTTTTTCTAACAATCAATTGTATGGGCAAGTGCCAACGTTCGATTTCTTAGTAAAAGTTAACTATTCTAAAAATATAGGACTTTGTGGAGGGTCTTTGAGACCATGCTCCTCGACACGTGACAAGCAAGACGATTTCCATCAATCGTTCAAAGGTGGTCTTATTATTGGTTATGTTTTTTCATTCATTTTTTCTGTTATGATCACTTGTATGTTCTACTCCAAATATGCACATTGGGTGCATCAATTGAATAAGAGAAAAAGCATTCCCCTAAACAGTGCTAAAGAATTGGGAAAATATATTTGCTCCATCACAAGCAGGAGAACACAGACGGTAGTTAATCAGATGCATGAATTGTTAAATTCACGAATGGTACAAAAAGAAAGAAAAGAGGTACACAATCTCTTCATTAATTATCTCTTATAAGCACACCAAGTATTCAATTATTTTGTACAGTTTAATCGGTACATCTTCAGTGTGAAAAATAATTACACCTGCATCCACAGATCTCTGTACTATTGGAAAGACTGATATCAACAATATGGTTAGAAGAACTGCGTGATGCAACTGACTGTTTCTCTATGGACAATGCCATCGGCGTAGGAAAGATGGGAATGATGTACCAAGCAACCCTATCTAATGGTCAGTTACTAGCTGTTAAGAGACTATTTGACTCTGAGTTGTTTAAAAGACAGTTCCTTTTAGAAACAATGATTATGGGTAGGTACATACACATCAATATAGTTCCCCTGCTCGGGTTCTTCATTGAAGGAAAGGAAAGGCTATTGGCATATCCATACATGTCAAATGGGAGGCTTTCCAAATGGTTGCATCCTTTGGAAAGTGAAGTCATAAGATTGAAATGGCATGACAGGATCAACATTGCACTCGGAATAGCAAGAGGATTATCATGGCTACATCATACATGTGATTTGGGCATAGTGCATTTTAACATATGTTCAGAATGCATATTGCTAGATGAGAATTTTGAACCAAAAATATCCAATTTTGGAGAGGCCAAATTTATGAATCCCAACATTGAAGATCATCTAGGCACGATGTTTAAAGTGAATGACGGGAAGAAGGATGTCTATGACTTTGGAAGTGTGCTTTTTGAATTGATGACGGGGAAAACATATAATGAATTGTCACGTTCATATGACACTTCTGATTTATGTGCCAACCCTTTGAGTTTCTATAATGTAATTGATAAATCTGTGACAGGGGAAGGACTTGAAAATGAAGTTTGTACTCTCCTAAAGATTGCTTGTGAGTGTGTTAAGCCTTTACCAGACCAAAGGCCAACAATGCTTGAAGTTTACAACAATATGAGCAATGTAAGGAAGGGGCAAAATGACTCTGTTAATGAGTCTGACACATTAAGGGGATTAGAATATGCTTCCTCTATTACTATAGACGAAATTGTTGAGTTTTAAATAATTAGATCAGGCTTACGCATCCATAGGTTTTGTTATGTCGGAAAAATTTAATGCTACTCTCAAAATCATTGTAATAAAAAGTTGTATTGCTCTCCTGATAATAAAAAAAACTCCTCATCCCTTCTTTCTCAACATATCCCTCATACTTTTACTTTTTCTCTCTTACTTTTCCCTCTCTTTCACAGTTTTCTCTTCCTCTCTAAACCCAAATCCTCTACAGTTGTTGTATGGACTATAGTGTGGCAGTCACAGGGACTGTTAAGGATATGTTATCTATTCTCCTCTTTTCTTTGGAAAGGGCTGAAAAGGATGGTGCCCAGGATCTCACTATTAACTATGCATGTGGAAGAATGCTATATGGTAGAGGTCGATGTGTCATTGGGACACTTAGTGTGGTAGACCGGGTTAGAGTGCTGTTACCACTCATACGGAAGAAATGCCATGATGCTCTCTTGTAGCAATTGAAGTGGAACTTCACTTCAAGGGGATGTGATGTCTGGTGTGGCGAACGGTCATCACTACTGCAGGAGAGAGACCTACTCCGAAGACGATACCAAACTATTTATCTAAAGATTGTTTAATATATTTTGAATGTCAAAGTTACTCAATTCTGCAAAATGTGCCTAAAGAATCAACAATATAAGTATATAACCAATATAAGTATCATTTCATGTTACACTAAAAATTTCATTTAAAAATCATCATACAAATTCCAAAAAAATGAACTTACAGGCAAAAACAGTAATGTTGTTGATCCATTAAGATGCTGACAAGTAAGATGCTGCTTCCCAAATGTTGTCTGACAAGTAAATCAAGCTTTGGCTGTTAGTTACTTTGCTTTCAAAATTTCCACACCAATGTAACTGTCTGACAAAGTCACAAAGTCATGACACCAACACTTATAATTACTTTGAATTATGTCATTTTTTCGAATTATTACCGTTGTCGACGTATCAGTGTCTGTGCTTCATAGATTAACTCATCCTATTAGTTTTGCATTCTTCACATGAAAATGAGCAACATAATAACACAAATAGTTAACATCCAAATCAGCAACTTGAAACACAAACTTTGCAGCATAATCAACTACTACAATACAAAATCCAAAAGAAAAAATCGGAGCCATCAACATAATCAAACTCACCGCTGCAAAGTGAGTCATGTCATTGTAAATGCCTATCACTGACATAGGGCGACGGCCAAATCGGGACCTTAAATTTACGAAACACCAAAATGCTCCGAATTTTCAGTCAAATTGCTCCCTCCTCAAGTTCCTCAGTCAAAATACCATAACTTTTAGTTAAAAAATTACACATAACCCTAAAACCCTAATTCTCAGACTCTGTTTGCGAACTCTGTCTCCCTCTCCGTCACCCCTACATTGACTCTCCGATGTCTCCCTCCGCCTCAATTGCGACTTGTGTTCTCCCTATGCGTGCCGCACCTGCTTCGTTCTTCATCCTGGACGGTCACTGCTCAAGCGCGACTTCGCCGATCCCTGCACGGTCGCGAATTGTGCACTCGTCATCCTCTTTGCCTCTGTTACGTTCGTCAGTGACAGTGTGTGGTTCATCATCCTCTACCTCTGCTTCATTCAGTTCGTCATTTTCTGCATTTTCTCAAATTTTGGCTCTGCGCAAAACACAGAGATGAATAACGAACACACGAATCATTGCGCGCGCTTAACGGCTCCAAAAAAAGGTATTAATTAAAAAAAGGAACAAATAATATTTTATTTATTTTGTGTTTGATAAATATCTCAATCATTGGATTAATCCAACGGATGAGAATAATCATTCTGGACTTTTTTTTTATTACGAGAAAAACATTCATTCCGGCCTTTAGGCCTCGAGTTTCGATTCACTCCATTTATTACCCTCCATTTATCCTCCATTTAGGAGAGAGATAGACACAATAGAATATTTGCGAGACTCACTCATTAGTGTGGAACTGCCTGCTGGGATTACAACAGGCAATCCAAGTCCAAACTAAACAATGTCTTTGTCTTTGAATTGTGCAAACATTAGAAAACTCTAATCTATTACTAGTACCATTGTTTGTGTTAACTTATCTTTGTTTGAAAATTCTAACCAATACTCTCAAAGTCAAAGTGTGATGTCAAGTAAATTATGATAGTATTTTCCTTGAGATTGACTTAGTCAGTTAGTACTTTTAAAACTTCTTTGCAAACAAAATAACTTAAATTCCCAATATATATTATAGAAACCAAAGTTAATAGATTAACTTATTAGATGTTAGTTTGGCTTGTTGTTTGTAGGTAGCTCAAAGTTTCATTCATGTTGAGCTAAGGTGAAGCTTATAGGTACACTTTCTCGTTTAAGGTTATATATATTTCTGCTATGTTCCAATTTAATAGTGTTGTTGTTGTAAAAAACTTACACAAACCATAGTATCTTTATTGTGATTATTATTAGTGTAGACTTTTATTTTCTCACATGATATTATGATCTTGGTAAATAACATTATAGAATACAGATCATTAAACCCTTTGGTGTTTGGATTTCCTGATTTTACGCACCATTATTCGACTGAATTTTCTGATTTCTCTTCTTAACTCACTTTTCTTCTCCATATCCCTGCAGTCTCAGTTTTTGTATCTGCATCAAAATGGCTTTTCAAATAAAAAGGGATTTTCTATTCCAAATATTCTTGTGCCTCAGTATGTTAATGGCTGGTCAGAGTACCCATACTGATATCTTGTGTTTAAAATCCATTAAGAATTCATTGGAAGACCCGTTTAATTACTTACAAAATTGGAACTTCAACAACCAAACCGAAGGTTTCATATGTGATTTTAATGGTGTTGTATGCTGGCATCCTTATGAGAATAGAGTACTAAATCTCGAACTGTCTAACATGGGGTTGAAGGGCCAGTTTCCGCGTGGCTTTGAGAACTGCTCATCAATCACGGGCTTAGACCTTTCACTCAACGAGTTTTCAGGACCCATCCCAGCTAATATATCAAGTATGCTTCCATTTCTCACCAGCATTGATCTCGGGAACAACAAGTTCACCGGTGAAATTCCGATAGATTTTGCAAAATGCACTTACCTGAATAGTCTTAAGCTTGACAGCAACATGTTAAGCGGACATATCCCCAAAGAATTTTCCCTGCTTAACAGGCTTAAAGTGCTTGATTTTTCTAACAATGATTTGTCAGGGCCAGTGCCGATGTTCCAAAGAGGAGTAGTTTATAATTATGCTAATAATAATAAACTTTGTGGAGGAGTGTCTTTGGCACCATGCTCCAGTGACAAGTTCCATCAAGCATTAAAGGGTGGCCTCATTGTTGGTTTTGCATTATCATTGACTTGTTATATCGTGGTTACTTATTACATCTCCTACTCCAATTCTGTACCTCATAAGCAATTTAAGAAGAATAGAAACAGAAACCTAAACAAGGTTAAAGAGCTTGGAAAATATATTTCCTCCGTCACAAGCAAGGGGACACAAAGCATAGCTAATCATATGCACGAGTTGCTACATCCGCAGCTGGTGGAGAAAGGAAGCAAAGAGGTACTCTTTTTGTCTATATTGACAATAATTTGTATTAAATATCATATCGCGGAACAACAATGGTTTGATCAAATTCTGCTATGTCATAGCGCTCTAGCTGCTATTAAACAACACTAGCCATAATAATGATTAGATAATTATGGTTTGATTGCATCCACAGATCTCTATGCTAATGGAGAGACTGACTTCAACAATATGGTTGGAAGAACTGCGTGACGCAACTAATTGTTTCGCTGTGGACAATGCCATTGGGGTAGGAAAGATGGGAATGATGTACCAAGGATTTCTGCCTAATGGTCAATTACTAGCTGTTAAGAGACTATTTGACTCTCGGTCATTTAAACGCCAATTCCTTTTGGAAACAGCGATTTTGTGCAAGTACAGACACAAAAATATAGTTCCCCTCCTTGGATTTTGCATTGAAGAAAAGGAAAGACTTTTGGCATATGCATACATGTCAAATGGAAGGCTTTCCAAATGGTTACATCCTTTGGAAAGTGAAGTCATAAGATTGAAATGGCATGACAGGATCAACATTGCACTCGGAATAGCTAGAGGTTTAGCATGGCTACATCATACATGTGATTTGGGCATAGTGCATTTTAATATATGTTCAGAATGCATATTGCTAGATGATAATTTTGAACCGAAAATATCCAATTTTGGAGAGGCCAAATTTATGAATCCCAACATTGAAGATCATATAGGGGTGATATTTAAAGTGAATGATGGGAAGAAGGATGTTTATGACTTTGGAAGTGTGCTTTTAGAATTGATTACAAGTAAAACATATAATGAATTGTCGCGTTCATATGACACTTATAATCTTCGCAGTAACCCTTTGAGTTTTTATAATGTAATTGATAAATCTGTGACTGGGGAAGGACTTGAAAATGAAGTTTGTACTCTCCTAAAGGTTGCTTGTGAGTGTGTTCACCCTTTCCCAGATCAAAGGCCAACAATGCTTGAAGTTTACAACAATATGAGCAATGTAAGGAAGGATCGAAACGACTATGGTGAAGAATCAGACACAGTAAGGGGATTATAATTTGCTTCTTCTCTTATTATAGGCAAAATTGTTAAGTTTTGAATAATTAGATCAATACATGTCTATAAAAAAAAAAAAAGTAAAGTTCTTTCAAACCCTGTTGTTTCTTTTTTACACTAATGTCTAAATGGAATCGGATTTTTCCACATAATTCAAGTTCTCCAACTAAAGACCTGTTAAGAGATGGTCAATTCTCACCGTATAAACCGATTTTATAAGGTTGAGTTAAACTCAATCTAAGTTTTAAGATGATATCAAAGTCTTTCCAAGATTCATTATGTCACCTGCTATCAGGTTTCTGTTATCGGATCCATCATTTATATATATCCACACATCAAGCACCGGTGGCAGATTTTGAGTGATTTTGTTGGGGGTGCCAAAAATTTACAAGTTACATTAAAAAAAATTGTATTTGTATAATATAATTTAGTAGTTGGTAAAGTTTATGTGTATATATAAAACCGTATCAAATAATAAAAATAAATCAAAAAAGGAGTCATTGAGATTTGAACATGTGACCTTATGTTCAAAAAACAACTACTTATCCACTACACCAAATGCACACCCGTTATTTTTGTCTGATACTATATATATAACATACCTAATGGGGGCAAATATCATGTCAGTGTACACTTAATATAGTATATATAAGTTATCTGAGAGGTGTCATTGCTCCCATTTGTCACTATACACCTAATATAGTATATATATATATATAAAAGTTATCTCAGAGGTGTTGTGGCTTCCGCCGTCCCCAATGAAGATCCGCCTCTGCCAAACTCAATAGTATTGGGCGTGAGAGGGCATATTAAGAGATTGTCAAATCTCACCTTACAAGTTAATTTCATAAGATTGAGTTAAGCTTAACCTAAATTCTAGAAAGACCAAAAATTCATAGCTCCACCCCCAACTTATAAGTAAAGAAAGAGTGTACAGATTGAAAATGGATCATCTACTTTTGTAGTTGATGACTTTGATTACTTTAACACATTTAAAAAAGAGATTGACTATTAAATAATAATTTTGGAAGAGAGTGAATGATTGACTAAGATAAATATTAAAAAAAAAATTACCAAAGGTTTTTTTTAGAAGGAAACAAACTTAATGCATTTTATTAATATATATGAAGGAATAATCTCAAATATATGGAAACTAATACAAGAATTGGCCGCCCTAACTAACGTATGAGCAACCGAATTCAATTGTCTCATAATAAACTTAACTTAAAAGTTTGCACAAGATACCATAATACGAATAATATCATTAACAATTGAAAGAAACTCTGAGTTGCCTCTCTTCTTGGTGCGAATTGCTTCAATTAGCACTCGAGAGTCACTTTCGAACTGGACTCGTTCAAAGCCTCTAAGCTTAGTTTCGTTCATGGCTTGCAATAATGTTCATGTTTCACCCTCCTCTGTTGATAAAAATCATCAGCTGCCACAATGTGAATCCTAACTGTAAAAGGTCTTTTATAAAAAGTCTTAAAAGTCAATACAATCCTACAAAGTATTTTAAAATCTGCAAGATTCTTTTTGTCAAAACAGTCTTATGAAATCTCAATCCAATACACCTCCCTTAGAAAGAGAAAAATGGTTATAAATTAATTATTTCTTATTTTCAACTGAGCATGTTTATATTATTAGTCTTACACATTTTATTGTTATAAAATGATAAGCACGATATAATTTGTTTTAGAATAGTCGATTATTGTCATATTTCAGTTTTCATATTAGTTAGAAAAAGAACAATGTTTGGCGGAATGGGCAAAGCCTTACTTAAAACTTAGAGTAGGGTTTTACCACTTGATGAATCAAAAACTTAAAAGTCAATACTCAGCAAAAAAGCATACAAAGCAATGAAGTTAGTTACACTTAGTATTTGCCGTAACCAAAAATCAAGACAGTTAATGAGTGAAATCGTTAAGATGTTCAATGGTGATGCTTGAAATCTAGTTGGAGCATCGCCGTTGAGCATCTTAACCACTTCACTCATTAAAGGTCTTGACTTTTGGTCACGGCAAAAACAAAGTGTAACTAACTTCATTGTTTTGTATGCTCCTTTTGCTGAGTATTGATCTTCAAGTTTTGTATCCATCAAGTGATAAAACTCTACTCTAGGTTTTAAGTAAGGCCCATTCCACCAAACATAGTTCCTTTTCTGACTAATATGACAAATGAAATTTGACAAATGATCGACTATTCGAAAAATATTATATCGTGTTTATCATTTTATAACAATAAAAATGTGTAAGACTAATATAAACATGGTCGTTTGAAAATAAGGAAAAACTAATTTCTAACCATTTTTCTCATTCTAAATGTCTCCCTTCTCTTCGAGTTGCATGTTATATATTCAAGTTTAACTTTTTTCCTAGCCCCCGTAGTGATAATAAGAAAATACAATGGAAATTCTTAAAATGATTTTCGTTATATTTTTCTTCTTATTCCAATTATGCTTCTTATATAGTTAAATTTGAGATACAACTAATTTCAATTTAGAACAAGAAAAATAAATATTTATTATGATATGCAATATTTTAATTTTTTTACGGTCTTTAATATTTTAATTTTAAAACTATCAAATTTAATAAACATCAATAAATTATTAATATTATTGAAAGAAAATAGAATTTAATATTATTGCAAATTGATTTTGAATAGACACTGTAGAAATATATTAAGAATTATTTATATATATTATTGTTTTATAAAAGACATTTACAATTACTAGAAGAGATATAAAATTATTTTTTTTTCAAAAACTATATTTAACATTATTTTTAAAAAAAAATTAGTTAAAAAATATTTATTTTAAAAGGCAGTTATTTATTTAAATATAATTTTTTACCTGATTTTTTTAGCCAAATTAAAATCATAATGACATCAAAGAGAATAACAAGCATGCTAAGGATGACACAGCTTGTAAACCCTAATCCCTTGTCAAATGCTCACTAAAAAATGAAAAACAAAATAAAACAAAAAGGGAACACAAAAATACTAAGGAAATATTAAATTAGGTAATCTAAAACGATCACTAAAAAATCATCCGAATAAAAGCTGATGAATAACGTCCACGTACCATCAACTCCTTGCAACAAACGATAGCAAGCAATATATATATGACGCTTTCAAGCCAAGTAGTTTGAAATAAATCACTAGACTAATACAAATATGACACCAGAGACAAACCTTAAATCTTGATACCTGCAGATCTGAACATATTCGAAAATATCAAAGACACAAAGATCAGCACCGTCATCCACAAACCGAACTTGATGCAAGTAGTGATCCAAGATTGTGCTTCACCTCTTTATTTTTTAAGGAACTCATCACCAGACTTGTTCACACCTGCATCATAAAGAACTTACGAACACTAAATCCATATTTTGAAAACAAAGAATGAACACAGCCACCAACATGGTAACAAATTCAATAACCAACAACTCACTGACCAACAAGCCGTCACAACCATTTCTAGCCAAATTGTGACAAAGAAACAGTGACAAGTCTTAAACTCATCTCAGAAATCAGCACCCACTAGGCTCAAAATAAAACAAGGAAACTGGCGGCAAAAACCCATCAGTTCCAACCCAACAAAACACATGTGAACGGAAACTCCACGCAGATCTAACTAACCTAAGCATAGATCGTGAATCACAGACGGTGGAGGTGGTGAGAACGACCGCCAACGATAACGGTTAAGGAATCCAGAGGATTCACGACCCCAATTGGGGGTTTAAAGTGATGTAGAAGGGTGGTGTTGGATTCATGTGTGTTCATCGCACTACTAGCTGGACGACTACATATTGATAGATTGGATGTGGGAGAAAATAGAGTAGCCAGTGGTTTGAGGGCGGCGGATTTGGAAGAGAAGAGAGAAGTGATGTGGTGAATTTATAAGAGAAATTAAACCCTAAAATTGATCGCCGATTATAGGGATTAAACCTACTTTTTTGACCTAATTGACTACTTTTTTTTTTTGACCTACTTTTTATGTATATTTATAACTTTTCATTATATTCATTGATATATTGTTTTTATTATCTAAATAAAATAAATGAAATTGTATCTTTAATTTTATAGTTAATATTTAACAATATACAATGACATTAACTATATTAGATTTTCTTTTATGTTACTGTGAGTTTGTTAAATAATTTTTTTTATGAATTTGATTTTTTTTAAAAAAAATAACCGATTACTTAATGAGAGTAGTGAAATTAAATTAAGTGTAAAATAGGAATTTGAACGGCTTATATATATATATATATATATATATATCAACAAAGTAGTTGAAATTGGACCGACCAATTCAGTCAGTTAGACCGGAAACTGGACTAATATCTAGTCCAGGCAAGCTCAAATTAAAAGCCGTTCAACAACAAAATCGGTGGGAAAACCGATAAACCAGTAAAAAATCGGTGAAATCCAGAAAAACCGTTGGTTCCAACGATTTTAGAGGTTGAACTGGAATTTGGTTTTTTTATAACAAATAACAGTTAAAATGAGAATTTTGAGAAGAAAAAGAAACACCCACCAAACATAAAAATTTCACATTTTTATAACGTCCGCTAAGTAGCGGATTCTATAGAGGACGTTATAAAAATGATAATTTTGAGAGGAAAAAAACACCCTCCTACCCATTAAATTTTCAAGATTTTAAACGTTGGATTCACTACTTAAGTAGCAGACAGAAATATTTTGGTAATTTTGTAGGGCGTGCGAGAAAAGGTGTAGGTTGGTAAAAGAAAATCTCCCTTTTTTCTTTGAAACGGACCATTTGCTTTAAAAAATAAATAAAAACAAATGACACATGATAAACAACTTATTGTGTGTTATATAACATGTAAAAGCAGAAGCAGTCTAAGGATCGTTTGTTTCAGCTTTAAAAAAATGAATTTTTTATTTGTATTTTTGAAAATAGACTCAACTCTAGTGATTATGTTATTTTGTACTTTTTTCTTAAAAGAAAAAACTCAATTGGAAAACTATTGTTTTTAACCAATAAAAATACCACATAAGGTTGCCATATATCAACTAGCCAAGTTGTAATACTAGTTGCAAGTTACAAAATTTAAGCCCTTCCATAACCCGAAATATCCTCTCCAAGTTGAGGTTATTTGCATTGCTTATGTATGTGAAAAGAGAATACAATCCATAGTTAATTACAATTAATTTAACAGATTAAGTAAACCTCCATCATGTTACTTTAATTACTTCATCATTTTTATACCAAGGGGGAAGTACCTTTTTTGCTTAAAGATGCAATAAAGTACCCTTTCTTTAGCTAAAAATAGTAAGACCCGAATTATTAACTTAATCATTTTCATTACAAAACACACAAACAGACCCTATAAATAATCTCACTCCATGCAATACAAGAATCATCATTAACACAAGTTCTCATCTAAGAAACATAACATAACTTAACCATGGCTTTTACAAACTCATTTTCTCTTTTTAGCCTCTTGATCAGTTTAACCATTTGGTTTTCATTCTCCAATGCTCAAAACACACCTCAAGATTATCTCGACGTCCACAACGCGGCTCGTGCGTTAGTTGGTGTTGCAAATATTACTTGGGACAACACAGTTGCTACCTATGCTTTGAACTATGCAAATTCAAGGAAAAGTGATTGCAATTTGGTTCATTCAAATGGAGCTTATGGTGAGAATCTTGCCAAAGGATCAAGTGGTACATTTACTGGAGTTGCTGCAGTGAATTTGTGGGTTAATGAAAAACAATACTATGATTATAACACTAATGCATGCATTAATGGAGGACAATGCTTGCATTATACTCAAGTTGTTTGGAGTAACTCTGTTAGATTAGGGTGTGCAAGGGTACAATGTACTAATGGATGGTGGTTTGTTACTTGCAATTATGATCCCCCTGGTAATTATGTTGGCCAAAAACCATATTAATTACAATTAATAAGTTAATATGACTAAGCTAAAAGGGTCTCATCAACCATATAATATTGCTAAGTATTTATCATTGTTTGTTGCATTATATAATGTCATGCAACAAAATGAAATAATGTTTCACTTTTTTTTTATGTAAGATTTTAATAATCTCTGAATGTGTCATCCTTTTTTGACATATCATGTAACTTTATGTACTTGATCATGAGTTTCTCTTGTTAATTTTAGTACTCTAATTGTTGAGTCATATTGTTAATTTTAGTGCTCAAATATTGTGTATCTCTATGCTCTCTTTTTAATTATGAACATGATGTGCAGATAAGTCAGCAATTTCTACCTAAGATATGATCAATTGGGTCCAAGTTCTCAATTAAATAATCACTTCCACTTGCGTTTAAAGAGTTACTGGCTTATTAGCTAATGCTCTTTTATCCACAACATGGAATTCCAGAATAATTACCATTCTTGCTTGCACATGGTCAAATTTAAAGTAATAATTAAGTAAATGAATTTTCTATGGTTCCGTTTTCAATTTTAATGTTTCGGAATGGGAAAAATTCTATTTCTCGCAGATTTTGAATCCCAAATACTAAGTGTTACTTATTGTGTCCCTACGACGCATACCAGTGAATCCCTTAATCAAATCATCGCACTCTGATCATCCTCGATCGGCGGCATATCACACCGAGATTTATGAAACCGTATGTATTTCTTTTGTGCACCAGTTTTGTTAGTGTGTTTAAATAATGCGTCTAAATTTTGTGGCCCCATAAAACTTTTCCTTTTCTCACTAAATATGGCAATTTGTTAGGGGCACGCACCCCTGGAAAACTTTTCATTTTTATGAGAGATTTACCCTTGGGAGAGTGAATTCTAGAAAATTTGAAATTTTGACCCATTGACAGAGGTTTTACCCCTGGGACAACTTGAAAGGGGGAAACAATTTGGCTTTGAAAATCGAAAATCAGAGCAGCGCGTGGGTACAAATACAATTTTGTCTAATGTGTACAAGAAAGTTAGTCTTGTAACATACCCAAAGTTATTTTTTATCAATGGATCTATATATATAAGTCTTATCATATTTCATTTGATCTAATGATAAAATTTATTAATCCAATTATATAAATGTTGTGAAACCTACCCAAAATGCTTATATTATCAATGTTGGTGCTATCATTCAGGTATTCTTTTAGGCCTAATTCATATTGTGTTTGTTGTTTGCCACTTTTATGAATTGTTTAGCTTAAGGATTAAAAGATATATATTGTTAGTGTAATTTACACATACATCCAATAATCGTACATTGTTTTGATATGACATTACATGTCATTCCATTATTCCATTATTGTAACTATATCTTAAAATCGACGATATGACATAATGTAATATATAGAGGTCTCCTAGCTATTAGATGTACATTGTTTTGATATGACATGACATGTTTGTATATTTGACTATTGGAATTGTACATTGTCTGTGCATGTTTGGAGCAATGATGCATATGAGAGTGTGGAAGTGTGGAACACAGAGTACGTGATGGTAAACTCTGAGAAAGAAAGGTTTTCAATACCTTTCTTTTTCTTTCCTGCACATGACGTAGAGCTTTTGGAGGAGTTGATAAATGATGAAAACCCTTCAATGATGTTAAGGGGTCGACCTTCCTATCAAGAGAATATTCCTTGAAATATTTGAACTTCTCCTCTTCCTCAAATTTGTCAGTGTATTCTTCTCGAAACAATTGGCACGGAACTCTGTCTTCTTCACCTTTCAATTTCTTTGGTAGTGGAGGACCAAAATCCTTGTCATTCTCAACTAATCATCAAAAGAAAACCATTGTAATTAATTCATTAATCAATTTTGTAATTAAAATAATTAGAGAGAGAGGTTGTGCTGATCTGGTTTACATACCTGAATCATCGTGGTATGGAATCAGAGAAGCAGCGCCGCAAGGCATCGCCATCGATCAGATGGCGGTTGAGAGAGGAGAGGAATCGTTGCAGAATGAAACAATGACCATCCACGCTTCGTTCTATTAAATCCTAGAGTTTTTCTTCTGGCATCTACTGTTATTCTCAGTTTACCCTTCTAGCTACTTACAAAACAGTGTGTTACATTGTAAAAATGAAGTAAAAAATTTATGAAAGGAGGGACCATTGTGTGGAAAAAATTCACACCAAATTCATTTTCTTCCTCCCCCTCATTCTGTCAATCTTTTCTTTTTTAATTTATTGTTATTTTTTAGTTTAGTAAGTTCCGTTTGCATAGTCCGTCGTTGGTTACTCGTATTATTTCTATCGGTGTTATTTTGTCATCATGGCTGAGAGTAATATGGTAATCGACGGTGTACTTTTCGTGTCCAACTTATAAATGATATGAGTAACTGAAACGGGTCCTACAATGCTTATCGTTGGGTCTTGAGGTGGTGGACTTTCGATCTATGAAATAAGAACGTCCTACCTTGCTAAATTTTTTTGGTTGTACAACCTAAATTTTGGGATGACTCTGATGATTTGCATGTGGTAGAGGCCCCTAAAAGGGACGTTCGTAAGCAATGAGAGATGTTCCATCAACTCTTTCCATCTTGTCCATCGTCTCTTTTGGGTAATTTTTTTTTTTTTGGATTGATATCTTGAAATATTACGTCATGTATCTGGGTGCGGTGTCTGACGGAAGGATAACACGGCTACCAAGCATATCATAAGTCAAGACACAATCCATGTGTTGGAGCCACTACTGATCAATCTGCTCTATGGTGGTACTGGTAAGGAAATTAGCAATTTGTTGGAGCCCCTCATGTCTCTGTGATTCTGTGAACGCCTCTCCATTCTCCACCCCCAACAACCCCACTTCTTCGTCCTACACTCCATGCAAGTCCATAACCTCCGTCTAGGCATGACAATAAAACTCATACCCGCGGGTACCCGCTCAAACCCTACCCGCTTTGACGGGGAAAATCCGAGTTGACTGGGTTTGAGGATGAGTTTTCCCCGATTTCAAAAGATGGGTTTGGGGCGGGTAACAGGGACATTGATACCCACCCGACCCGTCCCCGAACCCGCCCCACTTATGTTAAAATTATATTTTACTTCTTTGAAATTAGAAATTCTTTAACAATCTCTTAAATTATATTCATATGTTTATTTTTTATTTCTAATTTGAGTGATAAACAAATGATTTTCTCTATTTCTTTTATTTATTTAAAAAAATATTGTTAAAACAAAATAATTTTGGACTTTTAACCTTTTTTTTTTAATAAAAAAAAAACTAAAATACAATCATAATTCATGTGAAAAGAGGCGTAACGGGGATACCCGAACCCCGTTGGGGATACCCGATCCCCGTTGGGTAGGGGTTTGGGGTGTACTTTTTATCCCCGCATGGAATTGAGATGGGTTTGGGAAAACCCGAACTTTATGGATTTGGGTATGGGGAAGGCAAAATTCGCCCCCGCCTCGCCCCGTTGTCTATGCCTACCTCCGTCGCCACCGCACTTAAAGCCGTTTTTGGGACACCTTCCTCATCCTTCTTCTCGGAGCTCCGCCGGCTGCCAAGGTGACTCCTGTTGCGGCTGTTGTAGATGGAGATTTGGGGTTTTATTCACAGAGTGGTGGGAACAAGACTAGGTCATGTGAGGTGTTTTTTCCTTTTAATTTGGACCATTGGTTTTTAATAAAATGGAGGGTGCAGATGGGGAGTAACTCTATAACGTTACTCCTAGAATAACTTGAGCACTCCTTGTTCTGTAATGCGATGCAGTGGCCAAAATCCAATAAACCCTAGATGAGAACAAGGTCAAGCCGTATTCATTACCAAAAGTTAAGTTGTCTTTATTATAATGAATAGTCTCCCATTCATAGGAGAATGTAAGGAAACCCAAATTTTGACCCAGTGGACTTATGGGACTTTTAACACGTTAAGGCGAAAAGTCCAAATAGGCCTTACACAAGTGATTATGAGTAAAGCTATTTCCCAAGTGTCTTGTTTGCCGATGTGTGCCCCATGTGCGATGATTACAATGTCCAACTAGGTGCTAGCTGGCCACCTGGATTGGGAAGAGGCCGCCCAAGATTTATACAATCAATGAGCCAAAGTGTTTGCCCAGTCCACCAGGCATCGAGCCCAGAGTATGTGGGCGATGTATATCTTTTGTAAGGGATAAGAAACGCCCTAATTGGATTGCCTATGATTCACCTTTTGAGCTTGGATAAATTTTGGTCGATGAGTCGCCCGGTCCACCAGCACACTAGACATCGAGCCCAATGTAAGTGGGTGATAAAATAAATTTTTAAAAAGAGAAAAATAGAAATACACATTAAAATTATTTTTATTTTTTATTTCTTTATAATTTTTTTTTTTTTTAAATAACCGTAAAGTTTTTTTGTCCAGAAATTAGATTTTAGGTTAATTTTTCATTTGGCGTAAAATATATAAAGCTGTGAAGTGAAACGCTTGGCTTTATTTTTGGGTTTTTACTGATGAAATTCTCTCCGATCACCGCAATCTCAATCCCTCTCCACCCTTCCCATTCCAAACACTAGTCCTTCTCCACCGTCCGATCTTCCCAAATCCACAACCTAATTCCATTTCGTGAAGCCCTTCGTTTTCTTACTGTGTTTTTGCAATCAATTAAGAAAACGAAAACGGGATTTCTTTATCTCCATCTCGATTCGTGTTTGGCGTCAATGTTCTTGAAGAATCTTCAAACCCTAGAAATGCGTTTTGAATTCGTTCAGAAAAAGTGCAAAAAAAAAAAGAAATAGATAGTTTCTTGATTCGACATTCAACAAATCTGCGGTCTCTCAAGGTAACCTTTGTGACTCTTCTGAATTTGATTTTGGTTCATTTCTCGCTTTTTCCATTTTTGATTCATTATAGCTTTAGTTTTGTGCAATATCTACCGTTCTAGAAAATTGGATTCTTCTTATGGTGTTGACGTTAATTTTAGTAGAGAAATTATATTAGAGAGAAAATTGAGGTTTATGCTATTGCAACAAAGGTCAGAATATTTTGGTGATTTGGTCGTATGTGGAGAGGATTCATAGAAACAGTTGGAGGATAGTGGTGGGGTTTTATGCATCCTTAGTGATTGGGGATTTTTGATAGATGAGTTAAGAACACAAGTATAAACCTATGATAAAGAGTGGATTTATTGAATTCAAAATTTCAATTGTTTAAATTGTACACGGTTTTCTCCAATGTCATTGTTTGCTTTTAAATTTGATAAACTGAATTGACGGTATTGTGTCTTGGAATGATGCTTGTCTGAATTTGATTTATTTAATCAATTGTTCAACTCATTTTATTTTTTTGGTTGTTTGATATTCTCCTTCGGATGGGAAATATGAATAAAAGAGAGAGATGTAGTTGGAGTAAAATAAATATAAATTTTTTTACTGGACATTCAATAAATCTGCAGTCCTCTCAAAGTGGTATGCTTTGTAATTTCTTTTGGGCTTGTCGAGTTTTGTGTTCTGTTGAGCAAACATAGTTTGTTTTGTATAAGGCCTTCAATGAATCTGTAGTCTTTTCAAGTTTATCTGATAACTTTTCTGAATTTGATTTCTCGGTCAATTATTTATCTCTTTTTTCATAGTTGATTATTTGTGCCTAAATAGCACAAGGATAGATGTACAGATGCATTGTCTATCTTTATGACAAGTCAATAATCTTTAAGACAAGTCGAAGTCTTATGATATGATGTCGCTAAATTTAATAAATAAATTGGAATTTTTTCTACTTTTGACCTGTTGTCCTTGGGACTTTTTGATTTTTAAAGTTTTGTCTTTAGTTGACAAACATACTCTGTTTTGATTAAATGAATTGACGGAGAATGACATTGGGTATGAAATTTGATATTTGGATTATGTGGTTCGAAATTTGATACATTGAGTTGACGGCGAATGATATTGGATACATGATTTGATATTTGGATCATGTGATCCTAAATTTGATAAACTGAATTGATAGTACTATGTTTTGGAATGATTCTAGTCTGAATTTGATTTATTTAATCAATTGCCCATCTCTCTCTCTTTTTATGTTGTTTGATATTCTATTTTGCATGCGAAATACAAATAAAAGAGAGAGAGATGTAGTTGGAGTAAAATAAATATAAATTTTTTTGATGTGGACATTCAATAAATTTGCAATCCTCTCAAAGTATGCTTTGTAACTATTTTGAATTTGATATCTTTGATCAGTTTTACATCTTTCTGTTTTCATTTTCCCATATTTTTCTTTTGGATTAATCTAGTTTTGCGTTACGTTGATCAGCAAACATACTTTGTTTTTTGATTGAGCCTTTAATGAATTTGTAGTCCATTCAAGTTTACATGATAGTTTGTCTGAATTTGATTTTTTAGCCAGTTGTTCAACTCTCTTTCCATTGTTGATTGTTTGTGGCTAAATAACACAGTGATAGTTGGGCGGATGTCTACCAAGTTTTGTCTTTGGTTGACAAACATACTCTTTTTTTGATTGGACCTTTAATGAATCTGCAGTCCTCTCAAATATATTTAATAACATGAAATGCATGTGATGACGACCTTTAATTGAATGACAATAGAAATACTTGATGCATATAGATTGAGATGACAAATTTTGGGTGCGAAATTTGACATTTAAGTCTACATGATTTTAAATTCGATAAATTATAATGATTGTATTATGAAATGCAAGTTGAGATGACCCTTGATAATGCAATTCATAAACTTGAAATATGAATGTTTTATTCATAAACTTGAAATGCAAGTCGAGATGACCCTTGATAATGATTTTCTCATAACGGTAAGTAAGAAAGATGGTTGTGTGTGTGCCTTGGTGCTTTAAATGCAAAATTGAGTATATGCCCCTCAAAGTCCCTAAATTGAGTTATGTCCCTCGATGCCCTTATATTGAGTTTATGTACCTCGATGTCCCTAAAATTGATGGTCTGAATGCAATTTCAATGTGAATGCTTCATAACATCAAATGTAAGTGAAGAAGTCCCTTGGCACCTAAGATGCAAAATTGAATATATGTCCCTCAATGTCCCTAATTGAATATATGTCCCTCAATGTCCCTAAATTGAATATGTCCCTCGATGTCCCTAAATTGAATATATGTACCTTGATGTCCCTAAATTAGTTGTTCATTGTTCTGCTATGTTTTGTTGCCTATTATGAAGTTTATGGGAACAAAGTTTGGGAACTAGTGCTAGACTTAAGCTTTATAGTTGAAAATTGTGTTCTCAGTTACTTTAATGTTGGAATTTTTTAGCGCAGAAATTCTGTTCTGTTTCATATCGGTAAATAAGAAAGATGGTTGTGTGTGTGCCTTGGTGCTTTAAATGCGAAATTGTGAGTATATGTCCCTAAATTGAGTTATGTCCCTCGATGTCCTTATATTGAGTTTATGTAACTCGATGTCTCTAAAATTGATGGTCTGAATGTAATTCCAATGTGAATGCTTCATAACTTCAAATGTAAGTGAAAAAGTCCCTTGGCACCTAAGATGCAAAATTGAATATATGTCCCTCAATGTCCCTAAATTGAATATATGTCCCTCGATGTCCCTAAATTGAATATATGTCCCTCGATGTCCCTACATTAGTTGTTTATAGTTCTGCTCTGTTTTGTTGCCTATTATGAAGTTTATGGGAACAAAGTTTGGGAACAAGTGCTAGACTAAAGCTTTATAGTCGAAAATTGTGTTCTCTATTACTTTAATGTTGGAATTTTTTTAGAGCAGATTTTCTGTTCTGTTTCATAACGGTAAATAAGAAAGATGGTTGTGTGTGTTCCTTGGTGCTTTAAATGTGAAATTGTGAGTATATGTCCCTCAATGTCCCTAAATTGAGTTATGCTCCTCAGTGTCCTTATATCGAGTTTATGTACCTTGATGTCCCTAAAATTGATGGTCTGAATGCAATTTCAATGTGAATGGTTCATAACTTCAAATGTAAGTGAAAAAGTCCCTTGGTACCTAAGATGCAAAATTGAATATATGTCCCTCAATGTCCCTAAATTGAATATATGTCCCTCGATGTCCCTAAATTGAATATATGTCCCTCGATGTCCCTAAATTGAATATATGTCCCTCGATGTCCCTACATTAGTTGTTCATAGTTCTGCTCTGTTTTGTTGCCTATTATGAAGTTTATGGGAATAAAGTTTGGGAACAAAGTTTGGAACAAGTGCTAGACTAAAGCTTTATAGTCGAAAACTGTGTTCTCTGTTACTTTAATGTTGGAATTTTTTAGCGCAGAGATTCTGTTCTGTTTCATAACGGTAAATAAGAAAGATGGTTGTGTGTGTTCCTTGGTGCTTTAAATGTGAAATTGTGAGTATATGTCCCTAAATTGAGTTAAGCTCCTCAATGTCCTTATATCGAGTTTATGTACCTCGATGTCCCTAAAATTGATGGTCTGAATGCAATTTCAATGTGAATGCTTCATAACTTCAAATGTAAGTGAAAAAGTCCCTTGGCACCTAAGATGCAAAATTGAATATATGTCCCTCAATGTCCCTAAATTGAATATATGTCCCTCAATGTTCCTAAATTGAATATATGTACGTTGATGTCCCTAAATTAGTTGTTCATAGTTCTGCTCTGTTTTGTTGCCTATTATGAAGTTTATGGGAACAAAGTTTGGGAACAAGTGCTACACTTACGCTTTATAGTCGAAAATTGTGTTCTCAGTTACATTAATGTTGGAATTTCTTAGCGTAGAGATTTTGCTCTGTTTCAGGTCTGATGCAGGCAGAACCTGCGACTGCTTCGGGTCTGATACAGGATGGTCCTTTGCCAAATGCTACAACGGCTGAGACTGGTTCTGTGCATACATATTCGGTTGCTGTTTAAATGGAAAAGTCCGACCCCGGGGCAATTCAAAATGCAATATTGATGCATCCTTTGCGTTGCATTTAAATAGAGTTCGGATTGGAATATGCATCCATGACGAACTTGGTCAGTTTGTGTTTTCAAAGACAAAACTGATTGCCCTTCTTTGTGGAGTGGATGTTGGCGAACCTCTTGGTGAGTATATGTTCATAAATTGATGGTATGTCCCTTTGATGTCTCTAAATTGAGTTTATGTCCCTCGATGTCCTTAAAATTGATGGTCTGAATGCAATTTCAATGTGAATCCTTATTCACGACTACAAATGTAAGTGGAGAATACCCTTGGTGCCTTAGATGCAAAAATTGAATATATGTCCCTCGATCAAATATATGTCAAATATGTAAAATTGAATATATGTCCCTTAACGGCTGAATGCGAAATTTGATATTTGAGTCTCGATGACCCTATATTGTTGGCTGAAATGCATTTTCATTATGAACTTACTCATAACATGACATACAACTCAAGACAACCCTTGATATAGTGACTATATGATGCTTTCTTAATAATGATAAATTGGCACGGTGGTAGTGTACTTTAGTTACCTTATATGCAAGATTGATTATATGTCCCTTGATGACTTTGTACGCAAAATTCTATATTTGAGTTTTGATAACCAATTGTTGGCCTAAATGCAATTTAATTATTAATGTGTATTAATAATTTAAAGGAAAATGATGTTTTGTGCGATAGTTTCTAATAAAGAAAGGCAAGAATTATTTTTAACCGTTGATTTACACAATAACCTCCCCATGTTTTCCATTAGATCTACTTGTAACTATTTTAGCATTTTATATTGCAATGAATAATGTATAATTCTTGTTTTACGTGTGCAGTGTCTTTGTACTATTTAGCAATTCTCTAATTTAAAATGCATGTTGATATTCCACTTTTTTAATAAATTTGGATGCTGCCTTGTTAACCTTAGATCTATAAATTGAACAAATGTCTTTGATGACTTTGAGTGCTTTTTTATATTTGAGGCTTCTTACTCTGAATTGGTGGCCTAATTCCAATTTTATTATATTGTTTACTCATAATTTTAAAAGTAATTGATGAACTCTGCTTCAAACTTCTACCTCTACCATAACTAAACAAGTGATTTCGAAAATATAATTGTTTTGATTTTGAGAAGCTTTATAAGATGGCAGACATAAATTCTCAAAAGATTGTTTCAAGAAACATAATGTTGAAATGTAGAATGCTTGTTTGAAATTTCTTCCATGGCTACGCAAGTGATTTTAAAAATATAATTATTGCTTTTAATTTTTAGAAGCTTTATGAGACGGTAAACACAAGATTCTTTTTTAAAGAGATTCCAATGCCAATTAGTGTGGAATACGTGAATTATCAATTTATATTGATCTATCTTGGACTAAGCTGGTGACTTTCCATGTTTCAAATAATTTTATCAAGGAGGGTGAACAATTTGAAAAGAGCAGGAGTTAGTGTTGCGAACATTGGGAGCATTTGCTTCATCACAAGCAGGAGAACACAGACGGTAGTTAATCATATGTGAATTGTTAAATTCACTAATGGTACAAAAAGAAAGAAAAGAGGTACACAATCTCTTCATTAATTTTCTCTTATCAGTACAGTTTAATCGGCTTAATCGGAATATAATTGGTACAGTTTAATCGGTACATCTTCAGTGTGAAAAATAATTGCACCTGCATCCACAAATCTCTGTACTATTGGAAAGACCGATATCAACAATATGATTGGAAGAACTGCGTGATGCAACTGACTGTTTCTCTATGGACAATGCCATCGGCATAGGAAAGATGGGAATGATGTACCAAGGATTTCTGCCTAATGGTCAATTACTAGCTGTTAAGAGACTATTTGACTCTCGTGTTGGGAAATATCGGCATAGAGAACATAAAAGAACACAAGAATATAACGTGGAAACTCCAAATCCGGAGAAAAAACCACGGCCGTTGTCAAAACCGACAACTAGAGAATAAACACTATATCATTGAGTTTTGTTACAATAAGATTCTCAAAGAGTTACAAGAATTAACATTCGATCCTAATTCTACCATTTTCCCGAATTTCTTCCCGTGGCCAAGAGACTCAATGATTTAGACTACGTCCACCCCTAGAATTGTACCAAGAGAAAACCTCTTTTCCTCTCTAAAATCCTAGCCCTTGTGTGGTGGCAAACCCTAATCCTTGTCTCTACATCTTGCTCACTCTCTTGCAGAAACATAATTAATGTGAGATTTTCCAACATGTATATTTTCAACCAACATCAACAATTTCCACTTTGATTGAAAATAATACATAGTTTCATCTTGCGCTTCCATTGTCTATACCGACAATAATTGTCTTCACCGACAATTATAATTCTCATTGTCTATACCAACAAATTAAATTATCATACTCCACCATAAAGAGTACACTGCACTTGGAACTAAATCATTCCAAGAATTTTCTCCACTTGGAACTAAACCATCCCAAGAATGTCTTCACTTGAAACTAAACCATCCCAAAAATTTCAACATCCCGAAAACCTTGCTGAAAATTTATGGTGCAACTTCCATGTTGGCTTTCCCGAAAGTTCATCAGCCATCGAGATAACTCACCACACACGTTGCATCAATGCTAACCAATTCCCGTGTGCTGTTCTGAATCCCTTAGCAATAACTTGTCCTCTTCCATGGTATAGCGAAAATACCAAAAATACACATATTGCTCCCGATTCACCTGGACAATTTCTCTCTAAACTACTCTGAAACATGCTTCAAGTCATTGTTAGTCTCCAACAATTCCAGTTCAGTCCCACCACCTAGTAAACCTTGTTTCACTAGTCCAACTAAACTCATGTCACTAACAGGTACCAGCCGAAGTCTCACAACTTAACCACACTATGAGAATCACCACTAGTAACTGATGCATGACCAATAGTAGAACCAACTATCTTTGCATCAAAGTCTAGGAACATACCTCACATCCTGTAAAAGAAACCCACAATTGTCAAACCTTGTAAGACAAACTGAAACTATACCTTGAACCATAAGCTTTGCTGTCACCAAGATGAACGACTCCACCTTCAACTAGCTCGAGAGTTTCAAGGTATTCATTCTTCAAACACATGTGATAGGAGCATCCAAAGTCCATGACTCAATACTCCACCGATTCCCAACTTCCACTAATGTCTTCGCATCCTCATAATAAAGTTGTTGTTTCAGACGTAACCCGAATATTTTTAGCACCGTCTCTCCAGACCTATGTCGAGTATTATTACCACCGCCTCTCCAGGCTGATGTCGAGTATTATTACCACCGCCTCTCCAGGATGACCTTGTGTAACCCTGATTGTATCAACACATCCTTGGCTTATTTTCGACAAGCCAAACGTGACTCGTCCATCAATTTTCTCTAGCCCTTCGCAGCAGAACTCCCTCCTCCCTGAATCAGACCAAAAGCTCTGATACCAGTTGTTGGGAAAAACCGGCATAGAGAAAATAAAAGAATACAATCACAACACAAGAATATAACGTGGAAACTCCAAATCCGGAGAAAAAATCACGGCCGTTGTCTAAACCGACAACCAGAGAATAAACACTATATCATTGAGTTTGGTTACAATAAGATTCTCAAAGAGTTACAAGAATTAGCATTCGATCTTAATTCTACCATTTCCCCGAATCTCTTCTCGTTGCCAAGAGACTCAATGATTTAGACTATCCAAGGTGTACCACAATGATAATTCGCCCACCCCTAGAGTTGTACCAAGAGAAAACCTCTTTTCCTCTCTAAAACCCTAGCCCTTGTGTGGTGGCAAACTCTAATCCTTGTCTCTACATCTTGCTCACTCTCTTGCAGAAACATATTTTAAGGCAATCTTCACAACTCTCATTAATGTGAGATTTTCCAACATGTATATTTTCCACCAACATCAACATCTCGGTCATTTAAACGCCAATTCCTTTTGGAAACAATGATTATGGGTAGGTACATACACAACAATATAGTTCCCCTGCTCGGGTTCTTCATTGAAGGAAAGGAAAGGCTATTGGCATATCCATACATGTCAAATGGGAGGCTTTCCAAATGGTTGCATCCTTTGGAAAGTGAAGTCATAAGATTGAAATGGCATGACAGGATCAACATTGCACTCGGAATAGCAAGAGGATTATCATGGCTACATCATACATGTGATTTGGGCATAGTGCATTTTAACATATGTTCAGAATGCATATTGCTAGATGAGAATTTTGAACCAAAAATATCCAATTTTGGAGAGGCCAAATTTATGAATCCCAACATTGAAGATCATCTAGGCACGATGTTTAAAGTGAATGACGGAAAGAAGGATGTCTATGACTTTGGAAGTGTGCTTTTTGAATTGATGACGGGGAAAACATATAATGAATTGTAACGTTCATATGACACTTCTGACTTTTGGCATATGCATACATGTCAAATGGATGGCTTTCCAAATGGTTACATCCTTTGGAAAGTGAAGTCATAAGATTGAAATGGCATGACAGGATCAACATTGCACCTGGAATAGCAAGAGGCTTAGCATGGCTACATCATACATGTGATTTGGGCATAGTGCATATTTTAATATATGTTCAAAATGCATAATGCTAGATGATAATTTTGAACCGAAAATATCCAATTTTGGAGAGGCCAAATTTATGAATCCCAACATTGAAGATCATATAGGGGTGATATTTAAAGTGAATGATGGGAAGAAGAATGTTTATGACTTTGGAAGTGTGCTTTTAGAATTGATTACAGGTAAAACATATAATGAATTGTCGCGTTCATATGACACTTATAATCTTCGCAATAACCCTTTGAGTTTTTATAATGTAATTGATAAATCTGTGACTGGGGAAGGACTTGCAAATGAAGTTTGTACACTCCTAAAGGTTGCTTGTGAGTGTGTTCACCCTTTCCCAGATCAAAGGCCAACAATGCTTGAAGTTTACAACAATATGAGCAATGTAAGGAAGGATCGAAACGACTATGGTGAAGAATCAGACACATTAAGGGGATTATAATTTGCTTCTTCTCTTATTATAGTCAAAATTGTTAAGTTTTGAATAATTAGATCAAATATGTATCCACAAGATTCTTTGTCAGGAAAGAAAAAAAGTTCACTCTAGGTATCATCTTTTTATATACATCAATACATGTCTATAGAAAAAAAAAAGTGAAGTTATTTCAAACCCTGTTGTTTCTTTTTTCCACTGATGTCTAAATGGAATTGGATTTTTCCACATAGTTGAAGTTCTCCAACTAAAGACCTGTTAAGAGATGGTCAACTCTTACCGTATAAACCGATTATATAAAGTTGAGTTAAACTCAATCAAAGTTTTAAGATGATATCAAAGTCTTTCCAAAATTCATTGTGTCACCTGCTATCAGGTTTCTATTATCGGATCACCTTCCATTTATATATATCCACACACCAAGCACCAGTGGCGGATCTTGAGTGATTTTGTTGGGGGTGCCAAAAATTTATAAGTTATATTAAAAAAAATTGTATTTGTATAACATAATTTAGTAGTTGGTAAGGTTTGTGTGTATATATAAAACCGTATCAAATAATAAAAATAAATCAAAAAAGGAGTCACTGAGATTTGAACATGTGACTTTATGTTAAAAAAACAACTCCTTATCCACTACCACAAATGCCCACATGTTATTTTTGAAGGTGCGTGGAGAAAACACAAGAAGGGGGGGTTGAATTGTGTTTTGGATATTTAAAAACTTTTCAAGATATTTAAATCTATCAGAGTCTTTAAGCACAGCGGAATTGTTCACACAATTAACTTAAGGCTAAGTGAATGATGAAGGAGTAAATGAGAGAGTGAGAGAGAGAAGAACACACAACAATTTATACTGATTTCCCTCACAAATTGAGAGTACTTCAGTCCCCTTGTTTCCAACAGAGTTCACTATAATCACTAAGATTACAATCAGATGCTCAAGCACACAAGCTTAAGACTTCCTTGCTCAAGTCACACAAGACTTAAGTCTTCCTGCTCTAAGTCACACAAGACAGAGAGACTTCCTTGCTCTAATCACACAAGATCAGAGATTTCCTTGTTCAAGCACACAAGCTCAAGACTTCCTGCTCTAAGTCACACAAGACAGAGAGACTTCCTTGTTCCTACACTCAGCAGAAGACTTCTTTGCTCTAATCACTAAGATTGAGACTTACTTGCTTCTACACTAAGCATAAGACTTTCTTGCTTCTACACTAAGCAGAAGACTTTCTATTACTCACGCAGGAGTAATACTAACTTATAAACTTAAACTTATTACAAACATAATAACTTCAGAGGCTTAAGCTAGTTTCTATTCTCACTTCATTTGAGAGATGTTTTCTATTACAATTCAAATTCTCACTTTATTCTGAGAGATGTTTTCTAATGAAGATCGTTAGTCATCAATTCTTTCTTTTGCATATTTATATGATTTGAGAAAGACATTGAGACGTTGGAGAAATTCCCGTTGTAAAACGGACAGCTGTAGTCTTTGTATATCCGTTGAGTAAAACCACGTCTTCTTTTGCAGTGAGGCTTCACCTTTACTGTTTGTCCAAAGTACAGTAATAAGGTACAACTAGCTCCTAGAGAGAGTAAGATCACATCCTTTGTGACCGTTGTAATTAGTTGACCTTAGAATAAATCATCAGGCTTGATAAGAGTAGTTGATGTAGCCCTTCTGATGATTTGGGGAATTCCTTTGCTTCTGATGATTTGGGGAATTCCTTTGCTTCTGATGAACCTTTGATAACTTGAAGTCTGATTGGTCTTGAATGGATGGCCTCTGATAGTCCTTCGTAATTCAGCTTCTGAACGTCTTCATCTTCTGAATGACTCATGACTTAGCAGATAGCTTCTGAACTCTTGTAGGCATCTGAACATCTTTGAGCTTCTGAACTTCTCTGAGCTTAGTGTAACACAACTTGGTCATGTTCACTAGAAATTCTGAATTCTTTGCTTCATTCTGGCTATAGGTATGATAGGTGCCTTCATTGGGGATAGATAACACCTTAGCCAGATTTGAAGCAGTGAGAATTACTTCAAATCCACAAACCACAGTGTACTTCAGTCTCTTCGACTACCCTTAATCCCAATTCTTGAGGAGTCTTATCCTTATTCTCCAACTTCAGCTTCTTCTTTGCATCCAGCTCTCTGTTGTAGTCTTCAACCGTCTTCACCCTGCTTCTGATCCAGAAATCCTTTACTAGCGTTGGATAGATGGGACCATTTAGCAATTTCATGTATCTAAAGCTCCCATCATGATCAATAAAGAACTTTAGAACATCAAAGTTGTTCTTCTCCAAGCTATCAAAGTCCACTGGTTGTTCCATAACCAGGTTTAGAGATTTTCCCTCCATCTCGAGAGACAAATCTGTGGAAAACATTTCTTCGCAAGCAGTAATGTTGATAGGAAAGTTCTTAGGAAACGCAAATAGAGAATCTGAAGACGATGTGGATGCTGCCATTTCTAAAGTTAGGTTTTTGCTAATTTGTGGAAGAAAGAAGGTTTAATTTTCTGATGTTTAAGAAAAACGAAAGTGTAGGTTGTGAAGATGTAGTGTGTGCAAGTGATTTAGTGATTTTGATTAAAGGCAAATTAAGGCACACATAGAAAACAAATCAAAAAGAAAAGAACTAATCATTAACTGTTTTAAACCAATCAGAACGTGTGTACGCGTTGTTCTTTTAGCGCCAAAACGTTTTAGTAAAAATACTTAAACGTTTCCAATTCATTTCCTATTCAGAGGCTTATCCTTCAGAGGTTGAAAAGTTTCTCAGAGTCTGGACTACTTCAGATGCTGAGATCCAAAATACTTCAGAGTCTGAGAATGTGTCTTTCAGGATACTTAAAAAATGTGTTCAGACATGATTTTTCAAGGTTTTTAGTTCTGAACATTTTGTGTCCTAAGAAGACATTTTCAACCTTTAAATGTTATTCCTCTGAGATGTCATTCAGGAGATGAGAGTTACTTACCTGATTTTGAAGCTCTTGGTTTTAGGTGTAGTCAGTGTCATAGCCTGAACAATCACTCCACCACACTGAGTTGTTATCATCTTCAACACAAGCTTCAAATTCTTCATGCTCCCTCCTGCTCCTTATGTACTCCATTTCATCTTCTTCTCCATCTGACTCTTCAAAAATGTGCCTTCTATGCACAATTGCTCTTCTTCCATTCACATTCACATGCATCCATGTGATTGGAAGGTTCAGAGTCTTTGTTTCACCTGCAATCAAGTAGATTATTTTGTCTCTTGGTACCCACTTGCTTGAGGGTCCTAGACTGTTAGTTGCCAAATCTTTATCCTTCATTTGTTTTATCTGAGTGCTATCAGATACAAATGTAGTGTAAAGATTAGGGAGTGAGAAGCTTCCATCAATAACTGATGAGCTTGATTCCTCTAGTGTTTTATTACTACAGTATCCAATCCCATTAGTATTGTTGGTCTTAACGTTGCAAAGCATGGAAACAATTTTATTTTGATCAGCATTAGTGTTGCAATACTCTTTGATAGCAAGAGAGTGCTCAAAGGGTTTGTAACATACAGCATAATCATTCTTAAGATCTTTTGTTTTGATAAATTCTTTTTGTACAAGATCTTCAGAGTGATTTGCTTGCTTACTTAAATTCTCATAGTCTGCTTTAAGCTTTTTATACTTCTGCTGACTATTAGAGAGTTTAAGTAAAGTCTTCTCAAGATGCTTGATCAATTTTGCTTTGGAAAGATGAGAATATACCTGATTCATTTTTCTCTGGATGTTGTTTATGTTCTCAGGTTCTGACTTTTCATCAGAACTTGAATCTTCAGAGTCTGAGCCATCTTCAGAACTTGATCCTTCATCTCCTGGTGCTCTTTCAGATTCATCTTCAGAGAAGTTGTCTAGTGCATCCCAGGTTGTCATTCCTTTAGCTAGTTTTCCTCCATTCTTTTTGAAGTTGTACCATCTTTGAATTTTTCTTGAAAACCTTTCAAGATATTCTTCATCAGGTTCTTCAACAAGATCTTCATGTTCCAATGCTTACTTTCCTTTCCTTGCTGCTTCTGCTTCTTCACCTTTCAACTCTTGCATATCCTTCAGAGCCAATTCATGGACTCTGAGTAAATCAATCAATGATTCAGGACTCATTGAGTTGGTGTCTTCAGTTTCCTCTATAGTATTTGAAATTACATTCCAATTCAGAGGCAAACTTATCAGCAACTTGCTTACAAGCTCTTTGTTGCTGAGTTTGTTGTTGAGGTCTTCAAGCTTGCTTGTAATGGCTTGAAATCTTAAGCTCATTTCTCCAATACTCTCATTTTCCTCCATTCTAAACTCCTCATATTGATCTAACAAACCATTTACTGTTGCTTTCTGAATGCTTTCATTATCATCACTAATGAAGCAAAGAGTAGTAGTTGTAGATTCAATTTTTGAAGTTTGTTTAACCCCTGATGTGGAAGGATTTTGATTGTTGCTCAGATCTTCATTTAAGTTCAGTCCATCTTCAATTTTTTTGATAAGATCAGCAACTTGTTGATATAACTTCTGCTTCCAATCATCCATGTTTTGAGCCATGGTGTTTTTCTCCTTTGGATCTTGACTGTCTCACGGTTAAGTGATTTACCAACAGAACCGGAGTTCTGATACCAATTGAAGGTGCGTGGAGAAAACACAAGAAGGGGGGTTGAGTTGTGTTTTGGATATTTAAATCTATCAGAGTCTTTAAGCACAGCGGAATTGTTCACACAATTAACTTAAGGCTAAGTGAATGATGAAGGAGTAAATGAGAGAGTGAGAGAGAGAAGAACACACAACAATTTATACTGGTTCCCCTCACAAATTGAGAGTACTCCAGTCCCCTTGTTTCCAAGAGAGTTCACTATAATCACTAAGATTACAATCAGATGCTCAAGCACACAAGCTTAAGACTTCCTTGCTCAAGTCACACAAGACTTAAGACTTCCTGCTCTAAGTCACACAAGACAGAGAGACTTCCTTGCTCTAATCACACAAGATCAGAGACTTCCTTGCTCTAAGTCACACAAGACAGAGAGATTTCCTTGCTCCTACACTCAGCAGAAGACTTCTTTGCTCTAATCACTAAGATTGAGACTTACTTGCTTCTACACTAAGCAGAAGACTTTCTTGCTTCTACACTAAGCAGAAGACTTACTTGCTTCTACACTAAGCAGAAGACTTTCTATTACTCACGCAGGAGTAATACTAACTTATTAGCTTAAACTTATTACAAACATAATAACTTCAGAGGCTTAAGCTAGTTTCTATTCTCACTTCATTTGAGAGATGTTTTCTATTACAATTCAAATTCTCACTTTATTCTGAGAGATGTTTTCTAATGAAGATCGTTAGTCATCAATTCTTTCTTTTGCATATTTATATGAGTTGAGAAAGACATTGGGACGTTGGAGAAATTCCCGTTGTAAAATGGACAGCTGTAGTCTTTGTATATCCGTTGAGTAAAGCCACGTCTTCTTTTGCAGTGAGGCTTCACCTTTACTGTTTGTCCAAAGTACAGTAATACAGTACAACTAGCTCCTAGAGAGAGTAGGATCACATCCTTTGTGACCGTTGTAATTAGTTGACCTTAGAACAAATCATCAGGCTTGATAAGAGTAGTTGATGTAGCCCTTCTGATGATTTGGGGAATTCCTTTGCTTCTGATGATTTGGGGAATTCCTTTGCTTCTGATGAACCTTTGATAACTTGGAGTCTGATTGGTCTTGAATGGATGGCCTCTGATAGTCCTTCGTAATTCAGCTTCTGAACGTCTTCATCTTCTGAATGACTCATGACTTAGTAGATAGCTTCTGAACTCTTGTAGGCATCTGAACATCTTTGAGCTTCTGAACTTCTCTGAGCTTCTGAACTCTTGCAGACATTCTGATCCTCTTTGAGCTTCTGAACTTTGTTTAGCTTCTGACCACGTTGTAGCTACTGAACTCCTTCAGAGTGTAAAGATTCAGACTTCCATAGGTTTCATCAGAGTCTAAATCAAGTGTGATCTCGATATAACGTTGGATTCTCCTGCACTCTTAATTTAAACATTAGTACCATCAATTGTCCATTTAATACTTTGTTATCATCAAAATTTAAGGGTGTGTACTAACACATATTTTGTTCTAACAATTTTTGTCTAATACTACTGTATATATAAGATACCTTATGGGGCAAATATCATGTCAGTGTACACTTAATATAGTATATATAAATTATCTGAGAGGTGTCATGGCTCCCACCTGTCACTATACCTAATATAGTATGTTTGAATTTTGCAAATAAAGTGATCTGTTTCAGGTTTTCTGCATGCAGAACCTGTGACTACTTCAGGTCTGATACAGGATGGTGCTTTGCAGAATACTACAGCGGCTGAGCCTGATGCGGCGCAGACATATTCAGCCGTTGTTAATCGGAAAAGTCTGACTCCGGGGCGATTCAAATGTAATATTGATGCAACTTTTGCGTCGCATTTAAATATAGTTGGAATTGGAATATGCATCCTTTGCGTCACATTTAAATAGAGTTGGGATTGGAATATGCATCCGCGACGAAATTGGTCAATTTGTGCTTTCAAAGACAGAATGAATTTCCCTTCTTTGTGGAGTGGATGGTGGTAGACCTCTTGGTGAGTATATGTATCTAAAATGATGGCATGTCCCTAAATTGAGTTTATGTCCCTCGATTTCCATATAATTGATGGTCTGAATGCAATTCCAATGTGAATAGTTATTCATAACCACCAATGTAAGTGGAGAAGACCCTTGACGCCATAGATGCAAAATTGAATGTATGTCCCTCAATGTCCGTAAATTCAATATATGTTCCTCGATGTCCCTATTGATGATCTGAATGCAATTTAAATGTGAATGCTGAATCTTGATTGTCCAACAAAGTGCTAAATTGGTGAATCTTGATTATTCATACCTAAGAAGGCTAATTTGGAAAGCTAGAAATTGTATAATGGCTAAAAGAGTTTTTAAGACAAATATTGTGATGATGTGTTTGGATGACCCTATCGAGATGAATTAATTACGAAAAACGTGGTTTACAATTTGGATTCTTATTTTATGATCTAAATGCAATTTGAATATGAAAGTTTTATTGATAACTTCAAATGAAAGTCAAGATGACCCTTGATAATGATTTTCTCATAACGGTAAATTGGGAAGATGGTTGTGTGCCTTGGTGCCTTCGATGCAAAATCAAATATATGTCCCTCGATGTCCCTAAATGGAGTTTATGTACCTCGATGTCCCTAAATGGAGTTTATGCTCATCGATGTCCCCAAAGTTGATGATTTGAGTGCAATTTCAATATGAATGCTTATTCATACCTCCAAATGCTGTGTTTGAATGACTGTGATGAGATGGCGTTTTTTAACTAAAAATGTGGATTACATTAAGTTTTTCCGTTTTGCAGGTAGTACTACACTTTGAAATAGTTCTTTTGTTGTGCAGGTAGTACTACACTTTGGAATAGACAAATTCAGTTCTGCTATACTTACAGCAACTACATGCACTGCTGCCACTGCAAAGGTAGTAAGTAATCTTTGAACTATTAGGACTATTAGATGTTCATAATTTTGGTCTGTTTTGTTGTCTATTATGGAGTTTATGGGAACAAGTGCTAGATTCAAGCTTTACAGTTGAAAATTGTGTTCATCGGTTACTTAAATGTTGGAATTTATCTCAGGGATTGTGTTCTGCTTACGGTCTGATGAGGGAAAATCCTACAACTGCATCGGGTCTGATACGGGCTGGTGCGTTGCAGAATGCTAAATGGATGTTGGTAGTATGTCTTTGGTGATCAAAATGCAAAATTGAATATATATGTCCCTTAACGGCTGAATGCAAAATTTGATATTTGAGTCTCGATGACCCTATGTTGTTGGCTGAAATGCATTTTCATTATGAACTTACTCATAACATGACATATAGCTCAAGACAACCCTTGATATAGTGACTATATGATACTTTCTTAATAATGATAAATTGGCACGGTGGTAGTGTACTTTAGTTACCTTATATGCAAGATTGATTATATGTCCCTTGATGACTTTGTACGCAAAATTCTATATTTGATTTTTGATAACCAATTGTTGGCCTAAATGCAATTTAATTATTAATGTGTATTAATAATTTTAAGGAAAATGATGTTTTGTGCGATAGTTTCTAATAAAGAAAGGCAAGAATTATTTTTAACCGTTGATTTACACAATAACCTCCCCATGTTTTCCATTAGATCTACTTGTAACTATTTTAGCATTTTATATTGCAATGAATCATGTATAATTCTTGTTTTACGTGTGCAGTGTCTTTGTACTATTTAGCAATTCTCTAATTTAAAATGCATGTTGATATTCCACATTTTTAATAAATTTGGATGATGCCTTGTTAACCTTAGATGTATAAATTGAACAAATGTCTTTGATGACTTTGAATGCAAATTTTTTATATTTGAGCCTTCTTACTCTGAATTGGTGGTCTAATTCCAATTATCCCTTATAAGCACACCAAGTATTCAATTATTTTGTACAGTTTAATCGGTACATCTTCAGTGTGAAAAATAATTACACCTGCATCCACAAATCTCTGTACTATTGGAAAGACTGATATCAACAATATGATTAGAAGAACTGCGTGATGCAACTGATTGTTTCTCTATGGACAATGCCATCGGCGTAGGAAAGATGGGAATGATGTACCAAAGATTTCTGCCTAATGGTCAATTACTAGCTGCCTAATGTACCAATATGAATCGTTCAATCTCTGATCAATGGATACGATTTGAAACTGTGTGAAACTACGTGCTGGGATTACAACAGGCAATCCAAGTCCAAACTAAACAATGTCTTTGTCTTTGAATTATGCAAACATTAGAAAACTCTAATCTATTACTAGTACCATTGTTTGTGTTAACTTATCTTTGTTTGAGAACTCTAACCAATACTCTCAAAGTCAAAGTATTTTCCTTGAGATTGACTTAGTCAGTTAGTACTTTTAAAACTTCTTTGCAAACAAAATAACTTAATTCCCAATATATATTATAGAAACCAAAGTTAGATGTTAGTTTGGCTTGTAGTTTGTAGGTAGCTCAAAGTTTCATTCATGTTGAGCTAAGGTGAAGCTTATAGGTACATTTTCTCGTTTAAAGTTTCATTCATGTTTAATAGTGTTGCTGTTGTCAAAAACTTATACAAACCATAGTATCTTTATTGTGATTATTATTAGTGTAGACTTTTATTTTCTCACATGATATTATGATTTTGGTAAATAACATTATAGAATACAGACCATTGGTGTTTGGATTTCCTGATTTTACGCACCATTCTTCGACTTAATTTTCTGATTTCTCTTCTTAACTCACTTTTCTTCTCCATATCCCTGCAGTCTCAGTTTTTGTATCTGCATCAAAATGGCTTTTCAAATAAAAAGGGATTTTCTATTCCAAATATTCTTGTGCCTCAGTATGTTAATGGCTGGTCAGAGTACTGAGACTGATATCTTGTGTTTAAAATCCATTAAGAATTCATTGGAAGACCCAAATAATTACTTACAAAATTGGAACTTCAACAACAATACCGAAGGTTTCATATGTGATTTTAATGGCGTTGAATGCTGGCATCCTTATGAGAATAGAGTACTAAATCTCAAACTGTCTAACATGGGGTTGAAGGGCCAGTTTCTGCGTGGTCTTCAATACTGCTCTTCAATTACGGGCGTAGACCTTTCAGTCAACGAGCTCTCAGGACCCATCCCAGCTGATATATCAACCATATTCAAATATGTGACTGTCATTGATCTCTCCGATAACAAATTCACTGGTGAAATTCCGGTGGATTATGCAAACTGCACTTACCTGAATAATCTTAAGCTTGAGAGCAACATGTTAAGCGGTCATATTCCCAAAGAATTTTCCCTGCTTAACAGGCTTAAAGTGTTTGATTTTTCTAACAATGATTTGTCAGGGCCAGTGCCGATGTTCCAAAGAGGAGTAGTTTCTAATTATGCTAATAATAATAAACTTTGTGGAGGAGTGTCTTTGGCACCATGTTCCGGTGACAAGTTCCATCAAGCATTAAAGGCTGGCCTCATTGTTGGTTTTGCATTATCATTGACTTGTTATATTGTGGTTACTTATTACATCTCCTACTCCAATTCTGTACTTCATAAGCAATTTAAGAAGAATAGAAACAGAAACCTAAACAAGGTTAAAGAGCTTGGAAAATATATTTCCTCCGTCACAAGCAAGGGGACACAAAGCATAGCTAATCATATGCATGAATTGCTACATCCGCAGCTGGTGGAGAAAGGAAGCAAAGAGGTACTCTTTTTGTCTATCTTTTTAAACAAACCCTTATATTGACAATAATTTGTATTAAATATCATATCGCGGAACAACAATGGTTTGATCAAATTCTGCTATGTCGTAGCGCTATAGCTGCTATTAAACAACACTAGCCATAATAATGATTGATTATTTGATTTGATAATTATAGTTTGATTGCATCCACAGATCTCTATGCTAATGGAGAGACTGACTTCAACAATATGGTTGGAAGAACTGCGTGACACAACTAATTGTTTCACTGTGGACAATGCCATTGGGGTAGGAAAGATGGGAATGGTGTACCAAGGATTTCTGCCTAATGGTCAATTACTAGCTGTTAAGAGACTATTTGACTCTCGGTCATTTAAACGCCAATTCCTTTTGGAAACAGCGATTTTGTGCAAGTACAGACACAAAAATATAGTTCCCCTCCTTGGATTTTGCATTGAAGAAAAGGAAAGACTTTTGGCATATGCATACATGTCAAATGGAAGGCTTTCCAAATGGTTACATCCTTTGGAAAGTGAAGTCATAAGATTGAAATGGCATGACTGGATCAACATTGCACTCGGAATAGCAAGAGATTTAGCATGGCTACATCATACATGTGATTTGGGCATAGTGCATTTTAATATATGTTCAGAATGCATATTGCTAGATGATAATTTTGAACCGAAAATATCCAATTTTGGAGAGGCCAAATTTATGAATCCCAACATTGAAGATCATATAGGGGTGATATTTAAAGTGAATGATGGCAAGAAGGATGTTTATGACTTTGGAAGTGTGCTTTTAGAATTGATTACAGGAAAAACATATAATGAATTGTCGCGTTCATATGACACTTATAATCTTCGCAGTAACCCTTTGAGTTTTTATAATGTAATTGATAAATCTGTGACTGGGGAAGGACTTGAAAATGAAGTTTGTACTCTCCTAAAGGTTGCTTGTGAGTGTGTTCACCCTTTCCCAGATCAAAGGCCAACAATGCTCGAAGTTTACAACAATATGAGCAATGTAAGGAAGGATTGAAACGACTATGGTGAAGAATCAGACACATTAAGGGGATTATAATTTGCTTCTTCTCTTATTATAGGCAAAATTGTTAAGTTTTGAATAATTAGATCAAATATATATGTATCCACAAGATTCTTTATGTCAGGAGAGAAAAAAAGTTTACTCTAGGTATCATCTTTTTATATACATCAATACATGTCTATAAAAAAAAAAAGTGAAGTTATTTCAAACCCTGTTGTTTCTTTTTTACACTGATGTCTAAATGGAATCAGATTTTTCCACATAGTTCAAGTTCTCCAACTAAAGACCTGTTAAGAGATGGTCAATTCTCACCGTATAAACCGATTATATAAGGTTGAGTTAAACTCAATCAAAGTTTTAAGATGATATCAAAGTCTTTCCAAAATTCATTGTGTCACCTGCTATCAGGTTTCTATTATCGGATCACCTTCCATTTATATATATCCACACACCAAGCACCAGTGGCGGATCTTGAGTGATTTTGTTGGGGGTGCCAAAAATTTATAAGTTATATTAAAAAAATTGTATTTGTATAACATAATTTAGTAGTTGGTAAAGTTTGTGTATATATATATAAAACCGTATCAAATAATAAAAATAAATCAAAAAAGGAGTCGCTGAGATTTGAACATGTGACCTTATGTTAAAAAAACAACTCCTTATCCACTACCACAAATGCCCACATGTGATTTTTGTCTAATATTGTATATATAAGATACCTTATGGGGGCAAATATCATGCCGGTGTACACTTAATATAATATATATAAATTATCTGGTGTCATGCTCCATCTGTCACTATACCTAATATAGTATATATATATATAAGTTATCTGAGGATTGTTTTTCAAATATCCCTTAAAAAATTAAATATTTCCACAATACCCTCCATTTTAAAAAAATTTCCACAATATCCCTCCTTTTTGGCAGAGATTCCTCTGCATTGTGGGTCCCCCAATGGCGACACTGGGAGTGTAGCAATGTATAAGTCAATGGCGACAGCCCCAGTGTAGCCATTGACTTGCAGCTTTTTTTTTCTTTCTTTTACTGCAACGTGAACAGTGTATGGCAGAAGCATGCAGTGACGTTTCAGGGCATGGCAATGGCGACACTGCCAGTGTAGCCATGCCAGTGCAGGTGGCGACACTGACAGTGTAGCCATTGACCATGGCTTCTTTTTTTTTTGTCTTTTACGTGTTGTGCATGGGGGAACACATATTTTAGGGTTTTTTTTTTAAATGTATAATAATTTTTCACTTATCTCATTCTATAAATATCACACCTTATACTTTCATTTTCCACTCACTAACTCCAACTTTTTCATTTTATTTTTTCACTTTCTTCACTCTTTTTATTTTATATAAGTAATGGCATCTTCTTCAAATAACCATTTAGAATTAACTCGTTTATTTTCGGTACAATTTGATGACCGCGAAGAACGTTTCTTATTAGAAATTGGCAAATTAAGTTCTCTTGTTGCTTTAAAGAACAAGATTCAAGAAAAATACTTCTTCAAAAAAGGTGAACATATAAAAATCGAGCATTTGGCATATTTAGATTCGTGCACGGACATCACCGATGACTCCGTCGAACCTAACATAATAAAATTTTGGTACAAATTGCTAGGTGATGCCGAAGTGCAATTCATGTTTGCATGTGTTAAAGATGAAAAACAACCACATCGTTTGTTCGCGATCTTAAAAAAAAGTAGTTAAGTTGTTGTTGTGTGTGCTTTTTTTATATATTATGTAATTTTTTCATGGTTTATGTTTGTGTAATTTTTTTTCGTTAAAATTGTGGTAAGTCTTGAAATTTACGTATTTTATTTTTTGATTTCGTACGAATGTGGACATTTATATATTATGATACGTAAATTTAAAATATAATAATATTATATTGATAACATAACATAAACGCGTACGAAAAAAATTACAGTTACGAAGAGGTTCCCGCAGCATTAGGACATTCAGTAGCATTATGACCGGCACCCGACATAAGCCACACCGCTTCACTGGTTGGTGGAAATCGTCCATTTCAGTTCTCATGCGATTCTTTTATGGACGTCCTTTCTTGATTCTTTTCCTATCTATACGGGCGCAAAGTCTGTCTCCTTCATAGTCAGGCCAAAAGCTTGTGCCTTGAATTACTTGGAATTTGCCAGCATACACGGCACATACAGTGGCAACTTTGTACACGTCATCGATGAATTGATGATAGTCAATGTGAGCATAAGAACATGCAGCAATAACATGCATACAAGGCATATGTAAAGACTGAAACTTCCCACAGTCGCAACACTTTGCTATCAAGTCTACTTTAAACTTATCCATCGGTCGTCCTTCACGGGGATCCTCAGTTTCTTGTACTGAGAAAGTTAGATCTTGCCTATTAAACCAAGTGATGACGTGTGTGTTAGCCTTATCCAATGCCTCTCGAATTCTTTCCTGTCACGCTTCTGTATACTCCTGACGAGAAGCGTACACAGCTGCTGCATCTCTTGATCGCCTGAAAAAAAGATCTACACACTTGTAGAAGGTTGATGTGACCAAAGTTGTGATAGGTTGGCTTCGGATTTCCTTGTAAACTGAGTACATTGACTCGGCAAGATTGCTCGTCATGTGGCCCCACCGGCGACCTCCATCAAACGCTTGCGTCAATTTTGCTTTATCGATTTTACTAACCCAATTTAAACCTGGTATGCTTTCCTCCGCAAGTTTTTTTTGCCAATATTGGAATGAAGACACGTTTGGTGCATACCCTATATTGCAAAGGATAAACATATATTTAGCTTAATATGTTAGCGGAAAAATTGTAAGAAAATTGTAGTAAAATTTGTATATTTACCCATATTAAAAACAAATTTCCGAATTTTTTTATCTTTGGGTTTGACATCCCTCACGAAGTTCTGGACGATGTGTCGGATGCAGTACACATGCGACGACGAGGGAGAATTATTCCATCCATTAGCAGGATTATCATAAGCACTTTTAATAGACGGGTGCCTATCTGAAATAATGCAGATGCCTTCTTGTGGAGTTACGTGCTCTCTTAAATTTTGTAGAAAGAAGTTTCATGCTTCCTTTGTCTCTCCTTCCACAATTGCAAGCGCGACCGGGAAAATATGGTTGTTTCCATCTTGGGCAATGGCCAACAACATCGTCCCCTTATACTTTCCATTCAACCAAGTTCCATCAACTTGCACAAGTGGTTTGCAATGCGCAAAACCTTCGATGCATGGTTTAAAAATCCAAAACACACGATCAAAGAACAATTGACCTTGAATGCATGTTGGACTTGTCTCCAATCTGACAATGGTTCCTGGATTCCATTGTTCCATTACCATCAACCATTGTGGAAGATCGTGAAACGAGTCCACCCAGTTTCCACAATTTTTTTCTATTGCTTTGTTTTTAGCATTCCAAGCCTTCCTATAGCTAATTGTGTGGTTGAATTTATCTCTGATTAAAGCAATTATAACCTTCACCGGGATGGAGAGGTTATCTTGCAAAATTGGCACAATGCATTGAGATATCAAAGAAGCGTCAAGTCTGGGATGATCTTGAGACAAACCAGAAGATGTGCAAGTGTGGCTATTTTTGATATTGACAATACTCCGAAGTTGAGTCATCTCACTTTTTGACGCTCTCAATGAAAACTGACACTGTGGTTGTAATTTTACAAACTCATGGATATGCTATTAGGACCGTAATTTTATTGGGAATCCATGGTCTAGATCAAACTCATGGATATGCTATTAGGACCGTAATTTTACAAAGTCATCTTGATGGGATGCCAGCTAATGCTACAGGGGAAGAACTGATGCAATATCTTAGGACATATATTTTATATTTGCTCGGAAATTTTTTAGTACCTGACAGATCTGGCGACCGAGTACATTGTAAGTATTTGCCCCTGTTGGAAGATATACCAACTATTAGAAGCTATAGTTGGGGTTCGGCTTGTTTGGCATCGTTGTATAGAGGCTTGTGTGATGCGGCAACTCCATCCAAAAAGAACACTACAATTTCCGGATGTGCCATACTTATCCAGACATGGGCACGTTCTCGTATGCATATATTTGAACGTCTAAGAATTACACCGCCACCCTTCGATTTACCATTGGCACTTAGGTAAATATATATTATTTTCTAATAATAAATACGAACATATGTATATTTATTATGCTATTAATTGTGAAAATTACATAGTATTTCAGGTTCGTTGGCCCCGGGACGAGTTATAACGGCGATCCAACCAACGATATAGTGGCCGCTGATACCATGATCGATCAGATGCAGCCAGATGAGGTAATATATATATATATATATATATATATGTTCTCTCTTCTAAATTGATAATTTTAAACTAAATGCATACACTAACAAATCTCTATTTTTTTTTTCTTTTCAGTTTACTTGGGTTCCTTACAATTTTGCGGTTATTGACCCAGTGTATCCAGAGGACGTTCAGACTTGGTCGGCAACAACATATCTCATTAATTTTGAGATTGTTGAGTTTCATCAGACCGACAGAGTCCGACCACAATTTGAACTTCTGCCTGACAGAAGCGACAACCACCAAATCATGACGGAATACCACAAAATAACCTTGCGATCGGGCAAAGATGATTGGCACAGTCGCTTTCATGCTGAAATCCAACATTGGAATAATCGCCACCGTCGTGTTCTACAAGGAAATCAGGTAGCTAATCCGGGTCACTCGGCTGAGTTTCTAAGAGAATATCAAAGAAACTACATGCCATATATGTCTGGCGATTATTATTTGAATGACCCACGTCCACGTCCCGATGTGCAACCACCACAATATACCAATATCCCACAATTGTACACCCAATAAACATTCACAACAAACCTTCTTCCCACCATCATATACCCAAGAAACCCAACAAACCTTTATCCCAGAACCACCAACATATACACAACCACAACATACTCATTTCTCAAACCCACCATCTTATACCCCACAACAACAACACACTTCTACCTCACACCATGATCCATTTAACCAACAACCAATTCCATATAGCGATTCTGACTTTGTGACTCCAATGCCACAAACTCGGAATTTCTTCGACTTCGACCTCGGCCGCCATAACTTTGATCACCGGGAACTCGACGTTTCAATGATGAGAATTACGCTTACAATAATTCCGGTGAATCTACACAACCCCCCAACCAACCCAACAAATCCCCGAAAATTGGGATTGGGCACATTTTGCGACGGACGAATTTTTAAATTCAACGTGGACTCATGGTCAAGGTCAAGGTTCGTCATCGGCTCCGGGTCAAGGTGCATCATCGGCTCTGGGTGAAGACGTCTCTCCACACACATCTGTTATAAATTTTCTTGGAGTGGAGGATGACACCGATGAGCATCAGAAATTATTGGGATTTAGACATCGGCAAATTAATCCTAGAAGATGCTTCACTGGATCACATTTATTTCCTCCCCGTCCCCCCAACTAGTGTAATATTTTTGATATTATGGAATGTATATATTTGATTTAATTTTTTTATCATAATTTTTTTTATTAATTAAATTATCAAAATATGTTTTCAACTTAATTTGCCAATTTCTAATAAGAAATGTTCTTTGCGGCCATCAAATTGTAACGAAAATGGAGTTAGCGAGTGGAAAATGAAAGTATGAGGTGTGATATTTATAGAATGGGATGAGTAAAAAATTATTATACATTTAAAAAATAAAATCTAAAATATGTGTTCCCCCATGCAGAACACGTAAAAGACAAAAAAAAACATGGTCAATGGCTACACTGGCAGTGTCGCCATTGCTATGCCCTGCAACATCACTGCATGGTTCTGCGATACACTGTTCACGTTGCAGAAAAAGAAAGAAAAAAAAAACTGCAAGTCAATGGCTACACTAGGGGTGTCGCCATTGGGGGACCCACAATGCAGAGGAATCTCTGCCAAAAAGGAGGGGTATTGTGGAATTTTTTTTAAAATGGAGGGTATTGTGGAAATATTTGATTTTTTAAAGGATATTTGAAAAAAAAATCTTATCTGAGAGGTGTTGTGGCTCCCGTCGTCCCCAATGAAGATCTGCCTCTGCCTAACTCAATAGTATTGGGCGTGAGGGGGCATGTTAAGAGATTGTCAAATCTCACCTTACAAGTCACTTTCATAAGATTGAGTTAAGCTTAATCTAAATTCTAGAAAGACAAAAAATTCATAGCTCCACTCCCAACTTATAAGTAAATAAAGAGTGTACAGATTAAAAATGGATCATCTACTTTTGTAGTTGATGACTTTGATTACTTTAACACATTTAAAAAAGAGATTGACGATTAAATAAAGACATTTTAGGTTTCACAATGATCCCTTATAGAAAAAAAGGTCTGGATTGATCCCTTAAAGACACACTCATTTGTCACATTGGTCCTTTCCGTCAATTTTTTTACAAAAAAACGTTACTTTTAGTTGACTGAATTGTGGATGTCAAGTCCACCGAAAACCTTATTAATTTTTAAAATTTTAACCATTGAATTTTTTTGTTATATTTGGGGTTAAAACTTAACGGAAATGACCAATATGGCAAAGAAATATGTCTTTAAGGGATCAATTCGGACTTTTTTTTCTTTAAGGACCAATCCGGACCTTTTTTTCTTTAAGGGACCATTGTGAAACCTAAAATGTCTTTAAGGGACCAATAAACTAATTAAGTCTTTTATTAATCACCAAAAGTTCAATATACATGAAGGAATAATCTCAAATATATGGAAACTAATACAAGAATTGGCCGCCCTAACGAACATATGAGCAACCGAATTCAATTGTCTCATAATAAACTTAACTTCAAAGTTTGCACAAGATACCATAACATGAATAATATAATTAACAATTGAGAATCCTAGCTGTAAAACGTCTTTATAAAGTTTTAAAAGTCAATACAATCAAACAAAGTCTTTTAAAATCTGTAAGACTTTTTTTGTCAAAATAGTCTTATGAAATCTCAATCAAATACACCCCCCTCCTAGAAAGAGAAAAATGGTTAGAAATTAATTTTGTCTTATTTTCAATCAAGCATGTTTATATTAGTGTTACACATTTTATTGTTATAAAATGATAAGCACGGTATAATTTGTTTTACAATAATCGATTATTGTCATATTTCAGTTGTCATATTAGTTAGAAAAAGAACAATGTTTGGTGGAATGGGCAAAGCCTTACATAAAACTTAGAGTAGGGTTTTACCACTTGATGAATCAAAAACTTGAAGGTCAATACTCAGCAAAAGAAGCATACAAAGCAAGGAAGTTAGTTACACTTTGTATTTGCCGTGACCAAAAATCAAGACCGCTAATGAGTGAAATCGTTAAGATGCTCAATGGCGATGCTTGAAATCTAGTTGGAGCATCGCCGTTAAGATGCTCAACGGCAATGCTCCAACTAGATTTCAAGCATCGCCATTGAGCATCTTAACGATTTCACTCATTAGCGGTTTTGATTTTTGATCACGGCAAATACAAAGTGTAACTAACTTAATTGTTTTGTATGCTCCTTTTGCTGAGTATTGATCTTCAAGTTTTGTATTCATCAAGTGATAAAACTCTACTCTAGGTTTTAAGTAAGGCTTTGCCCATTCCACCAAATATAGTTCCTTTTCTGACTAATATGACAAATGATCGACTATTCTAAAAACATTATATCGTGTTTATCATTTTATAACAATAAAAATGTGTAAGACTAATATAAACATATGGTCGATTGAAAATAAGGAAAAACTAATTTCTAATCATTTTTCTCTTTCTAAATGTCTCCCTTCTCTTCGAGTTGCGTGATATATATACAAGTTTAACTTTTTCCTAGCCCCCGTAGTGATAATAAGAAAATACAATGAAAATTCTTAAAATAATTTTTGTTATGTTTTTCTTCATATTCCAATTGTGCTTCTTTATAGTTAAATTTGAGATACAACTAATTTGAATTTAGAACAAGAAAAATAAATATTTATTATGATATGCAATATTTTAATTTTTTTACGGTCTTTAATATTTTAATTTGAAAACTATCAAATTTAATAAACATCAATAAATTATTAATATTATTGAAAGAAAATATAATTTAATATTATTGCAAATTGATTTTGAATAGACACTGTAGAAATATATTAAGAATTTTTATATTTATATATTATCGTTTTATAAAAGACATTTACAATTACTAGAAGAGATATGATTTTTTTTTCTTTCAAAAGCTATATTTAACATTATTTTTTAAAAAAATTAGTTAAAAAATATTTATGTTAAAATTTAGTTATTTATTTAAATATAATTTTTTACCTAATTATTTTAGCCAAATTAAAATCATAATGACATCAAAGAGAATAACAAGCATGCTAAGGATGACACAGCTTGTAAACCCTAATCCCTTGTCAAATGCTCGCTAAAAAATGAAAAAAAAAATAAAACAAAAAGGGAACACAAAAATACTAAGGAAATATTAAATTAGGTAATCTAAAACGATCACTAAAAACTCATCCCGGATAAAAGCTGATGAATAACGTCCACGTACCATCAACTCCTTGTAACAAACGATAGCAAGCAATATATGACGCTTTCAAGCTAAGTAATTTGAAATAAATCACTAGACTAATATACAAATAATAATGACACCAGAGACAAACCTTAAATCTTGATACCGGCAGATCTGAACATATTCGAAAATATCAAAGACACAAAGATCAACACCGTCATCCACAAACCGAACTTGATGCAAGTAGTGATCCAAGATTGTGCATCACCTCTTTATTTTTATTAAGGAACCCATCACTAGACTTGTTCACACCTGCATCATAAAGAACTTATGAGCACCAAATCCATATTTTGAAAACAGAGAATGAACACAACCGCCAACATGGTAACAAATTCAATAACCAACAACTCACTGACCAACAAGCCATCACAACCATTTCTAGCCAAATTGTGACAAAGAAACAGTGACAAGCCTTAAACTCATCTCAGAAATCAGCACCCACTAGGCTCAAAATAAAACTAGGAAACTGGCGGCAAAAACCCATCAGTTCTGACCCAGTAAAACACATGTGATCATGAACGGAAACTCCACACATGTGAACGAAAACTCCACACAGATCCAACTAACCTAAGCATAGATCATGAATTACAGACGGTGGAGGTGGTGAGAACGACCGCCAACGATAACGGTTAAGGAATCCAGAGGATTCACGACCCCAATTGGGGGTTTAAAGTGATCTAGAAGGGTGGTGTTGGATTCATGTGTGCTCATCGCACCACCAGATGGACGACTACATATTGATAAATTGGATGTGGGAGATAATAGAGCAGACAGTGGTTGGAAGGCGGCGGATTTGGATGAGAAGAGAGAAGTGATGTGGTGGATTTATAAGAGAAATTAAACCCTAAAATTGATCGCCGACTATAGAGATTGAACCCACTTTTTTGACCTAATAGACTACTCTTTTTTTTTTTGGACCTAGTTGACTACTTTTTTTATATACTTTATGTATATTTATAAATTTTCATTATATTCATTGATATATTGTTTTTATTATCTAAATAAAATAAATGACATTGTATCTTTAATTTTATAGTTAATATTTAACAATATACAATGACATTAACTATATTAGATTTTCTTTTATGAGCTCAGATTTTAACATATATTTGGTTATAATAATCACTTTTCCTCTTATTTTAATATATATATATATATATATATATATATATATATATATATAAACAAAGTAGTTAAAATCCGACCGACCAATTCAACTGGTTAGACCGGAAATTGGACTAATATCTGGTCCAGGCAAGCTCAAATTTAAAGCCGTTCAGCAACAAAATCGATGGAAAAACCGATAAACCAGTAAAAAAATCGATGAAAACCAGGAAAACCGTTGGTTCAAACGATTTTAGAGGTTGAACCCGAATTTGATTTTTTATAAAAATAACAGTTAAAATGAGAATTTTGAGAAGAAAAAGAAACACCCCCCATACATAAAAATTTCTCATTTTTATAACATCCGCTACTTAAGTAGCGGATTCGATCGGACGTTATAAAAATGATAATTTTGAGAGAAAAAACTCACCCTCCTGCCTATTAAATTTTCAAGATTTTAAACGTTGAATTCGCTACTTAAGTAGCACACATAAATATTTTGGTAATTTTGTAGAGCGTGAGAGAAAAGGTGTAGGGTGGTAAAAGAAAATCTCTTTTTTTTTCTTTGAAACGGACCATTTGTTATAAAAAAATAAAGGGTTAAATATGTTTTTGGTCCCTATAGTTTCGTCGAATATTATTTTTAGTCCCTGAAGATTTTTTCCACACTTTTTAGTCCCTGAAGTTTTTCCGGTAAATGTTTCTAGTCCCTACTTTTCATTCAACTTGTGCATATCATTCAAAATTTAAATTTTTTCCTACGGTCGTGTTTAGTACATTATATGAATCTCTCTTACAAAAGTTTAAATTTTTTTAACAAGAGATGAATTAAATATGAATTTTTTAGTTTTTTGCGTATAAAAATTCATAAATAATTCATCTTATGTTAAAAAATTCAAAATTTTTATTGGAGATGTCTTATAATATTATAAACATGAATACAAAAAATCATTCAAAAATGTAAAAGTATACAAGATATAAAAGAGTTTGATTAAAAGTAGGGACTAAAAACACTGACGGAAAAAACTTCAGAGACTGAAAAGTGAAAAAAAAAATCTTCAGGGACTAAAAACGAAATTCTGCGAAACTATAGGGACCAAAAATATATTTAACCCAAAAATAAATAAAGACAAATGCTAGAATGTGCCCTAATGACGCATGATAGACAACTTAATATAGAGATATATAATACGAGAGATTAGTCCATTCCTCTAGACTCAACTCTGGTGATTATTTTATTTTGTACTTTTTTCTTAAAAGAAAAGATTCAATTGGAAAACTATTGTTTTTAACCGATAAAAATACCACATAAGGTTGCCATATATCAACTAGCCAAGTTGTAATACTAGTTGCAAGTTACAAAATTTAAGCCCTTCCATAACCCGAAATATCCTCTCCAAGTTGAGGTTATTTGCATTACTTATGTATGTGAAAAGAGAATACAATCCATAGTTAATTACAATTAACTGATTAAGTAAACCCTCCATCATGTTACCTTAATTACTTTATCATTTTTATACCAAGAGGGGAAGTACCTATTTTGCTTAAAGATGCAATAAAGTACCCTTTCTTTAGCTAAAAATAGTAAGACCCCCGGATTATTAACTTTAATCATTTTCATTAAAAAACACACAAACACACCCTATAAATAATCTCACTCCATGCAATACAAGAACCATCATTAACACAAGTTCTCATCTAAGAAACATAACATAACTTAACCATGGCTTTTACAAACTCATTTTCTCTTTTTAGCCTCTTGATCAGTTTAACCATTTGGTTTTCATTCTCCAATGCTCAAAACACACCTCAAGATTATCTCGACGTCCACAACGCGGCTCGTGCGTTAGTTGGTGTTGCAAATATTACTTGGGACAACACAGTTGCTACCTATGCTTTGAACTATGCAAATTCAAGGAAAAGTGATTGCAATTTGGTTCATTCAAATGGAGCTTATGGTGAGAATCTTGCCAAAGGATCAAGTGGTACATTTACTGGAGTTGCTGCAGTGAATTTGTGGGTTAATGAAAAACAATACTATGATTATAACACTAATGCATGCATTAATGGAGGACAATGCTTGCATTATACTCAAGTTGTTTGGAGTAACTCTGTTAGATTAGGGTGTGCAAGGGTACAATGTACTAATGGATGGTGGTTTGTTACTTGCAATTATGATCCCCCTGGTAATTATGTTGGCCAAAAACCATATTAATTACAATTAATAAGTTAATATGACTAAGCTAAAAGGGTCTCATCAACCATATAATATTGCTAAGTATTTATCATTGTTTGTTGCATTATATAATGTCATGCAACAAAATGAAATAATGTTTCACTTTTTCTTTATGTAAGATTTTAATAATCTCTCAATTTGTCATCATTTTTTGACATATCATGTAACTTTATGCGGTGCGGTGGTCAAAATCCAATAAACCCTAGATGAGAACAAGGTCAAGCCGTATTCATTACCAAAAGTTAAGTTGTCTTTATTGTAATGAATAGTCTCTCATTTATAGGAGAATGTAAGGAAACCCAAATTTTGACCCAATGGACTTATGGGACTTTTAACACATTAAGGCCAAATAGGCCCTACACAAGTGATTATGAGTAAAGCTATTTCCCAAGTGTCTTGTCTGCCGATGTGTGCCCCATGTGCGATGATTACAATGTCCGACTAGGTGCTAGCTGGCCGCCTGGATTAGGAAGAGCCGCCCAAGATTTATACAATCAATGAGCCAAAGTGTTTGCCCAGTCCACCAGACAATGGGCCCAGAGTATGTGAGCGATGTATGTCTTTTGCGAGGGACAAGAAACGCCCTGATTGGATTGCCTATGATTCGCCTTTTGAGCTTGGATAAATTTTGGTCGATGAGTCGCCCGGTCCACCAGCACACTATACATCGAGCCCAATGTAAGTGGGTGATAAAATAAATTTTTAAAAATAGAAATACACATTAAAATTATTTTTATTTTTTCACCAAAAAAAAGAGATTTCTTTATAATTTTTTTTTTAAAGAAGCCTCGTGTAGCTGTCACTTATAAATAACCATAAAGTTTTTTTGTCCAGAAATTAGATTTTAGGTTAATTTTTCATTTGGCGTAAAATATATAAAGCTGTGAAGTGAAACGCTTGGCTTTATTTTTGGGTTTTTACTGATGAAATTCTCTCCGATCACCGCAATCTCAATCCCTCTCCACCCTTCCCATTCCAAACACTAGTCCTTCTCCACCGTCCGATCTTCCCAAATCCACAACCTAATTCCATTTCGTGAAGCCCTTCGTTTTCTTACTGTGTTTTTGCAATCAATTAAGAAAACGAAAACGGGATTTCTTTATCTCCATCTCGATTCGTGTTTGGCGTCAATGTTCTTGAAGAATCTTCAAACCCTAGAAATGCGTTTTGAATTCGTTCAGAAAAAGTGCAAAAAAAAAAAGAAATAGATAGTTTCTTGATTCGACATTCAACAAATCTGCGGTCTCTCAAGGTAACCTTTGTGACTCTTCTGAATTTGATTTTGGTTCATTTCTCGCTTTTTCCATTTTTGATTCATTATAGCTTTAGTTTTGTGCAATATCTACCGTTCTAGAAAATTGGATTCTTCTTATGGTGTTGACGTTAATTTTAGTAGAGAAATTATATTAGAGAGAAAATTGAGGTTTATGCTATTGCAACAAAGGTCAGAATATTTTGGTGATTTGGTCGTATGTGGAGAGGATTCATAGAAACAGTTGGAGGATAGTGGTGGGGTTTTATGCATCCTTAGTGATTGGGGATTTTTGATAGATGAGTTAAGAACACAAGTATAAACCTATGATAAAGAGTGGATTTATTGAATTCAAAATTTCAATTGTTTAAATTGTACACGGTTTTCTCCAATGTCATTGTTTGCTTTTAAATTTGATAAACTGAATTGACGGTATTGTGTCTTGGAATGATGCTTGTCTGAATTTGATTTATTTAATCAATTGTTCAACTCATTTTATTTTTTTGGTTGTTTGATATTCTCCTTCGGATGGGAAATATGAATAAAAGAGAGAGATGTAGTTGGAGTAAAATAAATATAAATTTTTTTACTGGACATTCAATAAATCTGCAGTCCTCTCAAAGTGGTATGCTTTGTAATTTCTTTTGGGCTTGTCGAGTTTTGTGTTCTGTTGAGCAAACATAGTTTGTTTTGTATAAGGCCTTCAATGAATCTGTAGTCTTTTCAAGTTTATCTGATAACTTTTCTGAATTTGATTTCTCGGTCAATTATTTATCTCTTTTTTCATAGTTGATTATTTGTGCCTAAATAGCACAAGGATAGATGTACAGATGCATTGTCTATCTTTATGACAAGTCAATAATCTTTAAGACAAGTCGAAGTCTTATGATATGATGTCGCTAAATTTAATAAATAAATTGGAATTTTTTCTACTTTTGACCTGTTGTCCTTGGGACTTTTTTATTTTTAAAGTTTTGTCTTTAGTTGACAAACATACTCTGTTTTGATTGGACCTTCAATGAATCTGCAGTCCTCTCAAACATGTTCATTACATGGAATGCATGTTATGATAGAAACACCTTGATCTATGCTGATAAATTGAGATAATAACTTTGGATTCGAAATTTGACATTTAAGCCTACATGGTACATGGTTTTAAATTCAATAAATAAGAATGGTTGTATTGTGCTGCGTTGGATAGAAAATATGATATTTGAGGCTATATGGTTCAAACTCGATAAATTTAAAGGGTGACAATATTGTGCTGGATATGCTATCGTGCCCGAATGATATTGGATCGAAATTTGATATATGGATTATGTGGTCCTAAATTCGAGAAATCGAATTGACGGAGAATGACATTGGATGTTTGATATTTGGATTATGTGGTTAGAAATTTGATAAACTGAATTGATGGCAAATTACACTGGATACGGAATTTGATATTTGGATTATGTGGTCCTAAATTTGATTAAATGAATTGACGGAGAATGACATTGGGTATGAAATTTGATATTTGGATTATGTGGTTCGAAATTTGATACATTGAGTTGACGGCGAATGATATTGGATACATGATTTGATATTTGGATCATGTGATCCTAAATTTGATAAACTGAATTGATAGTACTATGTTTTGGAATGATTCTAGTCTGAATTTGATTTATTTAATCAATTGCCCATCTCTCTCTCTTTATGTTGTTTGATATTCTATTTTGCATGCGAAATACAAATAAAAGAGAGAGAGATGTAGTTGGAGTAAAATAAATATAAATTTTTTTGATGTGGACATTCAATAAGTTTGCAATCCTCTCAAAGTATGCTTTGTAACTATTTTGAATTTGATATCTTTGATCAGTTTTACATCTTTCTGTTTTCATTTTCCCATATTTTTCTTTTGGATTAATCTAGTTTTGTGTTACGTTGAGCAAATATACTTTGTTTTTTGATTGAGCCTTCAATGAATTTGTAGTCCATTCATGTTTACATGATAGTTTGTCTGAATTTGATTTTTTAGCCAGTTGTTCAACTCTCTTTCCATTGTTGAATATTTGTGGCTAAATAACACAGTGATAGTTGGGCGGATGTCCACCAAGTTTTGTCTTTGGTTGACAAACATACTCTTTTTTTTATTGGACCTTTAATGAATCTGCAGTCCTCTCAAATATATTTAATAACATGAAATGCATGTGATGACGACCTTTAATTGAATGACAATAGAAATACTTGATGCATATAGATTGAGATGACAAATTTTGGGTGCGAAATTTGACATTTAAGTCTACATGATTTTAAATTCGATAAATTATAATGATTGTATTATGAAATGCAAGTTGAGATGACCCTTGATAATGCAATTCATAAACTTGAAATATGAATGTTTTATTCATAAACTTGAAATGCAAGTCGAGATGACCCTTGATAATGATTTTCTCATAACGGTAAGTAAGAAAGATGGTTGTGTGTGTGCCTTGGTGCTTTAAATGCAAAATTGAGTATATGTCCCTCAATGTCCCTAAATTGAGTTATGTCCCTCGATGCCCTTATATTGAGTTTATGTACCTCGATGTCCCTAAAATTGATGGTCTGAATGCAATTTCAATGTGAATGCTTCATTACATCAAATGTAACTTGGCACCTAAGATGCAAAATTGAATATATGTCCCTCAATGTCCCTAATTGAATATATGTCCCTCAATGTCCCTAAATTGAATATGTCCCTCGATGTCCCTAAATTGAATATATGTACCTTGATGTTCCTAAATTAGTTGTCCATAGTTCTGCTATGTTTTGTTGCCTATTATGAAGTTTATGGGAACAAAGTTTGGGAACAAGTACTAGACTTAAGCTTTGTAGTTGAAAATTGTGTTCTCAGTTACTTTAATGTTGGAATTTTTTAGCGCAGAAATTTTGTTCTGTTTCATAACGGTAAATAACAAAGACGGTTGTGTGTGTGCCTTGGTGCTTTAAATGCGAAATTGTGAGTATATGTCTCTCAATGTCCCTAAATTGAGTTATGTCCCTCGATTATATTGAGTTTATGTAACTCGATGTCCCTAAAATTGATGGTCTGAATGTAATTCCAATGTGAATGCTTCATAACTTCAAATGTAAGTGAAAAAGTCCCTTGGCACCTAAGATGCAAAATTGAATATATGTCCCTCAATGTCGCTAAATTTAATATATGTCCCTCGATGTCTCTAAATTGAATATATGTTCCTCGATGTCCCTACATTAGTTGTTCATAGTTCTGCTCTGTTTTGTTGCCTATTATGAAGTTTATGGGAACAAAGTTTGGGAACAAGTGCTAGACTAAAGCTTTATAGTCGAAAATTGTGTTCTCTATTACTTTAATGTTGGAATTTTTTAGCGCAAAGATTCTGTTCTGTTTCATAACGGTAAATAAGAAAGATGGTTGTGTGTGTTCCTTGATGCTTTAAATGTGAAATTGTGAGTATATGTCCCTCAATGTCCCTAAATTGAGTTATGCTCTTCAATGTCCTTATATCGAGTTTATGTACCTTGATGTCCCTAAAATTGATTGTCTGAATGCAATTTCAACGTGAATGGTTCATAACTTCAAATGTAAGTGAAAAAGTCCCTTGGCACCTAAGATGCAAAACTGAATATATGTCCCTCAATGTCCCTAAATTGAAAATATGTCCCTCGATGTCCCTAAATTGAATATATGTCCCTCGATGTCCCTACATTTGTTGTTCATTGTTCTGCTCTGTTTTGTTGCCTATTATGAAGTTTGTGGGAACAAAATTTGGGAACAAGTGCTAGACTAAAGCTTTATAGTCGAAAATTGTGTTCTCTGTTACTTTAATGTTGGAATTTTTTAGCGCAGAGATTATGTTATGTTTCATAACGGTAAATAAGAAAGATGGTTGTGTGTGTTCCTTGGTGCTTTAAATGTGAAATTGTGAGTATATGTCCCTCAATGTCCCTAAATTGAGTTATGTTCCTCAATGTCCTTACATCGAGTTTATGTACCTCGATGTCCCTAAAATTGATGGTCTGAATGCAATTTCAATGTGAATGCTTCATAACTTCAATGTAAGTGAAAAAGTCCCTTGGCACCTAAGATGCAAAATTGAATATATATCCCTCAATGTCCCTAAATTGAATATATGTCCCTCGATGTCCCTAAATTGAATATATGTCCCTCAATGTTCCTAAATTGAATATATGTACCTTGATGTCCCTAAATTAGTTGTTCATAGTTTTGCTCTGTTTTGTTGCGTATTATGAAGTTTATGGGAACAAAGTTTGGGAACAAGTGCTACACTTACGCTTTATAGTCAAAAATTGTGTTCTCAGACACTTTAATGTTGGAATTTCTTAGCGTAGATATTTTGCTCTGTTTCAGGTCTGATGCAGGCAGAACCTGCGACTGCTTCGGGTCTGATACAGGATGGTCCTTTGCCGAATGCTACAACGACTGAGACTGGTTCTGCGCATACATATTCGGTTGCTGTTTAAATGGAAAAGTCCAACCCCGGGGCAATTCAAAATGCAATATTGATGCATCCTTTGCGTTGCATTTAAATAGAGTTCGGATTGGAATATGCATCCGTGACGAACTTGGTCAGTTTGTGCTTTCAAAGACAGAACTGATTGCCCTTCTTTGTGGAGTGGATGTTGGTGAACCTTTTGGTGAGTATATGTCCATAAATTGATGGTATGTCCCTTGATGTCTCTAAATTGAGTTTATGTCCCTCGATGTCCTTAAAATTGATGGTCTGAATGCAATTTCAATGTGAATCCTTATTCACGACTACAAGTGTATGTGGAGAATACCCTTGGTGCCTTAGATGCGAAAATTGAATATATGTCCCTGTTGGTAAATTAAATATATGTTCCTTGATGTCCCTATTGATGGTCTGAATATAATTTAAATGTGAATGCTTAATCATGATTATCCAACAATGTGCTAAATCGGTGAATCTTGATAAATCAAACCTAAAAAGGCTATTTTGGAAAGTAAGAAATGGTATAATGGCTAAAAGAATTCTTAGTCAAGTATTGAGATGATGTGTTTGGATGACCCTATCGAGATGAATATTTTACGAAAAATGTGGTTTACATTTTGAATTCTTATTTTATGGTCTAAATGTAATTTGAATATGAATCTTTTATTCATAACTTGAAATGCAAGTTGAGACAACTCTTAATAATGATTTTCTCATAACGGTAAATAAGGAAGATGGTTGTGTGTTGTGGTGCCTTCAATGCGAAATTGTGTATATGTCACTCGATGTCCTTATATTGAGTTTATGTGCCTCGATGTCCCTAGATTGAGTTTATGTACGTCGATGTCCCTAAATTGAGAGTATGTCCCTTGATGTCCCTAAAATTGATGGTCTAAATATAATTTCAATGTGAATGCTTCATAACTTCAAATGTAACTGGAGATGACCCTTGGTGCCTTAGATGCAATATTGAATATATATCCCCCAATGTCTCTAAATTGAATACATGTTCCTTGATGTCCCTAAATTAGGTGTTCATAATTCTGCTTCGTTTTGTTGTCTATTATGAAGTTTATGGGAACAACGAATGGGAACTAGTGCTAGATTGCTTTGTAGTTGAAAATTGTGTTCATTAGTTACTTTAATGTTTGAATTTTGCAAATAAAGTGATCTGTTTCAGGTTTTCTGCATGCAGAACCTGTGACTACTTCAGGTCTGATACAGGATGGTGCTTTGCAGAATACTACAGCGGCTGAGCCTGATGCGGCGCAGACATATTCAGCCGTTGTTAATCGGAAAAGTCTGACTCCGGGGCGATTCAAATGTAATATTGATGCAACTTTTGCGTCGCATTTAAATATAGTTGGAATTGGAATATGCATCCTTTGCGTCACATTTAAATAGAGTTGGGATTGGAATATGCATCCGCGACGAAATTGGTCAATTTGTGCTTTCAAAGACAGAATGAATTTCCCTTCTTTGTGGAGTGGATGGTGGTAGACCTCTTGGTGAGTATATGTATCTAAAATGATGGCATGTCCCTAAATTGAGTTTATGTCCCTCGATTTCCATATAATTGATGGTCTGAATGCAATTCCAATGTGAATAGTTATTCATAACCACCAATGTAAGTGGAGAAGACCCTTGACGCCATAGATGCAAAATTGAATGTATGTCCCTCAATGTCCGTAAATTCAATATATGTTCCTCGATGTCCCTATTGATGATCTGAATGCAATTTAAATGTGAATGCTGAATCTTGATTGTCCAACAAAGTGCTAAATTGGTGAATCTTGATTATTCATACCTAAGAAGGCTAATTTGGAAAGCTAGAAATTGTATAATGGCTAAAAGAGTTTTTAAGACAAATATTGTGATGATGTGTTTGGATGACCCTATCGAGATGAATTAATTACGAAAAACGTGGTTTACAATTTGGATTCTTATTTTATGATCTAAATGCAATTTGAATATGAAAGTTTTATTGATAACTTCAAATGAAAGTCAAGATGACCCTTGATAATGATTTTCTCATAACGGTAAATTGGGAAGATGGTTGTGTGCCTTGGTGCCTTCGATGCAAAATCAAATATATGTCCCTCGATGTCCCTAAATGGAGTTTATGTACCTCGATGTCCCTAAATGGAGTTTATGCTCATCGATGTCCCCAAAGTTGATGATTTGAGTGCAATTTCAATATGAATGCTTATTCATACCTCCAAATGCTGTGTTTGAATGACTGTGATGAGATGGCGTTTTTTAACTAAAAATGTGGATTACATTAAGTTTTTCCGTTTTGCAGGTAGTACTACACTTTGAAATAGTTCTTTTGTTGTGCAGGTAGTACTACACTTTGGAATAGACAAATTCAGTTCTGCTATACTTACAGCAACTACATGCACTGCTGCCACTGCAAAGGTAGTAAGTAATCTTTGAACTATTAGGACTATTAGATGTTCATAATTTTGGTCTGTTTTGTTGTCTATTATGGAGTTTATGGGAACAAGTGCTAGATTCAAGCTTTACAGTTGAAAATTGTGTTCATCGGTTACTTAAATGTTGGAATTTATCTCAGGGATTGTGTTCTGCTTACGGTCTGATGAGGGAAAATCCTACAACTGCATCGGGTCTGATACGGGCTGGTGCGTTGCAGAATGCTAAATGGATGTTGGTAGTATGTCTTTGGTGATCAAAATGCAAAATTGAATATATATGTCCCTTAACGGCTGAATGCAAAATTTGATATTTGAGTCTCGATGACCCTATGTTGTTGGCTGAAATGCATTTTCATTATGAACTTACTCATAACATGACATATAGCTCAAGACAACCCTTGATATAGTGACTATATGATACTTTCTTAATAATGATAAATTGGCACGGTGGTAGTGTACTTTAGTTACCTTATATGCAAGATTGATTATATGTCCCTTGATGACTTTGTACGCAAAATTCTATATTTGATTTTTGATAACCAATTGTTGGCCTAAATGCAATTTAATTATTAATGTGTATTAATAATTTTAAGGAAAATGATGTTTTGTGCGATAGTTTCTAATAAAGAAAGGCAAGAATTATTTTTAACCGTTGATTTACACAATAACCTCCCCATGTTTTCCATTAGATCTACTTGTAACTATTTTAGCATTTTATATTGCAATGAATCATGTATAATTCTTGTTTTACGTGTGCAGTGTCTTTGTACTATTTAGCAATTCTCTAATTTAAAATGCATGTTGATATTCCACATTTTTAATAAATTTGGATGATGCCTTGTTAACCTTAGATGTATAAATTGAACAAATGTCTTTGATGACTTTGAATGCAAATTTTTTATATTTGAGCCTTCTTACTCTGAATTGGTGGTCTAATTCCAATTATCCCTTATAAGCACACCAAGTATTCAATTATTTTGTACAGTTTAATCGGTACATCTTCAGTGTGAAAAATAATTACACCTGCATCCACAAATCTCTGTACTATTGGAAAGACTGATATCAACAATATGATTAGAAGAACTGCGTGATGCAACTGATTGTTTCTCTATGGACAATGCCATCGGCGTAGGAAAGATGGGAATGATGTACCAAAGATTTCTGCCTAATGGTCAATTACTAGCTGCCTAATGTACCAATATGAATCGTTCAATCTCTGATCAATGGATACGATTTGAAACTGTGTGAAACTACGTGCTGGGATTACAACAGGCAATCCAAGTCCAAACTAAACAATGTCTTTGTCTTTGAATTATGCAAACATTAGAAAACTCTAATCTATTACTAGTACCATTGTTTGTGTTAACTTATCTTTGTTTGAGAACTCTAACCAATACTCTCAAAGTCAAAGTATTTTCCTTGAGATTGACTTAGTCAGTTAGTACTTTTAAAACTTCTTTGCAAACAAAATAACTTAATTCCCAATATATATTATAGAAACCAAAGTTAGATGTTAGTTTGGCTTGTAGTTTGTAGGTAGCTCAAAGTTTCATTCATGTTGAGCTAAGGTGAAGCTTATAGGTACATTTTCTCGTTTAAAGTTTCATTCATGTTTAATAGTGTTGCTGTTGTCAAAAACTTATACAAACCATAGTATCTTTATTGTGATTATTATTAGTGTAGACTTTTATTTTCTCACATGATATTATGATTTTGGTAAATAACATTATAGAATACAGACCATTGGTGTTTGGATTTCCTGATTTTACGCACCATTCTTCGACTTAATTTTCTGATTTCTCTTCTTAACTCACTTTTCTTCTCCATATCCCTGCAGTCTCAGTTTTTGTATCTGCATCAAAATGGCTTTTCAAATAAAAAGGGATTTTCTATTCCAAATATTCTTGTGCCTCAGTATGTTAATGGCTGGTCAGAGTACTGAGACTGATATCTTGTGTTTAAAATCCATTAAGAATTCATTGGAAGACCCAAATAATTACTTACAAAATTGGAACTTCAACAACAATACCGAAGGTTTCATATGTGATTTTAATGGCGTTGAATGCTGGCATCCTTATGAGAATAGAGTACTAAATCTCAAACTGTCTAACATGGGGTTGAAGGGCCAGTTTCTGCGTGGTCTTCAATACTGCTCTTCAATTACGGGCGTAGACCTTTCAGTCAACGAGCTCTCAGGACCCATCCCAGCTGATATATCAACCATATTCAAATATGTGACTGTCATTGATCTCTCCGATAACAAATTCACTGGTGAAATTCCGGTGGATTATGCAAACTGCACTTACCTGAATAATCTTAAGCTTGAGAGCAACATGTTAAGCGGTCATATTCCCAAAGAATTTTCCCTGCTTAACAGGCTTAAAGTGTTTGATTTTTCTAACAATGATTTGTCAGGGCCAGTGCCGATGTTCCAAAGAGGAGTAGTTTCTAATTATGCTAATAATAATAAACTTTGTGGAGGAGTGTCTTTGGCACCATGTTCCGGTGACAAGTTCCATCAAGCATTAAAGGCTGGCCTCATTGTTGGTTTTGCATTATCATTGACTTGTTATATTGTGGTTACTTATTACATCTCCTACTCCAATTCTGTACTTCATAAGCAATTTAAGAAGAATAGAAACAGAAACCTAAACAAGGTTAAAGAGCTTGGAAAATATATTTCCTCCGTCACAAGCAAGGGGACACAAAGCATAGCTAATCATATGCATGAATTGCTACATCCGCAGCTGGTGGAGAAAGGAAGCAAAGAGGTACTCTTTTTGTCTATCTTTTTAAACAAACCCTTATATTGACAATAATTTGTATTAAATATCATATCGCGGAACAACAATGGTTTGATCAAATTCTGCTATGTCGTAGCGCTATAGCTGCTATTAAACAACACTAGCCATAATAATGATTGATTATTTGATTTGATAATTATAGTTTGATTGCATCCACAGATCTCTATGCTAATGGAGAGACTGACTTCAACAATATGGTTGGAAGAACTGCGTGACACAACTAATTGTTTCACTGTGGACAATGCCATTGGGGTAGGAAAGATGGGAATGGTGTACCAAGGATTTCTGCCTAATGGTCAATTACTAGCTGTTAAGAGACTATTTGACTCTCGGTCATTTAAACGCCAATTCCTTTTGGAAACAGCGATTTTGTGCAAGTACAGACACAAAAATATAGTTCCCCTCCTTGGATTTTGCATTGAAGAAAAGGAAAGACTTTTGGCATATGCATACATGTCAAATGGAAGGCTTTCCAAATGGTTACATCCTTTGGAAAGTGAAGTCATAAGATTGAAATGGCATGACTGGATCAACATTGCACTCGGAATAGCAAGAGATTTAGCATGGCTACATCATACATGTGATTTGGGCATAGTGCATTTTAATATATGTTCAGAATGCATATTGCTAGATGATAATTTTGAACCGAAAATATCCAATTTTGGAGAGGCCAAATTTATGAATCCCAACATTGAAGATCATATAGGGGTGATATTTAAAGTGAATGATGGCAAGAAGGATGTTTATGACTTTGGAAGTGTGCTTTTAGAATTGATTACAGGAAAAACATATAATGAATTGTCGCGTTCATATGACACTTATAATCTTCGCAGTAACCCTTTGAGTTTTTATAATGTAATTGATAAATCTGTGACTGGGGAAGGACTTGAAAATGAAGTTTGTACTCTCCTAAAGGTTGCTTGTGAGTGTGTTCACCCTTTCCCAGATCAAAGGCCAACAATGCTCGAAGTTTACAACAATATGAGCAATGTAAGGAAGGATTGAAACGACTATGGTGAAGAATCAGACACATTAAGGGGATTATAATTTGCTTCTTCTCTTATTATAGGCAAAATTGTTAAGTTTTGAATAATTAGATCAAATATATATGTATCCACAAGATTCTTTATGTCAGGAGAGAAAAAAAGTTTACTCTAGGTATCATCTTTTTATATACATCAATACATGTCTATAAAAAAAAAAAGTGAAGTTATTTCAAACCCTGTTGTTTCTTTTTTACACTGATGTCTAAATGGAATCAGATTTTTCCACATAGTTCAAGTTCTCCAACTAAAGACCTGTTAAGAGATGGTCAATTCTCACCGTATAAACCGATTATATAAGGTTGAGTTAAACTCAATCAAAGTTTTAAGATGATATCAAAGTCTTTCCAAAATTCATTGTGTCACCTGCTATCAGGTTTCTATTATCGGATCACCTTCCATTTATATATATCCACACACCAAGCACCAGTGGCGGATCTTGAGTGATTTTGTTGGGGGTGCCAAAAATTTATAAGTTATATTAAAAAAATTGTATTTGTATAACATAATTTAGTAGTTGGTAAAGTTTGTGTATATATATATAAAACCGTATCAAATAATAAAAATAAATCAAAAAAGGAGTCGCTGAGATTTGAACATGTGACCTTATGTTAAAAAAACAACTCCTTATCCACTACCACAAATGCCCACATGTGATTTTTGTCTAATATTGTATATATAAGATACCTTATGGGGGCAAATATCATGCCGGTGTACACTTAATATAATATATATAAATTATCTGGTGTCATGCTCCATCTGTCACTATACCTAATATAGTATATATATATATAAGTTATCTGAGGATTGTTTTTCAAATATCCCTTAAAAAATTAAATATTTCCACAATACCCTCCATTTTAAAAAAATTTCCACAATATCCCTCCTTTTTGGCAGAGATTCCTCTGCATTGTGGGTCCCCCAATGGCGACACTGGGAGTGTAGCAATGTATAAGTCAATGGCGACAGCCCCAGTGTAGCCATTGACTTGCAGCTTTTTTTTTCTTTCTTTTACTGCAACGTGAACAGTGTATGGCAGAAGCATGCAGTGACGTTTCAGGGCATGGCAATGGCGACACTGCCAGTGTAGCCATGCCAGTGCAGGTGGCGACACTGACAGTGTAGCCATTGACCATGGCTTCTTTTTTTTTTGTCTTTTACGTGTTGTGCATGGGGGAACACATATTTTAGGGTTTTTTTTTTAAATGTATAATAATTTTTCACTTATCTCATTCTATAAATATCACACCTTATACTTTCATTTTCCACTCACTAACTCCAACTTTTTCATTTTATTTTTTCACTTTCTTCACTCTTTTTATTTTATATAAGTAATGGCATCTTCTTCAAATAACCATTTAGAATTAACTCGTTTATTTTCGGTACAATTTGATGACCGCGAAGAACGTTTCTTATTAGAAATTGGCAAATTAAGTTCTCTTGTTGCTTTAAAGAACAAGATTCAAGAAAAATACTTCTTCAAAAAAGGTGAACATATAAAAATCGAGCATTTGGCATATTTAGATTCGTGCACGGACATCACCGATGACTCCGTCGAACCTAACATAATAAAATTTTGGTACAAATTGCTAGGTGATGCCGAAGTGCAATTCATGTTTGCATGTGTTAAAGATGAAAAACAACCACATCGTTTGTTCGCGATCTTAAAAAAAAGTAGTTAAGTTGTTGTTGTGTGTGCTTTTTTTATATATTATGTAATTTTTTCATGGTTTATGTTTGTGTAATTTTTTTTCGTTAAAATTGTGGTAAGTCTTGAAATTTACGTATTTTATTTTTTGATTTCGTACGAATGTGGACATTTATATATTATGATACGTAAATTTAAAATATAATAATATTATATTGATAACATAACATAAACGCGTACGAAAAAAATTACAGTTACGAAGAGGTTCCCGCAGCATTAGGACATTCAGTAGCATTATGACCGGCACCCGACATAAGCCACACCGCTTCACTGGTTGGTGGAAATCGTCCATTTCAGTTCTCATGCGATTCTTTTATGGACGTCCTTTCTTGATTCTTTTCCTATCTATACGGGCGCAAAGTCTGTCTCCTTCATAGTCAGGCCAAAAGCTTGTGCCTTGAATTACTTGGAATTTGCCAGCATACACGGCACATACAGTGGCAACTTTGTACACGTCATCGATGAATTGATGATAGTCAATGTGAGCATAAGAACATGCAGCAATAACATGCATACAAGGCATATGTAAAGACTGAAACTTCCCACAGTCGCAACACTTTGCTATCAAGTCTACTTTAAACTTATCCATCGGTCGTCCTTCACGGGGATCCTCAGTTTCTTGTACTGAGAAAGTTAGATCTTGCCTATTAAACCAAGTGATGACGTGTGTGTTAGCCTTATCCAATGCCTCTCGAATTCTTTCCTGTCACGCTTCTGTATACTCCTGACGAGAAGCGTACACAGCTGCTGCATCTCTTGATCGCCTGAAAAAAAGATCTACACACTTGTAGAAGGTTGATGTGACCAAAGTTGTGATAGGTTGGCTTCGGATTTCCTTGTAAACTGAGTACATTGACTCGGCAAGATTGCTCGTCATGTGGCCCCACCGGCGACCTCCATCAAACGCTTGCGTCAATTTTGCTTTATCGATTTTACTAACCCAATTTAAACCTGGTATGCTTTCCTCCGCAAGTTTTTTTTGCCAATATTGGAATGAAGACACGTTTGGTGCATACCCTATATTGCAAAGGATAAACATATATTTAGCTTAATATGTTAGCGGAAAAATTGTAAGAAAATTGTAGTAAAATTTGTATATTTACCCATATTAAAAACAAATTTCCGAATTTTTTTATCTTTGGGTTTGACATCCCTCACGAAGTTCTGGACGATGTGTCGGATGCAGTACACATGCGACGACGAGGGAGAATTATTCCATCCATTAGCAGGATTATCATAAGCACTTTTAATAGACGGGTGCCTATCTGAAATAATGCAGATGCCTTCTTGTGGAGTTACGTGCTCTCTTAAATTTTGTAGAAAGAAGTTTCATGCTTCCTTTGTCTCTCCTTCCACAATTGCAAGCGCGACCGGGAAAATATGGTTGTTTCCATCTTGGGCAATGGCCAACAACATCGTCCCCTTATACTTTCCATTCAACCAAGTTCCATCAACTTGCACAAGTGGTTTGCAATGCGCAAAACCTTCGATGCATGGTTTAAAAATCCAAAACACACGATCAAAGAACAATTGACCTTGAATGCATGTTGGACTTGTCTCCAATCTGACAATGGTTCCTGGATTCCATTGTTCCATTACCATCAACCATTGTGGAAGATCGTGAAACGAGTCCACCCAGTTTCCACAATTTTTTTCTATTGCTTTGTTTTTAGCATTCCAAGCCTTCCTATAGCTAATTGTGTGGTTGAATTTATCTCTGATTAAAGCAATTATAACCTTCACCGGGATGGAGAGGTTATCTTGCAAAATTGGCACAATGCATTGAGATATCAAAGAAGCGTCAAGTCTGGGATGATCTTGAGACAAACCAGAAGATGTGCAAGTGTGGCTATTTTTGATATTGACAATACTCCGAAGTTGAGTCATCTCACTTTTTGACGCTCTCAATGAAAACTGACACTGTGGTTGTAATTTTACAAACTCATGGATATGCTATTAGGACCGTAATTTTATTGGGAATCCATGGTCTAGATCAAACTCATGGATATGCTATTAGGACCGTAATTTTACAAAGTCATCTTGATGGGATGCCAGCTAATGCTACAGGGGAAGAACTGATGCAATATCTTAGGACATATATTTTATATTTGCTCGGAAATTTTTTAGTACCTGACAGATCTGGCGACCGAGTACATTGTAAGTATTTGCCCCTGTTGGAAGATATACCAACTATTAGAAGCTATAGTTGGGGTTCGGCTTGTTTGGCATCGTTGTATAGAGGCTTGTGTGATGCGGCAACTCCATCCAAAAAGAACACTACAATTTCCGGATGTGCCATACTTATCCAGACATGGGCACGTTCTCGTATGCATATATTTGAACGTCTAAGAATTACACCGCCACCCTTCGATTTACCATTGGCACTTAGGTAAATATATATTATTTTCTAATAATAAATACGAACATATGTATATTTATTATGCTATTAATTGTGAAAATTACATAGTATTTCAGGTTCGTTGGCCCCGGGACGAGTTATAACGGCGATCCAACCAACGATATAGTGGCCGCTGATACCATGATCGATCAGATGCAGCCAGATGAGGTAATATATATATATATATATATATATATATGTTCTCTCTTCTAAATTGATAATTTTAAACTAAATGCATACACTAACAAATCTCTATTTTTTTTTTCTTTTCAGTTTACTTGGGTTCCTTACAATTTTGCGGTTATTGACCCAGTGTATCCAGAGGACGTTCAGACTTGGTCGGCAACAACATATCTCATTAATTTTGAGATTGTTGAGTTTCATCAGACCGACAGAGTCCGACCACAATTTGAACTTCTGCCTGACAGAAGCGACAACCACCAAATCATGACGGAATACCACAAAATAACCTTGCGATCGGGCAAAGATGATTGGCACAGTCGCTTTCATGCTGAAATCCAACATTGGAATAATCGCCACCGTCGTGTTCTACAAGGAAATCAGGTAGCTAATCCGGGTCACTCGGCTGAGTTTCTAAGAGAATATCAAAGAAACTACATGCCATATATGTCTGGCGATTATTATTTGAATGACCCACGTCCACGTCCCGATGTGCAACCACCACAATATACCAATATCCCACAATTGTACACCCAATAAACATTCACAACAAACCTTCTTCCCACCATCATATACCCAAGAAACCCAACAAACCTTTATCCCAGAACCACCAACATATACACAACCACAACATACTCATTTCTCAAACCCACCATCTTATACCCCACAACAACAACACACTTCTACCTCACACCATGATCCATTTAACCAACAACCAATTCCATATAGCGATTCTGACTTTGTGACTCCAATGCCACAAACTCGGAATTTCTTCGACTTCGACCTCGGCCGCCATAACTTTGATCACCGGGAACTCGACGTTTCAATGATGAGAATTACGCTTACAATAATTCCGGTGAATCTACACAACCCCCCAACCAACCCAACAAATCCCCGAAAATTGGGATTGGGCACATTTTGCGACGGACGAATTTTTAAATTCAACGTGGACTCATGGTCAAGGTCAAGGTTCGTCATCGGCTCCGGGTCAAGGTGCATCATCGGCTCTGGGTGAAGACGTCTCTCCACACACATCTGTTATAAATTTTCTTGGAGTGGAGGATGACACCGATGAGCATCAGAAATTATTGGGATTTAGACATCGGCAAATTAATCCTAGAAGATGCTTCACTGGATCACATTTATTTCCTCCCCGTCCCCCCCACTAGTGTAATATTTTTGATATTATGGAATGTATATATTTGATTTAATTTTTTTATCATAATTTTTTTTATTAATTAAATTATCAAAATATGTTTTCAACTTAATTTGCCAATTTCTAATAAGAAATGTTCTTTGCGGCCATCAAATTGTAACGAAAATGGAGTTAGCGAGTGGAAAATGAAAGTATGAGGTGTGATATTTATAGAATGGGATGAGTAAAAAATTATTATACATTTAAAAAATAAAATCTAAAATATGTGTTCCCCCATGCAGAACACGTAAAAGACAAAAAAAAACATGGTCAATGGCTACACTGGCAGTGTCGCCATTGCTATGCCCTGCAACATCACTGCATGGTTCTGCGATACACTGTTCACGTTGCAGAAAAAGAAAGAAAAAAAAAACTGCAAGTCAATGGCTACACTAGGGGTGTCGCCATTGGGGGACCCACAATGCAGAGGAATCTCTGCCAAAAAGGAGGGGTATTGTGGAATTTTTTTTAAAATGGAGGGTATTGTGGAAATATTTGATTTTTTAAAGGATATTTGAAAAAAAAATCTTATCTGAGAGGTGTTGTGGCTCCCGTCGTCCCCAATGAAGATCTGCCTCTGCCTAACTCAATAGTATTGGGCGTGAGGGGGCATGTTAAGAGATTGTCAAATCTCACCTTACAAGTCACTTTCATAAGATTGAGTTAAGCTTAATCTAAATTCTAGAAAGACAAAAAATTCATAGCTCCACTCCCAACTTATAAGTAAATAAAGAGTGTACAGATTAAAAATGGATCATCTACTTTTGTAGTTGATGACTTTGATTACTTTAACACATTTAAAAAAGAGATTGACGATTAAATAAAGACATTTTAGGTTTCACAATGATCCCTTATAGAAAAAAAGGTCTGGATTGATCCCTTAAAGACACACTCATTTGTCACATTGGTCCTTTCCGTCAATTTTTTTACAAAAAAACGTTACTTTTAGTTGACTGAATTGTGGATGTCAAGTCCACCGAAAACCTTATTAATTTTTAAAATTTTAACCATTGAATTTTTTTGTTATATTTGGGGTTAAAACTTAACGGAAATGACCAATATGGCAAAGAAATATGTCTTTAAGGGATCAATTCGGACTTTTTTTTCTTTAAGGACCAATCCGGACCTTTTTTTCTTTAAGGGACCATTGTGAAACCTAAAATGTCTTTAAGGGACCAATAAACTAATTAAGTCTTTTATTAATCACCAAAAGTTCAATATACATGAAGGAATAATCTCAAATATATGGAAACTAATACAAGAATTGGCCGCCCTAACGAACATATGAGCAACCGAATTCAATTGTCTCATAATAAACTTAACTTCAAAGTTTGCACAAGATACCATAACATGAATAATATAATTAACAATTGAGAATCCTAGCTGTAAAACGTCTTTATAAAGTTTTAAAAGTCAATACAATCAAACAAAGTCTTTTAAAATCTGTAAGACTTTTTTTGTCAAAATAGTCTTATGAAATCTCAATCAAATACACCCCCCTCCTAGAAAGAGAAAAATGGTTAGAAATTAATTTTGTCTTATTTTCAATCAAGCATGTTTATATTAGTGTTACACATTTTATTGTTATAAAATGATAAGCACGGTATAATTTGTTTTACAATAATCGATTATTGTCATATTTCAGTTGTCATATTAGTTAGAAAAAGAACAATGTTTGGTGGAATGGGCAAAGCCTTACATAAAACTTAGAGTAGGGTTTTACCACTTGATGAATCAAAAACTTGAAGGTCAATACTCAGCAAAAGAAGCATACAAAGCAAGGAAGTTAGTTACACTTTGTATTTGCCGTGACCAAAAATCAAGACCGCTAATGAGTGAAATCGTTAAGATGCTCAATGGCGATGCTTGAAATCTAGTTGGAGCATCGCCGTTAAGATGCTCAACGGCAATGCTCCAACTAGATTTCAAGCATCGCCATTGAGCATCTTAACGATTTCACTCATTAGCGGTTTTGATTTTTGATCACGGCAAATACAAAGTGTAACTAACTTAATTGTTTTGTATGCTCCTTTTGCTGAGTATTGATCTTCAAGTTTTGTATTCATCAAGTGATAAAACTCTACTCTAGGTTTTAAGTAAGGCTTTGCCCATTCCACCAAATATAGTTCCTTTTCTGACTAATATGACAAATGATCGACTATTCTAAAAACATTATATCGTGTTTATCATTTTATAACAATAAAAATGTGTAAGACTAATATAAACATATGGTCGATTGAAAATAAGGAAAAACTAATTTCTAATCATTTTTCTCTTTCTAAATGTCTCCCTTCTCTTCGAGTTGCGTGATATATATACAAGTTTAACTTTTTCCTAGCCCCCGTAGTGATAATAAGAAAATACAATGAAAATTCTTAAAATAATTTTTGTTATGTTTTTCTTCATATTCCAATTGTGCTTCTTTATAGTTAAATTTGAGATACAACTAATTTGAATTTAGAACAAGAAAAATAAATATTTATTATGATATGCAATATTTTAATTTTTTTACGGTCTTTAATATTTTAATTTGAAAACTATCAAATTTAATAAACATCAATAAATTATTAATATTATTGAAAGAAAATATAATTTAATATTATTGCAAATTGATTTTGAATAGACACTGTAGAAATATATTAAGAATTTTTATATTTATATATTATCGTTTTATAAAAGACATTTACAATTACTAGAAGAGATATGATTTTTTTTTCTTTCAAAAGCTATATTTAACATTATTTTTTAAAAAAATTAGTTAAAAAATATTTATGTTAAAATTTAGTTATTTATTTAAATATAATTTTTTACCTAATTATTTTAGCCAAATTAAAATCATAATGACATCAAAGAGAATAACAAGCATGCTAAGGATGACACAGCTTGTAAACCCTAATCCCTTGTCAAATGCTCGCTAAAAAATGAAAAAAAAAATAAAACAAAAAGGGAACACAAAAATACTAAGGAAATATTAAATTAGGTAATCTAAAACGATCACTAAAAACTCATCCCGGATAAAAGCTGATGAATAACGTCCACGTACCATCAACTCCTTGTAACAAACGATAGCAAGCAATATATGACGCTTTCAAGCTAAGTAATTTGAAATAAATCACTAGACTAATATACAAATAATAATGACACCAGAGACAAACCTTAAATCTTGATACCGGCAGATCTGAACATATTCGAAAATATCAAAGACACAAAGATCAACACCGTCATCCACAAACCGAACTTGATGCAAGTAGTGATCCAAGATTGTGCATCACCTCTTTATTTTTATTAAGGAACCCATCACTAGACTTGTTCACACCTGCATCATAAAGAACTTATGAGCACCAAATCCATATTTTGAAAACAGAGAATGAACACAACCGCCAACATGGTAACAAATTCAATAACCAACAACTCACTGACCAACAAGCCATCACAACCATTTCTAGCCAAATTGTGACAAAGAAACAGTGACAAGCCTTAAACTCATCTCAGAAATCAGCACCCACTAGGCTCAAAATAAAACTAGGAAACTGGCGGCAAAAACCCATCAGTTCTGACCCAGTAAAACACATGTGATCATGAACGGAAACTCCACACATGTGAACGGAAACTCCACACAGATCCAACTAACCTAAGCATAGATCATGAATTACAGACGGTGGAGGTGGTGAGAACGACCGCCAACGATAACGGTTAAGGAATCCAGAGGATTCACGACCCCAATTGGGGGTTTAAAGTGATCTAGAAGGGTGGTGTTGGATTCATGTGTGCTCATCGCACCACCAGATGGACGACTACATATTGATAAATTGGATGTGGGAGATAATAGAGCAGACAGTGGTTGGAAGGCGGCGGATTTGGATGAGAAGAGAGAAGTGATGTGGTGGATTTATAAGAGAAATTAAACCCTAAAATTGATCGCCGACTATAGAGATTGAACCCACTTTTTTGACCTAATAGACTACTCTTTTTTTTTTTGGACCTAGTTGACTACTTTTTTTATATACTTTATGTATATTTATAAATTTTCATTATATTCATTGATATATTGTTTTTATTATCTAAATAAAATAAATGACATTGTATCTTTAATTTTATAGTTAATATTTAACAATATACAATGACATTAACTATATTAGATTTTCTTTTATGAGCTCAGATTTTAACATATATTTGGTTATAATAATCACTTTTCCTCTTATTTTAATATATATATATATATATATATATATAAACAAAGTAGTTAAAATCCGACCGACCAATTCAACTGGTTAGACCGGAAATTGGACTAATATCTGGTCCAGGCAAGCTCAAATTTAAAGCCGTTCAGCAACAAAATCGATGGAAAAACCGATAAACCAGTAAAAAAATCGATGAAAACCAGGAAAACCGTTGGTTCAAACGATTTTAGAGGTTGAACCCGAATTTGATTTTTTATAAAAATAACAGTTAAAATGAGAATTTTGAGAAGAAAAAGAAACACCCCCCATACATAAAAATTTCTCATTTTTATAACATCCGCTACTTAAGTAGCGGATTCGATCGGACGTTATAAAAATGATAATTTTGAGAGAAAAAACTCACCCTCCTGCCTATTAAATTTTCAAGATTTTAAACGTTGAATTCGCTACTTAAGTAGCACACATAAATATTTTGGTAATTTTGTAGAGCGTGAGAGAAAAGGTGTAGGGTGGTAAAAGAAAATCTCTTTTTTTTTCTTTGAAACGGACCATTTGTTATAAAAAAATAAAGGGTTAAATATGTTTTTGGTCCCTATAGTTTCGTCGAATATTATTTTTAGTCCCTGAAGATTTTTTCCACACTTTTTAGTCCCTGAAGTTTTTCCGGTAAATGTTTCTAGTCCCTACTTTTCATTCAACTTGTGCATATCATTCAAAATTTAAATTTTTTCCTACGGTCGTGTTTAGTACATTATATGAATCTCTCTTACAAAAGTTTAAATTTTTTTAACAAGAGATGAATTAAATATGAATTTTTTAGTTTTTTGCGTATAAAAATTCATAAATAATTCATCTTATGTTAAAAAATTCAAAATTTTTATTGGAGATGTCTTATAATATTATAAACATGAATACAAAAAATCATTCAAAAATGTAAAAGTATACAAGATATAAAAGAGTTTGATTAAAAGTAGGGACTAAAAACACTGACGGAAAAAACTTCAGAGACTGAAAAGTGAAAAAAAAAATCTTCAGGGACTAAAAACGAAATTCTGCGAAACTATAGGGACCAAAAATATATTTAACCCAAAAATAAATAAAGACAAATGCTAGAATGTGCCCTAATGACGCATGATAGACAACTTAATATAGAGATATATAATACGAGAGATTAGTCCATTCCTCTAGACTTAACTCTGGTGATTATTTTATTTTGTACTTTTTTCTTAAAAGAAAAGATTCAATTGGAAAACTATTGTTTTTAACCGATAAAAATACCACATAAGGTTGCCATATATCAACTAGCCAAGTTGTAATACTAGTTGCAAGTTACAAAATTTAAGCCCTTCCATAACCCGAAATATCCTCTCCAAGTTGAGGTTATTTGCATTACTTATGTATGTGAAAAGAGAATACAATCCATAGTTAATTACAATTAACTGATTAAGTAAACCCTCCATCATGTTACCTTAATTACTTTATCATTTTTATACCAAGAGGGGAAGTACCTATTTTGCTTAAAGATGCAATAAAGTACCCTTTCTTTAGCTAAAAATAGTAAGACCCCCGGATTATTAACTTTAATCATTTTCATTAAAAAACACACAAACACACCCTATAAATAATCTCACTCCATGCAATACAAGAACCATCATTAACACAAGTTCTCATCTAAGAAACATAACATAACTTAACCATGGCTTTTACAAACTCATTTTCTCTTTTTAGCCTCTTGATCAGTTTAACCATTTGGTTTTCATTCTCCAATGCTCAAAACACACCTCAAGATTATCTCGACGTCCACAACGCGGCTCGTGCGTTAGTTGGTGTTGCAAATATTACTTGGGACAACACAGTTGCTACCTATGCTTTGAACTATGCAAATTCAAGGAAAAGTGATTGCAATTTGGTTCATTCAAATGGAGCTTATGGTGAGAATCTTGCCAAAGGATCAAGTGGTACATTTACTGGAGTTGCTGCAGTGAATTTGTGGGTTAATGAAAAACAATACTATGATTATAACACTAATGCATGCATTAATGGAGGACAATGCTTGCATTATACTCAAGTTGTTTGGAGTAACTCTGTTAGATTAGGGTGTGCAAGGGTACAATGTACTAATGGATGGTGGTTTGTTACTTGCAATTATGATCCCTCGGGTAATATTGTTGGCCAAACACCATATTAATTACAATTAACAAGTTAATATGACTAAGCTAAAAGGGTCTCAACCATATAATATTGCTAAGTATATATCATTTTTTGTTGCAATATATAATGTCATGCAACAAATTGAAATAATGTTTCACTTTTTTTATGTAAGATTTTAATAATCTCGATCTGAATGTGTCATCCTTTTTTGACATATCATGTAACTTTATGTACTTGAGTTTCTCTTAATTGTTGGGTCATATTGTTAATTTTAGTGCTCCAAATATTGTGTATCTCTATGCCTCTTTTTAATTATGAACATGATGTGCAGATAAGTCTTCAATTTCTAACTAAGATATGATCAATTGGGTCCAAGTTCTCAATTCAATAATCACTCCACTTGCGTTTAACGAGTTACTAGCTTATTAGCTAATGCTCTTTTATCCACCAGAAGGAATTCCAGAATAATTACCATTCTTGCAGTTGCACTTGCACATGGTCAAATTTAAAGTAATAGTTAAGTAAATGAATTTTCTATATGGTCCTGTTTTCAATTTTAAAATAAATAATGTTTCGGAATGGGAAAAATTCTATTTCTCGCAGATTTTGAATCTCAAATACTAAGTGTTACTTATTGTGTCCCTACGACGCATATTAGTGAATCCCTTAATCAAATTATCGCACTCTGATATTCCTGGATCACCGGCATATCACACCGAGATTTATGAAACCATATGTATCTCTTTTGTGCACCAGTTTTGTTAGTGTGTTTAGCATACACAAGGGATTAATGTTAAGAAAATGAATGGCTTAGATGTTACACAAGATTCCAATGATGACTTGAGCAGATATTGGTACTTGGGGTGGCATTTAGCATACACAAGGGATTAATGTTAAGAAAATGAATGGCTTAGATGTTACATTATACGGTGTACCTTTCTACATTCAATCATTTTCTCTTATATGGCTCTTTCTTCCATCTCTCTCTCTGGCTATACGGATCCAAGTTTTTTACACAAAACAACATCAAACAAGTCCAAATGTTTATCATTTTCCTCCATTTTAGGAGAGGAAAAAATACACAAGAAAATAAAAGATAAAGTGCTTTGAAAATAACACATCCATATGCGAGTATTTTAGAGTATGTTGCAGTGATTTGAAATGGAGACCCAAAAAAGAGAGTCTAAGAATGAATTGTAGACGATACACAACAAAAATTTAATACTCCCCGTTCATAATCGTAAGATCCTGTTTGACAAAAATGTACTATTCATTTGCCTGTTTTGACTGAATTTTTTTAATAATATATAAATGTAAATATTAGCATATAAGATCTTGTTCAATGTTTTGATGAATATTTTTAAAATATTAAGTTTTTATAATTTTTACAAATAGAGATATTAATGATTCAAATTGTGCATTGGCTTATGTGCAGTGGTTAAATAAAGTGTTATAATTAGGGACGATGAGAATATATTATAGAGATGATATGTGATAAATATATTAGATATTAGAAAAATGGGTTTGAAATCTGAACTATAGTTTGTGCCAAAAATCTAAGCATTGGTCTGGTTCCTTGTTCTTGATGGTGTCAGGTATATGGCGGTTTCATGAGCAGCGACAACGAGGGACAAGTAGACATTCAAGTGAAATAGGAAGTACTCTAGAAAATAAAATATAGAAAATTTAATTGGGTGCAGAAAGTACATCATAGAATTGAGTAATCCTATTTGATCTACGGTTCACAGCTATTTGTGCATGCTGCACAAATTTAAGCATTTGTGTAGGTTAAACGTCACCGGTACTTGGATAGTGGTTGCAGCCATCATATGGCCAATAAACAGCCGTATGTGTGGTAGTTGTTATATATGATAAAACAAAATGACAGTCAAATCTAATAAAATGATTTCTTATCATTGTTACTAAGTTAATTATTATAAAAAAGCACATACCTAGCATTCATTCATTTTCCAGAAAAGTATGAATCAATCAAATTTGCCAAAATCACATTCCACACGCACAACAGGATGTGAAATAATAACTAACTTGTTCCATCATGACTAGAGAGAACCAGAAAAGTCGTCTTGTCTTAGAGAATCTTAAAATTCCAATCCCATCAAATCCGTTTCAGAATCAAATTTTTCGAGCTCATGGAGTATTTCAAAGTTTAGAGAACAATAACTGGAATGGCAAAACAAAACAAGTCATTGAATTCTTGCTCATCTAGATCAGCATAATGCGTAGCATTCATACCACACTGAAGGAACACGGGGTTAACCTCCCTATTAAAACTATCCTTGAAACATTTGAACCTCTTCTCTGTCTCAGATTCGTCGGTGTATTCTTTTCCATACAATTTGCACCACCGTTTGAAAGCTTCTCTGTAGGAATCTTCTGAAATTGGAACGGAACTGTTGTCTTCTTCTTCACATTTCAATTTCTTTGCCGGTGGAGGACCAAAATCTATCTCATTCTCAACTAATCAATCAAAAGAAAACCATTGTAATTAATTAATTTTGTAATTAAAATTACATAGAGAGGTTGTGCTGCTATTCTGCTTTACGTACGTACCTGAATCATCATCATGGTTTGGAAATAGAGAAGCAGCGCCGCTAGGCATCATCATCGATCAGATGTCGGTTGAGAGAGGAGAGGAGAGGAAGATCATGTACTTGAATTAAAGTCCGCAACCTTCTGTTGACGTATTCCTTACTTAGTTATTATTTAAAAAATTTATAGTCATGGTAATTATTATTCTTTATTTTATAGTCAATCACGTGATTTGCTTGGTCGATGATTCGTCCTTGAAGAGATCGATTTTCAGTTAAAATAGGAAGCAATGTAAGCTTCACACCGGCAAAGAACCAAAGGTTTAGTGGCTTTAGTTCACATATTGCAAGTTGCAGGGATGTATGTTAGGCACGCTATTGTTCTTTTATTCATTTTGAGTTTCCTTTGTTTTAATTTCTTGATTATTTTGAAATATGCATATGCTTCCTAGAGTCTTTGTGCAAAACAACTATAAGAATTGCTTGTCAAATTAGAGGTCATGGTTTGATTCACCAAAGAAAACTGAACCAAATTACAAAACATTTCAGTTGAACCAAATTGGATCTGTTTTGGTGACCTGAACTAATTATATGGCTTCATTGCAGTTTTGATCCATTTATTTGTCGATTTCTGAATTTTGGTCCCACATTTTAAATTTTCCAATTTTGGCCTCTCATTTTTTTCAATTTCGGAAATTGGACTCGAACACGTAAAATTGTGCATACATGACGTATTTTGATATGACGTGGCAGCAAATGAACCAATCAATTGTTGGTAATTCTTCTTTTTTGTTGGTCAAATAGTGTAGTGTCTAAGCTAATGCATTTTGTTGGAACCTTAGAAAACTGGTTCGATGAACCACTATCCGTAGACCTCACTTCACCGTTTCTATCCCGTACAAAATAGAGCGGGGTGTTTACTTGGATGTGTAAATCGTCAATTTCAAGGTATGTAATCCATATTCCCAATTGCAATCTAGTACAACTTTGATGAGATTTGAAAACTCGCCATAGATTTTATTCTCTTTGTTATTCAAATTCGTGATCCGCTGTATAATATTGCTGAAAATGATTCCATATTGTTTTTCCTTTTATGCTTGTGTAGGTACTAGTTATCTGAGTTGTGATGTCTAGTTTAGCGCATGAGAAAATGATTCCACCCGACAACAAGAGAGCGAGGCATGATAATAATGAAGAGAATGAAGATAGGTTGAGTGACTTACCTGAATGTGTTCTCCTTCACATTTTGTCATTTTTGAATTCCAAACACGCCGTTCAAACTTGTGTTTTATCCCCAAAATGGAAGCATCTTTGGAAACGTATTCCTAGCCTTATATTGCATTCCTCAGAATTCTCCACTGCAAAGAAATTAGCCTTTTTTGTGACTAAGATTTTGAATCTTCGTGATACCACACCTTCACTGCACACTCTCGATTTTGAGCGTATGTGCAGTTTTGAGCCTCAATGGACTCTCAATGAGATTGTAAACTATGCTTGTTCCCATGCTACCCGACTCAAGCAATTAGCAATTTGTGTTAAAGGTGATAGTAGTCTCATTTTTCCTCGTATTTCTTCTTGTCGGGCTCTCACATCTCTTAAGCTTTGTGTTTATTATAATGGGGAAACAACATTATTTCCAAAATCTCTGAATTTGCCAGCATTGACTAGGTTGGATCTAACTAATTTTGCCTTTTGTGCTAGTGACAATGCTGATCATGCCGAACCCTTTTCATCATTTAACAGCTTGAATAATTTGATCATTTCTAATTGTACTGTAAAGGATGGCCCAATTCTAAGAATATCAAGTGCAACCCTTGTCAATTTAACTATGTCTGATAATTCATCTGACTTTACCAAAATCGAGCTATTCGCTCCAAGTCTTGATACCATTACTTTTGATGGTATTCCTTACCAGACACTGTGTGGAAGCTGTCTTTCTTCGGTTAAACAAGTAAGTATTGATGCAGACATTTATTCAAGAGTTGGGGAGCTTTCTTTGATTCTATTAAGCTGGCTGCATGACCTTGATAATATAAAATCATTGACAGTCACTTCAAGTACTCTTCAGGTACCTTAACTTACCACGTTTTGTGGTTTCCTGTTTACTTTCCTTTTAAGATTTTTTATTTCATTTCCAAATTTTGTCAAAAATCAACTTGCTTGCATGAACCTAATCCTAAATCTCCCTAATTTCTCAGATTCTCTCCTTAGTTCCTGATTTATTCAAGGTTAAACTTCCTTCAATGTTGTGTAACTTGAAGACACTGAAAGTAAAACTGAAACCACTCCCTTTTCTATTACATCTGTTTAAGAACGAGTCACATAAAGAAGCTCACAAGATGCATAAAGCAAGAACTGAACCATTTTTAACCATACCTGAGGGGATAGTAAACTTCTTGCTTCAAAACTCACCATCTGCAGAAGTTCACATAAGAGATTACACAGAGTCCACATGAAATTGTGCAGTGGGTAGAAGGACCTCAAAACTGTGGTACATTGTTCTTTATACTTTATCTTGTGATTTGCTTTAATTGATATAACATTTATTTAGTCAGTGACTTATTCTTGAAGAGGACTATCGATTAAAAATAGGAAGCAAATGAAACTTCAAACCCGCAAAGAGGCCACTATTTTGTGGCTTTCATTCATAACTGAGGCACTCTATTGTTCATTTTTTGAACAAAAAATAAAGTTTCCCTTGTTTTAGTTGTGTGATACTTTTGAAATATGCCTACAATCTTGAGTATCTTTCATATTCAATTATTGTTTATGTTTCCTTTATTTTAACTCTAATTAAGTTTTTTGAATTGATAAATTTTGCTTTGACTATTGATACTGTTAGTTCTTGGACTTTTGATAGATCATCAAAGGAGGATATAGTTGAGAAAAGTCAACATAACAGCTGCTCCTCACCTCAAGAGGTCTTTGAAGAGTGCTTGTTACCAGTATTGCCTTACAAGTTACAATGCCTTCTGTGTGAACCTTTGTTTTTGAATAACTGACTGAAAATATCATATCAGTTTGTTGAATGCCTGACTATGTTGATCGTGTTGTATGATTTGACGTGGAACTGATCAATCGGATAAGTCTTTTTGTGATCAATGGGATTATTTTATCTGATAGTCTCTGATTTAAAGCTAAATTCCAATATACTCATGGACCAACCTGCTTAGACTATGTGTCTTCGCCATTTAGTTATGTATGAATCTTGTACTAGTCCCGTTGTTTTGGTGCATGTCTTTGTATGAACAGGTTTGTTTTTGTTTTTGGGAGCCTAAATGAATCATTTAGTTACTAGATATTGATAAATTATCTTTGGATTTTATATAATTCTGTTTTCTGATCTAAAATAATTCATGATTTTTGTTGATATGACTCCTTGTACTAAAGAGAACACTGCATTTATTCATATTTTCTTGATATATATTGTTTATGATGGAATAGAGAAGGGAAGAGAGGATAGTCCCCCACCTTGCATAAGGGTTTATTTTCTGCATAGGATTAAAACTACTCAAGTTGGGGGGGGAATTCGGCGATGATTTTGGAGGGCTTTGAAAATTTTCAAAATTCTTCTACTTTTTTTCTATTACTCGCACAAAAAAGAAAATCATGAAATCTTCCTCTTCTCCCCCTGCAAAACCAAATATACTACCAGACAAAGTGATTGAACTCATATGATATGACGCTCTTTTCGGTAAAATGCTTTTATGGAATTGTATACATCAAGTAATATTTTTTATGGAATTAAGCAATTTTCCATTAATTAGGGTTTTGCTAACCAGTGTCCCACCTCTAGCAGGACAAGGAAACAAAAATGGAAAGATAAGTAAAGATTTAAGTGTGAAGACCCATGTCAACTATAATGTCATACTAACCGAGCTAAACTCACGTGTACGAGTGAAGATCCCTTTTGATTCCTCACAACTTTCTTATCGGTCAATTTAGTCCGACTATTATCTTGAGTTTTATTTTTTTATTTTATTTTTTTGGCATAGCCCTCTGATTCCCAGGGGAAGGGCCCCCAATAATCCAAAATTTGGCCGCGAGGTTAGAAAAGTCTGATCAACCCACCAAGAATTGAACTCGGTTTCTCTCAAATGATTCGTCCTAGAGGAACTTGAACCACTTGAACTCAATGTCATACATCCTCCGACCTAAATTATAAGCAAATTTTTACTTTCCAATTAATTTGAGCTTTTTTTTAAGAGCTAAATTGTACCTGTTGGAATTTGCCTTGAAATTGAAGCAGGAAACAGGATCGGTTTTTGTTTTGTCGCTCGGGCGAAGCTTTTGGCGCTCCAGGCGAAATTGGTGGCTGGCTGTCTGTTTTCACGCCCCAGGCGTGATTTCACCTTTTGTGCTAGTGACAATGTTGAGTGTGCTGAGCCATTTACAGCCTTCAATAGCTTGAATAGTTTGACCATTCGTAATTGTCAGGGAAGGGATGCACAAATTCTCATCATATCAAATGCAACCCTTGTTTGTCAATTTAACTATGTGTTATACTTTTCGCATCAACGTTGACAAAATCAAGCTATCCACACCAAGTCTTAATACCTTTTCTTTTTATGGTACTCCTTATCAGAAACTGTGTGTGAGCGGTAAGTGACTCACTTTCTTTGAAGTTGAGTAACAATTACCAATAGAATTTAGCTTTAAATTTCACAAGCACAAATAGAACTTGATGAGTAGTACATGACAAGCAAGTTGGCCAATCTGTATATTGAAATTTAGCTTTAAATTGGAGATACCAGATAGAATAATCTCGTTAACCTCAAAGAAAGAGGTAATGTGTTTGATCAGCAGCGTATCATACAACATGTTTCAAAATATTCATTCAGTCCTCAGCAAATTGATGCTTTTGGTCACTTACCTGATATCTAATATCCCAGGTCATGCTTTGTCCTACAATCCAAAAGAACAGTCGACATTGTAACTTGTAAAGTTGACACTCTTTATAGTCCATTATCTTGAGGTGTTGGATTGGGTCTTCTCAACCGAATCTTCCTTTGATGATGTATCATTCTAAAAGCCCAAAAATTAACACCATCAATGATCATAGTCAAATTAATCAATTGAAAAAACTTCACAGGATGAATCTCAGATGAACAATAGAGTGCCTAAAAGAACAATAGAGTGCCTAAATTATGAATTAAAGCCATAAAAACTTTGGCCTCTTCGAGGATTTGAAGTTTCATTTGTTTCCTATTTATAATTGATAGTACGTCTCTTCAAGAATAAGTCACTGACTAAACAAATTACAAATCAACTAAAGAAAATCGCATGATCAACTATAAAGAATAATGTACCTTATTTTGAAGGAAATTGCACAATTTGACATGAGTCCAGCAATCGATCAAGTCAACTTCTGCGGTTGGCGAGTTTTGAAGCAAGAAGTCTACTGCCCTATTAGGTATTGACGCAGATGTTACATCTCCTCCTTCCACTTTTACTTTCAGCGACTTCAAGTTACACAAGGAATGGAGTTTAACCTTGAATAAATTAGGAAATATGGAGAGAACCTAAGCAATGAGGGTGACACACAGTTTCGCAGCAACTGTTCTTTTGGATTGTAGGACAAAGCATGACCTGGGATATTAGATATCAGGTAAGTGACCAAAAGCATCAATTTGCTGAGGACTGAATGAATATTTTGAAACATGTTGTATGATACGCTGCTGATCAAACACATTACCTCTTTCTTTGAGGTTAACGAGATTATTCTATCTGGTATCTCCAATTTAAAGCTAAATTTCAATATACAGATTGGCCAACTTGCTTGTCATGTACTACTCATCAAGTTCTATTTGTGCTTGTGAAATTTAAAGCTAAATTCTATTGGTAATTGTTACTCGACTTCAAAGAAAGTGAGTCATTATGTTAACTAACTGTTATTGCTTAGTTGCTTATAAACAAAACTGTTATTGCTTTGGCTATCTATATGCTTTTGAAACCACTTTCCTAGTTTACTCATTACCTTCTGATTCAGTGTCCTCTGCCAATTTGTGTCTTCCTTGCTATTTAGGAATCTTTGATATAACAAAACTACAATTTCTGTCCGACACTTATTAGTATATGACGCCAACACACATGTCATTACATTTGATCTAACCTGTTGATCAGAAGAGGTTGTTGGCCTACAAATCCGTTGTCAAGGAGAGCTTATATAGACCGGAGGGGGGGTTTGTACCTGCATGCGCTCCGATGCTTAAGTCACTTCAAGGATTAGAGGGACAGAGCAGAATACAAGTTTAAGCGTGAGTAGAGAATGAATCGAATACCTGATTCTCCTGTGAAGGAGAGCTTATATAGATGCCCTCAGCGTTGGGCTAAGGTCCCCTTAATGGGCCGTGTTTTGCAGTCATTAAGAAAGACTGCCAGGATATCTCCTATGATGGAGGGAGAATTGAGTTGCCCTCATCCTGGTTGGGTAAGTGCAGGTGAACTCACTTAGCACGTGTCCGTATGATACGGGGCACACGTGACATGTTGACGTGGACGCCCCGACCCGGATTGGTCAGGTCTCCCGAGCAAAGTCGAGTTGGGCCTAACACTAAGCCCAATCCAGAACAACATTCAATTATGTCTTTTTTTTAAAAAATTGTTATCGGTGTCAACATTGTGTGCAGTATCCATGTTTGTGTGAGTGTCTCATAGTTCTTTCATCAATAACTTGAGTTGCACACATCAAGATCCACTCAAGAAACCAAAGAAACATCGGAGGAGAATGAACAGTTCTACACACGAGTTGACTTGTGCTTTATGTTTTGAGATATCTATAGGTCAGGAAGACTTAATTTATCACCTTAATGAGAAGAAACACAAGAATGTTTTGAAGCAGCTTTGTGTTGTTGTAGATGGCTGGGTACTGATGACTGGAGGGTGTTGAATTAAGAAATCATTCGTAATATTGCATAATTTTTCAAAGTACAATTGGTTCTTTACACAGAAAAATCCATAAAAAATAATATTGTAGTCTAGAGTTTAATTACTAGGTATATGTATTTTACATGCTAAATATTTAATGTCATTTCATATTTTTAAATTAATTTATTCTATAATAAATTTAAACGAAATATTCCCATAAGTATAATTCAATTGATATCTCTCATTTATTTATCTCGAGATAAATTTCTAACTATTAGATAACTTGACAAAAAAAATATAAATTTAATTAAATTTTATCAGCGAGTATGTGTAAAATTTTAAGTACTTTAGAGTTTAGTTGTGTACTCATATTAAAATTTGAATTTAATTAAAATAAATTGGACACAAGTATACTTTGGTGATAAGTGGAGGGACATCATAGAAATTGTACACAAAATGCATGTCATAGTACTATATAAGGACTTGGGTAATGAATCAATTTTCCCTTAACCCTTCTTTTTCTCTAACGAAGAGGAACCAACAACAACAACTCCTCTCTAATGCTCTCACCGTATTCAACCACACCAACATCACTAAATCATCTTCACTTTCTCCTAGTTTTGTTGCATGTGGATTTAGCCTTACAATCACGCAAGTGCACGCACATACACACACTAAGTAAAAAAAATTGGTGCCCAAAATTTTGATGTCATGTGCGATCACTCCTTTTGAACACCCTCCAAAACCCTCCTAGTTCTAGTGGAGTTCTCTAGTCTAAGACTTGGTGTCGAGGCTTTGGGGTGGTGGAATTGTTGTACATATACTGCTTGTACTTAGCTTGGGGTTATGAATGTATAAATCTAGCTTTGTATACCTTCTCATGTAGCTTTATACCAATTTGTATATCTTTTTCAAAACAAAAAAAAATAAGGAAGAGCTTCACATATAACATGTTGCTTTGTGGATGTGGTCCTTAGACATACATTTTAGACCGATTTGTATCATCACCTTTTTTTCTCTCCAATTCGCTCTCCTTTTTATTTTGTGTCTTTTTCTTATCATTTATTCTCTCTCATCATCACTTATTTATTTTTTATTTTAAATTTCTCTCTCTTCACTAGGGGTGCTCAAATTCAATCAAATTCAAATAAAAACCGCAAACCGATCCAAAAAACCGAAAACCGCAAAAAACCGAATATTTTTGGATGTGTTTGGAGATGTTTTTTAAGAAAACCGCTGGATCGAATTTCGGATTGATTTCTCAAAACCGATCTAAAACCAAACCAACCGCATATATATATTTTAATATTTATTTATATTATTATTAGTATGAATATATGTTGAATTAAACTATTTTTTTGTTCATTTTAACTTTTGATATTACTATTTGTTAGTTTAATTTAATCTATTTCTTACTTTTCTTATATGTTTTAAATATAATTTATAATTGTCATTTCGAAATATTAATTTTCAATGTATTATATGTTATATTTGACATCAAACTTAATATTTATTTCGTCAAAAAATTCAAACCGTTGTTTTATGGTGTTTTTTATAATATTAATATTTAATAAAAATATTTACAATTTATAATTTGGATATCCAAAAACCGATCCAAATTAAACCGCATAAAATTGGATTGGATCGGATTGGATTTTTTTTTATTAGTCATCCAAAACCGAACCAAACCGCAAATAAAATTAATTTTGGATCGGATGAGTTTTTGCCTCAAAACCGATCCAAACCGAACCGCGAGCACCCCTTGTCTTCACACTCACAAAAGAGAATTGGAAAGGGAATTGAAGAGAAAAAAAAAGGATAGGATGCACATATGAAATCTCATTTGAGACCTATATAATTTATTATGCTTCACACTTTATTTGTTAGTAATAAGATTGAGAGGGACATAAAATGAGGTGGGGTATACATAGGGGTTTACGTGGATCGGTTTGGGTTTCCACCCGTTAAGCTTTTTCCGCATATTTTTCACAATAGGACTCGAAGTTAACTTCCCCCTTTTCTTAGCTAAAATTCTATAAAGTTCGAATACGTGATACGATACTGATATGGGAAAATTTTCAAAATTTCCGATACGATACTGCCGCGATACGTTATTTAAAAATTAAATTTAAAATTAAATATATAAATGCACAATATATAAACAAAACAAAATCGACAATGATAATAAATTAACATTCAAATTACTCTAATTGAACAAACAATTGACGATTACATACTGAGCAAACAAGTGACGATTACATATCTTAAGTTAAATAAGTACTACCCAAAAATAACATAACTAGTACTATCCAAAAAACATCATAAGTACCACACAAACAACATCATCTCCTAATATTCACTATTTAAGAGGAAATACAAATTGTATCAGTATGATATCCTCCAACTCTATCATCATAGAACATTAGTTGTCCGATACTTCTCTGATACGCATATCGGAGAAGTATCCGACACGTATCGGTAATTTTTTCTTTAAAAAAATTATATTAATTGTCTGATACTATCCGATACGAGTATCGAAAGAGTATCGATATCGAACACGATATTTTGTCATTTTTGGAGTATCGGGACTTTATAGCTAAAATTCAAACGTGATAGCATTAGGGACGCATATGTACCCAGAAATTCATTTTGTAACTAGTAATCGAATATTTTGATGGCATATTTTGATAATTTATGGTGGTATTAGACAAGCAATTGTAGGGAATAAACACAACTACCAAATACTCCATCCGTCCCAAATTATAAGGGAAAAACCAAAAATCACACTTATTAAGAAAAACCAAAACATAATAATTTGGACTATGTGTTTTTGTATTGTTTTTTTTAAATGAGTTTCATGGGAAGATGGACAAATAATTTTCATTGGTTATTGCTTATTGATAAGAGTGGAGAGAGAGAAAAATAAATGCAATTTGCATTTAATTTATTTTATGAGAATAAGTAGAAATAATTTTTGGAAAAGAGAAACTTTGATTTTTTCCTCTTATAATTTGGGACAAAGAAAATATGTTTTTTTCCCTTATAATTTGAGACGGAGGGAGTAACAAATAATAGATGATTTAGCGTTTTTAAATGTTCATTATCGTTAGATTTAACGTTTTTATTTATCTGTTTGTTTGGCATTTTAAAGGTACAATTTGTCAATTATACTCATCGTCAATTATTCTTATCTTTTTTTCAATAAAACTAATCAATGTTGTATATTTGAAAAACTAAAGTTTTTTTATTTTTATTTTTTTTTAGTACATCACATATTAAATTTTGTTTTTTTGTATATAATATATTAAATTTATTGGAAAGAAAGAGAAAGTGTGTGAAAAAACTAAGAATTTATCTTTTTTTTTTTAACAAACTAAGAATTTATCTGTGAATTAAAATTAGGGTACAATAAAAAGATAAGATGCAAAAAATACACTTTGGTGTTACTATTTTAAACGGACACTTAAAAAGAAACGGATATGTTTTAAAATTAATCTCTGCGGTTTTTGTCAAAAATAAAAATAAAAAAATAATCTCTACGATTAGATGGAGCTGCAACCGATTGATGACCGAATTCGCCGAATAAGCTGATACCGTGGTGAAAACTTTCACCAACAAAAAATTAATCTCAATCCCCGGTTACAAACTCACAAAAAAAAACTGCTTCTGTGAATACCTTATCCGGTAGGGGTGATCATATCCGAACCAATCCAAAAGTAAAACCGCAAACCGAACCAATTCAAACCGAAACCGCAAAAAAACCGCATTTAGTTTAAACCGCACTGATAGTTTTTCATCTAAACCGCGCGGTTTGGTTAGGTTTGCGGTTTTCATTTTAGAAAACCGAACCAAACCGCAATACTTAACTTAACTATATCAATTAATAGCAATCAACATATTACCTAGTCCAACTTAGCAAGTTCAACCCAAATTGAATCTATAAAACAGTACGCTGTGAAAACATATCATTTAACGCAATTCAAAACTATATTATTGGTATTAAAAACAAGTTCTTATGAATATGCAATTTGTGTATATGCATATTATATCACGTAAACAATAAATAAATTAAAATTTCCTATGTTTATTTCGTAACAAGTTGGTAATATCGTCATATTTTTTATATCGCGATAAACCGCACCAACCGAACCAATCCTAACCGCGTTGGTTTGGTTTGGTTTGGATTGGATGACTTTTTAAAAACCAACCGAACCAAACCGAACCGCATGTATTTTTATCTTGCAGTTAGGATGACTTTTTAGCTCAAAACCGAACCGAACCGCACCGCGAACACCCATATTACCCGGTTTACCTCACGGTTCCTTTCCCTCTGAGCGAAGTTTTTACTCTGACGTGTAAACTGTAAATCGTCAATTTCAAAGGTATTTTCTCATTTTTCTGTTTTCCCGATTGCAATTGAACTCCACACTGCTGTATAAACCCAGCGATCGATTTGTTTTCCTTTGTTTCTCAAATTCGTGTGTTCCGTTATAGTATAATAATATTGCTTAAAATGTTTCCTTTGTATGATTTCATAGGTATTTAATTATTCTCTGAATAGTAATATCTAATTCGGCGAATGAGATAATGATTCCACCCAACACTAAGAGAGGAAGGCGTCATGATCAAGATAGACTCAGTGACCTTCCCGACTGTGTTCTTATTCACATTTTGTCATTTTTGGATACCAAAGACACCGTTCAAACTTGCATTTTGTCCACAAGATGGAAGTATCTTTGGAAAACTATTCCTACCCTTATATTGCATACCGCTGGATTTTGTTCTATCGAGAAATTTGCCATATTTGTGTCTAAGATTTGGACTCTTCGTGATACTAAAACTCCACTGCATGCTCTTGATCTTGTGCATTGGGGGCACTCTTGAACCTCAACTGCTTAACAATATTTTAAATTATGTTTGTTCCCATAATACCCTCCAGCAATTAGCAATGGATGTCATTGCTGACAGTTATGCCATTCTGAGCTGCGTTTCTTCGTGCCGAGCTCTTGCATCTCTTAAGCTTCATGGTTACCATAAAAGTTCGGATAGTTTTGGAAAAAAAATATTTCCGAAAGCTCTTAATTTGCCGGCATTGACCAACTTGGATCTAGCTGATTTCATCTTTTGCGCTAGTGACAATGCTGACCGCGCTGAGCCCTTTTCAGCCTTTTAACAGCTTGCATAGTTTGACCATAGCTTGCTGTACCGTAAGGGGTGCACAAATTCTAAGCATATCAAATGGAACCCTTGTCAATTTAACTATGTATAATAATTCATGTCACTTTACCAAAATCGAGCTATCCACGCCAAAACTTTATACCTTTTGTTTTTATAGTACTCCTTGTGAGAGACTGTGTGGGAGTGGTTTTTCTTCAGTTAAACAAATATATATTGATGTACAGAAGTCTTTCCATTTTGAGATTTTATTAAGCTGGCTGCAAGACTTTGCTAATGTAAAAATCATTTACAGTCACTCCAACTACAATTCAGGTACCTTAACTTGCCTTGTTTTGAGGTTTCGTGTTTACTTTCTTCTTAAAACGCTTCAAAAATCAAGTGGTTTGCATCAAACTATTCTTAATTCACCTTCATTCCTCATTGTGTAGGTTCTCTCCTTAGTTCCTAATTTATTCAAGGTTAAACTCCATTCCTTGTGTAACTTGAAGTCACTGAAAGTAAAAGGAGGAGTTTCAACATCTGCAACAATACCTGGTCGGATAGTAGACTTCTTGCTTCAAAACTCGCCAACCGCAAACGTTGACTTGATCGATCACTGGATTCGCATCAAATGATGTGATTTCCTTCAAAATACATTATTCTTTATAGTTGATCATGGGATTTGCTTTAGTTGACTTTTATGGCTTTAATTCATAATTTAGGCACTCCTTTGTTCATTTTCTTAAACAAAAAATAAAAGTTTAATTTGTTAGTTATGTGTGATGCTTTTGAAATATTTCATATTCAGTATCTTTCATATGACATTCAGTATCTTTCGTATTCAGTTATTGTTTATGTTTCCTTTATACTCGTGTGAAGTTTTTTCGATTGATTGATTTGGCTATGATCATTGATAATGTTATTTTTTGGGAAGAGGCAACCCAACACCCATTCCCCACCTCAAAATAGATAATAGGCTTAGAAGAGTATCAACCTTACAAGTTACAATGCCTCATGTGTCAACCTTTCTTTTGGAGTGTAGGACAAAGCATGGATTGTGATATTACTTATCAGTTAAGTGACCAAAAATATCAATTTGCTGAGGACTGACTACGCTGAAACGTGTTGTATGATATGACGTGCTACTGATCAATCACTTGACCTTTTCATTTGAGGTCAACAAAATTATTCTATCTGGTAGTCTCTAATTTAAAGCTAAATTCCAATATACAGATCGACCAACCTGATTGTATGTCTTGACCGTCTAGTCATGTACTGTTCAAAAACTCATCAAGTTGTATTTGTGCTTGTCTCTTTATGAACTAGTGTGCTTTTGTTTTTGGGAGCCTAAATGAATCATTTAGTTGTTACTAGACATTTTTTCTCGATGGTTTCTTTGATTTTTCTATAATTTTGTTTTCTGATCTTTGATAATTCATGTTTTTCTTTTATATGACTCTACATTTATTCACATTTTTCTGTTATGATATTATTTCTGATGGAATTAGTGGCTGAAATTAAAAACGAAAGTTGTGATTTGTATTGGAACTATAGTCCTATTAAGTGGTCATTGTTTATTCCTTATTCATAACATCTTTAATATTCAGAAGTCACTATTTGGGTTTTGTCCAAAAGATTTCCTTATGGTTTCTTTCGGAGTTGGTAGTGGATGGAGGGGACTAGGGGAGAGTTTGGGGAGAAAGGGAGGAGGAATGGTGTTAAAGTAAGAACTAGTTGAGAGAAAAAGATGAAGATGTGTGAATCCATTATTGTTCACATAGGAAAAGAAGTTAGTTACAATATTTCCTCTTATAAAAGAGATGGAATACACTACAATTAATCTACATTAGCGTGTATTTTATCATCTGCCAAGAGGTAGTTACAAGGTGGTTATAACAGAAAACAAGAGATGCTTATATAAAAAAAAAAACACAAAACAAGAGAAAGAGCTAGTGTCAACACAGTAACTTGTGAGGGGTAATCCCAATTGGATTTCATTGATTCCAATTTTATTTCCATTGACTTCTACGTTTGGAAATGAAGGTGGTGATGAATAATTTTATTTTATTTTTGTCTTAAAATGAATGAAGTGGTAATCTTACTGAAATTAAACTAACATAATTGTGAAATTCTGGATTCGAACCCGACCTAACAATATCAGCATAATAGTGATGAAGAATTTATTTGACAAACAAAAATATACAATAATTAGGAAGCCGAAATAAAATAAGAGTTTAATGGATATGCATTGATAGTGTAAAATGATTTCACACGGTCATTCAATAAGAAATCACCAATCTTCCATGTCATATAAAGAAAGTGGGGTGAAGTGAGATGACATGACAGAATACATGGTTGTCATTGGTTGACAGTGTAAAGTTTTTTACAATATTCCATTTTCTCATAAAATAATAATTAATTATAAAATCAAAATAAAACTAACAAGTTTTTAATTTTTTCACTCAAACTAACATAAGTTTGGAGACCAAAAATCTATATTATCAACAATAAAAAAGCGCAAAAATCTAATTTAAATCTCAATCCAATCCAAGCAGGCCATTTCCCCTCCGTGCAAAATTGAGAGTAAAAAGGGATGTCAGTGGATATCCGTGGGGCGGATAGTATTATATATGTGTTTACTATGTTGGATAAATACAATATCCATATCCGTGCGGGTAATCCATGAATTTTGAAGTATCCGTTGATATTTATAGATATCCATGGATAATAATTTTTTTAAAAAAATTGTGATTCTTGTAAAAAAAAGAAACAAGAAAAATATTATTATCACATAATAACATTCGTACATTTCACTTTCAATTTAACAACAAAAGTCAACACATTTATTTTTCTTCTTTTCATCAAAATATGATAATATTCATACATTTCTCTTTAGAAAAAATTTCATACATTCATTTATAATTAAAAAGGCTCTTATATATTTGATAACTAATAATATTTATATAATATTCTTATTTACTAATGGGTATGGATATCCACGGATACGGATACCATTAAATCCGCATCCGTATTCATTAACTATCGGATAGTTGAAATATCCATTTATCTTACCCGTGGATATCCATTAAACTATCTGATCCGTGTCCGTGGCGAATTTTATCCGCGGATATCCGGGTATGGATATTTTTGTCATCCCTTGTAAAAACCCTAGATATAAAGCTGCTTATCTGAATGAATACCTTACTTACCCCACGCCACTCTCTGTAGACCTTACTCCACCGTTCCTTTTCCATCGGACCGAAGTTTTTACTCTGATGTGTAAACTGTACATCGTCAATTTCAAAGGTATTTTCTCATTTGTTCTGTTTTCCCGATTGCAATTGAACTCCACATTGCTTAAAATGTTTCTTTTGTATGATTTCATAGGTACTTAATTATTCTCTGAATAGTAATAGTAATGTCTAACTCGGCGAAGGAGGAGATAATGATTCCACCCGACACCAAGAGAGGAAGGCATCATGATCAAGATAGACTTAGCGACTTACCCGATTGTGTTCTGCTTCACATTTTGTCATTTTTAAACACCAAACACGTTGTTCAAACTTGCATTTTGTCTCCAAGATGGAAGGATCTTTGGAAAGCTATTCTTACTTCTACTACCCTTACATTGCATTCCTCCCATTTTTCCACTAAGAAGGGTTTTGCTAAATTTGCAGCTAAGATTATTACTCTTCGTGATACTAAAACTGCACTGCATTCACTTGATCTTGACTGTCTGGGTAATATTGAGCCTCGTCTCCTTAAAAAGATTTTAAATTATGTTGATTCCCATAATACCCAAATCCAGCAATTAGCGATCAATGTCATTGCTGACAGTGATCCCATTCTGAGCTGTGTTTCTTCATGTCGAGCTCTTACATCTCTTAAGCTTGATTTTCGCCATAAAAATTATCATGGTTTTGGAGAAACATTATTTCTGAAATCTCTTGATTTGCCTGCACTGACCAATTTGGATCTAGCTAATTTCACCTTTTGTGCTAGTGACAATGCTGACTGTGCTGAGCCCTTTAAAGCCTTCAATAGCTTGAATAGTTTGACCATTTCTAATTGTCGTGGAAGGGATGCACGAATTCTCAGAATATCAAATGCAACCCTTGTCAATTTAACGCTGCGTCATACTTGTTGTGCCGACTTTACCATAATCGAGCTATCCACACCAAGTCTTTATACCTTTTCTTTTTATAGTACTTTTGATATGAAACTGTGTGGGAGTCTTTCTTCGGTTAAACAAGTAGATATTGATGCACAGACGCCTTTCCTTATTGCGAATGTATTAAGCTGGCTGCAAGACTTTGCTAATGTAAAATCATTGACAGTCACTCTAATTACTCTTCAGGTAACTTAACTTGCCTTGTTTTGAGGTTTCGTGTTTAGTTTCTTCTTAATATGCTTTTCTTTTGTCAAAAATCAAGTGGCTTGCATCAAACTATTCTTAAGTCACCCTCGTTCCTCATTGTGTAGATTCTCTCTGTATTTCCTCATTTACTCAAGGTTAAACATTCCTTGTGTAATTTGAAGTCGCTGAAAGTAAAAGTGAAAGGAGGAGTTGCAACATCTGAAACAATACCTGATCGGATAGTAGACTTCTTGCTTCAAAACTCGCCAACCGCAGAAGTTGACTTGATTGATCACTGAACTCACATCAAATTATGTGATTTCCTTCAAAATAAGGTACACTATTCTTTATCGTTGATCATGCGATTTGTTTTAGTTTATTTTGTAACTTGTTTAGTCAGTGACTTATTCTTGAAGAGACGTACTGTCAGTTATAAATAGTAAGCAAATGAAACTTCAAATCCTCGAAGAGGCCGGAGTTTTTATGGCTTTAATTCATAATTTAGGCACTCTATTGTTCATTTTCTTAAACAAAAAAAAAAGTTTAATTTGTTTTAGTTGTGTGATGCTTCTGAAATATTTCATATTCAGTAACTTTCGTATTCAGTTATTATTGATGTTTCCTTGGTTTTAACTATTGTGAAGTGTTTTCAATTGATTGATTTGACTATGATCATTGATAGTGTTAATTTTTGGGTTTTTAGAATGATACATCATCAAAAGAAGATTCAGTTGAGAAGCGCCAACCCAACACCCATTCTACACCTCAAGATAATGGGCTTTAAAGAGTGTCAACTTTACAAGTTACAATGTCTTCTGTGTCGACCTTTCTTTTGGATTGTAGGACAAAGTATGGCCTGGGATATTAGATATCAGGTAAGTGACCAAAAGCATCAATTTGCTGAGGACTGAATGAATATTTTGAAACATGTATGATATGACATGTTACTGATCAAACACATGACCTCTTTCTTTGAGGTTAACGAGATTATTCTATCCGGTATCTCCAATTTAAAGCTAAAACTTGCTTGTCATGTACTCATCAATTTGTGCTTGTCTCTGTATGAACTATTGTCCTTTTGTTTTTGAGAGCCTAAATGAATCATTTTGTTGTTGCTAGACATTTTTATTGTTGGTTTTTCTATAATTTTGTTTTCCAATCTTGATAATTCATGTTTTTCGTTGATATGACTCGTAGTTAAGAGAACTGAACCCTACATTTATAACTATTTAGCGGTTATAATTATTTCCTTATTCATAACATCCTTCATATTTAGAATAACTATTTAGATTTTGTTCAAAGGATTTTCTCATGGTTTGTTTGGGAGTTGGACATGGATTTTTTTTTCCTTCTTGTTCCTTAACCAGTTTTGTTAATTGGTAATTGTTACTCGACCTCAAAGCAAGTGAGTCATTATGTTAATTAACTGTTATTGCTTAGTTGTTTATAAAAAAACTGTTATTGCTTGGCTATCCTTTATGCTTTTGAAACCACTTTCCAGTTTACTCATCACCTTCGGGTTCAGTGTCCTCTGCCAATTTGTGTCTTCCTCGCTATTTAGGCATCTCTCTGATATAACAAAACTACAAAACTGTAGTTTTCTTTCCTTTGCAGCACCAATCGAAGGTGTGTCCGACACTTATTAGTATATGACGCCAACACATGTCATTACATTCAATTATAACTTCTTTTTTTAACATTATTATTGGTGTCAATGTCGTGTGTGGTATCCATGTTTGCGAGTGTCTCATAGTTCTTTCATCAATAACTTGAGTTGCACACATACAGATCCACCCGTGTTATTTTATTTGTTTCTCTTTATTTTTTATTAAAATCAAGTGTTCTTCAATTTTCTTCTAATTCTCCTTTAAATAAAGAAATTCAATAAAATCATGACTGCTGACATAACTAAACATTAAACAAAGAATTGGGATGCTTCCCCTGTTATTATTGGCATCTTTGTCCAAGCCATCACTCTCTCCCTGTTTTTTTTTATATAATATCAATTCGTTATGATACTTCCACAAAGAATTTATAGAGATGCCAAAATATGTCACCCAATTCCAGGGTGCATTTTTAATATCTAAGGTTTCATTCAAGCCAAGACATGAGATCTAGGTTAAAGAATTTCGCCCAATTATTTGGTTTGATGATTGAGGACCAAAATTTCATTGCTTCTTCACCATATCTTAATGAATGCCTAATGGGTTCAGGTCCTTGTTGTCACCGGGGACAACTATTTTCATATGTCATATTGATTTTGTGTCAATCTTCATTAGTCATATGTCTACCATGAGCTACTTTTCAAAGAAAAGAACGGATCTTAGGACCTTTCCATATCCAAACCAGCTTGAACAAAGTATGAATCAGTTTTCTTAATGGGTCTTTTATCCTTGAGAAGTGATGAGTAGACCGAGTTAAGAGAAAATTTATCATCCGTAGATGCACTCCAATTTGGGAAAACTAAATGCAACTATGTGGATGGAGGTTCAATAGCAGCTATTTTCGTATCGACATCGTTGGGCAATAGTTGGTTAAGTACCTCTCATTTCCACTCAGTGTCATCTGCATAAAAACAAACGAGATGTTTATCTAATCAACTGTAATACTATTAGCAAAATTGGTACTAAGAGGAACAATATCATCGATCCACCTATCCTTTCAAAACTTAATATCTTTTCCATTTTGAATGGGCCAAGATATACTAGTTTCAGCATCTTCGCAAACATGGCAAATAGCTCTCCAAATGTTTGAGCGATGCCTCAAGTGAATATTAGGGAGAGCATTAGGACTACAAGTATACTTAGTCTTTATCACCCTTACCCAAAGCTTATCTAGGTTAGCAATAAAGTTATCTCTTTTGATTCCTTAAATTGTAGTCTAGAAATATTTTTGAGCATTTTTCATTAATTTTGGACATTAGTTAAAAATTCAAACTTTGTGCTTGTTTTATTTTTGGGTAGGGATTGAATTTCAATTTTTGTTTTTTAATGAGTTTCGATTTTTAGGTTTGAAGCATTTACTCAAAACCTCAAGAAAGTGTGGAAGAAATATTTAGGGCTTGTTTGATTCCCTTCTCAAAAACAGTTTTTTAGTTTTTAAAAATTAAAAACTAAAAAAACTTGATTGATAATCCACTTTTACAAAAGTGTTTTCAAAAACTGTTACTTTATCGGTCTTTAAAACTAAAAAAGTAAGACAGGTTTAAAAAGCAATGTGAGTTAATATGAAGAGGTGTCTATAAATTGTATAAAAATGGTTGTCACTTGTCACAATATCATTTCTCTCATAATACAAATTGTTTTGCTCATAAAAAAACACTTGAACAATTTCCTCATAAGTTTATATATGAATAAAATGATTTATAAGTCAACTAAAATATTATACTAAGTCGTTAATGAGCTTCTCTAAGATGAATCGTTGGGAAAATCCGAGTTCGATTCCTAATATCTATTATACTTTACTTATCTCGCGACCAAACTCTGTATTACTAGACCCTCTTTCCTAAGAACGAGAGGGTTAATCCCAAAAAAATATAATATAATAAGTTAGCTTATACTTGATATATAGCTTATAACTTGTAATTTATAACTTATCATTTTACACTTGTTTTTATTGAAAACAACCAAGTAGTAATTAAATGTATATGTTTTATATTATTTTATATTTATAGTTTATCTGCTTTCAACTAACTTACGTATCAATTATCTGCTACAAGTTTATCCATTACAAGTTTTTTTTTTTTGACAGTATCCATTACAAGTTAGTTTATTAGTTATTTGTCGTTAATGAATCTCTAGCTTATATATATATATATATATATATATATATATATATATATATATGTATATATATATATATAAAGAATGTAATACACAAATTAGGTGTGTTTGATTGAGGGATAATAACAAATTATTTTATTATATTTGATTTTTGTAAAATTGAGTTTGGTTATAAATGAGTTTGCTTATGTTTATGTTTTAACTCATCCATTTTTCAATACAAATTTTATAATAAGTCTGCCACTAAAATTTAAACATAAACTTTCACCTTTTATTTTATTTTTTGCAAAAGAAAAATGAACAATAATATTGAAGGATCCAGCTCCTCTAAAGGTAGATATTATAGATTGTTACAATTACAATCCTTCATTTTTTTCACTTTACATTTTACTCGCTTTAGAGCATATATTGAAAATTACAAGTACAAGGCCTACGAGAATGAAAAATGGTACAAGCCTTAGTCAAAGCAAGGCTTAAGTTTAGCATCTCCAACACAAAGCTACATCCAAACTAACACTCAATGCGCCACTTCAAAGTTCAAACTAAGTTTACAGCCAGACAATCTCAAGACCAGAAGATTTTTTAAACAAAGCAAAGACAAAAGTAACAAAACCTTCAATATAAATCCTTCAATAACCATCAATGTTTTTCTAAACCTTCATCCAACACCTGCTTGCCACTTCATCTAAAAATCGAATTTCAAGCTGGAGATGGTATTTACTCTGACTTGCAAAGTTATGCAGAATACTAACTTGGAATCTGCCACAACAACTGACCTGCATTTCTTAAAAAGGCTCGCCACACCAGAACGGAAAGCTAGATGCAAAACCACTTTTATACTGAATAAAAACAACACAAGGCTTAACATGAAACACACACTAAAACACAGAATGGGAAAACAGCAATTCAGGATCCCATCCATAACAAAAGGACAACACTGCTGACTATGGATAACATTACCCGAACAGAAGAACATGATGAAAAGTTGTTTTCTGCGGAATGATTCCTGCACAAGACACAACTTGAAACGCACCTGAAGATAAAAACACAGAACAGTAAACACACAGTTTCAAGGATCCCATTCCAAAACAGAAAACATAGCAGTTCTGGCAACGGGTCTGATCGCCGTTGCAGAATGAAATGAAAAAAAAAATCAGAATCTTGGACAGCAAAATAGAGATAAACTGTCGCGCCAGAACAATGATAAAAAATACTAACTGCTGCATATTTTCTTGATGCAATACATTTGAATTTCAGGCACAACAAACAACTTCAATAGCAAAACACTATTGATGGAAAAAAAAATCACACTAAAAAACCAGAGACAAAAACAATTTCTGACATCAATAGTTCTCTTTGCCACTGTACAATGTTCCAGTCAGTAACGCCACTCAGATCCCCATACAACTCAGAGGACTCTCAATCCACTTGTTTAATGCATAAACAAACCTCTTAATCTAGATTTAAGGATTTTCCAAGACATGAATTGCAATTGCATCTTTGCATGTTTAGAGAATATTGAGAGAACATTAAAAGCTTTCCTGAGATGAAAGCAACCAATACACATAAAATGGACCAAAACTAAATCATTGCATTCAACATTAAAATTCAAAAATCCGACCTTAAAAAGAATGAACGCTCATATGTCATAAGTCAGTTATGGGTTTGAAACAAGTAGATATTTATAGGTAATCTTCATAAGCACTAACATGAAAAATATGTCATCGAATTTACCCTAACACAAACTTTTCAATCTTTTCAACATGGTCCCCTTGTAATCCTTAAATCTATTCATTATGATCAAATTTACCCTAAAACAAACAACCCAAGAGATAAATAAGAGCATCTGGATATTTACAAACCATTTTTTTTTAAAGGCCAAAAACAATTTACTAAAAAGGGCATAAGATATGCCATAATAACAAGTCAAGGTACAATATTTACAAACCAATTCATCTACCTTATTCACTACCATGCATGTTTGGAAGAGCAATCATTAACCTTAACCTAATAATGCGTTTTCCAAAATATCACTCAATTAGGCAGCAGACATATTTCAAAAGTATCACTAATCTTAAACACGAGTTCCTAAATTATACTTATATTTTAAAATTGGATCATAATGACTTGCAAGAAAAAAAGATGCAGCCCAACAACTCCGAATATGAAACAAAGGGAACTAAAACATTGTCCTCTTTAACAGCTTGAAGTTTACTTTGCATCCAATTTTTAATCAACAATTCTCATCAAGACCGGGTCATTTGATTAAACAAATCAGAAATAAACTATATAGCAAAACCATAATCAATTTAAAAGAATAACATACATTCTGTTGGATAAACTCTTCAACAAGCACTAATAAGTTATGATGTTAACTTTTGCAGACGGAGAGTTTTGAAGCAAGAAGTCGACTATTCCATCAGGTATGGAAGGCGGTTGCCACCCTGCTTTAAATGCTTTTCGTAACTTTGCAACTTCTTTACGTGACTTAGCAGCAGCTTTCTTTAACATGTCTTGTTTCAGTATGAGGGGTAATCCCAATTGAATTTCAGGTGGTTCCAATTTTATTTCCATTGACTTCAAGTTACACAGAGAAGGGAGCTCAACCTCCAATAAATCAGGAACTAAGGAGAGAATCTAAGCAATGAAGGTGAATTAGGATGGACTATGCAAGTTAATTAATTTTAAATAAAATTTAGAAATAAATTAAAGAAAATTAAGAATTAAGAAAAAAGTAAAATTAAAGCTTGAAAACATGACAACGTACCCGAAGAGTAGTTGAAGAAACTGTCAACGATTGTACATTGGCAAATTCTAGCAGCCAGCTGAATAGAACCATATGAGACATATCCTCATATGAATACATTTGTGCAGTAATATTTACTTGTTTAGCAGAAGAAAGGCCACTGCCACATATTTTATGAACAGGACTGCCATTAAAAGTGAAGGTATGAAGACACGGGGAAGACAGCTCGATTTTGGCAAAGTCATCTAAACTATCATGCAAAGCTAAATTAACAAGCGTCTCATTGGATATGCTGAGGATCTGTGCATCCCTAGCCTCACAACTACCAATAACCAAATTATTTAGTTTCGTAAAGGCCAAAAATGGCTCCGCACGACCGCTTTCACCGCCACAAAACATGAAGTTCGTTAGACTTAAGCTGGTCAATGCTGGCAAATTCAAAGATTTAGGAAATAATATTCCTGAATTACAGCCATATCTATCTCTAGAGGAAATTGAAAGCTTGAGAGATGTAAGAGCATGACATGAAGAAACGCAGCTCATAATGAGACTACTATCAGCACTGACAGAGATTCCCAATTCCCGAAGGTGGGTATTATGGGAGGAAACATAGTTTAAAATCTTTTTAAGGAGTTGAGGCTCAATATTACCAAGGCGGTTAAGATCAAGAGCATGCAGCGCAGTTGAATTATCAAGACGAGTCAAAATATTAGACACAAATATGGAAAATTGCTTAACAGTGGAAAATCTTGAAGAATGCAATATAAGGGTAGTAATACGTTTCCAAAGATGTTTCCATCTTGTGGATAGAACGCAAGTTCGAACGACATGTTTGGTATTCAAAAATGACAAAATGTGAAGGAGTACGCCGTCGGGTAAGTCACTCAATCTGTCCTCATTTCCTCTACTTTCATCATTTTCATCCTCATTTTTTCTTTTTCTCTTCATCTTTTCTCGAATACCACTCTCTTCGAGAAAATCAGACATACTACTCATTTCATGTTTGTGAAGCATTGATGAAAAGGAACAAAAAAATGAAATTACAGTATAGTCTGCAATAGAAACAAATGAGTAATAATTATAAACTTAGAAGGTATTTTTAAGTCTGAGGCAGGATGATAATAATAATTTAGGAAAAATATATAAAAATGAAATTGTGTAGCAAATGAGCAATTTATATAGTGAGAATTGAAGAAAGCACAATCAAGAAATTTGCTTTTTTCGCCCCCCTCATTTACTCTTAAGCCCCCCAACGAGACAATTTTGCCCTTGAAATTGGTTCGGCACCTATGGACCGAAACCTAATACATTCGGCACTCACCTGCCGAACCCTCTTAATATGCCATGTGCCTAGGAGTTGTGGGCAAAAGGGGGTTAGATTTCCTCCCCTTCGGCCCGTGACGGCCGAAACAAGGCAAAATTTGAAAATGACAACATTTCGGCAGTTACGTGCCGAACACGCTTATATTCGGCACGTAACTGCCGAAGTCAGACTATATAGACTAGGCTGCAGAACCTGTACTTTCATTACCTCTTTTACACATAATCCGGAGATTTTGGATCTAGGGCGATTTTTTGAAGTTTCAGTGGCGTAAAAGCAGCGATTTCTCACGCATAAAGGGTTCCCACACACATTTGAAGTCATATAACAGGTAAATTGCGCTTTAAACCGTTTATTTTTTGAATTTTCATAGTTTTACTGTCAATGTGTGTTTCGGCCTGTGTCTGCCGAAATGGGTTGTTATTTCGGCACGTAACTGCCGAACTGGGAGCTTTTGCTGACTTGCTGAATTGGTTGATATGTGTAGGTGTTAGTATGGTCGAACCTCCGCTTGAATTGAAACCAAACATTGATGAAGCCGCCATTGAACAAGCGAATGTTGTGGAACCCGACGTCGAGCAACCTAATGTTGTGGTTAACACCGGCAATTATTTTTTTCCTTGTGAAAAGTATAAGGTGCGAGATGAAATGATTGAATGGTGTTGCAAAGAGGCTACAAAAGCTGGATTTACTATCGTGATTGGGAAATCTGATAACGGTGGTAACCGAAGGAAACCGTATTTTTTATTGAGTTGCTCAAGAGGCGGTGTCTACAAAGAAAACAAAAGGAAACTAAAGAAACAAGACACAGCAACGAAAACGCTTAAGTGTCCGTTCAGGCTGCGAGGTTACTTTTTGGCATCAGAGGAATGGAAACTAAGTGTTGTATGTGGTGAACACAACCATGAGATGGCAAAAACCCTAGAAGGTCATACTCTTGCGGGACGTTTAAAACCGGAGGAGAAGGAGTGTGTCCAAGAGTTGACAAGGAATTTGGTGCCCCCAAAGAACATATTGACGACTTTGAAAGGGAGAAATCCAGAGAGCAAGACAAATATGAAGCAAGTATACAATGCGCGCGAAAGGTTTAAAAAAAGTCTTAGGGGTGAAATGTCTGAAATGCAACAACTGTTAAGTGTTGTGAAACTCACAAATATTTTTACAAGTGTAGAACGGTTGGTGATGGTGAGTCGAAAACCATACAAGATTTTTTTTGGGCACATCCTGAAAGTGTGAAATTATTTAACACTTTCCCTACTGTTTTGATGATGGATTCAACGTACAAGACCAACAAGTATAAAATGTCTTTATTTGAGATAGTTGGTGTAACTTCAACAGAAGACTCGTTCAATGTTGGTTTTGCCTTTATTGCGAATGAAAAAGAAGACAATTTCATATGGGCCCTTGAGACGTGTAAGAGTCTTTTGAAGAGTAAAGACACGTTCCCGAAGGTTATTGTCACTGATAGGGATAAGTCACTCATGAATGCGGTTCCGATAGTGTTTCCAAATTCTTCCACTTTAGTGTGTCGGTATCATGTTGCAAAAAATGTAAGAGCTAAGTTCAAGGCCTTTTGCGGGGCAAAAGAAAAAAACCTGGATCAGTTACTTAACACACTCACATTTCAATGGGAATCAATTGTGCAATCGAGTTCAGAAGAGTCATATATTAGTGCAGTTGCTGAGTTCAGGAAAGTGTTTGAGAAATATCCAAATTTCCTAAACTATGTTGAAACAACAGTTTTGGATCCGGTGAAGGAAAATTTGGTGAGTCTATGGACAAACCGTGTTATGCACATTGGCAACACAACCACCAACAGAGTTGAGTCTCAACACGGTGTATTAAAACAATATGTCACAGATTGTAAGGGTAATTTGGTAAGGGTTTGGGATGCTACGGATCAAATGTTGTCAAACCAGTTAAACAAGATAAAGACCTCGTTTGGACAGAGTACTACCGGCGTAGAACACCATTTTAGAAACAATTTTCTGTACTCTAAGTTGGTGTATAACATCTCAAGACAAGCCTTGCACTTTATTCGGGGTGAAGAAGATCGTTCTCGTGAATGTGGTAGGAATAGGAAAAAGTGTGGTTGTGTGATAAAGAGAACATACGGGTTGCCGTGTGCTTGTTTACTTGCTTTGAAGATTGATAAAAAACTACCTATTAGACTAGATGAGATTAACACGCATTGGAAGAGGTTACAAATTGGTGAAGACGATGATGAGAGGGTTGACTGCTCGAAAGAGTTTAATGCAATTCAGGTAATTAAACACTTTACACTTTGAACTTTAAATTAAATTTATTTTGCACTTAAAATTTTAATTTAATTTTATGTTTGGTTTCTTTGTTGTAGGAACGGTTAAATTCATCAGATTATGCTATGAACCTGCAAATTAGGGATCAACAGCGGCAAATAGCATATCCAGAAATTACATCGTTGACTCCGCCGGTTAAACAATTCGAAACAAAGGGTTCAAAAAAAAGGGGAAAGTCGGCTAATTCTTCCACTAGAGAGCCATCATTATGGGAGCACATCGATGCTCAATTTCCTGACTCGCAAGCATCACAGTCAAAGCCATCTATTCCCAAGAGGAAGACTGCTCGCATTGGTAATTTGTCTCCTAATTCTATCCCTCGTCGTGTTATCAAATATATTGAGTATATGCCACTGTTCATGCATTCATATATTGAGGACATTATTGATGTCAAGGGTGATGGTCATTGTGATTTTCGCGTTGTAGCAGAGTATCTTAATAAGGGTGAAGATAGCCATGTAGTAGTTCGGCATAAACTTATTAGAGAGTTAACTATGTTTAGGAAAGACTACTTGAGTATTTACCAAACTGAGGAACGTCTGCAATACATTCTGAACGGTTTGTATCCTCCGAAAGTTATGCCTAAGAGTGGCATTGCACCGGTAGAAAATTGGTTAACTTTTCCGGATATGGGGCATATCATTGCAACTGCCTACAATCGCGTTGTTGTTGAATTGACTACACATAAGATTGGCCATTCTGAAACATTTTTCCCATTGCGCGGTCGTCCACCATTGGATCCATCTGCACGCATTATGTGTATTGGTATGGTTCCGAATAATTGTGTGTATGTCAAATTGAAGGACGGGTGTCCACTGCCTCCAACTTGCAAGGAATGGAAAAATCATCGGGCGCCAGAGGCTGAGACTTGGGAGGATACCTTTTTGGATCGGATGATTGAGTTTGAAGAACTGATGAAGAATGAAAAAGGTGACATGGACATGGAGACGAATAAAGATGATCCCATCCATGTGGAATGATAGTGTTTGTAACAGTTTTTTTTTTGTGGTTGAAATGTAACCGACACTTTTTGTGGTTGAAATGTAACCGACACTTTTTGTGGATATAATCAGACAAAAAATTATATAAATATATGGGTGCGTATTCAGATAAATCACAACTCAGTTTCAATTTATTTACTAGTTTTTTCAATTCTTAACTATGTCATCCTCACGTGGTTCTCGTGGTTCTCGCAATCCGGTAGAAACATATCAGTTTTCTGTCCAGTTTCAGGGTAACAAAGAGTTGTTCACCCTTCCATTGGACACCAGTTTAACAACTGTTGAATCAATCAAAAATAGAATTGAAATCATGTATCATTATGCACAGGGCAAACAAATCAAAATTGCGAAACTTGGGTATGCAGAAATGTGGGTCGATCTGGCAGCTGACTGTTCAAGCAATTCATTTGAAGATGCACCAAAGAAATACGGGTGGAAACAATTGAAAGATGGTGATGATGTGCGCTCCATGTTTAATCAAATTCTAATTGATCCAAAAGGGGGACGTTTGTATGCTATGTTAAATTAACCTAATTTTATGTCTTTAATTTATGTTATGTCTTAATTTTCATTGTAATTTGTTTAATTTTCAATGTTCCGTGTTTTATTAGTGTATTTATAATTTATGAAATATGTTTCGTGGAAGTTGTTGAACTCTATGTGTTTAAATTAATGAAATATCCAGTTTATTATGTTTTATTATTTGTATGGAAAAATTGAACTTTTTTTATGTTTCATACTAATGCAAGATTGTTAGAATAAGTTTAGTTAATAATGCAAGATTGTTCATGTTCATAAGTCTGATTTTCTGGTTTTTCAAACTCCCAGTTCGGCACATGACTGCCGAACCTGTAATTGACGCCATCCTTTCGGCACGTAACTGCCGAAACATGTGGTTTCGGCACATGAGTGCCGAACCTGTAATTCACGCAACAATTTCGGCACGTAACTGCCGAAATCTTCTGATACACAGACTGATACCATTGATTTTCTGGTTTATCTCATGGAACTTAATCCACGTCGGGGCATCTGCGAATACCTGTAATTCAGTCAAATTCATTCATTCAATCAAACATTCATTCATTCATTCGTTCAATCATTCATTCAATCATTCATTCAATCATTCATTCATTTATTCTTTCATCCATTCATTCATTCATTCATTCTTTCATCCATTCATTCATTCATTCATTTCTTTCATTCATTCATTCATTCATGCAAAATAAATTATATTATCCAAATTACAAACCAATTCCTAAACATAACCAACACTTTTTTTTTCAAAATACATCAATTATCCAAAATACATATTCAAGTCCTAAACATAACCAAAACAATAAAATCTAAGCCTAAGCAAATCCTAAATGTCATAATCATCGGGAACCACTAGGACCGGCCTCTTCACCTCTTGTCTTACTCTTCTTCTTCTTCTTCTTCTTTTTCTTTTTTCCCTCACCGGAGTCTCTCTTCCTCTTTCGGTGCAAACCATATTTGACCACAGGGTCCAAATCATTGTACACCTTTTCAAGTACTTGTCTTGCCGCTTCCAAAGTAAGCTCACCATCCAACTTCTCTCTCACCTCCTCTTGCACCGTCTTGCAAATCTCAAATGCGTTACACTTTTTATTCGCATTGTCCTCCTCAATCATGACTTCCACATTTGCAGGCCGTGGGGGATCCCCTCCAACTGGTGGCCAAATCTTCGGATGCGAGACCCGATAAAACCATGCAATGTACCCCGGCATGGTTTCATATCCATGTACAGCTCTTGGACCTCGCATTTCCTCCGTGACATAATTTTCATTCAAGTATTCATCAAATGCATCTTGAATTGAAAAATGATTCATACCGGCCTTGGCAGAAACACCGGGGGCTCTAGGAATAGACTGCACATGTCCATATTGTCTGAGGACACGCTCAGGCAAATGTGGACATATCATGGAGCTTCCACACATTATCCAACCAGAGTACCAACTGATATCTTGAAAGGGACGGAACTGGCGATGATCCTCATAAGGGCAGAATGTGACTTCATCAACCTCCATCCGATCCAATGAAGTCCTCGTCTCATATGGCCATTTGCCTGTCTTCAACGGATGATATTTAGCTCCAACTGGTTCTTCATTGGTGTAGTTCTCATCAAGAAATCGTTGTCCGTACCTCTTGAAATGCGCAAAAACTCATGCATACAATCACAATCATAAATTAAAACATAAATTAGAACATATATTAGAACATTAAGAGTAAATAACGTTTAAGAAAAAAATAATACATTTGTTAAAAAAAAGTGTATAAAATAACACATTTATACCTGAAACATACAGTTGTATCCACCATGGTTCCCGCATCTACGCCGGCTCGCACGATCCAAGTAGTTATACATGTATGCAAGTCCAAAAGCACCCCAATTCCAAGTGTTAATTAATGGGATGTCTTGCAAATAAGAAAGAAATATCAAATCGACATATTGAGCACTTTTGTTGGTAAATAGGGTTCCTCCGATCAGGTATAGCAAAAAAGCTCTAACTGTGCAATCCCTTAGAAATTCAACTGTCTCCTCCTCCTCATCTTCATTGTCCTCTGCTGCCAACGCCAAATTCAAGTTGTCATGATATATTTCCAAAAGCTTTGCAAATGATACATGTGCCCCTTTCATTTTATCAAACTCTTCCTGAGCATCTTCCCTGCTAAAGTTAAGGAACTCCTCGCACATATCTTGCCCTTCCTCCATGGTGCATGATGTTCCAGCATGGTTCAGCATCTTCCCCGTTATCGGAATGTGGAGCAAACACGATACATCATCTAAGGTGATGGTCATCTCACCAATAGGAAGATGGAATGTACCGGTCTCTGGTTGCCAACACTCAGTAAATGCCGTCAATAGTCCGGAGCCCACATGATTGTAATTCGTCTTCAACAACGGTCGCAGTCCACTAGCTTCCACTCTATCCCAAAACCATGCTTTATCATTCTCTGGTTTATCAAGCGAATTGATTCTCTTCCCAGGATTCATACACTTGAGTGTCCTTTGGCCACACTACAAAATTTGAAACCAAACACATATTAATTATACATACAAAATAAAAAGCAAACACATATTTTCAAAATAAAAACCTAAGCAACGGCAACTATTTAAAACATGTACAAATGTACTTTTCTAAGAAACGGCAACAATATTTAGGTTCTAATTCAAGTAAGCAAACGGCAACTATTTAAAACATGTACAAATGTACTTTTCTAAGAAACGGCAACAATATTTAGGTTCTAATTCAAGTAAGCAAACGACAACTATTTAAAACATGTACAAATGCAATTTTCTAAGAAACGGCAACAATATTTAGGTTCTAATTCAAGTAAGCAAACGACAACTATTTAAAACATGTACAAATGCAATTTTCTAAGAAACGGCAACAATATTTAGGTTCTAATTCAAGTACGCAAACGACAACTATTTAAAACATGTACAAATGCACTTTTCTAAGAAACGGCAACAATATTTAGGTTCTAATTCAAGTAAGCAAACGGCAACTATTAAAACATGTACAAATTCACTTTTCTAAGAAACGGCAACAATATTTAGGTTCTAATTCAAGTAAGCAAACTACAATATTTAAAAAAAAAACTTACTTCTCCTCTCCACAACGCAGCGGCTACATGACCACCAAAAGACGGCAACAACGATAAATCACTTGGTCCGCCACCAAATTCTGTAACTTGTGGTTCTGCTGGTTTTGGCGGGTTTCTTGCAGTTGTTGTTTTCCGATTCCTTTTTGTTTGTTTAGGTGCTGGTGGTGGTGGTGGTGGTGGTGGATCAACCTCATCATTTTGTTCCTCTTCATCTTGACGATCATCATCCTCTTGAGCATCAACATTCTCTTGAGCATCGACATTCTCTTGAGCTTCCTCTTCAGCCATAGGTTGAGGTTCAGGATGTTCAGCTTCAGGCTCTTGAAGTTGAGCCCCCGAAGTTGATGCAACAACTCCTTTCCTCTTGGAAGGACCTAGTGTAGCCTCTCGACGTGCAGAGTTGTGTGCTCTACTTTCCCTTCCACCTCTTTGGCGCCCAACTTCATTCGTCATTCCTAAAAAAATAATAAAATAGCAAACAATCATAAATAACTCATTACAAAAGTAAGGTGTTCTTATTAGTTTGAAAGTGTAATCCTCTAGTTTAATCCACAACAACAATGCCTTATATAGGCAAGTACATCAATGCTACTAAGCTAGATTTTACACACACACCAAGGCCTGCATAGGCGCACATTGCGCCTATCACACAACGCACACAGCACAAGTTGGTTAGGCTCACATAGCGCCTACCACAGTTTGTACACAACAATAAACAGTTATAACTCACTAAGTTTACATTTCTATCAGTGACAACAAACATTGTGACCGGTCATAAATTCAACAATCAAACATCGATTATATGTCACTTTATACAGAACAATCACTCATTCAGGCAATTTGACAAACACCTTGTGCACATTCATATATTTTGTTAAAACCCTAGACCCTAAATTCAATCAAAACCCAAATTCATGTAATCTAAACAAATAAAGTCATGATCATACAACACAAACAAATTTTCGAAGTTGTTATTAATCATACAAATAAGTGGGATATTACAGAAAATGAGATATTACATAAAGAAAACTTACTTGCTGTCTGAGATTTTCGCAGGTTCAAAGGTTGTTGCAATCGCAATTTAATCTTGTTATATAATCGATATCCAATATTACTTTACTTTTGAAATCGCCTAAACCCTCAAAATCGCCCCAATTTTCCCAATAATTTTTGAAATAAAGAACTGAAGAACAGAGTCTGGGTGTTTGGCGGTTTAACTCAAATTTTACCCAGTTCGGCACGTGATTGCCGAATATAACCGTGTTCGGCACCTGGCTGCCGAAACTCTTTGTATTCCAAATGTCAATTAGTTCGGCACATTGTTGCCGAAGGTAAGCGTGTTCGGCACCTGGCTGCCGAACCAGAATGTCCACAAATTTGGGGGCATTTTGGGATTTTTGGGGGGTTAAAGAGCAATATGGGGGGCGAAAAAAGCAAATTTCCACAATCAAAATAGAAAATGGAATTGAGATAGGGAATGGTGAATACTCAATACCTTGTTGTTGAGTTGTGAGTTCTATGGTTGATTGGAACGTTGCGGCAAGGAAGGACTCGCACAGAATCTAGGGTTTGTTCTGTCAATTTTCTTTGACGAGGAAAAATTTGGTGTGAGTTTGAGAGAATCGATTTTTGGGACAAATGAGTCAACTTTTTCGCAAAAAATGTTTATCTTTCCTTTTTTTTTTAATTTTTGCGAGGGAAAGTTTCTTTGATGCGGGAAAAATTGGTGCCACCCATTTCATGTGATGGTTACATTATTTATTATACGATGATTCAAGTTTACTAAATATTATTAAAAAATAACTAGTTTCCCTAGATTTGAGATTATTTCTTCATTTATTGAACTTTTGATGATTAATGAAATATATTAAGTTTGTTTCGTTAAAAAAAAATAAAATTGGTTAGCATTTAAACATTTTCATAAACTTATTTTTTTTATAGAGGTTAGTTGATAATTATACATAAATTTAATTTTATATTTTACTCAAAAAAAAAAATCATATTTGGAGAGAATTTTTTCCACCATTGTTCTTTTAAATTTTTCTTTACCCAAGAATCTTTTGTACTCGAGAATAAAATTTAATATCTATTATTTTATCTCCTAAAATATAAAAATATAACTTGAAACAAACATTCCCTTAATTTCAAACAATTGAAGCTAGAAGAAGTACTTATATAGTCATAAGCCTAAATAATAAGCATATAAAAAAAAGCCTAAATAATAAATATTTAGACGCACTCTCATAAGTGAAAACTCTCATAAGTGAAAGAAACTTATAAAAAAAATAAATTAGTCACATCATTTTTTTTATGGGCTTTGTTTTTATGGGCAAATAGTCACCTCATTTAACATCATTTTATTATTTCATTTTAACTTTTTTTTATATATTGTGAGTGCGACTAAATATTTAAGCTTGTGTCTATATATATAAATATTTAGAAGCTGTGTATTGAAAAAGTGTCTTTTATAGCACCATGTAGCACCAAGTTAGAGAGAGCGAGAGAAGTTAATTGTAAAACCTTTTTGATTCAGAAATCAGAACTATTGTTGGCTTTATACAAAGTGCCCCTACGCTAATAACATGGCACTAATCTTTGCTTTTCAGGAGACTAAGCAGAGGCTAATCAACCCACAATTTTTTTTAACTCAGCAAGAATCAAACTTGGGAACACCAACTCGACCCCTTGAATTACAAGGCATGTTACTCCTCGAAGGTTCGATGCAATTGCAAATCACAACTATATATTTTATATATATATATATATATATATATTTAATTTAGGATCATCATTTGCTGCTCGTGGTGTGTTTCCACACTGATAATGTAAGACTGATCTTCGTTCGGCCGAGGACCAAATAAAGGTTGGCCAACACAGTTTTTAACTCTGGAAAAATCGTACCTAGTGGCTAGGAGCACCAGGTCGACCACCGAGTGCCAGGACAGATTACTCCATTTGGTTTTAAAAAATGCAATTGGGGCACCTAATTCATCAGAAACATAATCATATTAACAAAATGTGAATTTTGTACAAATTATATTAAAGAAAAAACCTTCAAATATCAGGATTTGAAAACAAAAAAGATGGTTCAAAACTTAAAATATTTTACAACAATGTCAGTTCTGCATAATCTGTCTTTCTATCAGTCTATGAGCTTTTCACATGGTCACCTTCATGCAAAATCGCAAATACGGTTCACTTTAGTTTTCTGTTATTGCCTTTGCTTCAATTTTGTATTTATAATTATGTATTTGTTTTCCTAATCCTTTTTTTCCCTTTTATTTGGGCACCACTCTTCATTATATCTTGATACAAGTGAATGAAATATATCACTTGACATACTGACATTGATTTAGTGGATAGTGGACTCTTACTACAGCTAACTGTATAAAAAATTTGCTTTCTTTCATTCAAGAAGTAATTAAGCAAAACACACAACATAGCCATCATTATAAGACTGCCAACAAATCTAGATGGGTTGATTAATATTCAAATGAGACAAAATCTTCAAAATAATTCACTTCAACTTCAAACAAGCTAGCAAAGCTGTGTGTTTGAATATGAGTGAGCAGCAGAAAAGTATACTCTTAAATTCCCATCTAGGTTGATAGTATCAATGCCACACACATGGACACTGATCAATTGAAGAGATGTTCTCAACAAGCTCAAGGCTATGCGAATGGACAGTGATGAAAATGGACAAGATAATATAAAACTTGGACACCCCGTTTATACTATAGAAAAAACCTTGAATTGTGAGTATCAGAAAACAACTTTGTAGTAAACTTTAAAAGTCATCGATAAACAAGATCCAGTAGTAACTAAATGATTAGTGAAGACTACCAAAAACAAAAGACACCTGTTCATACGGTGATAAGAACACATGAGCTGCAATTTTAACACTGTGGTAAATCCCTCAAAGTTCCACCCGAGCACCGAATGGCACTGTAAATGGGCTGCAAATGCAACCACAAAACTGTCATTACTATCCCTCAAAATACCCCACACACTGCCTTAGTTCCATGCTCCACAACCAAGCCATCCGTATTTTAGGCTACCCACCCTTCAGAGGGGCATGCCACTGAATGTGTGTCCTTGTGTTATCACTACGTACCAATTTGGGAAGTGACTTTTGAATTAATCAAATTACTCATAGTAATAGCTGTAATTGAGGCCCTCATCTTCTCCTTCAGTTTCGCCATTCCAACAAAATTATTATTAAGGACAAAATCATTTCTTCTCCACCAAAGTAGATCCAGAGTAACACCAAAGGTGAGTCTCCATTGGGTATTGTTCACTAAATTACCATCTGTCAGGTTGGATTGCAGCCAATAAATCAATGTCATTGTTGTAAGGAATGGGACTGATAACCGCCGCAGAATGAAATGAAAAAATCAAAATCTCGGACAGCAAAATAGACATAAACACTTGCGCCAGAACAATGATAAAAAATACTAACTGCTGCAGATTTTCTTAAGGCAACAAATAGCAAAGCAACACTATTTATGGAAAAAAATCACACTAAAAAGCCACAGACACAAACAATTTCTGACATCAGCAGTTGTCTTTGCCACTGTACAACATCAAAATCAGCATTCCAGTCAGTAACGCCACTCAGATCCCCATAGGCCCATACAACTCAAAGGATTCTCAAGCCACTGGTTTAATGCATAAACAAACCTCTTAATTTAGATTTAAGTATTTTCCAACATATGAATTATAATTGCATATTCGCATGTTTAGAGAATATTCAGAGAACAACATGAAAAGCTTTCCTGAGATGAAAGCAACCAATACACATAAAGAATGAACACTCATAGGTCATAAGTCAGTTATTGGTTTGAAACAAGTAAATCTTTATAGGTAATCTTCATAAGCACTCACTGAAAAAAGATGTCATCCGATTCTGATTTTTTTTTTTGGTATCTTTACACTCCAAAACCTTTACAGCCTATCTTAGTCTCCTTCCTAAATTTCAACCCCCGGTTACAAACCATATAACGATTAATAGGTTTGGTCCTCAACTACTAAAAAAAGCAGATTTTATGTTTTCACTGTTTTGCAAACCAATTCATATACCTCTAGATTTTGAAAAAACTTTATTGATTACCACCATGCATGTTTGGAAGAGCAAATATCAACCTTAAACTAATAATGTGTTTTGCAAAGTATCACGCAATTAGGAAGCAGACATATTTCAAAAGCATCACTCATCTAAAACAAGAGGTTCCAAATTACACTTATATTTTTAAATTGGATAAGAATGACTTGCAAACAAAAAAAAAACATGTAGCTCAACAACTCCTAATATGAGATCAAAGGGTACTAATTGAAGTTTACTTTTGCTTCCTATTTTTAATTTCTCATCAAGGTCGGGTCATTTGACTTAAATCACAAATAAATTGTATAGCAAAATGATAATAAATTGTAAAGAACAACATACATTAGGTTAATAAATTGATGTAATGTCAACTTTTGCAGATGGCGAGTTTTGAAGCAAGAAGTCAACTATTCCATCAGGTATGGAAGGCAGCTTCCACCCTGCTTTAAATGCTTTTCTTAACTTTGCAACTTCTTTGCGTGACGTAGCAGCAGCTTTCTTTAACATGTCTTCTTTCAGTATGAGGGGTAATCCCAACTGAACTTCAAGTGGTTCCCATTTTATTTCCATTGATTTCAAGTTACACAGAGAAGGGAGCTTAACCTCCAATAAATCAGGAACTAAGGAGAGAATCTAAACAATGAGGGTAAATTAGGATCGACTATGCAAGTAAATTAGTTTTAAATAAAATTTAGAAATAAAATAAAGAATCTTAAGAATTAAGAAAAAAGTAAATTAAGGCTTGAAAACATGACAAGGTACCTGGAGAGTAGCTGAAGAAACTGTCAAGGATTTTACATCGGCAAGTTCTAGCAGCCAGCTGTATAGAACCATATGAGACATATCCCCAAATGAATACATTTGTGCAGTAATATTTACTTGTTTAACAGAAGAAAGGCCACTTCCACATATGTTGTGAAGAGGTCTGCCAATAAAAGTGAAGGTACAAAGACATTGGGACGATAGCTCAATTTTGGCAAAGTCACGTGAACTATTATGTATAGCTAAATTAACAAGTGTCTCGTTAGATATGCTAAGGATTTGTGCATCCCTAACCGTACAACCATGGATGACCAAACTATTTAGTTTGGTAAAGGCCAAAAATGGCTCCGCACGACCGTTTTCACCGCCACAAAACACGAAGTTCGTTAGATTCAAGCTGGTCAATGCAGGCAAATTCAAAGATTTAGGAAACAATATTCCAGAATTACAACCATATCTATCTCTAGAGGAAATTGAAAGCTTAAGAGATGTAAGAGCATGACATGAAGAAACACAGCTCATAATGAGACTACTATCAGAACTGACATTGATTCCTAATTCCTGGAGGTGCTTATTATGGGAGGAAACATAGTTTAAAATCTTTTTAAGGAGGTGAGGTTCAATATTACCGAGGCGGATAAGATCAAGAGCCTGCAGCGCAGTTGAGTTATCAAGACAAGTCAAAATATTAGACACGAATTTAGAAAATTGCTTAACATTGGAAAATCTTGAAGAATGTAATATAAGGGTAGGAATATGTTTCCAAAGATGTTTCCATCTTGTGGATAGAACACAAGTTCGAACGACATGTTTGGTATTCAAAAATGACAAAATGTGAAGGAGTACGCCATCGGGTAAGTCACTCAACCTATCTTCATTTCCTTCACTTTCATCATTTTCATCCTCATTTTTCCTTTTTCTCTTCATCATTTCTCGAATACCACTCTCTTCGAGAAAATCGAACATACTACTCATTGTTGAAAAGGAACAAGAAAATGAAATTATAGTCTGCAGTATAATGGAACAAAAAGAAAATGAGTAATTATAAAGCAACATTTAGTTTAATTGTAAGAAAGGGAAAGGGAAACAATTGTAGAAAGTATTTTGAAATCTAAGGTTGAATTAGTAACCTAGAGAAAGCAGTAGTAATTTAGGAACGAGAAATAGAAAATGAAATTGAGATAGGGAATGGTGCAGTGGCAGACCCAAGATTTTTAGTGAGCCTGGGCAAAAATTTAATCGTAAATTATCACGTGACATAATATTTAAATCGAAAAGATGAAACATAACATATCAATAGTGTGCTAAATATAATCACGAGCCAAATGCCCTTTCTAAGACTTTGCTACGGTGAATGTTCGAATAATATCAACATCATCAAGTTTTTTAAGGCTATTATTCACTTTCTTATAATAAAAAATCATGAACAACACCTAAGCTTGTTATGAGTTTGTTTGCTATTTGCACAAGAACTCTCACTTCCTAAGGTTACAGGACCACACAAACAAGACAGAGCAACAACAAACACAAGGACAATAAGTAATCCAAACTTTATAAAACCCGTCTAGCTATATATAATTAGTCTTTTCCTTTCTAATTATACAAATTTCAAAGCTTTGACTTGATTCTAATCATACAAATTTCAAAGAAAACTGCTTTTAGCTCCTGATTCTCAAAACCTTTGCAAAATTATAGGTGGAATTTATGATGGTAGTTGATGAATTGAATCCATTCAAAGACTGTATATGCAAAACCATCAAGTGAGTTCTATTTTACTAATTCATTCATTTACTTTCCTTGCCACTATCACTCTCAATACTCTTACCTCATATCTCAAATTCAATCAAACTTTCCCAAAGACAATGCTGGTCGAGTTTCCCAAATTCATATCAAGCATTCCAGAATAAGACTAAACTAACTCAACAAACAAATCAATATTTCCCAAACTCAATCAATCAATTAAAGAAACAAATCAAAAAAAATTCGAAAACCTAAAACCTAGAAAAATTATAGAATTCTCAGAGTCTCAGCAATTCATATCAAAATTCCATCACCTGAAATTGAAAACAATGGTGTGAATGAATACCTTGTTGAGTTTTGAGTTCTATGGTTGATTTGAACGTTGCGGCAAGGAAGGACTCACAAGATGCACGCTTTGTAATCTAAGGGTTTCTTCTGTTAATTTTCTTTGACGAGGGAAATTTTGGTGTGAGTTTGAGATAATCGATTTTTGTTTTTTTGGGACACGTGAGTCAACTTTTTCGCTTTTGGGACACGTGAATCAACTTTTTCGCAAAAATGTTATCTTTACTTTTTTTTTAAATGTTTGCGAGGGAAAGTTTCTTTGACAAGGAAAAAATTGGCGCGACCAATTTCATGTGGGGTGACATTATTTATTTATTTCGGTTTAATTACATATTTGATTATTATTATATTTATTTTAGGTTTTAATTTGTTCTCTTACGTTTAAAAAGTTTCATTTTGATTCTTTTAGTCAAATATTTGTTTAAATAGCCTACGTGGTTAATAGATTTGTGTACGCGAACAACTTTAGAAGGTACTATGTGAAAGTTTTAGAATAAATTAACTTAAAATTTAACAAAAAGTTAGAATAAATTAACTCAAAATTTAACGAAAAGGACGAAGGGACTCAAAATTAAGAAAATTTAACTCAAAATTTATTTTGAAACTTAAGGAACCAAATTAAAATCTAAAATGAACCTAAGAGACTAAATATACAATTAAGCTTTTATGATCTAGGAAGTCCCGATACTTAAAAAATGGCGAAGTGTCGTGTCTGATACCGATACTCGTCTGATACTCTCCGATACTCGTATCAGATAGTATCAGACTTAATATTATTTTTTTAAAAAAAAATTACCAATATGTGTCGGATACTTCTTTGATAATTAATTTTCTATGATTATATAATTGGAGGACGTCGACTGATACAATCTGTGTTTCCTCTTAAATAATGAATGTTAGTGTATAATGTTCTTCGTGTGGTACTTATAATGTTTTTTTTATAGTACTAGTTATGTCCTTTTTGGTACTTTTTTTTTGTGACATGGGTAGGCCTAGAGGTGTTGGTTTGAGTCATTGGAGTATGCTCCTCTCAAGGTCTCAAGTTCGATTCTCACTTCTGCAAATTTCGGTGGGCTAGTCCATATAGAGTAAAAACTCTGACTTTAAATGGGACCTCCGCTGGTGGACGGTCGGATTGGTTTCCTCAGATTAGTCGGTTTTAAGGCCGGATACCAAGTTTTCTAAAAAAAAATTATAAAAAAAAGAGTAGTACTTACTTAACTTAAGATATTATGATATTATGATGTTTTTTATAATATTAGTTATGTTCTTTTTGGATAGTACTTACTTAACTTATGTAATCGTCAATTGTTTGCTCAGTTTGAGTAATTTGAATGTTAATTTATTATCATTATCGATTTTTGTTATGTTTGTATATTATGCATTTATATATTTAATTTTAAATTTATTTTTTAAATAACGTATTGCAGCAGTATCGTATCGGAGATTTTAAATAACGTATCACCGTATCGGTATCGTATCGTATCGGTATGTGTCACGCATCCGGCTTCATTGCTAATAAGTAATAACATGACACTAATTTTCGCTCTTTGAAGACTAAGTAAAGGCTAATCAACACACAATTTTTAACTCAGCAAGAAGTGTACTTGGAAACACCAACTCGACCCAAAATAATTCACTTCAACTTCAAACAAGCTATGTGTTTGAATATGAGTGAGCAGCAGAAAAATATACTCTTAAATTCTCATCTAGGTTGATAGTATCATTGCCATACACATGGACACTGATCAATGATCAATTGAAGAGATGTTCTCAACAAGCTCAAGGCTATGCGAATGGACAATGATGAAAATGGACGGATGATCTTGTCAACAAGCTTAAGATAGACAAGATAATATAAAACTTGCACACCTGTTTATACTAAAGAAAAAACCTTGAATTGCGAGGATCAGAAAACGAAATTTGTAGTAAACTTTAAAAGTCGTCGATAAACAAGATCTAGTAGTAGTAACTAAATGATTGGTGAAGACTACCAAAATCAAAAGACACCTGTTCATACAGTGATCAGAACACATGAGTAGCGGAGAATATGATTTGTACATTATAGTTTAGTATCCGAGACATACTCAGAGATGGTCCTAAACTAAACCCGATAATTAGTATTGCACATAATCATGTTCGGCATGACAAGATTGAACACATCAAGATTGATCAACATTCCGTCAAAGAGAAGCATGGATCGATAACTACAACCTACATCCCTTCTAGGCCTCTGCTGACAGATGTGGTAAACACGGGTTACCAACAGAACAATTCAACCAACTTGCTTGCAAGCTTAGAATGACAGATGTGGCCACTTATTATAGATTTTATCCAATTTTACTTAGCTTGTTAGTTAGGCTCATTAGGTATAGCATAGTCTATTTAAACTCTTTAGTGATTGTACTCAAATAAAATATTCTAATATTATACATATTTTAATTTACAATTTTAACACAGGCAATCCTGGATTTTGCAAAGACTGCCAAGAGTCATTGACAACTGCAAGCATACTTACATAATCGCAGGTATTATGCAACATGACACCATATACATTGGCCGGAAGCAGCTCCGTGGCAGAGTATAGGATTTGTACATTAATACAATTTAGTATCAAAGGCATACTCCAAAATGGTCACTAAATCAGTATATTAGAATTTGGCTTTAAAATTGAACCTATTAGCTAGATGAATCTATTGACCTTAAATGAAGAGGCTATGTAACAGTCCAAATGCTTGTCAAATCAAACATGTTTCAGTAAAGTCAGCCATGTGTCTGCTTTCCAAAAGAAAGTTTCACAAAGAAGGCATTACAACTTATAACACAACAATGTACCAACAATTTTAGACAACTTACCATGCAAGTTTAAACAAGCATTTATCTATATTTGTAATGTTTATTATAAAACAAACAATTAACAATAGATTCTTACCAATATCAGCACAATGTACCAGTATAAGCATGCACTCACTTTGTTCCTCAGCATTTTAATTTCCAGTACTTTGATTCTAAACTTCCAGCTAAGACAATACAATAGAAAGCAAGTAGTAAAAAGGAGCAGGATGCAATTGAAGGACACATGGAGATTTCATTATATATGTCTTTGTTATCATTCTTGAACAATTTCTACTTGATTAAATTGCAGACAAGGGTTCCTACAATAATCTAATATGCTATCTCATTCTAAAATATCACAAAAATGAAAATTTCCATGTGCAAACAACAAATGGAACACAAAAATTTAGTAACAGAAACTTAAATGGGATTTATTAAAATGCATGTGTGGAATGAATGTTACATTTGTAGCAGCGGTAGGCACGGCGGCAGAAGCAGACTCAGCAGCAGAGGTAGTAACAACCAATCACGCCCTTTACCGATTGGCGATTCTTCAATCTGTTTAGTAACAACCAATCACAAACTATTCTTATGGTTGTTCCATTTGAAATTATCTAAGCTCAAATTCTCACAAAAAACACACACGCACACTCAGCTGGCTTATGGTTTTTAAAAAATTACCTGCTTAAGATTCAACGGACTCGAGTAACCTGTTGTGATGTTAACTCCTGCTGACGGTAAATTTTGTCGCAAGAAGTCAATTATCCGATGAGGTATGGGAGGGGGTTTAAAACCTGCTTTAAATGTCTTTCTTAACATAGCAGCTTCTTTGCGTGACTTGGCAGCGGCTTTCTTTAACATGGCCGTTTCCACATATAGATATAATGATTCATAATGAAGTGGTATCCGTTGTACTTCCAATGACTTCAAGTTACACAAAGAAGAGAGCTTAACTTTCAATAAATCTGGAACTAAGGAGAGAATCTGAGCAATAGTTGAAGTGACTGTCAATGATTCTACACTGACAAGGTCTTGAAGCCAGCTTAATAGAACCAAAGCGTATTCCACCGAAGATTCACCCTCTTCTGCATCAATATTCACTTTTTTAACAGAAGAAAGTCCGCTCCCACATATTTTCTGAACAGGTATGCCTGAAAAAGTAAAGGTACAAAGACTTGGAGTAGATAGCTTGATTTGGGGAAACTTGGACGAAAATTTATGCATAGCTAAATCAACAAGTGTCTCACTTGATATGCTAAGAATTTGAGCATCTTTTACCTTACAATAACGCATGACCAGACTATTCAACTTGGTAAAGGCAGAAAAGGGCTCAGCACAACCACTGCTTTCATGGCCACAGAAGGTGAAATGTGCTAGATTTAAGCTGGTCAATAAAGGCAAATCCAAGGAGTTTGGAAATAATATTTCTTCATAATCATCACTATCGCTGTCTCTAGGGTAAATTGAAAGCTTAAGTGATTTGAGAGCTCGACATTCAGAAATGCAGCTCAGAATGGGAGAACTATCGGCAATAACACATATTCCTAATTGCTGGATGTGGTTATTATGGGAACAAACATAGTTTAAAATCATTTGGAGGAGCTTAGTTTCAATAGTGTCCGTGCACTGAAGGTCCAGAGACAGCAGTGCCGTTGAGGCATCACGAAGAGTCAAAATCTGAGACACAAATGTAGCAAAACTCTTCATGCCGGAAAATTTGGTGGAATGCAATATAAGGATTGGAATACTTTTCCAAAGATGCTTCCATCTTGTTGACAAAACACAAGTTTGAACGACCTGTTTAGAATTCAAAGATGACAAAATATGAAGAAGAACACAATCAGGTAAGTCACTTAATCTATCTTGATTATCATGCTTTAATCTCTTACCGATTGATTTAGACATTACGATTTAGGAATTTAGAGGAAGAGAGAAAGAAATACCTTGCGATTGAGATTGCACGGGTGTACGTTCTGATTGCACCGGAGAAAGAAACCTCACATATTACGAATACAGAGAAAGAAATACTATAAAGTATAAAGTTACAAACACAACATATATATAAATAGGGTGGCTCATTTTAACCGGTTATCATGGATTAACCATAACCAAATCCATATCCAATTCTAAAAACCGGTTAATTATGTTTTGGTTTTATAACCAAATCCATTATTTTTTTATTTGGATATCAATAACCAATTAATGGATGACCATAACCAATTTTATGTCCAAATCCCTTAAAGTTCAAATTCAAATCAATTTTTTTCTCCAAAAAATTGGAAACTTTTTTCCGAAAATACATCGGAAAATTTTTTTCCAAGAAAAACTCCGGAATTGTTTTTATCTGAAATCGAAACTTTTTCCCCTGAAAAAATCAGGAATTTTTTTCTGGAAAAAAAATTGAAACTTTTTCCGGAAAAAGATCGGAAACATTTTTTTTCCAAAAAAAACTCCCGGAGTATTTTTATCAGAAATCGGGAAATTTTTCCGAAAAAAAAATCGAAAATTTTTCCGCAAAAAAGATCGGATTTTTTTTTCAAGAAAAAACTCCGGAAGTGTTTTTATCTGAAATCGAAACTTTTTCCGGAAAAAAAGTGTTTTTATGGATGGTTATGGACGGTTATTTGGAAAAAAAATGTTTCCGATCTTTTTCCGAAAAAAGTTTCAATTTTTTTTCCAGAAAAAAATTCCCGATTTTTTCAAGGGAAAAAGTTTCGATTTCAGATAAAAACAATTCCGGAGTTTTTATTGGAAAAAAATTTTCCGATGTATTTTAGGAAAAAAGTTCCGATATTTTATTTGAAAAAAAAAATTCAATTTTTTTTTAAAAAAAGTTTCCAATTTTTTGGGGAAAAAAATTGATTTGAATTTGAACTTTAAGGGATTTGGACATAAAATTTGGTTATAGTCATCCATTAATTGGTTATGGATATCCAAATAAAAAAATAATGGATTTGGTTATAAAACCAAAACATAATTAACCGGTTTTTAGAATTGGATATGGATTTGGTTATGGTTAATCCATGATAACCGGTTAAAATGAGCCACCCTAATGTGTAGTGTGAATTGAAAAAAAAGACTCTTTTGAGTCTCACATTGCTAAAAACACACTTCATGGTAGTGTTTATATACTACAAAGTGACAACTAAGGGCATGCCCTTGGGGTACCCACTTTTATAAGAAAGGGAGACCGCACACCATGTCGAATATCGCGCGCCGCCGCCGTCCGTCCGGACCGGGCCGGGCTTGGGTCATGTGATATATTAATTTTTTAATGCAAAGAAAAAGAAAATTTTAATTAATTTTCTTTAACGCGTGTCCCTTTATTTTCGCACATTTTGAATGTGCTTTAGACCAAGTCTGAAACGGATTATTAATATCTGTAAACGGTCAAATTACGTGGCCCTGAAACCATTATTGAGTGGTTTTTCAAACCATTATTGGTGTATTACTGACCGATACTACAATGCAGTAGTTCATCGGTAGTTTCAATTAGAAACGGCTGTTTTATCCTGGGGACTTCGCGGTCGATATACTATAGTGTACTTTTCGAGTAGTTCCGCGAAACGTCTTAAAGAAAACGACCTAGTGTCGCGGTGATTTTCGGACGCCAAGCTATTGGTTAACTTTGGTTCTCAAAAATTATGATTCACCACCGAGCTTTAATTTATCCAAAGGAAAGGGAAAAGATCGAATAAACCTATAATAATTTTTTTAGAGATTTAAGGTTCGGGGGTTAGTTATACAAAGGGAAGGTATTAGCATCCTATGTATCCGTAGTACTCTACGGGAACCTCTTGTAAAATATGTATTTTTGTGCTAAAATGTTTTTGCTTGTAAAATTTGCTTATAAATGATTGAGTAACGATGAGAGAGTTTTTTTTTATTAATTTTGGGATATTCAAAAGAAAAGGAGAAAAAGGTTTTATTAATTTTGAATTGGGAAGACACAAGGTCTTTTGCACTACGTACCCACGAGGGATCAAAATCTCGTAGTTCGGGGTAAAATTTGTAAAGTGATTTGTTTTATTGATTTTAGGAGAAAAGACGAGTCGTCATCTTAAGTTTAAACTCCTTTTAATCCGCCACGAACATACTGAAAAGTTTATATCTTTTCCTGCCATATGTCGTGGGAAAATGAATTTCAACTAGAGATGACTCACGTCTAAACTCTCTTGAGAAAAAGTTTGAATTTGAAAAGCCAAGCGGCAAAAGATTTGAATTGTTTTTGTATTTTTTAGTCTTTGTGAAAATAGTTAAATACGCTTAAGTGTATTAGAGCGTTTATTGAAAAAAAGTTTGAAAAAGGTTTCTCGACGAAAGTCGAAGTTTATTATAAAAGATTTATTTTTTTGAAAATATTTGAAGGTTTTAGTTTTTGTTATTTTTTAGAAAAAAAAGTATTTTTTAGAACGTCGGTTATTCGGACCGCAAGCCATCCGGCAGGAAATCCGAAGTCACCGGAGAGTGAAAAGTCATCCGCCAAACCACTCCTTTTTTCATTCTTTTTTTATTTAACAAAAGATAATTTTGTTTCAAGGTCAAAAAAAAGTGAACAAGCAAATGTGCAAAAATAATCGCAACACGAGGTTAACGAAAAAAAAATCCCTTTTCCTTTGGACTTACATAAAATAAATCACACAATATATTTTTTTGCAATTTTATATTGAAGTAATAATAAACAAGATAAGTAATAATGCATATTTTTTTGGCGTTTTGATATTTAAATATAACATATAACATGTAAATAATGTACAAAATAAATAAATTAAATGACATTCAAGTATAATAGAACAAATAAGTAAAATAATAAAAATAAATAAATAAATAGAGCAGGGGGTGTGAATAGCAAGATATGGGGGTGTGAATAGCAAAACCTGAGGTAGGCCCAGTCCAACAGGGCCCAAGGGCGCTGCCTTTTTGTGCAAAAAAAAACAGGGACGAGATCTGGGCCGTCTGATTGATCAGACGTCCCAGATCTGATCAAGAAGAGATCGTGATGAAGAGATATTTCATATTTAATCAGGGACGTCTGATTAAATCAGACAGCCCTGATTTAATCATAGCCAGATGAGATCTGGGACGTTTGATCCAGATCTGAAAGGGCAGGAGGCGCTGGTGTATCATAAGACTATGGACTGGCACACACTGGATTGGTCCAGAGTATATATACCCCCCCACCCTAAAAAATTTTCATTTTTTCAATCTTCTTCTCTCTCTTCTCATGGCCGCCGCTCATCTCTCACCCTCCTCTCTCTCTCACGGTTGTGTTCTCTTTCTCACACAAACCTCCATTTTTTAAAACTCATAACACCAAATCCTTACAAAAACATCTCCTAATCACGAATTTGAACTTGAAAAAAACATTACAACCACAAAAAAACAGATCGAAAAAAGAGAAAAAAGATTGAAAAGCTTCAACCTTCGCCGTTTTGGGTCTCGATTTCTTTTTGCTTTCTTCTTCTTCTTCGTTTCTCTATTCTCGGATTTGTGTTACGAATTTTTTGATTCTTGATGGTGATGATGAAGGTTTCGGATCTGGGTTGTTTGATTTGGTGAAGTTTTTCGTTTTGACTCTGTTTGGATCTGGAAAAAAAGAAAGAATGTTTGTTTTTATTTTTTGATTCTGGATTTGGATGGGTTTTCTGGATTTTGTGTTATGAATTTTTTTTGATCCTTGATGGTGATGATGAAGGTTTCGGATTTGATTATTTGTTATTTGGATTTTTGTTCTGTTTTTTTATTTGGATTTGATTATGCGGCTCATGCTCAAAAATCCCCCCCCTTTCTCTGATTTTTTTCATCTGATATATACCCAAAAAATTAGGGTTTATGTACCCAAAGGATTTTGTTTGATACTGAACAAAGACAATGTTGGGGGAACAAGAATCTGAAATTGGACAAAAAAAGTACACTGCCTTCCTGATTTCCTGCAGAAACGTGTTCCTTTGCGTGTTGGAGGAAATTGACTTTGGACAAATTTTGATTTTTTTAATTAATTAAAAAACAGAAAAAGAAATAAATAAAAAACCAATAAATAAATAATAATAATAAAACTGAATAATATAATAAAATAAAAATAACAAAAATTGAAAAAACAAAATAATAATAATAATATGAATATAAATAATAAATGAACACAAAATGAGGTATTTTAAAATACCTCTCTGCCGAAATTTCGTTTGAAAAAGCGAAGCAAATCCCGGACAAAAAATGCATGACATATGGACATGAGGCGGGATCTTAGGTCAAAAATTGGGGTATGACAGATGCCCCTATTTAGGTTCCTTCATCCGAAGAGATGAAGATTGAAATTTTCATCTCGATTGGAGGAAGAAGCTTAAATACAAAATACACAATTTTGGACCTAAGATGCCGAGAATGCTTATGATGCAAATGCAAATACAAGACTTTGAATCTTGTGAGAAATTGGAATCACAAGAGACAAGCTTTTATTACTGGGGAACAGTGATATTTACAGGTGAGCAACAAAAAGTGACCCGACGGAGAGAGAAAAAACAATGATAGGGAGAGGAAAACGATCCAACTCCACTAGTGAAACAATGTAATTTTACCGGGGACAAGTTACCTACTATCATATGGATAGTTTAACAAAAGTAAATGGAAAAAGATGAGACACTGTCTACTATCGCCTGGATAGCTTAAAAAAAGACGAGTGACAAAGGATGAGACACTGTCTACTACCGTATGGATAGCTTAAAAAAAGACGAGTGACGAATGATGAGACACTGTAATAGGATAGCTTAAAAAACGAGTGACGAATGTTGCTAACTAACATATGGATAGTCTAACAGAAACAAAAATGACAAAAATTGTCTACCAACATATGGATGGTTTTGATATGTATATTACCTACTACCATATGGATAGCTTATAAAAGGTAATAACAAAAAGAGACACCGTCTACCAACATATGGATGGCTTATAAAAGACGAGTGACAAACATTGCTAACTAACATATGGATAGTCTAGCAGAAATAAATGACAAAAATTGTCTACCAACATATGGATGGTTTTGATATGTATATTACCTACTACCATATGGATAGCTTATAAAAGGTAATAACAAAAAGAGACACCGTCTACCAACATATGGATGGCTTATAAAAGACGAGTGACAAACATTGCTAACTAACATATGGATAGTCTAGCAGAAATAAATGACAAAAATTGTCTACCAACATATGGATGGTTTTGATATGTATATTACCTACTACCATATGGATAGCTTATAAAAGGTAATAACAAAAAGAGACACCGTCTACCAACATATGGATGGCTTATAAAAGACGAGTGACAAACATTGCTAACTAACATATGGATAGTCTAGCAGAAATAAATGACAAAAATTGTCTACCACCGTATGGATGGTTTTGATATGTATATTACCTACTACCATATGGATAGCTTATAAAAGGTAATAACAAAAAGAAAAGGGACTTCCACGAAGGGAATATATAACTCTGCCGGGAACTCCAAAGGAGATATAGGAAGGTTAGATTGAAAAATACAGATTTCTCATGATGAGAAGCCATCTGAAAAGTTCTTGATTAACATCTCCTGACCAGATATACTGGGAATGACATCACACAGGGAAGTTGAGAATATATGTGTTGGTACGCAAGCTACTCATAATGAAGAGATTGTCGCTTGCTGATTGAAATTAGAACTCGATCCAGGAAAAAAAACTGGAGAGAAATAGTCAAAAAGACTCTATACCCAATGAGAAATGAGCTCGACTGGGGATCTTCCTATCCGCGTATTCGGAAAGGGATACAACCGAAGCAACTCGGAATATGTTTGATGGAGACATCTCTAGATTAGACTCAATGAGGATGACTCTTTTTGTGATGTTTGAGTGATGGAGACATCTCTGAACCAGACTCACTGGGGATGACTCTTTTTGTATGAATGATAGAGACATCTCTGGACCAGATACACTGTGGATGACTCTTTTTGTGATTTATTGAAACAAGACACATGATGGTCAATGCAGTATGTATGAATGATTCTATTTGCATGTTGCACATGGATACGAACATATGTATGGACATGTGAATGACTGTATGTATGTATGTATATGTGAATGATTATATGTATGTATGTATGTATGTATGTATGTATGTATATATGTATGTATATGTGTATTTGCTGATGCATGATATGCATTTGGTTGTAGGCGTAACATTAACGAATACTATATGAAATGCATGATGGATGCATGAAATGAAATGTTGGTAAATACCATGCTTTGGATGCCAATAATTTTTGGACTTAATCGAATGTTGAATGCCAATAAAGACTGGGCTTTGAATGTTGAGCTTTTCAGGATGCCAATGAAAATTGGGCTTTGGAAGATGCCAATGGTATATTGGGCTTTTGACATGCCAATGGGTTTTGGGCTTTCTGGTTGTGAAAGTGGTGCCACTTTTATTAGAAAATTTGGAAATCTTGAAATGCATGCGTGATGCTACATGTGTGAATGATATGTTAAGAAATGCCTTAACGAATGCAGTTTGATGCATGGTTTAATGCTAGAAAGATGCAAGCGTGCAAGATGCATGATTATGATTTGTATGAAATGTGATGATTGATTGATGTATACAACATATTGACCTTGGGCTGCGCCATTGGAGGATGGGCCTTTTATTGTAGGTATTGGGTTCCAAGCAATGTTGGTTTTTTGAAAATGTCAATGAAAATTGGAATTTTTTTGGATGCTATGAGGTGATGGGCGAAACGCTAAAGCAAAGCGCCGTGATCAATGCATGATGCATGGTTATGATTTAAATGTTTGAAAAGTTTCCTCGCGTTGGGAAATGGAGAGGGGTTAAGAAGATTTTTGCTAGCATGGTCTCCCGACACCCGAGTTGAACTCAATGGTTGTATGACAGCAGCTTGCTTGAGTAGCTTTGAAAGGATGGAGAGGACTTGCCCCTAGTGTAGCCCATTTTGCCCCTTTCTTTTTTTTCTTTGAAAATCCCTAACTTTTGACTGGACCGCTCTTTCGAGTTTTCAGTCCACCAAGAGTATATTTCTTTTTTTTTGTGTCCCTAATTTTTGCCTGGACTGCCCTTTCAGGTTTTCAGCCCACCGGGACGCTCATTTTTTTGCCTAAGCCACCCTTTCGGGTTTTCAACTTAGCGAGCTGTTCTCTCTTTTTTTTTTATAGAAAGAATCAAGATTGATATGCTGATATGCAAACTTCTCAAAAAGATGTCATTTGTTATTGGTATGCAAACTTCTCAAAGAGATGTCATTTGCTGTTGAATGCAAACCTCTCCAAGAGATGTCATTTGCTCTTGAATAAGCTTCCCAAAACGGGTTTGAGCTTCTTCTTTCACTGGGGAAAGGAAAAAAAACATACAAGCCTCTTAAAGATAAGCACTTGCTGGAGATAAAATTGATAATTTTTGTTGGAAAGATTTGAAGACAGACCAATATTGGTGATTCCGCTGGGGAGAAAAAAAAATTATGTTGTGGAGTGTCGAGTTTGCAAAAATACATGCAATCTCCTGAACCACCTTCCAAACAGTAACTGCTGGGGATCAAAATTCAATCCAGGAACAATCTGGAGAGAAACGGTTAATCAAGACTTTGGTGAGGGAATATCTCAACTAAAGGGTTGTTCTATCCAAGTATGAACTGGAGTAGAACGCTGAATAAAATGCTTCCATAAGGAACAAGCTTAATGGAGATTCAAAAAATAGTGTGATTTTCTGCTTAAAGGGTAAACTTTAATTGAGAGAAGTACATACACCTTATGAAGAGAAGGGACAAATATCAAAATGCAAAGATGAGCAACGAATATAAATTCGGCTATGCGTGATGAATGCATGAATGTTATGATGTGTATATTGTATATGCTGACAAAACAGGCAAAACAGATAGACAACAAAATGGAGATGACCAAACAACACCAATACAACCGGATACTCAGCCAATCAAGATGAAAACATCACTGGAGAGAAAACAAAACCACTAATAGAGTAGATCCTTTCTTCAATGCTCAAATCTCACTAGGGGGTAGGAAAATACTTCTTGGGGGTGAACCTCCAAAATTCAATCCTCTAATACCACAATCCGTTGAAAGGGAATTAATGTGAATTCCTCTTTGATGCTTAACTGGGGAACATTCAAGTTCAGTTTTTAGTCGGGGAATGCTGAATCACCTACCCAACATATTATAACAATACTCCCAAAGGATCAATTTTATCGGAGGAGGATTCTTGGCTTAAGGAGGAAGAAATTATTTTGACAGATCTGGATTGCCCCTGGAAGCCATTTTGGGTGCCCCAAGTTTACTGTGTTGATCAAGGTAACCTTCGATTCACAACCTGCCCCAGATCGTATGGCCTTTGAGATAAACCGTTTGATCAATGGATTCACAGAGAGATTTTTCGAATCTTGAGGTGACTGCCCCAGATTGGCGATACTTGACATAATCTTTTCTCAACCAATCTTCTAGGAAACATGCCCCTAGCTGATAGTCAATTGTAAGTTTTCTTGATGTCAAACAAATGTTTTACAAGCAGAAAAAAAGTTTATTCTGAAAATGAGAATTCTAATTCAATAGTTATGTGAATCTTGAAGTTTTTTTTTTTTTTAATATATTTTTTTTTAAAAAGGATGTCGCAAAACCTTATGACCGAATCACTGGTTAGAATATGACATTTATTTTTTGAAAGACAAATATAATATGGCATATGATACCATCATAGATTTTGGGCAAAAATTATGGGAGTCGGGAACGCTTTAAAGTATGCTATCAAAATAAATCCTGCTTCAATTAGGACTTTTGAGGGTTGTAACGTGGCCTGGTTCACGGTTTTCAGAAAAAAGATTTTAAGGCTCAAAGATTATTCGTGCCCACCCATTCTTCGTGGTGTTCTCCAATCCTATGTTCGGTTTATTCAACCTAAGTTTTCATTTCTCAAAAAGGGATTTTGATGATTAAGGAGCCAGTGAGGTTTTTGGAGTAGTACACTCACCTCTTTGTGGTTGTAGTCACACAAGTTTGTCCTCTTTTTATATTGAGGACCTCGGCTTTGGTAGTCCTTTCGTATTTTATTTTCCCTAACTTTTGCCTGGACTCCTTCTTTTGAAATGGTAGTCCAACGGGATGTCCTAATATTTTGCCTAAGCCACTTGTTTTCAAGTTTGGTCTTAGCGGGATTTTTTTTGGACAAATCATGTGACGTTTGACTTTGTCTTGACCTATTGAGAGGTGATGTCTGTCTCGTTCTTTGGTGGATGAGGGATAACCATTGTGGTTGTTCCTTATAAACACATGTCCTTTTGAAATCTGAACACTCGGTCAAATCAACTGAAGACTACCCTGCCCCAGGTTATATGTAAGGTTTTTTTTTTTTACATTTAAAAGAAACTCCTACTTCAAGGCTCAAAAGGGTTAACAAGGGATTATCTTCCTTATATCTCCGGTGTTTGGGATTTGAAACAATGCCTGTACATCATCAACAAGGTTTTATTCAAAAGCACACAATCAATTTTTTTTTGCCTTTTTTATCGTCATCCTCCCTCCAATTTCCGCATAAGCAAGAAGATTGGTAGAATTTGGTATCATAAATGCCAAAAAATAATTTAATTGAAAACAAAAAATGAGTGCAACGAATGAATTTCTTCAAGACTAACATACTTATTGTGCTGAGATAAACATTCAAGAAAATAAACAAGTTCTTATATACAAACAAAGCATTAACCAAGAAAAATATAAATGACAAAAGCAGTACAATGCCAAAATTTGGGGAGAATTTTCATCTGGACTTGAGCATTTGCAACGATCCATTTCAAATTGGTCTTCCCCGAAATTACAAACGAGGACACTCGGGACTTGAACCAATCTCGTCGATAGCAGCCATAACCTGAGATCGTACGTTTATTTGAACAACCCTCAATCATATCCACCTTTGCTCGGAGCGTAGCCACCTCTTCATGAAGCTCGTGGTTCTCTGGCTTAGACCCATCTTGATTAGCTCGGTGTTGTATTTTGTGACACAACTTGACTGGACAGAGAGAAAAAGACACGAATAGATCGCCAGAATGCGAAAACTTGACTGATGAATGATGCATGAATGCAATGCAAATAATTTTTTTTATATTTTTTATTTTTAAGGAACTTAATATTAATTGCAAACGTCGTAAGGATACAAATTTTTTTTTATATTTATTTTTTTTTAAAACGGAAGGATTACAAAACCTACGACATTCGCAAATGTAATCCTAAATTCCTTGAAAATAAAAAATAATGAATTTTTATGAATGCAAATGCTATGGTATGGAAAGATATGGTCCGGAATAGTTTTGAATGCCAGTTATATTGTAACATCCCAAATTTTCAAGACATTAATTACACACATTTTAATTGAAAAGACTATTTTATTTTCGTATTAAAGAATCAAATAAACTAATAATAGTAGATAATAATTATTGTGATAATAAATCTCTCAAAAAAAAAAAAAAATAGTTTAGAGTAATAGTAATTACAAAAGATTAAATTGATCTTGAACACAAAATTAAATTCTGAACGACTCTTGGTCTTTTACTACCCAAACACTCAATCTATAGCTGGTCATAATTCTGGACGCTTGCGAGAATCTTTCTCGACAAGTCAAGCACCAATGTCCATGAATCTCGGAGTCTCAACTACCGCTGTGCAACTTTGATCTACTGAATTATTAACCTGGTCAAATTTATTCATGAGGGTCGCTCCCAAAATATAAGAAAACATCAATCAAATATACATACCTATTCATATTGACAGCTCATAACTACCAAGAATAAAATAAGTAATTAACGATCACTTACCGCATGACACCGTATATACTCCTCGCTAATACCTTGTCAAATCCTAGTTATTGTTCTACATGAAAACCTAATGCAACCTATATGATCCGGATATCACCGCTCCGCAGAGTAAATTGTCCCACCATTGGACACAATACCCCACCGTTGGGTATTAAGATTCGGTACCCCACCGTTGGATATTATTCCGAACCTCACCTACACCGTTAAATGTATGAATGCCCTATCACTGCTAAATTATTTACACCAGAAGTTACTCACACCGATAGTAACTTAGTCACCAACCAAAGTACACAATGATAACCACAATCACCAAATCCAGAATAAGTCAACGGTAAATCAATAAGAAAATAAACTCATGTATCAAAAGAATTCATATATCATTTACGCACGCCATAAAAATCAAATATAAGTACATGCTATAAATAAAATAAACAAACAACGGAGGACCCTCTTACCTTAGGGGCAATAGTTCTTATGATTTTAAGCCGCAGTCTTTGTTTCTGCTATGTTCCCACCTTCACAATAAAATATATACCAACTTAATTTCAAACCTCATTAACTTACGATTCTTATTCTAGACTCGGGTTTAGTTAAAGTATGATCTATTACTACTTAATTATGATAAATTTCCATCACACTAGCAACTAAGACACCTACTTTATAGTCTTGAAGATATCACCGATGTGAAGATAAACACATACCATATATATATATTAAAGCTACCAACTGAAACTAATGCTCTGATAGTCTAATTCCAATTAATTACAATTTGTCTCAAAAGTTATAATGGACAGGACAACCTATTCATCTGGCTTTCATAAATAAAATCAAGGTGTTTTATCAAATACTATTTCATTAAACAAGTTTTAGAAGTTAATTAAGGTCACTAGCCATGGACTCAATTTTTGTTCATATGTTAAACCTAAATCAAAACATGATACGTGAAAAGAATTCCATAAGAATCAGAAAAGTAGCCTAGAAGGGTATGTGAATTCTTACTTGTGGTACTACACTTAGATGATGACTTCTGTAGCTTGAGCTTTCCTTTGGTTCTCCGTATAAAACAGTAAGTCTAAATTGGTTATTAATAGTCTCTCTATTAACATACTTCCCTAAATAAAGGGCACTATCCTGATAGAGTAGAAAGTGGGATTCTGATCATGTACATAGGAAAAGGAGTTACTATTTGTTTTTTTTTCTTTCGATTCATGCTTTTACTTAAATAACCTTTTCTATTGATTAAAAATTAATAACTTGTACATCTGATCATATGCATTGTGAAACTAAAATAAGGATATCAATTAATTATTCATGAACCATAACTCAATCATATAATAAAAAATTTATTTATATAGTAACATTATCACCCAATGTCATAAGAATAAAGTACTTTCATACTGAAATATAAAAATATTTTAGCGCATAAAATGATAAAATACCCGGATGTTACATATATGGTGCTAAAAAGTTTCCAAACTACCCCCCTCACATGTAGATTCTAAGCTCCCAAAATGGTTCCAAAAATCATTGATCTTATTCGAAAGTATCACAGCCATTGTGAATCCTCACAAGCCCGCAACACCTCCAAAAAAAAATCTCTTTTAGGTGTGGCCTTCACGTCAACCCTACGAGATATCCACCAAGAAGGTGAACGCTTAACCACCAATTAGGGTTCTAAACAGAGTTCCCTAATAACATGCTTCGAGGTTCTAGACTTGTTTAAAAGGTCCCTAGAGTCACGGATCCAACGAGAAAATATCATCGTCATTGCAAATCCTCGCAAGACAACGATATTTTCAAGAGGGTCTACTCTAGGCGTGGTTTTCATGTTAACCCTACGAGGTATCCACCAAGAAGGCCAACACTCAACCACTAACTTATCTTAAGTGTTTGCTCAAGTCCGGGTAGAGGACTTTTCTCTCATAAATATTAAACCCAGGCATATAAGCATATAAAGCAATATAAAATATACAAGAAAAAATAATAGCACAAATATAACATATATACAAGTTAGGCTTAACCCTCTTGGGGAGTCCCCAGTGAAGTCGCCATTTCTGTCGCGGTGATTTTCGGACGCCAAGCTATTGGTTAACTTTGGTTCTCAAAAATTATGATTCACCACCGAGCTTTAATTTATCCAAAGGAAAGGGAAAAGATCGAATAAACCTATAATAAATTTTTTAGAGATTTAAGGTTCGGGGGTTAGTTATACAAAGGGAAGGTATTAGCATCCTATGTATCCGTAGTACTCTACGGGAACCTCTTGTAAAATATGTATTTTTGTGCTAAAATGTTTTTGCTTGTAAAATTTGCTTATAAATGATTGAGTAACGATGAGAGAGTTTTTTTTTATTAATTTTGGGATATTCAAAAGAAAAGGAGAAAAATGTTTTATTAATTTTGAATTGGGAAAACACAAGGTCTTTTGCACTACGTACCCACGAGGGATCAAAATCTCGTAGTTCGGGGTAAAATTTGTAAAGTGATTTGTTTGATTGATTTTAGGAGAAAAGACGAGTCGTCATCTTAAGTTTAAACTCCTTTTAATCCGCCACGAACATACTGAAAAGTTTATATCTTTTCCTGCCATATGTCGTGGGAAAATGAATTTCAACTAGAGATGACTCACGTCTAAACTCTCTTGAGAAAAAGTTTGAATTTGAAAAGCCAAGCGGCAAAAGATTTGAATTGTTTTTGTATTTTTTAGTCTTTGTGAAAATAGTTAAATACGCTTAAGTGTATTAGAGCGTTTATTGAAAAAAAGTTTGAAAAAGGTTTCTCGACGAAAGTCGAAGTTTATTATAAAAGATTTATTTTTTTGAAAATATTTGAAGGTTTTAGTTTTTGTTATTTTTTAGAAAAAAAAGTATTTTTTAGAACGTCGGTTATTCGGACCGCAAGCCATCCGGCAGGAAATCCGAAGTCACCGGAGAGTGAAAAGTCATCCGCCAAACCACTCCTTTTTTCATTCTTTTTTTATTTAACAAAAGATAATTTTGTTTCAAGGTCAAAAAAAAGTGAACAAGCAAATGCGCAAAAATAATCGCAACACGAGGTTAACGAAAAAAAAATCCCTTTTCCTTTGGACTTACATAAAATAAATCACACAATATATTTTTTTGCAATTTTATATTGAAGTAATAATAAACAAGATAAGTAATAATGCATATTTTTTTGGCGTTTTGATATTTAAATATAACATATAACATGTAAATAATGTACAAAATAAATAAATTAAATGACATTCAAGTATAATAGAACAAATAAGTAAAATAATAAAAATAAATAAATAAATAGAGCAGGGGGTGTGAATAGCAAGATATGGGGGTGTGAATAGCAAAACCTGAGGTAGGCCCAGTCCAACAGGGCCCAAGGGCGCTGCCTTTTTGTGCAAAAAAAAACAGGGACGAGATCTGGGCCGTCTGATTGATCAGACGTCCCAGATCTGATCAAGAAGAGATCGTGATGAAGAGATATTTCATATTTAATCAGGGACGTCTGATTAAATCAGACAGCCCTGATTTAATCATAGCCAGATGAGATCTGGGACGTTTGATCCAGATCTGAAAGGGCAGGAGGCGCTGGTGTATCATAAGACTATGGACTGGCACACACTGGATTGGTCCAGAGTATATATACCCCCCAACCCTAAATTTTTTTCATTTTTTCAATCTTCTTCTCTCTCTTCTCATGGCCGCCGCTCATCTCTCACCCTCCTCTCTCTCTCACGGTTGTGTTCTCTTTCTCACACAAACCTCCATTTTTTAAAACTCATAACACCAAATCCTTACAAAAACATCTCCTAATCACGAATTTGAACTTGAAAAAAACATTACAACCACAAAAAAACAGATCGAAAAAAGAGAAAAAAGATTGAAAAGCTTCAACCTTCGCCGTTTTGGGTCTCGATTTCTTTTTGCTTTCTTCTTCTTCTTCGTTTCTCTATTCTCGGATTTGTGTTACGAATTTTTTGATTCTTGATGGTGATGATGAAGGTTTCGGATCTGGGTTGTTTGATTTGGTGAAGTTTTTCGTTTTGACTCTGTTTGGATCTGGAAAAAAAGAAAGAATGTTTGTTTTTATTTTTTGATTCTGGATTTGGATGGGTTTTCTGGATTTTGTGTTATGAATTTTTTTTGATCCTTGATGGTGATGATGAAGGTTTCGGATTTGATTATTTGTTATTTGGATTTTTGTTCTGTTTTTTTATTTGGATTTGATTATGCGGCTCATGCTCAAAAATCCCCCCCCTTTCTCTGATTTTTTTCATCTGATATATACCCAAAAAATTAGGGTTTATGTACCCAAAGGATTTTGTTTGATACTGGACAAAGACAATGTTGGGGGAACAAGAATCTGAAATTGGACAAAAAAAGTACACTGCCTTCCTGATTTCCTGCAGAAACGTGTTCCTTTGCGTGTTGGAGGAAATTGACTTTGGACAAATTTTGATTTTTTTAATTAATTAAAAAACAGAAAAAGAAATAAATAAAAAACCAATAAATAAATAATAATAATAAAACTGAATAATATAATAAAATAAAAATAACAAAAATTGAAAAAACAAAATAATAATAATAATATGAATATAAATAATAAATGAACACAAAATGAGGTATTTTAAAATACCTCTCTGCCGAAATTTCGTTTGAAAAAGCGAAGCAAATCCCGGACAAAAAATGCATGACATATGGACATGAGGCGGGATCTTAGGTCAAAAATTGGGGTATGACACCTAGTACGCGACTCAGCCAATAATTTGTTTTCGTTGCCATTTTTGAAAAAATCGTTTTCTGTTTTTTTTTATAAAGTCAGTAAACCGTTTTCTAACACTATTTAATATAACACTTTCAATTCTTTTAAACAAAATATTACTCCTTCCATTTTTTGTCTTTTTAGAATAGTAACATCAAATTAAGAAAGCGTATTTTTGTATCTTATCTTCATTTTTTTTCAAACATTATACAATTTTATTTCTTAAGTTTTTTCGTTTTATTTTGGTCTTTTTAGAAATGTTGGACATTCAATACATTTATATATATATATATATAAAATAATTACACATCAACAAAAGGTATACGGACAACTAAGATGTGCTGCTAATCCTTTTTGAATAGCAAAATTCAATATTTGAAAAACTACATCTCTAGACCTAGGCATCACGACATTACAATGCATGATCTTCATTATACTCTAATTTTAATCCATCAATACTTTTTTTCACACGTTTTCTCTTTCCAAAAAATTTAATTTATTATGTACCAAAAATAACAAAAATTAATTTAATATGTTATGTACCAAATTTTTATTTTTTTTTAAAAAAACTTTAGTTTTTCAAATATATAGCATAATTAATTTTATTGAAAAAGATAAGAGTAATTAACAAATGATATAATTGACAAATCGTACCATTTTTTTTGTTTTTTTTAAAAAAGAGTAGCAAAGAACTACTGCCTCAAAATATATAGATCCATAAGAGACAAGAGATATACAAAAAAAGGAGGGGGACTAGGCCAAGAACCTCCTTACATATGGATAAACCTAAAACTAGGCTTACCCAATCTATCGTCAACAAAAGAAGAATAAATTTGAGGGGGAAACTCATTCCAAAAAGTAAAGTTATCCAAGTCTAAACCAAGGTTAGCTAGCTTATTTGACAAATCGTACCATTAAAATATCAAAATAACAGTTAAATAGGAACGCTAATTTTTTTTTTTTAAGTGGAGACTTGTCAAAGAAGCAAGTCACCTAGAGATATATTAATAACTAATAAGGAAAAAGAGAAGATCAACAAAAAAAAGAGAGGGGGGCAACACCAAACCCTCTATGAAAATTAAGAGAATCTATATAAAAAGGCAGAAGCACCGAGGAAAGTTGCATTGCAATTCCTAAACAAACTTCCACAAGAAAATGGATCAGGATTGCCAAGGGATGAATCATCAATATTACCTTCGATCCAATTGAGAATAGGAGGTTGCCACAAAACTTCTTTGATGTCTAGATGGTGCACTTTTCTAATTTGAACATTGAAGGTTTTGAGAATGACAATTTTTGTAATTGACGAATTAGCATTCAAATTGGTATTGTTACCCGAAAGAGATACCCCAGAGATGAGAAGGTTGAAAGCAGTGCTGAGATGGATGACCTTATCATTAAACCTCTTTTGATTCCTGCAAAACCAAATGACATTGACAATATTGGCAATAGCAACAAGGATAACCAGCTTGCACGGGGGGAGCTTTGGGATGAACAAAGTCTAAGAGTTTCCCCAAGAGTGGTGAAATAACAGGGGACATGAAGAATTGAACTAAGCCAAGTCCAAATGTTTGTGGCAAAATTACAATTCAAAAAGAGGTGAGTTGTAGATTCAACAGCTTTACCACAAAGACTGCAGATGGATGGAAAACAACAACCTCTAATAGCCAAGTTTTCATCAGTAGGAAGCTTACCATGCAAGCTTCGCCAAATTAGGAAGCTTTTCGAAGGAGTTATAGAAAGGTTCCAAATAACTTTGGCCCAAGGAACTTGTTGTCCGAAACTGATAAGCATCTTTGAAAGATAAGTTACCATCATGAGAGTGATTCCAAAGAAAAGCATCATCCGAGGCAAAGAATGGAATAGTGATTTTGTTCGGAATACTGAGAAGATAAGGATAGGCAGCTATCAAGTCATTAGAGAATTTCCAATTACTATATTCAATGAAACAACTTACAGGAGCTTCAAGTCTGTGATACAAATGAAGAGGGATATTAAGAGTGTTAACCAAAGGTTCACACATCACGAATCATTCCAAAAATTAACAATTTCACCACTGCCAATACACCATGAGTTGTTCAACATGATGTTGGAGAACTTGTGTTTGACACTACTCCAAATAGAAGAAGTAATGTAGTAAGAAATAAGTTTACCATTTTTAATTACTCTGCATCTTAAGAAATGAGCCAGTGACGGTCGGAATGAAGAAGCTCCCAACAGAGTTTTAATTTACCAGCTTCATTAATCTTAGAAAGTGATCCAAGACCAAGACCACATTCATTAAAAGGCAAACACACCTTGTGCCAAGCAACAATAACCAACTTCCTTTAATCAACACATCCACTCCGAATGAAGTTTCTCAACCATTTTTCAATGTCTTTAATTAAACTGACTGGCCATGCATAGATAGAGATACTGTAAATAGGAACACTAAATCCAATGTCAAAAAACAGAGGTAGTAGTAACTAAATAATTTTATTATGTATGTTAAATAAGCTAGATGTATGAACGAATTATACATAAATGACACAATGCCCTCCTAAGAAAATTATATGATAGATTCATTTTGGTCCTCACACAAATTTCTGACAAAATTAAAAGTCAAATTAGGGGGTATATTGGATTGAGATTTCAAGAGATTATTTTGACTAAAAAAGTCTCGAAGATTTTAAATGATTTCGTGAGATTATATTGATTTTAAGAGATTTTTTTCAAAAGATACAATCAAGATTTTTAACACATGATTTGAATGGATTTTGAGAGATTTTTTTAAAAAGACTTTTTACGATCAAGATTTCACAATACTTCATATATTAGGAAAATTTCAAAAGACTCAACATATATTAAGAAAATTTCAAAAGACTCAATAAATTTTAATAAAAAAATTATAAGAGTAATAAATAAAAAAAAATTATTTTTTTTTGGAATCCAAAACAACAATAAGAATAAAATATACGATGAAAAGTTTTGTGTGTTTTTCTTTACTACGATGTTGGAAATAAGAGCAGGTAGAGCAAGTGAATCATCGATTAACGATTATATATATAAAAAAATGTAATTTTTGATTGTTAAACCAACTGCATAACTCACTTCAACGGTCGGAATAACAAAATTAATAACAAAAGTGTTGAATCCAATATGAAAAAAAGTTGCAGAATTTGTTCAAAAAGAAAACTTGCAAAAACCATATTTGATAAGCAAGTGGAGAAAGAAAAGAAGAAGAAAAATTCTGGTACAGTGATGATGAAATCTGAAAGCAAAAAGGAGAGTTTGAACAAGTTTCAATGTTTTTGGTGAGATTGTTGGAAGAGTGTCTCAAGCTATGAAGCATGGACATCGACACGGACACGACACGGACACCGACACATCGACACCGATAATAATTTGAAAAAATTACATAATTTAGTGTAATCATAAGTATCGGTGTTGGTGTCTGACACCGACACGTCTAATTTGAGAGGTGTCTGTGCTTCACAGGTCTCAAGTGTATTTTTAATTAAAAAGTCTTACGAAATCCAGTATATGAAAGAATCCACCAAAATATGTTGATTTTTGAATACCAAATAACATTTCATAAGTCCTGTCTTAAATACCACAAGATTTGATTTGATTTTATAAAAATATTGATCGAATACCAATAAAAAAATTTAACATAAAAAAATATTTTAAAATTCATTCAAATCTCAATCCAATACATCCATTCCCCTTAATCTTTTTGACATTTTTATATCGGGAACAAATTAGTTTGCCCCAAGTTGGAATCAATTATTCCCTCGTCTTCTCTTGTTCAAAACTGTTTAAAGCACTGAGTTACTACTTCACGAAGATTCAATCCGTTTCTTGCGAGTCCTTGCCGCTGCGTTCTAATCCATCGGAGAAGAAGAAGTCACAACTCCACGGCGGCGACAGCTAGGTATTTCACCTTCTCCGACTCAATTTCATTTTCTATTTCCCGCTAAATTATTTTCCTGCATGAAACTTCAAAAATGATTTATAGGTTTTCTTTTCGCCATTGTTTTTTCTGTTTCAATTCAAAACAACTTTGCTAGACGTTGAATTTCTAAGTTATTTCATGTTCCGTTATATTGCACAATTTAATTTAATTCCATTTTTTTATTAGGTTTTTTATCTGAATAAATTCTGATTCAGTTGATAAGATAATGATTCAAACAAAGACAGGGAAGGGAAAGCATGATATTGAAATGAGCGAAGACAAATTGAGTGATTTGCCTAATTGCATCATGGTTCACATTTTATCGTTTTTGAACACTAAAGATGCCTTTCGAACTTGTATTTTGTCCAAAAGATGGAAGCATATTTGGAAATATATTCCCACTCTTACATTGCATTACTCCAACTTTTCAACTTTGAAGAGTTTTGACAAATTTGTGTCTAGGGTTTTGTCTCTTCGTGATAACTCTATTGCACTGAACACGATTGATTTTTATCGTAATGGTAGTATTACGTCTGGCTTACTTAAAAAGGTTGCATATTATGTTTTATCTCACAATTTCAAGCTCCTTCAACTAGGAATTGATGCCAAAAGTGATATTGGTCACATTCTGCCTTGCATTTCATCATTTCAGACTTTAATATCACTTAAGCTATCAATTTCACCTAAAGGTCGTTATAATTTTGGGAGAACGTTGTTTCCTAAATCACTGAATTTACCAGCGTCGACCTTCTTGCATCTAGGACATTTTATCTTTTGTGCTGGTGCTGGTGACGGTGAAGGATGCACAAATCTTGTGCATATCAAGTGAGACGCTAGTCAGTTTAACTATGCGTAATCATTCTTTCGATGTTTACCAAATCGATCTATCTGCTCCAAGTCTTTGTATCTTTTCTTTTATGGGTATTCCTTATCAGAAGTTCTGTGGAAGCGGTCTTTCTTCTGTTAAACAAGCAAACATTGATGCAGAAATGTTGGCAAATTACTCTGTGCCTCCTTTGGTGCTACTCAGGTTGCTGTACGATCTTGCTAATATCAAATCATTGACAGTCTCTGCAAGCACTCTTCAGGTACCTTAACTTGGACTTTCTTTGAAGTCACTGCAAGTAAACATTGAGGCTTTTATTTCCAAGATGGTTTTTTTGTTTGTTTCTAACTTAAGTAAAAAAATCAACTGTGTTTCGTAATTGCATTAAACTGTTTCTAATTCACTGTCATCCCTTATTGCATAGGTTATCTCCTTTGTTCCTGACTTTTTTATGGCTAAGCAGCTACCATCATCCTTTATGCGTACCTTGAAGTCACTGAAAGTAAAGCTGAAACCACTTTCATATGGATTATCCATGGCATTGAAAATTGTCAAGTTAAAAAAAGAATTAAAATCAGGATTCGAACCATCTTCACCCATACCTGATGGAATCCTGGACTATTTGCTCCAGAACTCGCCGTCGGCAGATGTTGACATCGTAGAATGCTCAAGGTGAAATGCGCACTCATCTTTTTAAAATTTAAAGGGATTCTGAAAATTGGTTTGATTATCGATTCTTTTTCCCTAGATCTCTCTGGTTATATATAACTCATAATCAGTGGATAAATTACTGGTCCCTTGGGCAGAGAAACAAATTGCACATGCACAATAATGTTGTTATACAATATCAAATTAAGTCGATGTTTTAAGGCAATGATAGGATTGCTTGCACTAATTAACGAGAGTTAATGGTGGTTTGAAATAAAATTTCATTTTGAGGGATTCCAATTTTTAATTTATGAAAGAAAAGAAGAAATGACTAATTCTTGTATGTTGAAGAAATTGAAGCTAGAATCTTTGTCAATAACTACTACTTGAAGAGTAGAACTGTTGATTAAAAGTCAGAAGTAAAATCAACTGGAAATATTCAAAGAAACTAAAGATTTAGGTGGCTTTTGCGCAAATATTGGTAGTTGTGTTCTATATATTTATTTTCTGGAAAATCCGCATATGTTTTTGTTTCTGATGAATTAACGAGCCCAAAATTGCATTTTCATCTAAATCGACTAAGCTACTGGAACTAAAAATGTTGATAGACCCAAGATGAATACCCATTGCCCTCATTATGAACAGTGTTAATATACACATCAAGACTACTTTGATAGATAGGTATATAGAAGGGTTTTTATTGTGGTTTTGATATTTTCAAATTCTTCCACTTTGTTTCAATAGAAAATGGACAGAACTTTTATGTTCTGATAAAATTTGCTTGCTTTTAGATGCAAAATAAGGAATTTGAGTTGATATAAAGTATAGATGTGATCGCCTGGAAAATGATTTCAAGTTTTGATGAACTTTTCAAGTTAGGTACAATGAGTAATGGTTGTCAACTGCGATACTTTATACTGATTCGGAATATGTATTTATATTCTGTGCATCAGTGCATCTAGTATTGATGACTCCTTCAACCATCTAGCCCCGCTCTCATCTTCGCTTTATCTTGAATTCCTTCAGCCTTCTTCTAATGAGGTATTCTCACATTACTAAATTTCTAATTATTGTGTGTGCTAGATACGAGTGTACTGTACATATTATTGTATGTTTAAGTTTAACCTAGAATAGATTCTATGCTTAATAATAGTTAAACTATTATCCTTAAATAATTGAAAAAAAGCTTGTTGCATCTTCCAGCATGTTGTTCATGGCCTGCATCGGCGGATAAAACACCTAAAGCATGTGGAAGTGCAGACAACAACATATATTGATCTAGCAAAGGAGGTGATATTTCGGGAGAGGGAGGAGATGCTGTCTCTCAAAGAGCATACCATGATGTTGTCAAAGACCATGGAAGTCCTACTGGCTACTGCCATATAGGTGCATGAGGCCATGAAGCTTCTTGAGCTATAACCACAGCTGGACGAACACGGCTTGAATTAGTCACAGTTTTGTGTGTGTATATGGGTGCATTTCTTGACGTTAACACATTTTGAGATGTACTACTAGTAGTATTTGATTTGTTTTAATCATATTCGGACCGGTCGGTCCAATCAATCCAATTGGAATTGCTGCACGAGCTGGCTCAATTGTTATTTTAAGGTTCTTTACACGTATCAAAAACTAATAATTTAAAAAAAAAAAAAGAAGAAGAATCCTGGAAAATAAGTTATGTGATCCACTCGCCATAGACCCTACTTCACATTCCTTTCCACCCGGACATACATAACAGAGCGGATTTGAAGGTATTTTCCTTAATTTTAATGTATTTTCTCTTTTTACCATTTTTTCGATAGCAATTGAACACGACTTTGCTCAGATTTTATAAATTTGCCGTAGATTTGATTAGCTTTTTTCTCAAATCTGCGTTCCATTATATTGCTGAAATTGTTTCCATATTGTTTTCATTTTTCTACTTGCGTAGGTAACTGTTGTCAGAATAATAATGTCCAATAATACTGTGCTTGAGAAAATGATTCCACCCAATTCAAAGAGATGAAGGCGTGATGGTGAAGATAGACTCAGTGACTTACCCAATTGTGTTCTCCTTCATATTTGTCATTTTTGCACGCCAAAGATGGAAGTTTCTTTGGAAAACTATTCCTACCCTTATATTGCATTCCTCAAAATATTTCACTAAGTATTTTGCTACATTTGTGACCAAGATTTTTTACTCTTCGCAATAGCTCAACTGCACTACATGCAGTTGATCTTGACCGGCCGGGTAATATTGAGCCACATCTTCTTAACTAGCTAATTTCACCTTTTGTGATAGTGACAGTGCTGAGTATGCTGAGCCCTTTTCAGCCTTCAATTGCTTGAATAGTTTGACCATTTGTTATCGTACCGGAAGGAATGCACCAACTCTCAGCATATCAAATGCAACCCTTGTCAATTTAACTATGCGTTGTACTTCATCCGACTTTAACAAAATCAAGTAGATATTGATGTATACTTATTTTTTCGTGTTGTGATTTTAAGCTGGCTGCAAGACCTTGTTAATGTAAAATCATTGACAATCTCTCGAACTTCTTCAGGTACCTTGCCATGTTTTGAGGTTTCATGTTTACTTTGTTCTTAAGATTTTATTTTTTAATCTCCATATTTTTTCAGAAATCAAGTGCCTTGCTTCAAACTATTCTTAATTCACCCTCATCCCTTTCTCTCCTTAGTTCCTAATTTATTCAAGGTTAAACTTCATTCCTTGTATAACTTGAAGTCGCTTAAATTAAAAGTGAAAGGAAGAGTTGTAACATCTGCATCAATATGTTATGGGATAGTAGACTTCTTTCTTCAAAACTCGCCAACCGCAGAAGTTAACTTGATCGATTACCGGGCTCACCTCAAATTATGTGGTTTCCTTCGAATAAGGTACATTATTCTTTATGGTTGATCAAGCGATTTACTTTAGTTGATTTGTCATTTGTTTAACCAACCTTACAAGTTACAATGATTTATGTGTCAACCTTTATTTTGGATTGCAGGATAAAGCATGACCTGGGGTAAGTGTTGTATGATCACTTGACCTTTTTCATTTATTCACATTTTCCGGTTGTGACTTGTTGTGATGTTGTTTCTGATGGAATGAGGGGCTCAAATTAAAAACTAAAGTTGTGATTTGTTTTGGCACTAATAAGTCTTTTTTATTTTATTTTTTAAAAACGTACTTTTGCAATGAAACTCTTATATGATTGTTCTTTCCCTTTTCATATGGAAATGAATTCAGAGCATTCAGTTTGGGTGCAGTCAGACTGCAGTCAACTGCTCTGAACCGTTTGATTAAAATCAGACGGTTGAGATCTCAAGACAATTTTAAGTTTTTAAAATTTAAATATTTTAAATTTAAACTTTGAACCGTCTGATCTGAATCAGACGGCTGTGATCATTCTGACTGCATGCAGTCACTGTCAACGACTGCATTCAATCCATATCCCTTTTCATATGCATTCGAGGTTTTTTGTGACCAAAAATTTTAAAACAACAACCGGTTTTGATTTTTGAAAATTTTAAACATAAAACCAATTTAAACATGGCATAAAACAATATATCTTGCCGACCCAAGTTCGATCATTTGGTAAAGATAATTTAATCAACAAACAAGTTGGTAAAAAATAACTCATCTCACAATAACGTATTACGTATGTTAGAATCTATTAATGGTATATGGATGGATGTGAAATTTTGTTGGTGATGGTTAGTAATTTTGTTAGAATCTATGTTTAGGACTTTGTTTGAGTTAAATTTTGGATGGGGAATTATTATTATTATTTTTTAAAGGCAAATGCTAACAGTGTCCCCGGAGCATTTTTTAAGACTTTAAATAGTAAGTTTTTTATAGAATTTTTATGAAAATACGTAAAATTAACGCATTGAAAATTGTAGTGGTAAACTTTTTGAATAAAGAGTATCTTGGAGACACTCGTTAGCAAAACTCTTTTTTAAATTAAGAATATTATAAAATATTGTTTAAAATATTTTAATGTGGTTGAAGTATTACATAATCATTTATAATGTTCTCCTTCAAACTCTTCCAAAAAAATTAAGTGGGTTTTTTAACCCTAATGAGCCAACTTAAGATTTTTGCTAACTCTAATCAATATATCATTGGTTCACTTTGATGCTAAAATAAGAGACATAAGATTATTGTATTATTTGATGTCTCAATTTCGTGTTTGATGAGACATGATGATATGATCACTTAATCATATAATTTAACATATTTGTCTCTTTAGTTAAAAAATTTATCTTAAATATGTGTCGAGTCATTAGAATAAGATAAACAAATAATTTACTGATTATCAATATTAAAAATAATTTAAAATATAAATAAAAAAACAATTAGACATTAAATTATAATTAAAATATTAATAATTAAATTTCAAAACAAGTGTCCCCGTGAGCTTAGCTCAGTTGGTAGGGATATAGCGTTATAAACGCAGGAGCCAGGGTTCGATCCTTGGACACTCCACTTATCCACCTTTAAGGTGGAATTTCTAGCCACTAGGCTACCTGACCAAAAAAAAATTTCAAAACAAGTATCATTTTGTCATAAGGATAATTTTGTAATCTAAATAATAGAAAAATTAAAAAAATCTATTAAAATTAGAATGTTTAAAAATAAAATAATTATTAAATTTACAAAAAACGACTATTAACAAATTAAATAAATATAATTATCCTGTCTTTGCGCATAAAACTAGGCATGGTAATAAAACTCATACATGCGGGTACCCGCCCAAATCCTACCCGCTTTGACGGGGAAAACTCGAGTTGACTGGGTTTGAGTTTGTGTATGGGTTTTTCCCGATTTCAAAAGATGAGTTTGGGGCGGGTAACAGGGACATTGATATCCACCCCGAACCCGCCCCGCTTATGTTAAAATTAGAATTTACCTTTTTGAAATTAGAAACTCTTAAACAATCTCTTAAATTATATTTATATGTTTATTTTTTATTTTTAATTTGAGTAATAAACAAATGATTTTCTCTATTTCTTTTCTTTATTTAAAAAAATATTGTTAAAACAAAATAATTTTGGATTTTTAACCTTTTTTTAATACAAAAATACAATCATAATTCACGTGGAAAGAGGCGTAACGGGATACCCGAACCCCGTTGGGTAGGGGTTTGAGGTTATACCTTTTATCCCCGCATGAAATTGTAATGGGTTTGGGGAAACCCGAACTTTATGGGTTTGGGTTTGAGGAGGGCAAAATTCGCCCCTGCCCCGTTGCCATGCCTACGTAAAACGGGTTTTGGTGACCCTAAATTATATACTTAAACCTTTTTTTTATGTAGGATAGGATAGGATTATGAACAAATTAACCTATTCTTAAACCAAAAGAAAATTCCAAAGGATTGCTTGCCGCCTCTATGTGTTCCCTCGCCAATTTGAACCCTCAGAAAACGTGAATGCAACTGTTGTAGTAGTGCTGGAAGTGGAATTCACCCACGTTGGTATTATTTCTCATTCTCTTCTAAATCACATTATCATGCATTATTTCTCAGTTAACTTTTGTTCCATTGTATTGCATAATTTAATTTTGTTTTCTTTTCCTCCCTTAGGTGTTTATTTATATAAATAAATTCTAATTCAGTTGATCAGATAATGATTCAACCAAAGACAAAGAAGAGAAGACATGATATTGAAACAACTCAAGACACACTTAGCGATTTACCGCAATGCGTTCTCGTTCACATTTTGTCATTTTTGAATGCTAAAGAAGCTGTTCAAACTTGCATTTTGTCCAAAAGATGGAAACCTATTTGGAAATATATTCCCACACTTAAATTGCATTCCTCGAACTTTTCCACTTTGAAGAGTTTTGACAAATTTGTGTCTTGGGTTTTGTCTCTTCGTGATAAGTCAATTGTACTGCACGCGGTTGATTTTCATCGTAACGGTAGTATTGAGTCTGGCTCACTTAAAAGGGTTGCAAACTATGTTCAATCCCGCAATGTCAAGCTTCGTCAATTAGGCATTAATGTCAAAGGTGATATTGATCATATTATGCCTTGCATTTCTTCGTGTCAGACTTTAACCTCACTTAAGCTATCAGTTAACCCTAAAGGTCGTTATAATTACGGGAGAACATTGTTTCCTAAATCATTGAATTTACCAGCGTTAACCTGCTTGCATCTAGGAAATTTTGCCTTTTGTGCCAGTGATGATGGCCGAATTGAGCCCTTTTCAGCCTTTAAAAGGTTGAATAGTTTGATCATTGATAATTGCTCGGTGAATGATGCAGAAATCTTATGCATAACAAGTGAGACACTAGTTAATTTAACTATGTGTAATCATTCTTTCGACATTTACCTAATCGAGCTATCTGCTCCAAGTCTTTGTACATTTGCTTTTATGGGTACTCCTTATCAGATATTCAGTGGAAACGGTCTTTCTTCTGTTAAACAAGTAAACATTGATGCGGAAATGTTGGCAAATTACTCATTTCCTATTTGGGTTCTAGTCAGCTGGCTGTCTAGTCTTGCTAATGTAAAATCATTGACAGTCTCTGCAAGTACTCTTCAGGTACCTTAACTTGAAGCTTATTTTTTTATTTTGTTTTCAAGATACTTTTTTGTTTCTAACTCATGTCAAAAATCAACTGAGTTTCATAATTACATTAAACTGATTTTAATTCGCCGTCTTTCCTTATTGCATAGGTTCTCTCCTTAATTCCTGACGTTTTGAAGGATAAGCTGTCGCTGTCATCCTGTATGTGTAGCTTAAAGTCACTGAAAGTAAAGCTGAAACCACTTTCATATGGATTATCCATGGCAGTGAAAACTGTCAAGTTAGAAAAGGCATTAAAAGCGGGATTTGAACCATCTTCACCCATACCTGATGGAATACTAGAACTTTTGCTCCATAACTCACCCTCAGCAAATGTTGACATCGTAGAATGCTCAAGGTGAAATGTCCATTCATCTTTTTAAAGAGTGATTCTTAATTTTGGTTTGGTTTTTCACTTCTTTTTCTGTTTCACTTTCCGTAGGTATCTCTGATTATGACTAATAATCGGTGGATAAATGACTTGTCCCTTGTAGAGAATCCAATTGCACATGCACAATAACATTATTATATACAATATCAAAATTTAACCAATTTGAAGCAATGATATGATTGCTTGTATAAAAAGACATTGTTATTAATGTTTGATGTTGTCGGGAACAATATTAGCGAACCAACAATGGCTTGGTGTGATCACACAAAGATTTGGTATAGTGTAGAGTTAAAGGGTGTTAAGTTGAAAGTTTGAGTTTTTATTTATATGTTTCTTAACAATGAGTTGATGATTTCACTTGGGGGCTCGGGTATACGTGAAGACTAGTTTGATATAGATGGGTTTCTATTGTGGTTTTGATATTTTCAAATTCTTCCACATTTTTTCAACAGAAAATGGATATAAATTCAGAGTTTTAATTAAAATTTGTTTTGCTTTAGTTGCAAAAGAAGGAATTTGAATTGATATAAAGTATGTGTTATTGTCAGGATAATCCTTTCTAGTTATGAGGAGTTTTTCAAGTTGGTACAGTGAATAATGATTTTCAATCGCAATATTTTACTTTATACTAATTAGGAAAATGTATTTATGTTTTGTGCACCTAGGTTTGACGACGCCTTTGACCATCTATCTCAGTACTCATCTTCGTTTTTTCTTCGATTCCTGCAGCCTTCTTCTCACAAGGTATTCTCACATTGCTAAAATTCTTACAATTATGTGTCCTAGATATGAGTATATTCTGTTCAACTTGTATAGCTTTATTAGTTATTATGAATGTTCGATTATAAGCGCTGTTTAGTGGAATATATGTTAGAATGTGTAACTTATAGATTCCATGCTCTATGAAAGTTAAATTATTATTCTTAAATAATTGATCAAACGCTTAATGCATCTCTCAGCATGTTATGGATGACCTGCAACTGAGGGTACAACATCTAAATGAATTGGTACTGCAGACAAATAAGTATATTCATCTAGCAAAGGAGGAGATAATTCAGAAGAATGAGGAGATGTTGGCCCTCAAAGAGCATATGAAGATGTTCAAAAAGACCCTCGATGCCATAGTGCGACAGATGCACGAGGCCATTAAGCTGCAACTATAGTGTCAAAACAGTCAGCGATATTATCATGACAATTATAACCAGGATGAACATACCTTGATCCCCTCCCATAAGTTATAGTTTTTGTATGTGCGCGCGTATTTTTTGAGGTTCAAAGTTCAAACACATTTTGAGATGTACTATATTTGGTTTGTTTTAATCATATTATATTCATCAGTATTTTGGAACACAAGCTGGTTTGATTGAGGTATTGCTTTGATTTTTTACTGACTAGGTATTTTCACTGGAAGCACACCAGTCCAATTCTCAAAGTATGCATTGTGTGTTTTCTTTGTTCAGCTATCAATCATTATTTAGATTTTTTTTCTTAAAAGTTTTATATTTGTGATGCATACTGTTGGATAATATAGATTGTTACTAGAATTAAAGTGTAAATCATATGCTTCCTTATTAATAGCACTAGATAAGTATCCTTACCGATAGCACAAATATGTTACCTTTGAAATGATGATATATGTTTGTAACATGATTCTTATTTTGTAAATGTTGAAAATACAAATGATACTCCAGTTAAAATTTCTCGCAAATAGTGTTTAAAGTAAAATTTGATTTGGAAATTGTTTTTTAGTTGTTTGTTGCACCGGTCTCATTGGGCCATGACATCTATGAGAATATTTTGGATATAAAATTCTATCTGATATCAAAATATTCAATATATTCATCAGATATCAAATGTGGGGTGAGACTTTAACTTGGTAACTTTAAAGGATGAAACTCAATTTCTCCATAGATTATTGATGATTATAAGGGTCACTTTCATTAATAAAAATTTCTCAATTTTCCACAACATTAAGTTAAATTTACACTTGTTTGATTCAAAAAAAAAAGTTAAATTTACACTTAAACTTTTTCATAAAATGTGCATTAAAATAATAGAAAAGTGAATCCTATTTACTATCTGGAAATAATTTCTATTTTCATTTTTTTAAAATTTGTATTAATTTTACTTGCTATTAATGTTTATAAGTTGAATTGGTGGCACCCAGCCATAAAGGCCACATGATTGATGGGGCTGGACCAAACGGGATACGTCTTCCTTGATTCCAGTTTGTTGGATAGTTACATTGTTTTTTTTTTTTGAATGACAAATATATTATTAATAACACTCCATAAGTATAAGACATACTAATGGAGAGGAATAGTACAAAGTACAGTAGCACAAAAACAATATCAATACATACGCCCCATCGCCTAAAAAGATCCAAACACAGACTAAACTTAAAGAATGACACTCCTCGGCCTCTAAACCACCAAATAATACATCAATTCGATTTACAAAGACACCCTAGACTCTAACTCCCAATCTCAAATCAAAATTAACCGGCCCATCGGAATCCAAGAAGCATCTTCGCGAGCCAAAATCGATGGTCAACGGTAGCAAGAAAACAAGTCCCGACTCGTAGTTTGCCACCAAAATAGTCAATACCGACGTGGAAAAGGCCAAATCAGATACAAAGAGACCTGCAAATCTCAACAGATTTGGAACCAACAGGGACTCAAAGACGAATCCACCAAATCTCAACAGATTTGAGAGCGGTCAGAGAATCTCGTATCGTCGAAAGCCAATCACACGCAACATCAACCACACCACTCCAACACCAATCCACCACCACCTCGTCGAACTGCCACCGGAGCACATAACACCAAACCACAATTTCCAAACCTGTTGAAACCACCACCACTCCAAAACTAAAACTCATCACTATAATAAGTAAAACATAAACACATAACACCAGAGCCACACCAAATCTAGCGCCACACCATACCTCACAAAACGCCACTAAACAATACACACCAATCCCACCTCACCACCTCCACCAAAAGCCACCACAACTAGATCCAGCGAACCACCACCGAGCCACCACTAGATCCAGCGAACCACCATGTTTCTGCAAAAACAGCGGAAACCACCAGACCAAAGAAAACCAGCACCTAGCCACCACCCGTCCAAACCTTCGTAAACCAAATCTCCAGATCCATAGAAGCGGCCGGATCCGGAGAAGAAGAAAGGAAAAAACGAACGGAGAGTCACCAACCGTCTCCGTTCTGAACACGGTGGTGCGGAGGACAAACCGCCTCCTCGTCGCACCACCGCAGTCGCCTGGTTTACATGATGAAAAAATGGTTTGGATTTGAGGGAGAGAAACACAGATCTAGTTTTAGAGAGAGGTTAGTGATCTAACCTGTTGATCAGAAAGGAGTGATGGTCAGAGGTCCGTCGTACTGTAGCGTCAAGCAACAATTCACCATCGGAGGGGGGGTTGTACCTGCAGGCGCTCCGATGCCAAAGTCAGAGAGAATACAAGCACAGAGAATAGAGAGAGAGTGAGGGTGAGAGAATATAATTGTGTACCTTGCTCTCCTGTCAAGGAGAGCTTATATAGTTGCCCCCAGCGCTGGGCCAAAGGTCCTCTTAATGGGCTGTGATGAGCAGCCCAATAAGATAGACTGACAGGATAACTCCTTGAATAAAGGGCAAGCTGTTGACAACAATTATCTTGCTTGAGCGGTTCCACGATCTTAGGAGGAGTGGATGAGCTCAACGGATTCATGTCGAGCACGTAGAGTGCTTGTGCGTGCTAGTCTGTCGGGCAGGAGCAAGCCCTTATTGGGCCTGCCCTATAACCCGAGCAGGAGTGGATTTGGGCCAGTTCCTTGGCCCAGTCCAGAACAGGAGCCCCCAAGCCATTGCTCTTAGTCATAAGAGTAGTGGCTTTAAGTTCAAGCTCGTGTGTCGAGGACAAAGTTTTTGTTTGCTCTCCCCTTTTTACGAGGAGACGCTCGCGGGGAGCTTTTTTGGGCGTAGTGGTTACGAGGAGAAGTTGTTATAAATTCGTGCTCGTAATTCTTGCTAGTTTTGTTCGCAGGAAAGCTGGTGTCGAGGACGTTGTCGAGGAGGCTTTTCCTCCGTCGTCGAGAAGAAGTTTGAAAGTTTATGTTCGTTACGAGCACGTGCCCGTAACAAGACTTGTTTTGTGGAATAATTTCCTACTCGCTTGTCGAGGAGAAACATACAAAGAGTCCACGTGCTCGTGACGCGTGGTCTGCTTGACGAGACTTGAGAAGACTTGACATTCCGCATGGTGCTGCCATGTGTGTGGGCTACGAACAGTCACCATCAATGCCTACGCCTCTAGGTCGTAATTTCCTCGTTTCACGAGGAAGATTATGGACCGTTAGATCCTTGCACCTTTTCGTTTTACGCGAGATTTGATCAAGAACGTTGGATGAGATTTGATCATAGCCCTCAGATTTGATCAATGGTTGTGGTTGAAGGGGTGCGTTTTTTCGTCTGTGCATACGGACTTGCAGAATGGTTATAAATAGGAAAGAAGGAGAAGTCTTTTCATTTCTTCCATTTACTTCTCCATTTGCGTGTTCTGCTGCTGCGCTTTTACTAAGAGCTTTGATTCTCCATCAACATTCATTTTCTCCAAAGTTCACGTTTTTCTTCATCACCAAAGGTATTTGCTATTTCCTTTTCTATTTAAAATCCCCATCTTTGATTTCACTGTATTTGTGTTAAAAAGGTTTGATTTTTATTTTTTGGGTTTTGATGTGGGTTGTTTTCACCATATGTTGGGTGATTGGTGGTGGTTTTGGCTTTTAACAAAGCCACTGCCTTTGTTACCCTTATGCGAGTTTTGGCGTTTGGTGGTGGTTTTGCCACTGCCAAACGCCTTTTTAGGGTGTCTGTCGCAAAATTTTGCATTAAAGGCGTTTTTCTGGAAAAGTGGGTGATGAACAATGATGAACATGATGAAGAAGATGAACAATATTGTATTGAATTTCTGGGAATTCTGGGTTTCGCGTCGAGGAGAGCTTCATGGCTTCTCCTCGTTGGCTTCGAGCACACACAATGTTTTTTGTGTTCGCTGGGAACTTTGTCGGGGACCTTCTCCCCGTTTATAACTTTACGAAGTTGTATTCGTCAGAAATATCTGTCGGGGACCTTCTCCCCGTCTGGTGTCCCCGGAATCCCCGTGTCTCCCCGTTATTTAACTTGAATTAGTTTATTTTTGATTTTCTATTTGATGAGGGCTTTGGTCGGGGACAATGTCATCGCCATGTTTAACGCCCTTTCACTTGAATTGCGGTGGAAAGATGGATTTGATTTGATTGTCGAATTCACTTTTATTCACTGCTTTTCAGGTATATCAATGGCAGATATCGAGGAGTCGGTAGAGAGTCACCGGCTGGTCGACACGATAACTGACGAAAGGCTGGCATGGGTTGCGCCCGAGCCACGGGGAGTGGCTTCTTCGATAGTACAAGGGGATCCGAGCGTGCACTCGATAGTCGAGGACAGAGGAGAGGGTGACCCGGAAAATTGGGAGGTCCACGTGCCCGAGGAGGGAAAACGAGTTTGTTCGGAATTCTCCGAGGGCGGGTTCGCTATGTACGAATTCGCCTTCAAAGACTTAAGATTCAGGTTGCCCTTCAGCGACTTTGCTGTGGGCGTGTTCGACAGGTTGAGGTTGGCCCCCTCTCAGCTGCACCCGAATTCACTGGCTTTTATACCGGCTTTCGAGCATCTTTGTAGTTATTTAGAAGTCGAGCCTACTCTGCCCTTATTCTTTCGTATTTTCAAGATCCAACGACAAACCGTTCGGGGAACGCAAGGTTGGGTATCCTTGAAACACCACCAGGCGAAGATTTTTAGGATGTTCGTGGACTCTGTCCGGGGTTTCAAGGAACGATATTATGTGGTGAAACCAATGTCCCCGGCAGCGCGAGCGTCCATTTACAAGACCGTTGCGGTTTTGGGTGAGAAAGGTGTCCCCGTGCCCCAAGAGGTTCCATGGTTTCCTCTTTGCTGGACGGACAGACACTTCGCCTTGCCCACGGATGCGTATATGGTTCGGGATGAGATGCTCTCCCCGGCGGAACGGGCAGGTTTCAGGAGGTTGCGAACTTACATCGCGGGTTTCCAAACCGTGAGATTCATGACCAAGGCGGGTGTGCCCGCGAAGGATGCATTTGGGAATTCGAGGATAGAGCCTCGTTTTGTGAACACCAAATCTCTGCTCGAATGTACGAGCAAGGAAGCTAGGGATTCGTTGTTGGGTATAGCCAGTTTCCTCCTGCTCGGTTTTTACTTGTATTTATTTCAATTGTTTATTTTTTGTGCATGTCGTTCTCCTCGGATAACTAACTCTGCTCGTTTATTTGTCTTCGCAGGTAAGATGGCAAATTTTGCTAACGAACTCGTAAAGATCGCCGCCGACAAGAAAAGGGTGGCCAAAAAGAAGCCTTCCCGTTCTTCAATGTCACATGTTATGCTCTCGGCTTCGTCTACTCCGGGCAGCTCCTCGTCTCCTGCTGGGGCCAAGGGAAGTCCCTCCATTGTCAAGCCTCCCGCTGCGAAGAGGCAAAGGGATGACTTCGTGATCGACCTTGATGCTGTCGAGGAGACAAAGGGGTTCATGTTCCCTCCCCTATTCGGCCTGCCCGGATATCTCAAACAGCACCCGGCGACAATTTTGCGGTCGGAGAAGGATGCTATTATGAAGTTCAGCTCCAAGGAGCTAGGGGCCCAACTCGCCCAAGATTTTGCAGCCACTCTCCGACTGGCGGAGACGGCTATGGTGCTGAACGAGAGGGGCCCGAGCAAAGACGTGGAAAGGCTAACGAAGAGGAATGTCGAGCTCGAGGCCGAGGTGCTGCATGGGAATACGGTGACCGACCTGAAGGGCAAGCAGGAAAATTATGCCAACCTGGCCGCTGATCTGCGCAAGTCCGAAAAGGAGGTGGCCGAACTGAAGATTACTTGCGCTGCAGAGAAGAAGGGCAAGGAGAAAGCTGAGGACGAGCTGGAGTCCCTTCGACAGATGATGGCTCCTGTTGTACCCTAAATTTTGCCCACTCTTTTATCACATATAGTGTTTTATGTTGGATTATCTTAAAAATGTGTGAAGTAGCCTGTTTGGTAATACCAATGGTTTATAAGTGCATGTGAGCACAAGGTCACAAGTTTGAGTCTCACTTAAGTCTTTTTATGTGTTTTATTAAAAAAAAAGAGAGTCACAAAAATTGTTTTTTTAAATTTATTATTTTTATTTTCGATTTTTTATTATTATTATTGGAAAAATATAAAAAAAAAGTATAAGATCTTAATAAAAAAATATATAAAGAGCAGATCATGCAAAAAAATATATAAAGATCCCAAAATATAAAATAAAAAACAACAAAAGAATATAAAATTTTACAAAATCTGGAGGGAGATATTATAGAGACTTTGTCCCCAAGTTTCAATCAAATCGGTCATACAAATTTATTCCAAAAATAAACCTAATTTTTACCTATAAATACCACAAGAGTTTCACACTAAAAAAGAGGAACAACTAGCATAAAATCTGGGAGAGCGCTACAATTCAAGCAGGTCAGTTTCTCACTTCGTTGTTTTCTTATGCACATCTTGATACTTGTCTAATCATTATTTGAGTTTTGGGTTATATTCGTAAAGGAAAAGAGGAAACATAAACAAGTTTATTTTAATTTGAATTTCTTAGTTGCTTTGATTATTTGTGTTTTGAGACTTTGTTTGTGTTTCTAGTTTACAAAAACGTTTAAAAAGTGATTTCGGTGTTTTTCTTTAGTTTTTAAAATCATAAAAAACAAATTTTTGAATTTCTTTAGTTTTTTCTTTAATTTCTTTAGTTTCTAGTTTTTTTTCTCACTCTATGATTTATTCAATTTAAAAAAATAGCAAAAAAACATAAAAAATAATGAAATCATAAAAAACAAATTTTGGTTTCTTTTTAATGCATGTAAATTAACTTTTGGTAAATAAATGGATGAAAAAGAGATGGTTTGGTGTATATCACTCCCTCTCCCGATTACCCGGATTCTTGACGTATGGCTCGTAACTTGGGTAGTTGTCATTCTAAACATTAAAATAAACTTCAACACACCAAACCTTACTATTTTCGCGCCCCTGTGCGTTTATTTTTCAATCCAATAAACTTTTTTTCGCCTAAGCGCGACTAACATATTTTCATAAATAAAATCAACCAACCAACAATTATTTTCTACCCAGAACTGCGTGTAGCTTTGAATTTTCCATTGCACCCGGGAATACGTAGGAGCGAGATTCGTACATCTCGTCAAGCACACTAATTAAAAACCTAATTTTTTTTCCCTTTTTATAAATATGTTTAATAACTAATAACTAATAAAAAGCATGCAAATAAATTAAAACACTATTTTTAACCCTAAAATTAATGAGAAGGTTCCCGTTGAATACAACGGATGTGAGGGGTGCTAATACCTTCCCCTCACATAATCGACTCCCGAACCTGGAAATGGTTGCGATGACCCTCTTTCCATTGCTTTTAAGGTTTTATCGATATTTTCCTTTTCCTCTGGGAATAAATAAAGTTCGGTGGCGACTTTACTGTTTAGCGAGCATTTTCCGCTCGCGCATTTTTCCACCCGCTTCAGCTGGCAACTTCACCGGGGAATATTAGAGAGTCAAGCCTATCCTTGTTAGTTTTAGGGTTATGGATCCTCCCGATTGTTTGCTTGCTTTTACTGTGTTTTATTTCCTTTTTTTTATTTATTGGTTTTATCTTTAAGCTTTATTTATTTTGTTATTTCTATTTATTTCTACATATATCAGCTGTGGGGTGGGATATTATTTGAGTAAAGCTCTACACCCGAGCTTGGAGAAAAACTTGAGATAAGACGGTGGTTGCGTAATGTTGGTCCTCTTGACGTATGGCTTGTAGGATCGGCATGAAAACCCCACCTAGAGTAGATCCTCTTGAAGGTGTTGTTCTCTTGCGAGTATTTGCAATGGCGGCAATATTTTCCGGTTGGGTCCGTGACTCTAGGGACCTTTCTAGAACCCAATGACTCCATCTAAGGGAGACCCTTTGAATTGGCTAGCCCAATCTCGTTGGGAAGTTCTGAATGAGGGCCGTGACTTTGGTTGTCGCCCTCAAACAAACAAAAAACCCTAGAACCGACATGTGAGGGGATTTTGTAGTAAAGATTTAGAACCAGCATATCGTAGGAGACCCCCTATCTAGGTTATGTATTTCCAATTACCCTACAAGCTTGTTCTTGAGGTCACATCCTGACCTTCTTTATTCCCACCACATCTTGGCATGTCATTAAATTTTTTTAGCATGCCTTAAAAACGAAAAGGAAAATACGTTTTTGCATATCCATGCACTTTCATACATCTGCATACGTGCATCTTCATACATTTGCATCTCATATCAAAAAACTCATTTCATTTCCCTTCAATTCGCCATAAAACTCATATCTTTCCCGCCGCAATTCTCAAGCTAGCAGGTTTCCCGATACTCAAAAGGAACTTGAAACACGTCTCAAGAGGATGTGGAGGAACTCCGAAAAGGTCAAAGGTTGTTGAGAGAGGATGTCAACCATTTGAAGACTCAGATGAACTTGGTCATACAAATCCTATTAAAGAAAGAGGACGAACCCTCGCCAAACCTGCCACAGGTCTACCCTGCGCCGCAGATACCCCGACCATGGGTGATGTCTCCACGTCAACAACAGCCACAAAAAAATCGATATCCACAAAAGAGTCAACCTAGTCTCGAGAGAAGCAATGTGCCTTTCGATCAGATGCACTTTGATGCTGTACCTATGCCATATGATCAAATTTTGCCGTACTTAATCCAAAAAGGGATGGTTGAGCCAAGACCCCTTCCTCCTACAAAGAAGCCGTACCCGGTTGGTTTTGATTTGAACACTAGGTGTGACTATCATGTTGGGTCACCAGGGCACAACATCAAGAACTGTAGGGCCTTCAAGTACAAGGTCCAGGAGCTTATCGATCGCAAGCTGATATCTTTCAAGGAGGAACCCCATTCATGAATCGCCACCCCTTTTACAAACCAAAAACGTCAAGGGGGCATCTTCAAAGTCAATGGTCCAACAAGGAAACTCATTCAATAGGATTACTAGGTTTTCATTCTCAGTTGTAATTTCATTCCTGCTAAGTTTTGTTTTCTTGAAATTGTAATATTTTGATTAGGTATTTTAATGAAATTCGCATGCATGTTTTGAATCTATCCATTCATATTCACTCTCTTCTTATGTCATCTCTATCTTTTCATTTCACTTCTCATATGTTAACAAACTTGGTGGGGAGGATGATGTAAACAAATAATGGAATTTGCTGATATATGCTTTTATAAGTAAACCCGGCTGATGATGTAAGGCATTGTTTCAATTCCCAAACACTGGAGATATAAGGAGATAATCCGTAGTCAACCCCTTTGAGCCCGTAGACGGTGTTCTTTCTATTTTACTAAAAACCCTTAATCTTAACCAGGGGCAGGGTAGTTTTACAATTAACTCAATGATGCATTTTGATGCAAGAGAATCAATCCTCTTCATTAAGAGGTTTAAGTACATTATTTCCATCATGTGCACCATCCAACATGGAGGGAATAATGAGAGGATAAATCATGTACACCATCCAACATGGAGGGAATAATGAGAGGATAAATCATGTACACCATCCAACATAGAGGGAATAATGAGAGGATAAAAAACATAATCATTGATGTGACAGTCATAACTTTGCTGAGCTAAAAGCAAAATCTCATGAGAGCTGTTCAAAAAAAAGAGAGAGCCCGCTAAGTAAAAACTTAGGCAAAATTAGGGCATCACGATGGACCGCAAATTCAAAAAAGTTGGTCCATGCAATAATATGGATTAAATAAAAAACAAAGGGAAACAAGCTTATAAATACAAAAAGAAATGACTGCCACTACAAGAGTCTCATTAGTGCTTTGACCATTGTCCTTACCTCCATCACGGTAAGCAACAAAAGGCTCTTGCCGACCAAAGAAATTTGTTGAGTTAATTGAACTTAGGAATGGAGAACAACAAAGTAGATGGGAGGGTTAAAATCAATTTTTGAACCTTATATCCTTTGTTTCTTAAACCGTGAACCAGACCACGTTACAACCCTCAAAAGACCTAATTGAAGCTGGGTTGACTATAAAAGCAAATTCGGCAAAATTGTTAAACTGACTCCTCATGTTTGTGAATCATCAATAACATTTTTTCTAATAATTTCTATCACTCTCAATTGGGCCAATCTTCTGGCCAAATATCGCCCATTGTAGATTGCTAAACAACTTTCAACCTCAAAACTTGCATGTGCATTGCGTCGAAATTACTTTTCAAGATAAACAATTTCACTCGCAAATTAATACTTAGCATCAAGGAAATGTCAACAAGGAATCTGATCACAGGTGAATCATTTTAAGAAACTCCTAAAAAGGGGCAAGTCAACTAAGGGGTCCTACTAATCAAGAGCAAATCCCTATAACCGAGGGGCACATCATTTGGATATCTTATTGATTGGGGTCAAGATATTTCAAGAGTGGATCAAACCTTCAAAGCACCAATCAATCAGGGTCATGCTTTTCAAAGTTCAAGTGTTGGGGCAGTCCGAGTCAAAGATTTAATATTAAGCATACCTTTCAAGGATTCAAATACTGGGGCAACACGTGTTTATCCCCCATGGATAGAGAGGAGTTCTCGTTCCCAGTTTGATGCGGCCAAAGATAAAATGCCCAAGAAAAAGAAATAAAAAAAAAAAATCAAAGTCAAAAGCTCGCTAAGTCGAAAACCCGAAAGGGAAGCTTAGGCAATAAAGAGCGTCCCGGTGGATCGAAAACCTGAAAAGGCGGTCCAGGCAAAAATTAGGGACACCAAAAAAGGAAATACACACCCGGTGGACTGAAAACTCGAAAGGGCGGTCCAGGCAAAAGTTAGGGATCTTCAAAAAGAGAAAAAAGGGCAAAATGAGTTACATTAGGGGCAATTCCTTTTCGTCCTTTCAAGCCGCTCGAGTATATGATGCATCAACAACTATTGAGTTCGACACGGATCGGGGAATCATGCTAGGAAGACATCCCATATGAAAAAATTTCCTAGTCTTAACCATTCTACCACCCACTACAAGAAAACTTTTGAGAACATTCCAAATCATAGTCATGCTTGCATCATTTTAATGCATCAATCATATCTGCATCATTCTAACATGTCATCCATGCATCCCACCTCATACTTGCACATCAAATCTCCTAGTAAAAGTGAACTTACTTCCCTCGAAGTCCAATTTTTGCCGACCTATCATGCATCGACCACACATTTCACATAGCGTGCATTCACGATACATCATGCATAAATAAATGCATTAACCCAAAAATCATGCATCAAAATAAGATCATGCATACATAACATAGGCAGAAGATTTCTACCTTAGTTTGCAGTTCTAGAGCCCTACCTAATTTGGCAATATGAGTTCCATCCTATTTGGGAGTTTTAGAGTCCTACCCTATTTGCAATCTTCAGAATCCTACCCTATATGACAATTAGAGTTCTACCTTATTTGAAAGTTTAGAGTTCCATCTTTGTGAGGCCGACAATTTAGAGTCTCATTCGCGCTGGCAGTTAGAGTTCTACCTTATTTGCATGTTTAGAGTTTTATCTTTGTTTGGCTGGCAATTTAGAGTCCCATTCGCGCTGGCAGTAAGAGTTCTACCTTATTTGGATGTTTAGAGTTTCATCTTTGTGTGGCCGGCAATTTAGAGTCCCATTCGCGCTGGCAATTAGAGTTCTACTTTATTTGGAAGTTTAGAGTTCCATCTTTATGTGGCCGGCAATTTAGAGTCTCATTCGCGCTGGCAGTTGGAGTTCTACCTTATTTGGAAGTTTAGAGTTCCATCTTTATGTGGCCGGCAATTTAGAGTCATTCGCGCTGGCAGTTAGAGTTCTACCTTATTTGGAAGTTTAGAGATTCATTTTTGTTTGGCTGGCAATTTAGAGTCCCATTCGCGCTGGCAGTTTAGAGTTCCATCTTTGTTTGGCTGGAAATTTAGAGTCTCATTCGCGCTGGCAGTAAGAGTTCTACCTTATTTGGATGTTTAGAGTTTTATCTTTGTGTGGCCAGCAATTTAGAGTCCCATTCGCGCTGGCAGTAAGAGTTATACCTTATTTGGATGTTTAGAGTTTCATCTTTGTGTGGCCTGCAATTTAGAGTCTCATTCGCGCCGACGATTAGAGTTCCATCTTTGTTTGGCTGACAATTTAGAGTACCATTCTCGTTGGCAATTTAGATTTTTATCACCAGTTTGGCTGGAAATTTAGAGTTTTCATTCACGCTGACAGTTTAGAGTCCCATCTACTCGGACAAAATTTTGGGTCCTTTCGTATTTAATTATCTTCCACCACGAGTACATGAAGACAGCCGTCAATCATGTTCTTGAGTAAAAAATAATTAAATAGGGGCAGCTGTTGTACCCTAAATTTTGCCCACTCTTTTATCACATATAGTGTTTTATGTTGCATTATCTTAAAAATGTGTGAAGTAGCCTGTTTGGTAATACCAATGGTTTATAAGTGCATGTGAGCACAGAGTCACAAGTTTGAGTCTCACTTAAGTCTTTTTATGTGTTTTATTAAAAAAAAAAAAGAGTCACAAAAATTGTTTTTTTAAATTTATTATTTTTATTTTCGGTTTTTTATTATTATTATTGGAAAAATATAAAAAAAAAAGTATAAGATCTTAATAAAAAAATATATAAAGAGCAGATCATGCAAAAAAATATATAAAGATCCCAAAATATAATAAAAAACAACAAAAGAATATAAAATTTTACAAAATCTGGAGGGAGATATTATAGAGACTTTGTCCCCAAGTTTCAATCAAATCGGTCATACAAATTTATTGCAAAAATAAACCTAATTTTTACCTATAAATACCACAAGAGTTTCACACTAAAAAAGAGGAACAACTAGCATAAAATCTGGGAGAGCGCTACAATTCAAGCAGGTCAGTTTCTCACTTCGTTGTTTTCTTATGCACATCTTGATACTTGTCTAATCATTATTTGAGTTTTGGGTTATATTCGTAAAGGAAAAGAGGAAACATAAACAAGTTTATTTTAATTTGAATTTCTTTGTTGCTTTGATTATTTGTGTTTTGAGACTTTGTTTGTGTTTCTAGTTTACAAAAACGTTTAAAAAGTGATTTCGGTGTTTTTCTTTAGTTTTTAAAATCATAAAAAACAAATTTTTGAATTTCTTTAGTTTTTTCTTTAATTTCTTTAGTTTCTAGTTTTTTTTCTCACTCTATGATTTATTCAATTTAAAAAAATAGCAAAAAAACATAAAAAAAATAATGAAATCATAAAAAACAAATTTTGGTTTCTTTTTAATGCATGTAAATTAACTTTTGGTAAATAAATGGATGAAAAAGAGATGGTTTGGTGTATATCACTCCCTCTCCCGATTACCCGGATTCTTGACGTATGGCTCGTAACTTGGGTAGTTGTCATTCTAAACATTAAAATAAACTTCAACACACCAAACCTTACTATTTTCGCGCCCCCGTGCGTTTATTTTTCAATCCAATAAACTTTTTTTCGCCTAAGCGCGACTAACATATTTTCATAAATAAAATCAACCAACCAACAATTATTTTCTACCCAGAACTGCGTGTAGCTTTGAATTTTCCATTGCACCCGGGAATACGTAGGAGCGAGATTCGTACATCTCGTCAAGCACACTAATTAAAAACCTAATTTTTTCCCCCTTTTTATAAATATTTTTAATAACTAATAACTAATAAAAAGCATGCAAATAAATTAAAACACTATTTTTAACCCTAAAATTAATGAGAAGGTTCCCGTTGAATACAACGGATGTGAGGGGTGCTAATACCTTCCCCTCACATAATCGACTCCCGAACCTGGAAATGGTTGCGAAGACCCTCTTTCCATTGCTTTTAAGGTTTTATCGATATTTTCCTTTTCCTCTGGGAATAAATAAAGTTCGGTGGCGACTTTACTGTTTAGCGAGCATTTTCCGCTCGCGCATTTTTCCACCCGCTTCAGCTGCCGACTTCACTGGGGAATATTAGAGAGTCAAGCCTATCCTTGTTAGTTTTAGGGTTATGGATCCTCCCGATTGTTTGCTTGCTTTTACTGTGTTTTATTTCCTTTTTTTTATTTATTGGTTGTATCTTTAAGCTTTATTTATTTTGTTATTTCTATTTATTTCTACATATATCAGCTATGGGGTGGGATATTATTTGAGTAAAGCTCTACACCCGAGCTTGGAGAAAAACTTGAGATAAGACGGTGGTTGCGTAATGTTGGTCCTCTTGACGTATGGCTTGTAGGATCGGCATGAAAACCCCACCAAGAGTAGATCCTCTTCGGGCAATGACTCTGCTCGTGTTCTGAGGTCAGAGTTTACCTTAAACATTTTTAGATGAGCGCGGGTGCCTGCGACATCTGTTGTCGAGGAACTCTGCTCGTTTTAAGAGCTGATGCTGCCTTTGCGTAGATGCATGGTTGGCAAATAACTTAGCTATAATATTGTTTCAACTTTTGGGCATTCCACGTTCGAGAGATTTCCTTCCCCTGGAGGGTTTTGAGGTGGTATGCATCGTTGTCCGTTTTGCCGCGGACACGATATGGGCCCTCCCAGTTGGCTGCGAGCTTGCCCTCGTGAGAGTCCTTTGCGTTTCGTCTTAAGACGAGGCTGCCGACTTCGAAGTCTCTCTTTATGACTTCGGTGTCATGTCGAGCAGCCACCAGCTGTTTTAATGAGGCTTCTTTGAGAGAAGCTGCTGTTCGGATCTCTTCGACGAGATCCAGCTCTTCTCTCATCGCCTCGTCGTTCATCTCTTCGTCGAGGGGGGCTTTGGTGCGACGCGAAGGTTCTCCAATCTCCACGGGAATGACTGCTTCCGTCCCATATGCTAGACGAAAGGGTGTCTCCCCGGTAGTGGAATGAGGGGTAGTTCGGTATGCCTACAGTACGTGGGGCAGCTCCTCGACCCATTGTTTTTTTTTGCATCGCCTAGCCGCCGTCGCAGTCCGCGCAGGATGACTCTGTTCGCGGCTTCTGCTTGCCCGTTGGTTTGTGGGTGCTCGACGGATGTGAAGTGATGTTTTGTATTAATTTTGGCGAGGAATCCCCTAAATGTCTTGTCAGTGAACTGTGTGCCGTTGTCAGTGACCATAGTCTGGGGTATCCCAAAGCGGCATAAGATATCTCTTTTGAAGAAACGTAGAATCCTAAATGAAGTTATTTCAGGGAGTGGTTCTGCCTCTACCCATTTGGTGAAGTAGTCTACTCCGACGATGAGGTATCTGCATTGAAGGTTTCCTCTGGTGAAGGGACCGAGGATGTCCATGCCCCACCATGCAAAGGGCCACGGGGACAATAGTGACTTGAGCTCGTGAGGAGGAGCAAGGTGCATGTCCCCATGCCGTTGGCATTTGTCGCACTTTTTAACGTCCTCTTTAGCATCTTGCTGCATAGTTGGCCAGTAATATCCTGCTCGCAATGCTTTTCTGGCCAGGGAGCGACCCCCGAGGTGCTGTGAATTAATTCCCTCGTGTATCTCGCGAAGGATGTAGTCGGCAGTGGTCTCGTCGGCACACTTCAGGAGGGGAATGGAGAAGCCCCTTCTGTAAAGCTTATTGTCAAGGAGGGTATACGAGCACGCTCTTCGTTTGACCGTTGCTGCCTCCTTCTCGTCGTTAGGTAGTGTTCCGTGCGCTAGATAATTGTATACTGGGGTCATCCAACAGTTGGCATCCCCGATGGCGTTTATGTCGAGGACCCTCGTTGGTTTTTGTATGCTCGGATGGATGAGGATTTCCTGGATTACGGATTTGTTTCCGTTCTTTCTTTTCGTGCTCGCCAGTTTTGACAGGATGTCTACTCGTTTATTGTATTCTCGTGGAACGTGCTGTATTTCAGCGGAGTCAAACTTAGTGATTCTTTCCTTCACTAAGGCCAAGTACTCAGATAAGTTGTCATTTTTGGCTTGGTATTCTCCTAGGACCTGCGATGCGACGTGCTGTGAATCTGTATAGATTTTTATTTCTTTCGCGCCCACGTCCTCGGCGAGACGCAGCCCTGCGAGGAAGGCCTCGTATTCTGCCTGGTTGTTCGAGGTTGGAAAAGACAGTGCTAACGAAACTTCGATAAGGATGCCTTCCTCGTTTTCGAGGATGATCCCTGCGCCCGCTCCTGTTGCGTTAGATGCTCCGTCGACGAAAATGGTCCACTTGTTCGCTCCGTCTGTCGAGGAGGGCGAGCAAGTCATTTCGGCCACGAAGTCGGCCAACACTTGGGCTTTGAGTGCTTTTCTGCTTTCGTAGCGGATGTCGAATTCAGAGAGCTCCAATGACCATTTCAGCATCCTGCCCGCCATGTCTGGTCGGACAAGAAATGACTTGATGGGCTGGTCGGTTCGGACGACGATCGTGTGTGTGAGAAAGTAGTATCGCAGTCTCCTCGCCGCAGTGATGAGGGCTAGGGCGACTTTTTCGATTCGCTGATATCTGAGTTCGGGGCCTTGCAAGGCTTTTCTCGTGAAGTATACTGTCTTCTGCCCTTCGAGCGTTTCTCGAATGAGAGTGGCGCTGACAGCCTCGGACGCGACGGCAAGGTAGAGATATAGAACCTCCCCGTTTCCGGGCGTGACAAAACTGGGGGCTCGGACAGTGCCTTCTTCAGGTGTTGAAGGGCCTGCTCGCACTCTTCAGTCCACTCGAAGGCAGATTCTTTTCTAAGTAATTTGAAAAGGGGAAGTGCGTGTTGAGCTGATTTCGCTACGAAGCGGGATAATGCGGTCAGCATTCCATTCAGTGTTTGTATGGACTTTTTGTCGTTGGGAGTTGGGAACTCGGTGAATGCTCGACATTTGTCAGGGTTAGCCTCGATTCCGCGCTCGGTGAGGTAGAAACCGAGGAACTTCCCTGCTCGGATGCCAAATGTGCATTTCTCAGGGTTGAACCTCATATTGACCTTTCTGGCCTGCTCGAAGACCTTTTGAAGGTGGATGGTGTGATCCACCTCCTCGTGGGATTTGACGATCATGTCTTCCATGTATACTTCGAGCATGTCCCCGATTTCTCCTCGGAAAACTTTGTTCATCATCCGCTGATAAGTAGCACCGGCGTTTTTCAAGCCGAAGGGCATTACGTTGTAGTAATAGTTGCCCGACTCGGTCATGAAGGCCGTTTTTGTCCTGTCGGCCACAGCCATTGGGATTTGATTGTACCCTGAATATGCATCTAAAAAAGACAGTAATTTAAAACCAGAAGAATTATCTACTAATCTATCAATGCAAGGTAAAGGGTAAGCATCTTTAGGGCATGCCCTATTGAGATCGGTATAGTCAACACACATCCTCCATTTTCCATTTGATTTTTTCACGAGTACAACGTTTGACAATCAAGTTGTTGTCGCGGTGATTTTCGAACGCCAAGCTATTTGTTAGCTTTGGTTCTCAAAAATTATGATTCACCACCGAACTTTAATTTATCCAAGGGAAGGGGAAAAGATCGAATAAACCCATAAATGTTTTAGAGATTTAAGGTTCGGGGGTTAGTTATACAAAGGGAAGGTATTAGCATCCTATGTATCCGTAATACTCTACGGGAACCTCTTGTAAAAATATGTATTTTTGTGCTAAAAATGTTTTGCTTGTAAGATTTGCTTAACAAATGATTGGGTGACGATGAAAGAAATTGTTTATTAATTTTGGATATTTAAAGAAAAGAAGAAAAAAAGTTTTATTAATTTTGAATTGGGAAGACACAAGGTCTTTTGCACTACATACCCGCGAGGGATCAAAATCTCGTAGTTCGGGGTAGAATTTGTAAAGTGATTTGTTTGATTGATTTTAGGAGAAAAGACGAGTCGTCATCTTAAGTTTAAACTCCTTTTAAATCCGCCACGAACATACTGAAAAATTTATATCTTTTCCTGCCATATGTCGTGGGAAAATAAATTTCAACTAGAGATGACTCACGTCTAAACTCTCTTGAGAAAAAAGTTTGGATTTGAAAAGCCAAGCGGCAAAAGATTTGGATTGTTTTTGTATTTTTTAGTCTTTGTGAAAATATTTAAATATGCTTAAGTGTGTTAGACCGTTTATTGAAAAAAAGTTTGAAAAAAAGGTTTCTCGACGAAAGTCGAGGTTTATTATAAAAGATTTCTTTTTTTTTGAAATATTTGAAGGTTTTTGCTTTTTATTATTTTAAGAAAAAAAAATTGTATTTTTAGAACGTCGGTTATTCGGACCGCAAGCCATCCGGCAGGAAATCCGAAGTCACCAGAGAGTGAAAAGTCATCCGCCAAACCACTCCTTTTTTCATTCTTTTTTATTTAAATAAAAATGATTTTTATTTCAAGGTCAAAAATAGCGTACAAGCAAAAGCGCAAAAATATATTGTAATGCGAAGTTAACGGACAAAAATTTCCCTTTTCTTTTGGACTTACACAATATAAAAATCAACAATATACATGTATGTATTTTTTGCATTTTTATACTTAAACAATAATAAATGAAAAAATAAGTAACATTTGCATATTTTTTGACATTTTTGATATCTAAACATAGCACGTAACATATAAATGACGCATAAATAAATAAATCAAATCAACATTAAAATATCATAGACAAGTAAATAAAGCGATACAATAAAAATAATATACATAAAAAAAATAAATAATAATAAAAAAAATAGGGGGGTGCAAAACGCAAGGTAGGAAGTGGGAATAGTAAAGCGAGTTAGGCCCAGTCCAACAAAAAGCCCAACTGCACAAAAAAAGTGAAGGGTTTGATCAGGGCCGTCTAATTGATCAGACGTCCCTGATTTGATCACAGGAGATGTTAATCATAGACGTTGGATCAGATCTAAGGGGTTCTGAGTGCGCTGGTGCACCATAAGGCCATGCACCAGCCCGCACCTGATTGGGTCAGGGTATAAATACCCAAAACCCAAAAAAAAATTCATTCTTCCTCATTTTTCTCTCTCTCGGCCGAGTGCCTCTCTTTCTCTCTTCTTCTCCCTTTTTTTTCTCTGCTAGGGTTCATCCCTAAGGATGAACAAGGGATGAATCTTCATCCCTTCCGGCGAGACGCCGCCACGCCGGAGCGATTCCGGCGGCGGCTCCGCCGGCCCAAACCTTTTTTTTTTCAAAAATCAATTTTTTTTTTTACCAAAACATTTCTATTTTACTTTCTAAACTTAAATCCACAAACAAAAACCCCAAAATCTTAACCAAATTTCCTAGATCGGAAAAATAAAAAAAAGAAAAGAAACCCAACCTTTTTTATTTTGGATTTGTGGTGTTTGATCTCCCTCTGGTGTTCGTTTCTGTTTTTTGAAGAAAAAAGGTTCGTTTTGATTCTGTGATTTTTTTTTTTGGGTATTTTGTTGGTCTTTTTTTTGCGTTTTTCTTTGATTATGTGTTTGGTATTTGAAAAGGTTTTTTTTTTATGTTTCTGGTTTTGATTTTGTGTTTGGTATTTGAAAAGGTTTTTTTTTTATGTTTCTGGTTTTTGATTTTGGTTCTGGATCTTGATGTTGTTTTTCTGTTGGAAGAAAACTTTTAGGGTTTGTGATGGTGTTTTGGTGTTTGGCCGTGGTAAAAAAAAACTCCCTTGTTCATCTATACTTCTGTTCATTATATACCCAAAGCTAGGGTTTGGAAAACTCAAAGGATCTAGCTTGAAACTGGACAAAAACATTGTTAGGGGGAACAAAAATCTGAATTTGGACAAAAAAGTACACTGCCTTTCCTGTTCTTCTGCAGAAACGTGTTTTGCTTTGCGTGTGGAAGAGAAGTTGACCTGGGACATTTTTTTGATTTTTTTAATTAATTAAAAAACAGAAAAAAAAATAAATAAATAAACAAAAAACAAATAAATAAATAAATAAAACTGAACACAAAAATAATAAAAGTTGAAAAAACAAAATAATAATAATAATAATAATATAAATAATAAATGAACACAAAATGAGGTATTTTAAAATACCTCTCTGTCGAAATTTCGTTTGAAAAAGCGAAACAGATTCCGGACAAAATGCATGACATATGGACATGAGGTGGGGTCTTAGGTCAAAAATCGGGGTATGACAGATGCCCCTATTTAAGTTTCTTCATCCTGAGATGAGAAGATGAAATCTTCATCTCGATTGGAGGAAGAGACTTAAATACAGAATACACAATTTTGGACCTAAGATGCCGAGAATGCTTATGATGCAAATTAAAATGCAAATACAAGACTTTGAATCTTGTGAGAAAGTGGAATCACAAGATACATACTTTTATTACCAGGGAACAGGGACGTTCACAGGTGAGCGAACCAAAAGTGGCCCGACTGAGGAAAAACAATGATAGGAAAAAGATTCGACTCTATTGGTGAAGCAATGTAGATTTACTAGGGATTAGTTGTCTACTATCATATAGATAGTTTATGAAAGACAAAAGACAAAAGAGACACCGTCTACCAACATATGGATGGCTTATAAAAGACGAGTGACAAACGTTGCTGACTAACATATGGATAGTCTAGCAGAAATAAATGACAAAAAAAATGTCTACCAACATATGGATGGTTTTGATATGTATATTACCTACTACCATATAGATAGCTTATAAAAGGTAATAACAAAAAGAGACACCGTCTACCAACATATGGATGGCTTATAAAAGACGAGTGACAAACGTTGCTAACTAACATATGGATAGTCTAGCAGAAATAGATGACAAAAAAAAAATTTCTACCAACATATGGATGATTTTGATATGTATATTACCTACTACCATATGGATAGCTTATAAAAAGGTAATAACAAAAAGAGACATTGAGAATATACTTGTTGGTACGCAGGCCACTCAAATGAAAAGACTGTCGCTTGCCGATTGAAATTAGAACTCGATCCAGGAAAGAACTGGAGAGAAAATAGTCAAAAAGACCCTATACCTAATGAGGAATGAGCTCAACTGGGGATCTTCCTATCCACGTATTTGGAAAGGAATACAATTGAAATAACCTTCTTCCACGAGGATGAGCTCGGTGGGGAATCTCGAAAGGATATACACTTTCTGCTTATGGCTGACAATCTATTTGGAGAAAGTGACACGCCCACCCCTATTCTGGAGGATACACACAACCAATATGAATAATATTAAGAAAATGTAGCCATGCATGTATTATGGAAATATGTATGTGTTATGCTTGCATGCATGTCATGTGTGTGTATGCTGACAAAACTGATTGGACAAATACGACTGGAGGTAAACCAACATCGCAGTACGTTCAAATACTCGGCAAATCTTAACAAGGTGTATACATCACTTGAGATGGACCAGAGACACCGATTGGAGAAGTCTGATTATGAAACTCAAACTTTTTCAGGGAGGACAAGTCTTATAGGGGAAAGACCCGATATTTGTCCGAAGTCGCCATTTGAAACTAGGTGAGGAAGCTCCTTTTAACTGTTTTCTCTTTTTTGAGATAACTGCACATGTCCCCCTTTGTTTTCACCACTTAAAGAAAATGTGTTCGTAATTGCCCCTCCCCCCTTTTTTTTAAAAGAGTGGAAATATTGTGTACATTTTTAAGACTTTTGTCCCAAACATTATCATTATAAAAAGAAGTTACGCAAAACAAAAATAAACAATAATTCCAAATGAATAGGAAAGCCTCAAATTTCATTAATTGAATGGTAGCTTGCAAAAAGCGTGCCCCATGGATCATTACAAAAAAGTTGGAAAATGGTAAATACATGGAAAAGGCTACATTGATACACGATAACCACTATTCTTTCTAGCAACTTTGGGTCCCAACTGTGTTTTGAGCTTTTAGATTGAAGAATGCTGACTCTTTAGTAGCTATAACGAATGCCCCAAGCAGACAAGTTTAACCTGATGCAGCTATTTTGTCGGAATCCTTAACTTTTGCCTAGATTGCCTTTTCAGGTTTTCAATCTACCAGGATAATCTTTTATTTTTTATGTCTCTAAATTTTGACTGGGCCGCCCTTTCGGGTTTTCGGTCCACCGAGACGCTCATTTTTGCTTAAGCCGCCCTTTCGGGTTTTCAACTTACCGAGCTCTTTTTTTTTTAGACAAAATATTTCTTGACTGCATCGGCATTCACAGGACGTGGGAGCTCATCACCATCCATGGTTGCAAGTGTCATAGTGCCACCGGAGAAAGCTCTCTTAACAATGTATGGACCTTCATAGTTAGGGGTCCACTTGCCCCTAGAATCTGGTTGGAAAGATAGAATCTTTTTGAGTACGAGGTCCCCTTCTTTGAACTCACGGGGTCGAACCTTCCTATCAAAAGCTTGTTTCATCCTTTTTTGATATAACTGACCATGGGACAAGGCAGTCATGCGTTTCTCCTCAATTAGATTCAACTGGTCATATCTACTTTGACACCATTCGGCCTCAGACAATTTGGCTTCCAGCAGAACTCTCATTGACGAAATCTCAACATCTACGGGTAACACTGCTTCCATGCCATATACCAGAGAGAAAGGGGTTGCCCCTGTTGAAGTGCGGACTGAAGTGCGATACCCATGCAAGGCAAATCGTAACATCTCATGCCAATCCTTATAAGTAACGACCATTTTCTGAACGATCTTCTTGATATTCTTATTTGCAGCCTCAACAGCGCCATTCATTTTGGGTCTGTATGGAGAAGAGTTATGATGTTCAATTTTGAAGTCATCGCACAATTCTTTCATCATTTTATTATTCAAGTTTGACCCATTGTCCGTAATGATCCTGCTTGGGACGCCGTACCGGCAAATGAGTTGATTCTTGATAAACTTGACTACCACTTGTCTGGTTACATTCACGTACGATGCAGCTTCGACCCACTTGGTGAAATAGTCGATGGCCACTAGGATGAAGCGGTGTCCGTTTGAAGCTTTTGGCTCAATCATACCAATCATGTCGATACCCCACATAGAGAAAGGCCATGGAGAAGAGAGAACATTGAGCAGAGTTGGTGGCACATGTATCTTGTCAGCGTAAATCTGGCATTTGTGACATCTCCTTACATGTTTGCAGCAATCAGATTCCATTGTCATCCAATAGTAGCCAGCCCTTAACATTTTCTTAGCCATTGCATGTCCGTTAGAATGAGTGCCAAAAGACCCTTCATGCACTTCATTCATTAACATTTCTGCTTCGAGTTTATCCACGCATCTGAGAAGGACCATGTCAAAGTTTCTTTTGTACAATACGCCCTCATTCAGGAAGAAATTGTCAGACAACCTTCTCAAGGTCTTCTTATCTTTGTTGGGTGCCCCAAGTGGGTACTCCTGACTTTGAAGGAACTGGTTAATGTCGTGAAACCACGGCTTGTTGTCTACGACCTCTTCAGTGGCAAACACATGAGCAGGTCTTTCAAGACGCCTAATGCTGATCTGGGGCATGTCATTCCAACGACTCACTTCAAACATGGAAGATAGGGTGGCTAAGGCATCTACCATTTGGTTTTCCTCCCGGGGGATGTGATGCAGTTCCACCTTGTTGAAGAAAGTGAGGAGTCGTCTCGCATAGTCTTTGTAAGGGATCAGGCCTTGATGACGAGTTTCCCATTCTCCTTTGATCTGATTAATCACAAGAGCTGAATCCCCATATATGTCGAGGACTTTGATCCTTAAGTCATTGGCTTCTTAAATTCCCATGATGCAAGCTTCATATTCTGCGATGTTGTTTGTACAATCGAATAGCAATCTAGCAGAAAAAGGGATGTGGGTGCCCTTGGGAGTAATGATGACTGCCCCAATTCCATTACCATATGCGTTAACAGCTCCATCGAATATCAAACCCCATCTGGATTCAGGGTCCGAACCCTCTTCAGGTAATGGTTCCTCACAGTCTTTCATCTTTAAATACATGATCTCTTCGTCAGGAAAGTCAAACTTGATAGATTGATAGTCGTCAATGGGCTGGTGAGCCAAATGATCGGCGATAATACTTCCTTTGATTGCCTTCTAGGTACGGTACTCAATGTCGTACTCAGACAACAACATCTGCCAACGGGCAATCCTTCCAGTTAGAGCAGGTTTCTCGAAGATATATTTGATCGGATCCATTTTGTATATCAACCAGGTGGTATGATTAATCATATACTGGCGGAGGCGTTTGGCAGCCCATGCTAAAGCACAACAAGTTTTTTCGAGCATAGAGTATCGAGACTTACAATCTGTGAACTTCTTACTCAAATAGTAAATGGCATGCTCTTTTCTTCCGGTTTCATCTTGTTGTCCAAGTACACAACCCATCGAACTCTCTAACACTGTGAGGTACATGATTAGTGGTCTGCCCTCGACTGGAGGAACCAAAATTGGAGGCTCTAGCAAATATTCTTTGATACTATCGAACTCTTTCTGACAATCTTCGGTCCAAGTAATCCGTTGATCTTTGCGGAGAAGCTTGAATATTGGCCCACAAGTGGCAGTCATATGAGAGATAAACCTGGAGATGTAATTCAATCGTCCAAGAAAACCTCTTACTTGCTTTTTGGTCTTTGGAGCAGGCATTTCTCGAATAGCCCTGACTTTGTCCGGGTCTACATCGATACCCTTTTGGCTGATAATGAAGCCTAAAAGTTTTCCTGATCGGACACCAAAAGTGCACTTATTGGGGTTCAAACGAAGCCGATACTTTCTCAACCGCAGGAACAATTTCAAGAGATGCTCAACATGCTCTTCTTCAGTTTTAGACTTTGCAATCATGTCATCCACGTAAATCTCAATCTCTTTATGTATCATGTCATGAAAAAGGGTAGTCATGGCTCTTTGATAGGTAGCTCCCGCATTCTTCAATCCAAATGGCATCACCTTATAGCAAAAGGTCCCCCATGGTGTGATGAAAGACGTCTTTTCCATGTCCTCGGGTGCCATCTTGATTTGATTGTATCCAGAAAATCCGTCCATGAAGGAGAAAACATTGAACTTCGCCGTTTTATCAACCAATATATCAATATGCGGCAACGGGAAATCATCTTTCGAACTGGCCTTGTTTAGGTCCCGGTAATCAACACACATCCTAACCTTACCATCCTTCTTTGGAACTGGTACTATGCTGGCCAATCATTGAGGGTATTCAGATGTAACAAGAAAACCTGCATCAATCTGCTTCTGGACTTCCTCCTTGATCTTGACCGCTAAGTCGGGATGAGTCATTCTCAACTTCTGTTTGACTGGTAGGCACTCAGGCTTCAGTGGTAAGTGATGTTCCACGATGTCAGTATCCAATCCTGGCATGTCTTGATATGACCAAGCAAACACATCGACATATTCTTTGAGAAGCTCCGTCAATCTACCCTTGACATCTTCATCTAGCAGTGCCCCAATCCCAACTTCCTTCTTATCTTCTTCAGAGCCCAAATTAATTGTTTCCAATGGCTCTTCGTGAGGCTGAATGACCTTTTCTTCGTGCTTAAGTAAGCGAGAAATTTCATCTGGAATCCCTTCACCATCCTCTTCTTCGGCCTCAAACACAGGAAACTCAAAGTTGGGAGAGGGCATAGGGTTATTTTGTTCAATGGGGACATTGATGGTTAATCTGCACATATGATTTATGCTTGATTTTAGAATGACTGTGACAAATATGTGTAGACTCCTTTTTTTTTTTTAAGTTTTTTTTTTTTACCATTTTCCAGAAAAAGCACAAAAGTAAAAAGATAGATGGAAAGGAAAGTCAAAACGACATTTTTATTGATGATAATATTTGAACAGGAATGCCCTACACATGGTTCTCTCTTGCCTTGGGCAGAACAAGAGGAATTATTTCAAAAGTGCCCTAACACAAGCTCGCTTTCGTCTTGGGCAGAACGAAAGGTTTTTTTTTTTTTTTTAAAAAAAGAGGCAAACAAACACATTACTTAGATAAACGGGTAACAGAGGGAACGTCGACAGCTATCCAATTGTGGCAAAACACCCATCTTGTGACGAAGCTTGGCAAATCTTCCTCGGTACCGTCTTCGGTAATGACATTGACTTCTGGAGACGGAAGGTGAATGAACCCAGCACTGTAGAAGATGTCTTCGATTGGTTTGGTGGCAGCATTTGGGCTGGCAGCTTTTGCAGATGGTGGAGAGAAACCCAACCCTTCTCGAATCTTGTTTTCTGGTAGTGTCAGAACTTGTCCCCAACCGGCCGATGAACCATTCTGAACTATTTCTTGTGCATCCTTTAATGACGCCATGGGTCCCTTATTCTTCTTGGCGCCCTCATCATCTAATGAAAGACCTTGAAATTGTGTCCCATCAACATCGGGATCATCTTCAATAATGGCATCAGCTTCTGGGTGAATGAACCCTGCACTGTAGAAAGTATCTTTAATCAGTTTGACGACAACATTCGGCCCTGAAGCCCTAGCGGATGAAAGAGAGAAACCCAACCCTTCACGATGCTTATTTTCTGGCAAAGTCACAACTTGTCCCCAACCTGTGAACAACCCGTTACGAACCACTTCTTGTGCATCCCTCAAGGAGGAAATGGACGCCACATTCTTCTTGGTATGCTTATCATCTAAGGAGAGACTTTGGAAATGTATTCCATCAATATCAGAATCATCTTCAATAATGACATTAACTTCTGGTAAGGGAGGGTGAATGAACCCAGCACTGTAGGAAGTATCTTTAATTGGTCCGGTGACAACATTCCGCTTGGGAGCCCTTGTAGATGAAGGAGAGAAACCCACCCCTTCACGATACTTGTTCTCTGGCAAAGTCACGACTTGTCCCCAACCTGCCGACAACCCATTTTGAACCACTTCTTATGCATCCCTAAAGGAAGAAATGGATGCCACATTCTTCTTGGTATTCTTAACATCTAATGAGAGACCTTGGAATTGCGTTCCATCAATGTCACTAGCACTGATGAAAGAGAAAGACGACAAATGGCTTACCAACAAAGCCTGCTCACCACCTACAATTACCAACTTTCCATTCTTCATAAATTTCAACTTTTGGTGAAGCGTAGACGTTACTGCCCCTGCATCATGAATCCATGGTCGGCCCAACAAACAACTGTACGCTGCTTGGATATCCATCACTTGAAAAGTAATCTGGAACAAGTGTGGTCCGATCATCATAGGTAAATCGACCTCTCCAATGACAGGCTTCTTTGAGCCATCAAAAGCTTTGACCACCACTCCACTGTGCCTCATTGGGGCTCCTTGGTAAGAGAGTCGAGCAAGAGTCGCTTTAGGCATACAAGCACATTTGACAGCGCATCAGAATTACAATTCATGGATATGTGTAAGGCAAGGTTGTGATTCTTTCCTCCTTCCGGTAGTTCTTCGTCACTGAAACTCAAGTTGTTGCATGCAGTGATATTTCCCACTATTCCACCGAACTGGCCAACTGACACATCATGGTCCACAAAAGCTTGGTCCAAAACCTTCATTAAAGCTTCCCTATGGGCATCAGAGTTCAACAGCAAAGATAACACAGATATTTTTTAAGGGGTTTACATCAATTGGTCGACCACCTTGTACTCGCTCTTTTTTATCAACTCCAAAATCTCATCAAAATTTGAATTGGGTCTAGTCCCACTGGACTGGTCTTTGCCCTTATTCAAATCTGGGCTCAAAACACGACTTTCTTCCCGCACCTATTTACTCACTGGATCTTCAGACTTCTTTTGGGCCGTTGGGGGAAATACTCGTCCACTTCTTGTGACTCTACTCACCTCAGCGATGTTGACCGAAGGTGGCAAAGCAGGTATGGGAACCTCATGCCCATTTTCTATCATTGTGGCATTGTATTTGTAGGGTATAGCCTTTTCAGAAGTCTAAGGCATCGGTCACGGTAAGCAAATCACTAATGGAGTGACACTAGATCGTTAACTGTTGTAGGTCACTTCCATACGTTCGGGAATGTCGAACTCAGGTTTTATAACAAACACCTCATCATTGCCATCATTTGGATCTTCATCCTCATTCCTCTTATAAGTGATTTGAAGCTCCCTTCTATCCAACATACCTTGTATGTCATTCCTCACCTGTTGACAACCTCGTGGGTTATTGGGACAGATTGGACAAGCCTCATGATCATGTTTAAAGAAAAACAGCTTACATAGGTTCCTGTGCACTTGGACCAATGGTTCTCAAATATGTAGGATATCAAAAACCTGAAATTTCCCCGGACATCCAAACACCATGTTGACGGACGCTGCCCCATGATTTGGTAACGGATTGGCTTAAACATTCGGATTTACATCCTTGAAGGACAAGACATTGGCTCGGATCAATCTTTGGACTTCAAATTTCAATATAAAGCAATGCTCGGTGTCATGACCCGGTGCCCCTTGATGGAAAACACAGGAGAGATCAGCTCGGTACCATCCTGGCAATAAGTAATTCAGCATACTTCATAGGAATTGGATCATATTGTGGTGGTGGCCTCTGAGCACGGTTCTGCTGGGCATACTGTGGCGGAATCTGTTGTTGATATTGCTGCTGATATGGTTGTTGATATTGTTGCTGAGGTCTTTGCTGAAACTGGGGCCGATAACCGGGACTCTGGGAAACAGTGGCGACATGTTGATAACCCGCATACTGTTGCTGGGGTCGTCCATGGGCCACCACGCTAACTTCTTGTTCTTTCTTTCTTTGAAAATTGTTCCCAAACTTCTTCATGCTATTAGTTGGGACATTATCTTTGACCAATCGCCCTTGTCGGACTCCTTCTTCGAGGCGCATGCCTATGTTCACCAATTCAGTGAAATCATTGGTAGAACTAGCGACCATCCTTTCATAATAAAACGGGCTGAGTGTATTCAGGAAAATCCTGGCCATTTCGTCTTCGTCCTCGAGTGAGTTAACTTGAGCAGCAACTTCCCTCCATCTTTGTGCATACTACTTGAAAGTTTCCTTATCTTTTTGTGATATAGCTTGGAGTTGGTCTCTATTTGGGGCCATATCCAGATTATACTTGTATTGGCGAACAAAATCCTCACCCAAATCATTGAATGTTCGAATCTTCACACCGTCTAGGCTCATATACCATTTTAGGGTGGCACCCGTCAAACTGTCCTGAAAGTAGTGAATTAACAGTTGATCGTTGTCAGTCTGAGTAGACATTTTCCTAGCATACATCACTAGGTGGCTTTGGGGACAAGTATTCCCTTTGTATTTCTCGAAATCAGGAACCTTGAACTTAGCTGGGATTTGGACATTTGGCACTAAACACAAGTCATGAGCATTCTTCCCAAACAGGTCTTTCCCACAGAGAGCTTTGATTTCCCGCTGCATGTCGTCAAACTTCTCCAAGATCTCATCCATTTGACTATATTCCCTCATGTTCTCCGCATGGTAGATGGGTTCATTGTCGTGCGGGGTAACATGAATCACCGGGTTTGTAACAACCGTTGTGGGTTGTGAGACAGAGACAGGAATTTGAGGGAGTGGGGATCCTGATTGAGGCACTGGAATTGCATGTTGAATAGTTGGAGTCGGGATTTCAGTCGCGCCCGGGTGACCTCCTCCATTGAAGTTCAAAGGCATGCCCCAAGGGTATACTTCAGGCATATTCTGTTGAGGCGTGCTACCATGTGTCACTGGGATTGGGGCTGAGACAATTTCTGAGATCAACGGTGCTTGGGGAGTCGGTGGTCTATTCTGTGCTGCCACTAGTGCTTCTACCAAAGCATTCACCCTATCCAATTCTGCCCTGAATGTTGTTACTTGCTCTTGAAGTTGTGCGTTCTCTTGTTCCAAAGCGTCCATTCTTTTCCTACCTAGCCGAGTATTGTGCGTGCGAGTTGGTTTCGGACGCGGTAGTCGGGCCACTTTGAGAAGAGACCGGTCGACAAACCCCTTTTGAGAAAGACAGGAATCAGTTTTTTTTTAACTTTATGCATGTATGCATGTAAATATGGACATATGCATGCATGATAAAAAGAAAGTTTTATTCGTATTTTGCTTTGAGGGGAACGCATAAGCGAACAATTATTAAAGACATTTGAAAGAAATAAGGCACCAAAAGTGTAAGATCCACCCATAAAGTTCAACATTGATTTCATAATACTCAAAATACAAAGCACAAATTCCTTGATAAGGTTTAACACCGATTACAAAATACTTAGAAATACAAATTACAACTTCCTCTCATAGAGTTCAACAAAATATTTAAAACATGAGTTACAAGTTTCCAACATAAAGTTTAATCATTACAAATCACAAATCAACATTAAATGCTCTTTTAGCCTCGGTCAATTCTTCCTTGTAATACTCCACCATTTCCTTGCAATACTCCATTAACTTTTTAATGTCTGAAGGAATTTCGTAGTAAGACATGTCTATCTCGGCCTTTGCTAGCTTTTTTGGAAGATCTTCGATGACCATGTTTGAGAAAGCGGCCAATTTTGCAAATTCATCTCTCCACCTATCTGAGTCACCCCATACCAACTCAAGTACCATTCCACGTTGAGCCATCTTGGTTTTTACATCTTCGAGTTCTTCATTCAAGCGTGCAACCCGTTCTTCATACACCCTAAGAATGTGTTCGATTTCAGCTTTGATATGTACTCACACCTTTCTCTTTCTTGGAAGTATAGATTTTCAAACTCTTGCTTTCAACCAACTTCTAAATGCAGTTGTTCTTTGAACTCTTGGTTTTTCTGGGCGAGGACTCTTTCCATATTAGCTTGGAGGTACTCTCGCCTTGCCTTTTCTCGGGTGTATAGTCTTTCAAACTCTTGACTTTGGTTACCTTCGTGACGCCATTGTTTCTTAATCTTCTTGGTCTCTTCAACTTGCTCTAGGTATCTTAATCTCCATTTCTTTTGAGAAGCAGTGGCCAACTGTCCGAATTCTTTTATTTTTCCACAGGACTGCTTGAGTCTTTCTATCTCCACATCCTTAGCAATGAGATTTTCTTTTGCGCTGAGCATACCATCCCCAATTTTCTCTCTTTTATCTTCAGATTCTCTTAAACTTTTCTGACTCTCTTGCAAGACCCCTTCTTGGTACTTTAGATCTCTTTCTAATCTTGCTCTTTTTCCCTCGACTTGTAAGTACTTTGATTCCCACTCTTCATTTTTCTTTTGAAGTTCCGAAATCTTGGCTTTCAACTCTTCGGCTTCCTTAATAGGAACCATAGTGATTGGTTCGGGTGACAAAGGCCTAACTACCACATCGAAAGGTAATCGATTAGCTTCAACTCTTTCCCGCACCCATTGAGTGTAGAGTGGCTTGGCTATGCAATTCTTCTTAGTCCATGGTTTCTTGCGTATTTGCCCCCAAGCTCTTCGGATTTTTCTTAGCAATGCAGGGTTTTCTTCTCCTTCTTTCAAGATAAACTCTTCCAACAAATGATTGTCTGGTCTATCCTCCATTGGATACCCTAGTTGTCGAAATGCGAGGACAGAATTATAGTTAATGCACCCTCGAGTTCCCATAAGAGGCACATTGGGAAATTCACCGCAACTGAGGATGATTTTTGTACCGTCTAACTCTCGAGAATACCAAAAAATGTCTTTTTCAGTGAGAGCCATCATCCTTTGATGCCATTTCAAACCGGTTGGATTTGACACAAAAGAATCTTTCTTCGGTAGATGAGACGTTAACCACTCTTGTGATAAGGGAACACAACAGGATAACATACCCTTCCTTCGCCCTTCATATTTGACGTGGAGGGAATAATAAAGATCGGCTAGTAATGCGGAGACAGGGTTTCTGGCTATGAATACTCCAATGGCAGAAAAGTCCACAAAATTCTCAACATCGGGAAAAAACACTAATCCGTATACCAAAAGAGCTAGCACCGCATTGAATGGTTTCATATCTTTCTTTTCCAACAGAGCTTGAGCTTTCACTTCCAATACACTTCTCGAGAGTCCTTTAGAAACTCCCTTCATATCGTTCTTCTTGTCTTCTAACCATGATGATACCTCGGCGCTGGTAAAATGAAGAGCTTTGGAAATTTCTCTCATAGGAGGTTCCTCTCCCAAACCCACATAAGGCCCATGGTCTTCTAGATTGCAACCCAGGATCTTGGCGAATTCTTCTAATGTGGGGGCCAACTGAAAGTCTTGAAACGTGAAACATCGGAGCGGTGGATCATAGAACTGGGCTAGGGTGGTTAGTGCCATATCATCTATCTCCACATGTAGCAAGTTAAGTATCAGCCCATAATCTAACTCAAAACCTTTCTTGGCGATTGATGTCATCCCCTCACTCAACCCTTTGAGGCTCTTCACTTGTGGTTTCTTGAATTTGAGCGTAGGTGTGTGTTTCCTTGTTGAAGCCATATTTCTTCCTCTCTTTTTTAGCTCTTAAACAGTTGTTCACTCAAGTTCCCTATAAAGCAAAATGTACATGCAAAAATTATTTTCATGAATGTAAATGTTATGGTATGGAAGGGATATGATCCGGAATAGTTTTGATTACTAGTTACATGGTGCCAATTTAAAAGTTTTTCAAACTACCGCCCCTCACATGTAGATTCTAGGCTTCATAATGGTTCCTAAAATCATTGATCTTAATTGAAAGTATCACAACCATTGCAAATCCTCACAAGACCGTAACACTTCCAAATGATCTCTTTTAGGTGTGGCCTTCGCGTCAACCCTACGAGGTATCCACCAAGTAGGTCAACGCTTAACCACCAATTAGGGTTCTAAACAGAGGTCCCTAATAACACGTTTCGAGGTTCTAGACTGGTTAAAAGGTCCCTAGAGTCACGGATCCAACGAGAAAATATCATCGCCAATGCAAATCCTCGCAAGACAACGATATTTCCAAGAGGCTCAACCCTCTTGGGGAGTGTCCCCAGTGAAGTCGCCATTTCTGTCGCGGTAATTTTCGGACGCCAAGCTATTTGTTAGCTTTGGTTCTCAAAAATTATGATTCACCACCGAACTTTAATTTATCCAAGGGAAGGGGAAAAGATCGAATAAACCCATAATTTTTTTAGAGATTTAAGGTTCGGGGGTTAGTTATACAAAGGGAAGGTATTACCATCCTATGTATCCGTAGTACTCTACGGGAACCTCTTGTAAAAATATGTATTTTTGTGCTAAAAATGTTTTACTTGTAAGATTTGCTTTACAAATGATTGGGTGACGATGAAAGAATTTTTTTATTAATTTTGGATATTTAAAGAAAAGAAGAAAAAAAGTTTTATTAATTTTGAATTAGGAAGACACAAGTTCTTTTGCACTACGTACCCGCGAGGGATCAAAATCTCGTAGTTCGGGATAAAATTTGTAAAGTGATTTGTTTGATTGATTTTAGGAGAAAAGACGAGTCGTCATCTTAAGTTTAAACTCCATTTAAATCCACCACGAACATACTGAAAAGTTTATATCTTTTCCTGCCATATGTCGTGGGAAAATGAATTTCAACTAGAGATGACTCATGTCTAAACTCTCTTGAGAAAAAAGTTTGGATTTGAAAAGCCAAGCGGCAAAAGATTTGGATTGTTTTTGTATTTTTTAGTCTTTGTGAAAATATTTAAATATGCTTAAGTGTGTTAGACCGTTTATTGAAAAAAAGGTTTCTCGACGAAAGTCGAGGTTTATTATAAAAGATTTCTTTTTTTTGAAATATTTGAAGGTTTTTGCTTTTTATTATTTTAAGAAAAAAAAATTGTATTTTTAGAACGTCGGTTATTCGGACCGCAAGCCATCCGGCAGGAAATCCGAAGTCACCGGAGAGTGAAAAGTCATCCGCCAAACCACTCCTTTTTTCATTCTTTTTTATTTAAATAAAAATGATTTTTATTTCAAGGTCAAAAATAGCGTACAAGCAAAAGCGCAAAAATACATTGTAATGCGAAGCGGACAAAAATTTCCCTTTTCATTTGGACTTACACAATATAAAAATCAAGGCTTAATTACACTTTTGGTCCCTTATCTTTATTTTAGGTTTCAAATTGGTCCCTTATCTTTTAAAAGTTTCAAGTCGGTCCCTTATCTTTATTTTAGGTTTCAAGTTGGTCCCTTCCGTCAATTTTTTAACTATTTCCGTTAAATTTGGACACGTGGCACACTTGGACAGATGACACGTGTCCAAATTTAACGGAAATAGTAAAAAAATTAACGGAAGGGACCAACTTGAAACCTAAAATAAAGATAAGGGACCAACTTGAAACTATTAAAAGATAAGGGACCAATTTGAAACCTAAAATAAAGATAAGGGACCAAAAGTGTAATTAAGCCAAAAATCAACAATATACATGTATGTATTTTTTGCATTTTTATACTTAAACAATAATAATTGAAAAAATAAGTAACATTTGCATATTTGTTGACATTTTTGATATCTAAACATAGCACGTAACATATAAATGACGCATAAATAAATAAATCAAATGAACATTAAAATATCATAGACAAGTAAATAAAGCGATACAATAAAAAAAATATACATAAAAAAAAATAATAATAAAAAAAACAGGGGGGTGCAAAACGCAAGGTAGGAGGTGGGAATAGTAAAGCGAGTCAGGCCCAGTCCAACAAAAAGCCCAACTGCACAAAAAAAGTGAAGGGTTTGATCAGGGCCGTCTGATTGATCAGACGTCCCTGATTTGATCACAGGAGAGGTTAATCATGGACATTGGATCAGATCTAAGGGGTTCTAGGTGCGCTGGTGCACCATAAGGCCATGCACCAGCCCGCACCTGATTGGGTCAGGGTATAAATACCCAAAACCCAAAAAAATTTCTCATTCTTCCTCATTTTTCTCTCTCTCGGCCGAGTGCCTCTCTTTCTCTCTTCTTCTCCCTTTTTTTTCTCTGCTAGGGTTCATCCCTAAGGATGAACAAGGGATGGATCTTCATCCCTTCCGGCGAGACGCCGCCACGCCGGAGCGATTCTGGCGGCGGCTCCGACGGCCCAAACCTTTTTTTTATCAAAAATCAAATTTTTTTTTACCAAAACCTTTCTATTTTATTTTCTAAACTTAAATCCACAAACAAAAACCCCAAAATCTAAACCAAATTTCCTAGATCGGAAAAATAAAAGAAACCCAACCTTTTTTGTTTTGGATTTGTGGTGTTTGATCTCCCTTTGGTGTTCGTTTCTGTTTTTTGAAGAAAAAAGGTTCGTTTTGATTCTGTGATTTTTTTTTTTGGGTATTTTGTTGGTCTTTTTTTTGCGTTTTTCTTTGATTCTATGTTTGGTATTTGAAAAGGTTTTTTTTTTTTTATGTTTCTGGTTTTGATTTTGTGTTTGGTATTTGAAAAGGTTTTTTTTTTGTTTTTGGTTTTTGATTTTGGTTTTGGATCTTGATGTTGTTTTTCTGTTGGAAGAAAAATTTTAGGGTTTGTGATGGTGTTTTGGTGTTTGGCCGTGGTAAAAAAAAACTCCCCTGTTCATCTATACTTCTGTTCATTACATACCCAAAGCTAGGGTTTGGAAACCTCAAAGGATCTAGCTTGAAACTGGACAAAGACATTGTTAGGGGGAACAAAAATCTGAATTTGGACAAAAAAGTACACTGCCTTTCCTGTTCTTCTGCAGAAACGTGCTCTGCTTTGCGTGTGGAAGAGAAGTTGACCTTGGACATTTTTTTGATTTTTTAATTAATTAAAAAACAGAAAAAAGAAAATAAAGAAATAAATAAAAAACAAATAAATAAATAAAAAAAACTGAATAATATAATAAAATAAAAATAATAAAAGTTGAAAAAACAAAATAATAATAACAAAATAATAATAATAATAATAATAATATAAATATAAATATAAATAATAAATGAACACAAAATGAGGTATTTTAAAATACCTCTCTGCCGAAATTTCGGTTGAAAAAGCGAAACAGATTCCGGACAAAATGCATGACATATGGACATGAGGTGGGATCTTAGGTCAAAAATTGGGGTATGATACTTGGCTTCAGAAATAAAATTTGCCTCTAAGAGGTCTTTTACAGCTTTTTCTGCAGCCTCCATTTTTTCCGGAGACTGTCTACGCCTACGTTGTACTACAACACTAGCAGCTTCATCGACGGTCAACTGGTAACAAGCGACGTTGGGGTCCAAGTCTGGCATCTCGGAAGCACTCCAGGCGAACAGATCAACATTGTCTTTCAGGCAGGCAACCAGCTGTTTCCTCGCCAAGTCGGGGACGTCCTTCCCAATCTTCAAGTTCCTGCTCGGATCTTCTCCAAGGGGAATCAGCTCGAAATCTCCGTCGGGGATGGGACGAAGGTTTTCCTTGCTCGCCGCGTCGCCTTCTTTCTTCTCCTTGCGCAGCTTTTTCTCCTCTTTGTGCTCTTGCTTGGAATGGCGACTGCCGAGGTCCACCAAGCTCACATTCTGGGGAGGTTGTTGAGGAGGAGGCTTTGTGCTTGTCCCTGGCTGCTCGGAAGAAGTCTTGCTCTTCTTCGCTTCAGGGATGATGCGATATTTTTGCAAGTGCACAAACTTATCATGTAGTTATAAAAGATTATCGTTCCTTCAGGGACTATTTTTCCAAAACTTCGCTTATGTTTTTAATATAATGTAAGGTTAAGGCTGAATATATTAATTGGAAAGGGATTATAAAATAATTAATTTAATTTAAACAATTAGATTTAACTAAACTGGAATGTTACTTTAAGTCGCTTCAATGGGTTCGGTAATTAAATTGCATTTAGAAATAATGATACTTTTTAACAAACTAATATTGAATTAAAAATACGCTCCTCACACTTTCGCGCTGTTGGTTAATATCGTAAAGTTATAAAATAAATGCTTCACTCTCGCTCTCACATTTACTTATAAAAATACTTTTTGAAAATCAATTCAATTTAATTAAAAAGATCTAGTTTTCACAAAACAATATTAGTTTAAAGACCGAGGCTCACACTTTCGCGCTATTGAACTAAATCATAAAATATAAATAAATACTTCACTTTCGCTCTCATATTTAGTTTATAAAATATTTTTTGGAAACTAATACAGTTTAATTAATTTTAAAGAGCTGTCGCGGTGTTTAAAATTAATGTCCAGTTTTTACTATCTAGTATAAATCTCACACTCTCGCGCTGTTGACTTACACTTTAGTTAATTTTCACTTTCGTGCAAAATTATAGTCTATCGTTTAATTAAAAACTGAAACAGAAAACTAGTTTGTTTGAAAATAAAGTTTGCAATTTAATTACTAAACCCAAATCGGCTTCTTATTCACATTCCAGTTATATTAAATTAGTTCGACATAATTGTAATTGAAAACATCATAATTAAATAAATAGCAATTAATTTAATTATGAACATATCAGATACCAATAAAATAATTGAAACTGAAATTAAATTAGTAGCAGTAGGTAACAATTATGGTTATAAAATAAAAATAAAATAGAACATGCAATATTAACTCAGTATTGTAACATGCATAAGACACGTACTGTAGCAGAAAAAAATAAGCAAGTAAATTGAAAGCAAAATAATAAATTGAACTGAATAATATATATTAAATAGAGTAACTTACAGAGAAATAATTGCAACTGGAATGAAACCAAAAGCTCTTAGGAAACTAAAAATTATAAACTGATATAACTCTTAGATTCTCAAAGTATTGCGTAAAAAAAAAGAAGGGGAAAAACTGAATGAATGAACTCTTATTTATAGGCGTAGACGTCCTCAATTTGCTGAGAAATCTGTTGTTGAAGTTGAGGGAAATTCGTCGCGGAAGAACAGGAACAAAATCAACGAGACTTGGGGATAAAGCTTGTGGCATTTGGCATGTGCATGGCAGGCGCCATCAAAGTAGGGTGTGGCAGTTGCCACATGAGATGGCAGTTGCCATCAAAGTAGGGTGTGGCAGTTGCCATGTGCATGGCAGGCGCCATGTGAAGAGGATGAAACGTGGGGCAAAAGGCATGGCAACTGCCATGAGGAAAAAAAGGTGGAACGTGGGCCTTGCTTCTTTTTGGGCTCCTTTTAGATCCAATTGCACTTATTCTTTGTAACTTAATATTATTTTCGGTAAGTTCCGACATACCTGAAATAAATAAAAATAATAATAATAATAATACTACGAAAAATACAAGAAAATAGTAAAATAGTAAGCTAAATTAATTAAATAAACAGTGCATTTTTCGGTGTATCAAACTCCCCTAAACTTGAACAATTGCTTGTCCTCAAGCAAAAAGAGCATAATTTTGTGATAGAGAAACAAAACAAAAAGATTTTCCAAAAGTTACATTTTTCATCTCGACCAAATCAGAGAAACTAATTTATTTGTCGTACCAAAAATATAATGGAAACACAAATCACAAATGAACATGAATTTCTTCCTTAAATAGACCGTTCCGAATTATTTTACTATATCTGAACTTAACTTTCATTTCTTCTTTCGTTATCCTTTTTTAGTCCGCGGTAATCACATTAAGCCCGTTATCTATTCACGCACACATGGTAGTGAACCTGTTAGTGATTATGACTTGATTCTTTTTCATATCATTTATTTTTCTCTTTTCTTACTTTTTGTCATAGGATATTTTATATCTTTGAGGTATTTCGCATTTGGGCTAAATGACCGGGTGAGGATCATTTGACTTAGAGTGCGTAGTCCGTTTTCAGATTTATACATCCTTGATTTTCATTTTTCATTCAAAGTCATTCACTTATATTCATCGACTCAACTACTTAGATAGTGATCGTAGATGGTGCCGACTACTTATGGGCTTACTCAAGGACTAGTAAAGTGTCAAGAAATTTAAGTTCAGTTTCTAGTAAATATCCAAATTGGTCTACATAATTAAGAAACTTAAGGTGTTAAAATGATATAGCTGGTACGAAAAATATACTCAATTTGAAAGTTCAGTCTTAATTACGTTTGTGACTTTGGAATCTCAAAAATTATTTGTTTCTCAAATTTTTTGTTATGGCTCAAAATTTTGGAAAAATTAAAAATACACCGAAAAAATTTATTTGCAGAAGGAAAGATAAACTAAAATAGAAATTAATACTAAAAGGTAAATAAAAGCGATAAAGTCCTCCCCTAAACTTAAATCCAACATTGTCCCCAATGTTGCGACTTAAATTAAGGAAAGGAACGCTGAACCTGAAATCAAGGAGGAGGCTGCGGGTGTCTCTGAAAGTTATCAAATTGGAGTCTTAGATCGTTCATGCCGTAAATGACACAGTCGAGCTGCCGTTCATGTTGTGCATTTGTAGTCTCCAAATAACCCTGCATCTGTTGCTGATTTTGGAATAATTGGGCTTGCTGGGTTTGCATTGAGTGCATTTGTTCCATCATGTCCTTTTGATGTTGATGCATGGTATGAAGGAGGCTATCGCGCTCCGCATTTTGGGTGCGCATCTCATCAAGAAAATCATCGACGTTATGTTGTCGAGAGGAAGAAGAACTACCTGCAAAAGTGTTAGAAAAAATGTGTGCAGGAGGAAAAAAAGTGGTGCCCCCACCAGCGGCTACATTTCCTGGAATGTGCGTGGGGCCTGATCAGGCACAGTGGGATGTACATAGCACAAATTTGCGTGATTACATACATCCACTTTGTTGGGGTCAGGAAGGACAATGCTAGAGAAAACTTGATTATTAATCATTAAAAAAAATCTACCATCGGGACGTTCCTTAACTAAATTCATACATTTTACCATTTCAAGATCAATGAACTCCGATGGTAGTGGTTCAAGATTTTGCAACCGATCTTCTAAACCTATTAAACATGCTAATGTTGCTACTGTCCCTCCAAAAGTAATTGCCCCACGAGAAGCATTAGCAATTGAACGCATGTGGGCAAACATGAATGAGACATGGTTAATTTTTTGTTGGTTAAGCATGGAAAATAGGTAGAAAAATTCCTTAGCATTTACCTTGCTTGTGTTAGCTCGGCCGAAAATAGTGCAAGCAAGCACTTGGCGTACATAGCGTAGAGCCGGGTTATGAATTGATGAAGCCGTGTTCCCTTCATAACTAGTCGTGTTTTTAGTGGTTATTGCTCTCCAAAATGGGCTAAAGGCATGCAACCATTGCTCAGTTTGGGGAACCTCACATGCTACATTATCTCCATGAGGGAATCGACACAAATCAGCAAGTTGGTTAAAATTAAATTGATATTCTTTATTAAACATGCGGAATCTAACGATCCCACTGGAACTTTGGGTATCAGGTGTGATAGAAATGATAAAAGAACTAAGGAATTCTTGTGTTAATTGAACAAAGGTGGGGTTTGATTGTGAAAGAAAATAATCTAAATTTAAAGCATTAATAAAATACCCAACACTTTCATAAAATCCTAGGTGTTTTAAACATTCTACAATGAGGAAACTTTGTGGGATAAAAGTCACGTTCAAGTAAAGCTCTATATAATTTTTTTTGTTTTTCCCCTGCCTTTCCTTGCCTAAAAGTGACTTCATATGCCATGATTTTTTTTCTATGTGTGAAGTTACAGAGAGAGGAGTATGTATGAATGCAAGTGTGTTGTGTGAAAGTATGTGTAAATGAGAGATGGGTAAGCATTTAAATAAAAAAAAGTGAATAGAAGTGCATGGCAACCAGCACAAGGCATGGCGTGTGTGTGTGTGTGAAAGCCAAGAGCATGGCAGGTGCCATGTGTTTTGGCGTGTGTGTGTGTGTGTTTGTGTAGTTGTGAGACATGCATGTAGCTTTATGCATTCAAACAAGTAATTATTATTATGCAACCATGTCTTTTTGCATGTTATAGGAGTGTAGTGTATAGCCTCATGTGATACTTAGATGTGTAAGTGTATGCATAAAATAGAAAACCATTCCCCACAAAAGATGCTTCATGTGAGTGTGTTGAAGACTACACATGTCATAGGAAACTTTATAAAGTATATATAAAAAGGAATTTAATTCTCTAAAGTCATATTTTCCTACACTTCCTACATTGATGCAAAATTTAAGGATATTATTGTCTTTACAGTGCACATAAATGCACTTGCAAATTTAATAATTTTTTTCTTTCTTACTTACTTTTTGCTAGAATGTAGGTGAATTTAGGAAGAGCAAAATTTAGAGAATCCAAATTCATATGTAAAATAGGTATTGGCACTGGGCAAGGAGTGTGGTGCTGGCCACATGTTTATTTGGTTGTCTCGTCTGTTTGGCTCTACATGTGATGCATGTATAAGACACTTTGACCAAAGACCATTAACTGGTATTAAATGAAATTGCATGCATAATTAAATTAGTCATGACCACTTACCTTAGACTAGTAACTCATAAATGAAATACTGAAAGAAATTAACTGAAGTTATGCACTTTAGATAATTGGTAGTAGAATTAAAAAAAATGATACTGATAAAAATAATATGGATAATCATACTAAAAATACTACTTAATAAAGGGAAATAATTATTCTGAATGTAAAAACATGCAAATGGTACTTAAATGGTTCTTTGCACTGAACGAAATTAAACTAAAGTAGAAAACAGGAAATAAAAGTCTTCTTTCGCTGTAAATTTATTTAAAGTAATGTTTTAGCGAAAGAAGAAAGTGCAACAATAAATAGTGATCAGCCACGTGGCGGGGTCTCAGCGGGATCAGGCTGGATACGGCGAATCTCATCCGAGCAACGATCAAACTGTGCGATAGCTAGGTCCATAAATCCATGGAAGTCAGTACGAAGCGTAGTTAACTCGTTTTTTAGACCGGTAAAATCAGCGTGAAGTGTAGTGAGTTCGTCTTGTATCACAGCGATAGCAGCAGTGTGATCGCTCTTAGGCGGTGGGATAGTAGTAGAAGCAGTTGTATGGGCGGGAGAAGGAGGTGCATGGGTGTAATAGAAAAGTGGAGCGGGAGGTTTAGGGTCAGTGAGAATGTAGTAATGAGGTGGTGTTTCAGGGTCAGTTTCAGCATTGCCCTCTAAGTCATATAGCCAATTCTTCTTATCATGCACACTAGTCCTCTCATTATTTGGTAAAAAGAATTCATGAACCGGCTGAAAGTCAATTAACAGCTGGAAAGCATCAGGGCCAAGGTTGCCTATCATGTGATTGTTGAAACAGAAATGGATTCCCATGGATTCCACACTAACAGATAGAACTATTTGTGATAGCGGGGTGTGGAGATCCAAGGCCCTAGCTAGGATGGTGACAAAGCCACCAATACCTATTTGACGAGTGGGATCTTGAGTGAAGTTAGCTATATTGTCTAGGAAGAAAACTGCGGCATTAATTGGTCGATTTTGGGACCCACAAAACATGATGAAAAGTTCTTCCCTAGTGACAGATTGATCGTTCACGGGTTTTCCGAAAAAGGTGTAAGCAATAATCATATGGAGGTATCTTATTGCCGGATTATGAATTTCAGTACTGAATCTGTCGTCAGGGGAAGAGTTAGGGTTGCCTGAAATGCTGCCCCAATACCTTTTGAGCTCACTTTCCATGAAAGCGTCATCTTGGACCTCGGTGAAAGCATCAGGGCCACAAGGTACTCCTAAATAGTCAGCTATCTCGCGGGTGGTGAGACGGTAGGTTTTTCCGAACAACCTAAAACTAACAAGGCCTCCATGGGAGGGGTTTCCACGATTTCGCTCGTATCTAAATGCACTCAGAAACTCAAGGATAAGGTTGCGGTAGGTGGGTGGGTTTGAGAAGATGAAGCAGTCCCAACCTAGCTGGTTAACTAAGAATCTGACACTTTCAGAAATACCTAAGGTTACCATGCCATGGCTATCAGGAAAAGCATGGAATGATGTTACTCTATGGGCAAGGTCTTCGTAGCGCTGCTTCTGGGTGTTGCTTATAAAATAAAATAAGTGTATAAAAGAAAAAAGAAGAAAAATAAAATAAAATAAAAGTAATCAAACAAACAAACTAAATCATGGGTTACCTCCCATGCAGCGCTTCGTTTAATGTTGGTAGCTCGACAAGACAAGGGTTGAAAACCTAAGTAATTGGAGGAAGATCATCTAGCTTGAAGCTGGAATAATAGTCTCCATCGCTCGGGACATAGTAATGCTTCAGACGCTGCCCATTAACTATAAATGTTTGATCTGATTTAGTCTTTATTTCTACCGCGCCACTTTGAAAAACTCTTGAGACTTCGAAAGGTCCCGACCATCGCGATCAGAGTTTTCCGGGAAACAATCTCAACCTAGAATTAAAAAGGAGTACTAGTTCTCCCTCTATGAATTCTCTCTTGAATATGCGCTTATCGTGCCATTTTTTAGTTCGTTCTTGATATATTTTGGCATTTTCATAAGCATCTAATCTTAATTCTTCTAATTCATGTAACTCTAGGATCCTTTTTCTTCCAGCAGATTGGTAATCCATGTTAAGGGCTTTAACTGCCCAATAGGCTTTGTGTTCTAATTCCACCGGTAAGTGGCATGACTTTCCATAGACAAGTCTAAACGGGGTTGTTCCTATGGGCGCTTTGTAGGCTGTTCTATAAGCCCATAAAGCGTCGTCAAGCTTTGCAGCCCAATCCTTTCTATTAGTGGAAACAGTCATTTCAAGATTGATTTGATCTCTATATTAGAGACTTCTACTTGGCCGCTTGTTTGTGGATGGTAAGGTGTTGCGACCTGGTGCCTCACTCCGCATTTCTTCAACAGATTTTCGAATTGTTTTGATATGAAATGGGATCCACCATCACTTATGACTAACCTGGGGACTCCAAATCTAGGGAAAATGATTTTTTTGAACAACTTAACGACTACTCGTGTATCATTTGTCTGCGAAGCTATGGCTTCTATCCATTTTGACACATAATCTACTGCTACGAGTATGAATTTGTTTCCCATAGAGGAAGGAAAAGGTCCCATAAAATCTACTCCCCAAACGTCGAAGATTTCGACCTCTAAAATGTTATTAAGGGGCATTTCATTTCTTTTGAAAATATTTCCAGTTCGCTGGCATTGGTCACATTTTGCAATAAAAGAGTGAACATCTTTGAAAAGGTTGGGCCAGTAGAGTCCTGCTTGGAGGATTTTATAGGCAGTCTTGGATGTGCTAGCATGTCCGCCATAAGGCGAGGTGTGGCAGTGAGTAAGAACACTCTCTATTTCTTCTTCAGGGATGCATCGTCGAAAGATACCATCCGCGCCTCTTTTAAATAAGAGGGGCTCATCCCAAAAGTATTGTTTAATGTCAGCCAAGAGTTCTTTTTCTGTGGTGGCGTAATTTAGTTGTGCCGCGTCTAAAGTTCTACTTGCATAGTAGATAGCATGTAATTTTTTATCCTTTCTTTGACCTAGAACTACTCCTACAGCATAGTCGCTGGCATCACACATAATTTCGAACGGCTCACTCCAATCAGGAGGTTGCATTATAGGTGCGGAAATCAAGGCTTTCTTGAGGAGTTGGAATGCTTCCATGTATTTGTCATCAAAGATGAATTCAGCGTCTTTCATTAAAAGACCGGTTAAAGGCTTGGTTATTTTAGAGAAATCTTTTATGAATCGCCGATAAAAACCAGCATGTCCTAAAAAGCTTCGTATTTCTCTAATGGTTTTAGGAGGTTGAAGATTTTCTATTACCTCAATCTTAGCTTTATCTACCTCTATGCCTCTATTAGAAACAATGTGTCCTAATACTAATCCTTCACGAACCATGAAATGGCATTTTTCCCAATTGAGCACGAGGTTAACTTTGACGCACCTTTGTAATACCAATTCTAGATTAGCAAGACACTCTTCAAAACTCTCCCCATACACAGAAAAATCGTCCATAAAGACTTCCATGATGTTGTTTATAAAATCAGCGAATATTGCCATCATACATCGTTGGAAGGTTGCAGGGGCGTTACACAATCCAAAAGGCATTCGTCTATAGGCAAATGTACCAACTGGACATGTGAAAGTAGTCTTCTCTTGGTCATCGGGATGAATTGGGATTTGGAAAAATCCAGAATATCCGTCTAAATAACAGAAATATGAATGTTTAGCTAGACGCTCGAGCATTTGATCGATAAAGGGTAGGGGAAAGTGATCTTTTCGAGTGGCTTTGTTTAACTTCCTATAATCAATGCACATTCGCCATCCCGATTCGACGCGTTTAGACACGGTCTCTCCTTTCTCATTTTTAACCACTGTAAGTCCTCCTTTCTTAGGCACAACATGAACAGGGTTGACCCATTTGCTATCAGATATTTGATATATGATACCTGCGTCTAGGAGTTTCAACACTTCCTTTCTAACTACTTCTCTTAAGATAGGGTTTATTCTCCTTTGGTGTTCTCTCGAGGTTTTTGCGTCTTCTTCTAGTAAGATTCGATGCATACACACTGAGGGACTTATTCCTTTCAGGTCAGAAATGCTATACCCTAGGGCTGAAGGATATTTTCTTAAGACTTCTAGTAATTTTTCTGTCTCTAAGGGATTTAGGTCAGCATTCACTATGACTGGACGATTCAGATCATCGTCTAGATATTCATATCTAAGATTTTTGGGTAGCGGTTTGAGTTCTAGCGAAGGTTGTTTAGGTCCAAGTGTAGGATCAGGTGAGAGAGATGGGTGTTCTCTTAAGCTATCTTCTATACAAAGTTGAAGTGAAGCTTGGTCTTCGTTCATAGCTGGTTTTAGAATTTCCATCTCTTGAGGTAGTTCTTTCTCTAATTCTTTGACACACTCATCTATTATGTCTAGGGCATAACATGTGTCTTCTACTGCGGGTGTTTTCATGAACTTAGAAAGAATAAACTCAATTTTTTCTTCTCCCACTTCTAGAGTTAGTTTCCCTCTCTTCACATCTATTATTGCTCCTGCAGTGGCTAGGAAAGGTCTTCCCTAAAGAATTGGGATACACGCATCTTCCTTGATGTCCATTACTGCAAAATCTGTAGGGATATATAGCTGACCGATTCTTACGGGAACATTTTCTAAGATACCTACTGGATATTTGATTGAACGATCTGCTAGTTGTAGAGACATCCTAGTAGGTCTTATATCGCTTAAGTTCAACTTTTTGCTAATTGATAGGGGCATAAGACTAACACTAGCTCCTAAATCACATAGTGCCTTGTCTATTACGAAGTTGCCTATTACACAAGGAATTGAAAAACTCCCCGGATCTTTTAGCTTAGGTGGCATCTTGTTTTGGAATATGGCACTGCACTCTTCAGTAAGTGCTACTGTACTATCTTCGTCTAGTTTCCTCTTATTTGACAAGATTTCTTTTAGAAACTTAGAATAGGTTGGCATTTGTGCTATGGCTTCTGAGAAAGGAATAGTTATGTTGAGTTGTCTCAGAATTTCCACAAATTTTCTAAATTGACTATCCGTTTTTGGCTTTCTGAGTCTTTGCGGAAATGGGATAGTGGGTTTGTAGACAGGAGGTGGATCCTTTGTTTCCTCTTTGTCCTTTTGTTTTGCCTTTTCAGATTCTCTTACAGGGTCTTTCGAGGGTTCACCCTTCTCATTCATCTCTTCGGTTTCCTCAATGTTTTTCGGGTTTTTGGTTATAGGATCAACTGGGTCTTGTAGCTCTTTCCCACTTCTAGTGGTTATAGCATGTAGGGCATTTGTGTGCCCTTTAGGATTTGGTTCGGGTTGTCCTGGAAAAGTGCCAGCTGGAGCGGCGAGAGCTGCTTGATGTTGCGCCACTTGAGGTTGTGTGTCCAGGAACTCCACATAGTTCGCAGTTTGGTTGTATCGCGGCTACGGTAGCTGCGGGAGGTAGAGTTAGGCTATCTAACTTTTGAGAAAGAGCGTCTACTTTCGCACTGACATGGTCTATGCCGCTTACTTCGTACATACCCCCCTTTTGCTGGGATTTTTCTATGGCAGCGCGTTCGCTTCCCCACTGATAATGGTTCTGGGCCATGTTTTCTATAAGTTGTGTGGCTTCTTGATAAGGTTTATCCATTATAGCTCCACCAGCAGCAACGTCTATGGTGAGTATATTGTTATAGAGCAACCCATTATAGAAGGTATGGATTATGAGCCATTGTTCTAAACCGTGATGTGGACAGAGTCTCATCATATCCTTGTATCGTTCCCATGCCTCGAAGAGTGATTCTCCATCTTTTTGCCTAAATTCGTTGATTTGGGCTCTCAACATAGCTGTTTTGCTTGGCGGGAAATATCGGGCCAAGAATTGCTTCTTCAATTCATTCCATGTAGTGATGGAGTTCGAAGGTAAAGCTTGGAGCCAAGCTCTAGCTCTGTCTCTCAAAGAGAACGGGAAAAGGCGGAGTCGTATTGCTTCAGCTCCTACACCATCAGCTTTTAGTGTGTCTGCGTACTGCACAAACACTGATAAGTGGAGGTTCGGATCCTCTGTAGGGGAACCAGAGAATTGATTTTGTTGCACTATTTGCAACAGAGCAGGTTTCAATTCGAAATTCCTAGCTTCAACGGTTGGGGAGACGATTCTCGAATGAGGTTCCTCTTCTGAAGGGACGGCGTAGTCCTTAAGAGGACGATTGTTGTTGGCCATGGTTGGGATTTCATATAGCTTTTGAAATTCACGAATTCGGCGTTGTAAACGAATAAAACGCTCTCTTTCAGGGCTAGGTTCAACTAATTCTTCCTCGGATGAACGAGTGCTGGGCATACAACCTAGGCGGAGGAAGAACTAAAAGGGAGTGCCTTAATCGTTACGAATTAAAAACTAAATATAATGTAAGGTTAAGGCTGAATATATTAATTGGAAAGGGATTATAAAATAATTAATTTAATTTAAACAATTAGATTTAACTAAACTGGAATGTTACTTTAAGTCGCTTCAATGGGTTCGGTAATTAAATTGCATTTAGAAATAATGTTACTTTTTAACAAACTGATATTGAATTAAAAATACGCTCCTCACACTTTCGCGCTGTTGGTTAATATCGTAATGTTATAAAATAAATGCTTCACTCTCGCTCTCACATTTACTTATAAAAATACTTTCTGAAAATCAATTCAATTTAATTAAAAAGATCTAGTTTTCACAAAACAATATTAGTTTAAAGACTGAGGTCTCACACTTTCGCGCTATTGAACTAAATCATAAAATATAAATAAATACTTCATTTTCGCTCTCATATTTAGTTTATAAAATATTTTTTAGAAACTAATACAGTTTAATTAATTTTAAAGAGCTGTCGCGGTGTTTAAAATTAATGTCCAGTTTTTACTATCTAGTATAAATCTCACACTCTCGCGCTGTTGACTTACACTTTAGTTAATTTTCACTTTCGTGCAAAATTATAGTCTATCGTTTAATTAAAAACTGAAACAGAAAACTAGTTTGTTTGAAAATAAAGTTTGCAATTTAATTACTAAACCTAAATCGGCTTCTTATTCACATTCCAGTTATATTAAATTAGTTCGACATAATTGTAATTGAAAACATCATAATTAAATAAATAGCAATTAATTTAATTAAGAACATATCAGATACCAATAAAATAATTGAAACTGAAATTAAATTAGTAGCAGTAGGTAACAATTATGGTTATAAAATAAAAATAAAATAGAACATGCAATATTAACTCAGTATTGTAACATGCATAAGACACGTACTGTAGCAGAAAAAAAATAAGCAAGTAAATTGAAAGCAAAATAATAAATTGAACTGAATAATATATATTAAATAGAGTAACTTACAGAGAAATAATTGCAACTGGAATGAAACCAAAAGCTCTTAGGAAACTAAAAATTATAAACTGATATAACTCTTAGATTCTCAAAGTATTGCGTAAAAAAAAAGAAGGGGAAAAACTGAATGAATGAACTCTTATTTATAGGCGTAGACGTCCTCAATTTACTGAGAAATCTGTTGTTGAAGTTGAGGGAAATTCGTCGCGGAAGAACAGGAACAAAATCAACGAGACTTGGGGATAAAGCTTGTGGCAGTTGGCATGTGCATGGCAGGCGCCATCAAAGTAGGGTGTGGCAGTTGCCACATCAGATGGCAGTTGCCATCAAAGTAGGGTGTGGCAGTTGCCAGGTGCATGGCAGGCGCCATGTGAAGAGGATGAAACGTGGGGCAAAAGGCATGGCAACTGCCATGAGGAAAAAAAGGTGGAACGTGGGCCTTGTTTCTTTTTGGGCTCCTTTTAGATCCAATTGCATTTATTCTTTGTAACTTAATATTATTTTCGGTAAGTTCCGACATACCTGAAATAAATAAATAAAAAATAATAATACTACGAAAAATACAAGAAAATAGTAAAATAGTAAGCTAAATTAATTAAATAAACAGTGCATTTTTCGGTGTATCAAGGGACAGAGTCAACGTAACTGCCCTTTATAGGCTGCGTTAAAGCACCTCCTCGCAGCCTCGATGTCTCCATGGAGAGTAGCTACTTGCCCCTTGTCGGTGTAATACTTCATCTTCAGATGGGCAGTGGAGGCTACGGCGGGCAGGTCTGCGATTGCAGTTCTGCCGATGGTGCATTGGTAGAGAGATGGACAATCTACCACCAGGTACTTGACTTTGATCGATTTGGCCGTTTCATTGTGGCCGAAGGTGACGATCAGGTCGACGTAACCCCAGGACTTTGTGGTTGCCCCGTTGAATCCTTGGAGATCTGAGCCCAAATATGATGTGAGATGGGATTCATCCAGCTGCAGCGTCCTGAACAAATGCGCGTACATGATGTCGCACGAGCAGCCAGAGTCGACCAGGATGCGTCGAACGTCGAAGTTCGCCATGTCGGCTCTGACGAGGAGAGGAATCTGTGAGTTGGCAGATCCTCCGGGGAGCTCCTCGAGATAGAAGGAGAGAGGCTGGGACGACGTCTTCGGTTTACCGAGGGTCACAGCCATGCCCGAGGAGGCAGTGATGAGTTCCTCGAACTTTCTTTTTACCGAACCGACGGTGTGTTTGTCGAAGACACCGCCGAAAATGACCATGGTCTCAGGAAAATTTTCCCACTCGTTGAGGATTGGATGCTCGTAAGTGTCTTTGAAGTGTTTGGGGACGTAGAAGTCCTCTGGTCGCCAGACAGCCAAGGCGACATTCTTCTCCCCGGAAGCTATGGGCTCGTCCTCGGTGGTGTCCTCGCGCTTCTTCTCCGGGCGAGGGTTCTCCTTCCGCTTGACATAGTCGTTCAACTTGCCGTTACGGATCAAGATTTCAATAGCATCCATCAGCTGGATGCAGTCTTCAGTCAGGTGCCCGTAACTCTTGTGATAGGCACAATATCTGCTCCTATCTTGACCAGGCTTGAAGGGTGTAGATTTCGGGAATCTAATCCCAGCATTCTTAAAGTCCGAGGCGGTGCACTCGGCGAGGACAATCTCTCGTGGCACGAGCAGGGGGGTGTAATTGGTGAACTGGCTGGGAGGTCCTCAGGGTTCTCGTGATTTGTCACGTCCACGCCTGTCCCCGTTGCCCTTGTCCCCGTTTTTGTTGCCCTGCTCGCGGGGAGGGTGATTGTCTTCTGTTCGGGAGTATCTCATGGCGTCGGCCATGGTTTCCTCCTCGAACTGCATGTAGGTCTGGGCTTTGTACAAGATCTCATCCCAGGTAGCAGGTTTCTCGATGGCAACCATCTCTTTGAACTTGGTTCCATCGCGGAGGTTCTTCCTCATCAGGTATTTTTTCATGTCATCAGTGACATCAACCTGCACAGCTTCTTTGTTGAATCTCTCGATGTATGACCTGAGAGTTTCGTTAGGTCCTTGGCGGACAGCCTCCAAGTTTGCTTCCGTTTTCGGATGTTTCCGGGAAGCAGTGAAGTGACTAGTAAATTGTTTGCACAGGTCCTTCCAAGAGGTAATGGATCCCTGGGGCAAGCTTCTGTACCAAGCCATGGCACCTTCGACCAGTGTATGTCGGGGTCAGTGATTAAGGATAGCATCAATATTTTGGATGTGTATGTCGGGGTCAGTGAGTCCGTCATACTTCCCCAGCTGGGGTGGATTTTGCAGCGCACGAGGAAGTTCTAGGTCCATAATCTGCCTGGATAATGGACCTTTGTAGACTTCGTCGTCACTCCAGCCCGGTGAGTGGGTTGGAGTCTCCTCTCGACGGGGAGAGTTCTCTCGTCGGTATTGGTAGTCGTCTCCTCGACTACCCTGAGTCATACCTCCGAGCAGGATCTCTTTCCTCCGAGGAGGAGATCTGGGTCTCTGCTCGAAGAGAGCAACCGCTTTGCCCCTCTTGTTTGCTCGGGCAACAGAGTCCTCGCGGGGAGGAGTTCGGTTTCTCTTCTGGACCTGTGGCTGGACGCGCTCGAGGACAGGTCTTCTTTGGCTCGTCCCTGCTCGGCGAGCAGGTGGAGATTCCGAGCGTTCAGCTCTCCGCGGGGGAGAAGAGAGTTTGATATACCCTAGAATTTGTCGTTGGCCGTCTTCCAGCGCCCGGATACGAGCGTTCTTCTCGTTAACAGTCCGGATAGTCTCGCGCAAGGCGTCGAGCAGAGCAGTGTTTTCCGTAACTCGCGGGAGTTCGGTTGGGGAGTTGTTGCCGATTTTCCCGGCGCGATTTGTGACTGCTTCCCCTTTTTTCGCTCTAAGAGGAACTGCACAGCCTCGTCATCGTCAGAATCGGGAGAAGTTTCTCGTCCGTCTCGGTGATCGGGTTCAGGAATGGGCTGATCGTTGTCGTCAACCGGCATGAGGACAGGACCGGCGGCGTTCAAGGTGAACGGAGGAACGACGTCAACGTTGTTGTTGTTGATATCGTCGTTGTTGGTGTTTGAACCACTGGCCATGATGATTGTGGTTGGAAAATTTGGTTTTGATCTTTCTTTCTTGCAGGAAGAAGAGAAGATGGGGAAAACTTCAGTTCCCCACAGACGGCGCTACTGATCTAACCTGTTGATCAGAAAGGAGTGATGGCCAGAGGTCCGTCGTACTGTAGCGTCAAACAGCAATTCACCACCGGAGGGGGGGGTTGTACCTGCAGGCGCTCCGATGCCAAAGTCAGAGAGAATACAAGCACATAAAATAGAGAGAGAGTGAGGGTAAGAGAATAGAATTGTGTACCTTGCTCTCCTGTCAATGAGAGCTTATATAGTTGCCCCCAGCGCTGGGCCAAATGTCCTCTTAATGGGTTGTGATGAGCAGCCCAATAAGATAGACTGACAGGATAACTCCTTGAATAAAGGGCAAGCTGTTGACAGCAGTTATCCTGCTTGAGCGGTTCCACGATCCTAGGAGGAGTGGATGAGCTCAACGGATTCATGTCGAGGAGCACGTGGAGTGCTTGTGCGTGCTAGTCTGTCGGGCAGGAGCAAGCCCTTATTGGGCCTGCCCTATAACCCGAGCAGGAGTGGATTTGAGCCAGTTCCTTGGCCCAGTCCAGAACAGTTAGAGAAAAAGTTTTTAGAGAGAGAGTCGTTTTTATCAGATGCAATTATCGGCAAACATTTATATGTTGATGTTGGATACTTAGATTGTGAGCATTTCAAGTTTTCGCTGTCTACACAGCAAAAAGTTACACTGTTCGCTTTTTGCTCAACCAAGTATTATAATGTTCGCTCCCTAGTAAGCGAGTTAGGGGGGTGTTCGCTTGCTGGGAAAAGAATGGTTTAACACACCATTGATTTGGAAAATGAGATTTTAAATGAGTGGTTAAAGAATGGTAGCCGTATTTTGGTTCTTTCCTTCTGATTTAACAGCTTGATTTAGCTCATAATCTTGTTCTTCAGGATCTGCTTCCTTCTGAATTGTGCTCAATGAAGCTTGATCTTTCTGGTTCAGATTTTGGTGTAGTAGTTGCCACCGGAATGCGTGGCCCCCTTATGTCAGCAACTCTCACCTTACAATGTAAACACATCAGTATCTTCTTATGCAAGTTATTAGAGCAATTCCATCCATAATAGTATTGTAGAGAATAAATTTAAAAATGGAGAATCGGGGCATGATACCAAAGTTATCTTGAAATCTAGCTCCCAAATTTTTTTTATGATTTCCTAGAAAATTAAATAATAAGCGAAGTAGGAAATTTATGCAGTTGTTGCTGTGTGAGACTAGAAGCCATAGAATCAGTCTCTAATGCAAGGTTACTCCCCCCCGCCCATGAAACATCAGAAAAATCTATGGACTATGGCTATGGCATATAGAACCAAGTTGTAAGCTAGTCTGCAAGAATCAACTCAATATTTAGCAGCAGTTTATCATCAGTGGTTACAAGCTCCAACCATCAGGTGGGGGGGGGGGGGGAATTATTGACAATACCTCAGCCTTTTCCGAAGTAGCATCAGTTGCAGCTGCTTTCTTCAGATCTAAAAGATGTTCTAGATATCAAGCTCTGGCGTATATTGGAACCTTAGGAATAGGAATTTCATCGTAAAGCAAGCAGTAAAAATAATAACAATAACTATACATGGGAAACAGACAGACATCTGTAGTTTTGTATGCAGGATGGATGAGTATATTTCATAATTTCATGCTAGTAAGACCACAATAAACTTTCTTAATCTCGTGTTTTTCTCAAAAGGGTCTTATATTTATGGACGGATGTAGTATCATTTAAATTTTAAAAAGTTTACAATGAAAATAATTTAAAACAAATAAGAGTATTTTCGATCCGTTAAAAAATAAGAGAACATGAAAATAATTTTAATTGTACATGTTTGATTTAAAATCGCAGCAACAGATGAAAAAAAACACTATAAGTTTTGTCCCTCACAATCACATGACAAATACAAGTTGTCTAAATTGTTTTGTACTCCCCTCATCCCTATATATAAGAACCATTTACAAGAATAATTTGTCTCTAAATGTAAAACCCTCTATAAACTTTTAAATGCATTTTTTTTTTCAAATACTAACCTACTTAATACCACCAATTTGAATTGAAATATGAAAAATAAACATTTAAATACATTTCAAACAAATGATATTATAGTACTTCTTCGATTGATAAAAAAAATAGTACTTCCCCGGTCCCAATTTATAAGAAAAAATTGATTTTTTCTTCTCTTAAATTATAAGTAAAAAAAGAAATTCTTATCATTTTCAAATTTTACTTTTATTTTTTATTTTTGACTAAAAACGACATTCATTCATTCAAAGTGATATAATACATCGAATAATACAGTTCAAAATTGCTAAAATTTAAAAGAATAAATTTGCGAACAAACTAACAGCATCAACATTACTAACATACATAAATAAAGAAAATAATACTTAAAACACATTTATCTATACTATATATAAAAATGATACATTAATTTTGGTGTTATTTTTTATATTTTCAAATTTGCCCTTTAAAAAACTTTCATTCAACTATATCTATTATATACTATATATAAAAAGGATACATTGATTTCAGTGTAGATTTTTTATATTTCCGAATTTGCTCTTTAAAAAACTTTCATTCAACTATAACAATAAAAAACATAACTGCATTTTGGTGCAAATTTTTTTTATTAACAAACTCACAATAATATAAGACATTTTTATATGACATAGATTAGACACAGACAGACGCGCCTGCTTAGCCCGCTAATTCTCATAAAGAAAAAAATAATACTTTTATTTATTCTCATAAAATTTTATAATTCTTTTACTTTTAATTTAAAGAAAGAAAATAATACTTAACCACATTTGACACAAATTTATTACCAACAATTTTTTTTACCGGGTTGCAGTAAACAGTTGTTGGAACATACTGATTACTGACATTACTTATATTTTACATTTTGCATTTTGGAAATGAAACTTTCTTTTGACACGGAAATGGAACTTAACATAAACAAAAGATGTAAAAGCTAACTCAGTAATTAGAGGTGGAAAGAGGCCAGGTCGGCCAGCCTAATCTACATAGGCTCAGGTCAGGTCAGTCTATTTTTTTAAATAGAGCAGGCCAAAAAATTTTTATAGGCCTATTTAGCTAAAAAGGTCATATTTCAGGCCAATAAAAAAGCCTATTAAGCCTACTAGGCCGGCCTATTTAAGTAAATATGAATAATATTTTTACATCTATTGTTATTATATATTAAAATTTATACTTTAATTAAATTATAAATCTATTAACTTTTTCAGTAATTCAAGTTTATTAATCCACATTAATATTTCACATATATAAATGTATTATTATAAACTAAAATCGAAATATGATGTCCTATATAGTCAAATTCTCCAAAATATCATGTTAAATATCAAAAAGAAGTTTAATCTCATTGATTTATTTGTTCATTAGTATATTTAAAATTAAATATAATTATTTATTTAAATATGTTTATGTGAAATAGGCTTTTAAACAGGCTAATAGGCTATGTCAAGTTTTCAAAAGGTCAGGCTCAGGCTTAAAAAAATAAGCCTATGATAGGCCACAGGCCAGGCTCAGGCCTTTAGTTTTTTGACAGGCCAGGCTCAGGCTTGGCAAAGCCTACCTCGGCCAAGCCTATTTCCACCTTTATCGGTAACTCTCTCCACACTGCAATCACAGTTCGCACCATAAGAAACCCTAGAAGCACATGCATTCAATCCATTTTATGTGAATCATTGCTTCAGCGAGGTATTTTACATTCTCCGACTCAATTTCATTTTTCCCTAAATTATTACAATAGCTTGTTTTTGGTAAGTCCAATTAGGGGTGATCATATCCGAACCAATCCAAAAGTAAAACCGCAAACCGAACCAATCCAAACCGAAACCGCAAAAAACCGCATTTAGTTTAAACCGCACGGATAGTTTTTCATCTAAACCGCGCGGTTTGGTTAGGTTTGCGGTTTTCATTTTAGAAAACCGAATCAAACCGCAATACTTAACTTAACTATATCAATTAATAGCAATCAACATATTACCTAGTACAACTTAGCAAGCTCAACCCAAATTGAGTCCATAAAATAGTACGCTGTGAAAACATATCATTTAACGCGATCCAAAACTATATTATTGGTATTAAAAACAAGTTCTTATGTATATGCAATTTCTGTATATGCATATTATATCACGTAAACAATAAATAAATTAAAATTTCATATGTTTATTTCGTAACAAGTTGGTAATATCGTCATATTTTTTATATCGCGATAAACCGCACCAACCGAACCGATCCTAACCGCGTTGGTTTGGTTTGGTTTGGATTGGATGACTTTTTAAAAACCAACCGAACCAAACCGAACCGCATGTATTTTTATCTTGCGGTTAGGATGACTTTTTGTCTCAAAACCGAACCGAACCGCACCGCGAGCACCCCTTCCAATAAGCTAGCTTATAGCTTATTGGATTAGCTTATAGGCTTATTGGATAAAAATTGACGTGTTTGTTAACAAGCTTATCTAATTAGCTTATGAGCTTGTAGCTTATAGTTTTTTACATTTTATTCCATATTTACCCTTATTATTTTCATTTTTTTTTAAATATATAAAACTACCCACTAACCATGAATTTTATGTCATTTTGTACTTGAAAACAGCTAAATTTTTCAAACACTTTAATTTTATTCTACTAGCTTTTTCAGCTATAAGTTGGATTATGAGCTAGCTTATATTTACAAAACAGACCCTTTTTCCCTTTTGAATTCAAATTGCACGTTATAATTCATCATTTTCTTGTTCCATTATATAATGTAATTTCATTTTCTTTCCTTTTCGAAGAAAAAATGCAGACAATGTCTGATTATGATGAAGAAATCACGATTCTAGAAAAGATGAAGAAGAGAAGGCAATGTGATAATCAAAATGAAGATAGGCTCAGTGACTTACCCGACAATGTTCTACTTCACATTTTGTCATCTTTAAACACCAAACAGGTTGTTCAAACTTGCTTTTTGTCTAAGAGATGGAAACATCTTTGGAAATTTATTTCATCTCTCATGTTACATTGTTCAACTTTTTCCACTGTGGAGGGTTTTGCCACATTTGTGTCTAAGATTTTGACACTCCGTGATACCTCAATTGCACCGCATGCTCTTGATCTTAACCATTGCGGTGAAATTGAGTATGAACTCCTTATAATGGTTTTAGACTATGTTTTTTCCCATAATGCCCAACTCCAGGAATTAGAAATCTCTGTCAATCGTATTGTTCCCATTATGAGCTGTGTTTCTTCATGTCATGCTCTTACATCTCTCAAGCTTTCACTTTACCGTAAAGGTAGTAGTCTTGGTCATAATCATACACCGGCATTATTTAGAGGTAGTAGTCGTAGTTATAATCGTCAACCGGTATTATTTCCAAAATCTTTGAATTTGCCTTTATTGACCAGTTTAGATCTAACAAATTTTGCCTTTAGGGATGGTAAAAGTGGTTGTGTCGAGCCCTTTTCCGTCTTTACCAAGTTGAATAGTTTGGTCATCCGTAGTTGTATGGTATTTGATGCTCAAATGCTCAGCATATCAAGTGAGACGCTTGTCAATTTAGCTATACACAGGCCTTTGGAAATAATGAATTTAACTATACAAAATAATTCATCCGGCTTTGCCGAAATCATGTTAATTACTCCAAATCTGTGTACCTTCAATTTTACCGGTGACCTTATTACTAAAATATGTGGGAGCGGACTTGCTTATGTTAAACAAGTAAATATCGATGATTCACGACAATTTTCTGCTTCGGCGGCACATGGTTTGGTTCTATTCAGGTGGCTGCATGACTTTGCCAATGTAGAATCATTGACAATCACTTCAACTACTCTTCAGGTCTATTGTCATGTTTTCAAGCTTTATTTTTACTTTCTTCTTAAAATGCTTTTTATATTTTGAAATTTTATTGAAATTCCATTGACTTGCTTAAAACTGATCTTAGTTCACCCTCATTGCTTAGATTCTCTCCTTAGTTCCTGATTTATTGGAGATCAAGCTCTCTTCTTTATGTAACTTGAAGTCATTGGAAGTAGAATTGATACCACTTCATGATGGATCTTTATCCAAATCAATTGAAAATGCCATGTTAAATAAAGCTGCTGCCAAGTCTCCTAAAGAAGTTGTTAAGTTAAGAAAAGCATTTAAAGCACGTTTGGAACCACCTGCCATACCTGATGGAATAGTTGACTTCTTGCGACAGAACTCACCATCAGCAGAAGTTAACATCAAAACAGATTACCCGAATTGTTTTAATCTTAAGCAGGTAGTTATTTAAAAACCATATGGGAGCTGAGTGTAGTAATTTTTTGAGAATCTGAGCTTATATAATTTCAACTTAAACAACAATAAGAAGAGTTTGTGATTGGTTGTTACTAAACAGGTTGAAGAATCTATAAAGAGCGCAAAGATTGTCAAGCATCATTCGCGATTCGTTGTGCCTGGCACCTCCTCTACTGCACCTGCGGAAAAAGGTAACATTCCTTATATGTATTTTGATAGATCCTCTTTGTTTGCTGTGGAGATTTCCATTTATTTTCAGAATGAGACATCATACTATATAATTGTAGGAACCGTTGTCTGCAATTTACTCAAGTAAAAATTGTTTAAGAATGACGATTGAGGTTTCTATATTTAAATCAGTTTTGAATCTTTCGTATTAAGTTATTGCTCGTTTGGGTTTTATGCTTTGGTGTAAACTTTCTTGATATGATTGATTTTACGGTGACAATTGATAGTGTTACTTTTTCTTCGTGTAGGATGATAAATCATCAAATGAAGATAAGGTGGAGAAGCACCAACCTAACACCAACTCTCCACTTCTAGATATTGAGCAGTGAGTAGTTCTCATTTGGTCTATCACATGAACTCTTCATTTGAGGTGCATGAGATTTGTCTAGGTGGTAATCTCCAATTTTAAAGGACTATCTCAGAGTATGTCTTGGATAGTAGATGCAATGTACAAATCCTGTACTCGTATGTGTAATGTGTGCTTGTCTTTTTGTTTTTGGGAGCCTTCATGAATCATTTAGTTGCTACTGGACCTTGTTTATCAATGACTTTTGATTTTGTGCTTTAAATTTGTTTCTGATCATGATAGTTCAAGCTTTTCTTTAATATAACTTAATGAGTACATTGTGTTTATTTTCATTTTATTGATACGACTTTGTTTCTTGTGAATTAAGGAGTCCAAATTACATTTTTATCAGAAGCTACAAAACTTAGATGTGATTTGTTATTGCATCAAAGCCTTTCTTTGATGAGATATTATTTGGGTTTGCATCTTTAATAATAAATCAATGTTGTGTATCAACTGTTCCATAAACAATTTGGGTTGATATAAAGTAGATGTTATGTCTGTTTGTGTGTTTTTTGATGTCCACGCACATTTTGAAATGAATTGTACTATGTTTGATTTGATTTGTTTTGATCACATTATATATTGATCAAAATTTTGAAAACCGGACGGACTTGTCGCTCCAACCAATCCAACCTGGAATTGGTGCATAAACTGGTTCGGTTGAGGTATGGCATTGTGTCACTAACTCGGTAATTATGCCAATAGACTAGCCTTAAACCAGGAAAAAAAAACGCCACGAGCACACCAGACTCATTCTCTATGTCAGCCTACAAATAAATTATAAAAATTCCAAACAAAAATAAATGTTGACTTCTGCAGGAATCAAGCAAAGCCTTAAATATGACCTGTATTAAAATTATCTGCCCAAACTTCCATTGTTACTTGTCATATGAGAGGGATTAATTTGGGACAACTATGAATTATAAGCATTTATTTTAATGTTTTGGACTTCTCATTGAATTGTTTGTCGAAAATTGTTTTTCCGACCCCTGTCCATTTCTTTTCTACCCCCAAACTGACGTTTTTGCCCTCGGGAATATGAAAAAAAATTGTCAAAAAAATTCGGATTTTACGAACTGAATTTTTTGCCAAGAAACTTCGGTTAATAACCGAAATATTGCCAAGAAATGTTTTGTATGACACAAACACATGCATGCATGTGATATTTGTTCTGTATAAAAACCATAGACATGGATTTTTTGTGTTGATTAAATACAATATTTCTAAACATTACTAATGCCAACTAACTTCTTTTTTCTCGGGGTACAAGCCAGCTGCTTTATATGGGTTGAAATGCATGGGGTCACAAACATTGATGAACATAAATATTTCCCTTAATAAAAACCGAATTAAGCAAAAAAAAATTCGGTTCGTATTAACCGAAGTTTCTTGACAAAAAATTCGATTTGTAAAAACCAAATTTTCTTGGCAAATTTTTTTTCATACCCCCAGGAGCATAAACGTCAGTTTGGGGGTAGAAAAGAAATGGGCAGGGGTCGAAAAAGCAACTTTCTTGTTTGTCACCACTCACTCACTTTATCTGGACTTTCCAGAATTTCACTCATTTGCTCCATGTCAAGCATTACCAAAAAGAAAATGCATTTTTTTGACATATCTAATGCAAATAAATTCTTATGAGTCTTCGTCAACCATGCAATCTTATACCTACACAGTCTTAGAATTCCTCTCATTTTGATGTGAATTTGGTTCATTCATGTGTCCTCTTTTGACTAAAAATTGTAAGGAGATGCTCATTGTCTATATGCGGTCTTGTGCACCAGTGATTACTCCCCGCCCTCGTTAGTTGTAGGCGTCACATGCCCACCAGCTTCTGTCTGGTTCATCCCCAAACCACATCGTATTGGTTCTGCTACGATCGCCAATGCACAAGACATGACATTGAGTTTTAAAAAGTTAAGCATTTAGTACGTCATACAATTAAAGTGAGTACAATGGAATAATTTGACGGAATAAACCGTTACTATTGGATGATGTTAGTGCACAACCTATTTTCTTATATTATATTTTTTAAAATGTAAAAAAACTTAGTCCCCGTGAACATAACTCAATTAGAATTACAAAAAAAAAAAAAAAACATAACTCAATTGGTAGGGATATTACATTTTATGTGGAGAGTTGAGGTTCAAACCCATAATCTTCCACGTGAATTGCTAACAATTAGGCTACTTGACAACAAAATAAAAGGTTTAAATGTAGTTTTGAACCCTTATTTTCAATTTTTTGAAGTTTAGGTCCACCTATTTTAAAAACCAATTTTTTTTGTCCCCCTATTTTATTTTTTTACTTTAAGTCCTCCAATTGGGAGCCAATTTTAATGATGTGACAAATAACATGTGAGTTAAACAATTAGACATGTCATTATTATTTAAGGAAAAACTTACATGCATTTTCATACATACAGTTTTTACTTTTCCTCTCACAAAGAGATAGTTTTTTTAATTAAAAAAAAGTTTTCTTTTATTTTTTTAAAATGAAAAACACCAAAACCAACTCTTTGTAAGTGGAACAACAAAAACTGCAGGTATGAAAATGCATGTAAGTTTTGTCCATTATTTAATTTTAATAATGAATATATTATAAAATATTTAATGTATTATATAATAGGTTTATTGAGGTAAATAACATTTTAACGAGTGTAAGTATTTTTTTTTGGAATTAAATTAAATAATAATGACATGTGCACTTTGATTTATCTACATGTCATTTGCCACATCATTAAAATTGACTCCAAAATGAAGTGGGGGACCAATAGTCAACAAAATTTGAATAAGGGGACCAAAAATCTGAATTTTAAAACAGGAGATCATAACTTCACAAATTTGAAAATAGATTAACCAAAACTGCATTTAAGCCAAAATAAAATTAAAAAGCTTATCGATGAAAATAATTGGATTAAATATGTTTTTGGTCCCTACAAAAATGATGGTTTTCTAAGTTTGGTCTTTTATTAGTTTTCTTTAGCACACCTTGTCCTGAGAGACTATTTTGTTTACTATATCTCATTTTTGTTTGTTAAAAAAAAATTATTAAATTTTTAGTTCCTGAAAAATTATCATGCACTCATTTTTAGTCTCTACTATTAATTCAACGTATATTTTTGAATTATTTTTTCTCAAGTATGTTGAAAGCATCTTAAAAAGTTCCTCTAAAAAAACGAACTCAAAATTTAATTTTTAATCATAATTTTCATTACTTTTATCTTAATCTTTTACCGTTTTATAAAATTTATATTTAATTTATATCATGTTAAAAAAATTAAATTTTAATAACCAAATTTTATATAATATTTTAAACATACCTATAAAAAAGTCATTCAAAATTTTTAAAGTTTAATCTTAGTTAAACAAAATCAGTTTTAGTACCCACTAAAACTATGTTAAAGAAATATTTTATGGGGACTCAAAGTATAATAAAATTTAAGCAAGAACTAAACTTAGTAGGTCTTTATTTTATAGAGATCAAAAATATATTTAACCTAAAATTATTTAAAGGGTCAGACTAAACAATATTTCTGGACACCTGTTACGTATACTAAAAATAGAAATAAAAAATAAAATTAAATAATTTTTTATACTTTTAATATATTAAATGCACAAAAATAGAATTTTCTCACTTCAAAAAAAATAAATAGGATTTTCTTATTTACATGCTTAACGGTGTAGTGTTAGCTGTATAGCATTTTCCAAATTTAAAATAATAAATGGATAAAATGAAAAAGCCAACTCCCTGACACTGTAATCAGTAATCACAGTTCGCACCAATTTTTCTCTCGTTTAGATAAGGAACCCTAGAACACACATCGATTCAATCCATTTTCTGTGAATCAATTGTTGCAGTCTTCAAATTCATCGGAGAAGAAGAAGTCGCAACTCCACGGCGACAACAGCGAGGTATTTTACATTCTCTCTATATACTTTCCTTTCATAATAATCTCGCTTTATATTCCCCCAATCGTTTCCCTTCATAATACAACGCAAACTTTCCTTTCACTTCAAATGTCGCTTTATAATTCCTAATTTGCTTCTTCTTTCGTTATATTACTGAATATTTTTCCATTTCTCATGCTTAACCAACACAGAATGTCTGATTCTAACGAAGAAAGCTTCATGATTCTAGAAAATATGAAGAAAAGAAAGCAATGTGATAATCAAAATGATGACAGGCTCAGCGACTTACCAGACTGTGTTCTACTTCACATTTGTCATTTTTGAACACCAAACAAGTCGTTCAGACTTGCATTTTGTCTAAGAGATGGAAACATCTCTGGAAACGAATTTCAACTCTCATTTTGCATTCTTCAAATTTTTCCACTTTGAAGTGTTTTGCCAAATTCGCGTCTAAGATTTTGACTCTTCACGATACCTCAACTGCACTGCATGCTTTTGATCTTGACCGTTGGGGTGATATCGAGCTTCCACTCTTTAAAAAGGTTTTAAAATCTGTTTGTTCCCATAATACCCACCTTCAAGAATTAGGAATCTCTCTCCATGGTGATACTTGTCTTGTTATGAGTTGTGTTTCTTCATGTCATGCTCTTACGTCTCTTAAGCTTTCACTTTCCCCTAGAGGTAGTAGTCGCACTCATAATGATAAGCCAACATTATTTCCGAAGTCTTTGAATTTGCCTTTATTGACCAACTTAGATCTAACAAATTTTGCCTTTTGGGGTGGTGAAAGCAGTTGTGTTGAGCCCTTTTTTTCCTTTACCAAATTGAATAGTTTGGTCATTTGTTGTTGTAAGGTAATTGATGCTCAAGTCCTCAGCATATCAAGTGAGACGCTTGTCAATTTAACTATACTGAGCCCTTTGGAAAAAATAAATTTGGCCATACAAAATAATCCATCCATCTTTGTCGAATGCAAGACAGATAATTTATCCAACTTTGCTGAAATCCAGCTATCTACTCCAAATCTTTGTACCTTTAATTATAGCGGTTACCTTGTTCAAAAAATATGTAGGGGTGGACTTTCTTCTGTTAAAAAAGTAAATATGGGTGATTCACGACAATTTCATGCTTTGCCGGTGCATAGTTTGGTTATATTCAGCTGGCTGCTTGACTTTGCCAATGTAGAATTATTGACACTCAATTCAACTACTCTTCAGGTAACTTGTCTTGTTTTCAGGCTTTATTTTTACTTTCTTCTTGAGATTCAATTAACTTGCATAAAACTGATCTTAATTCACTCTCATTTCTCAGGTTCTCTCCTTACTTCCTAATCTGTTGGAGGTAAAGCACCACTCTTTATGTAACTTGAAATTATTGGAAGTAGTATTGATACCACCTTTTGATGGATCTTTATTCCAAGCAATCAAAGATGTCATGTTAAAGAAAGCTGCAGCCAAGGTTCATAAAGATGTTGCGAAGTTAAGCAAGGCATTTAAAGCACGTTTGGAACCACCTGCCATTCCTGATGGAATAGTTGACTTTTTACGACAAAACTCGCCTTCAGCGGAAGTTAACATCTCAACAGATTTCTCGAGTCAGTTTAATCTTAAGCAGGTAGTTATTTAAAAACTATATGGAAGCTAAGTGCGGTAATTTTTTTGAGAATCTGAGGTTAGATGAACTCAAATGAAACAACCGTTAGAAGAGTTTGTGATAAGTTGTTACTAAACAGGTTGTAGAATCTATAAAGGGAGCTAAGATTGTCAAGTATCGCTCGCGATACGCTGCGCCTGGCTCCTCCTCTACCACATCTGCTTCTGCCGCTGCTTCTGTTGCTGCACCTGCCTCTGCTGCACCTCCCAATCTTCATCTCTGTCGTGCTGAAAAGGTAACGTTCCTCATATGCATTTTGGTAGATCCTCTTTGAGTTTCTGTTAATAAATTTTTGGGTGCTGTGGCGATTTTCGTTTATTTCAGAATGAGATAGCATACTATATAATTGTAGGAACAGAAGCACCTATATTTAAATCAGTTTTGAATCTTTCATATTCCGTTATTGTTCGTTTGCTTTTCTTTATGCTTGTTGTAAACTTTCTTTATATGACTGATTTTGCAGTGACAATTGATAGTGTTACTTTTTCTTCCTGTAGGATGATAAATCATCAAATGAAGATAAGGTGGAGAAGCACCAACCTAACACCAACTCTCCACTTCTAGATATTGGGCAGTGAGGAGTTCTCATATTGCCTTACAATGTAAGTGACTGAAAAACATTAGTTTGGCTAACTTTACGGAAACAAGTTGTTCGATTTGGAAAACTTTTTGTCTATCACATGTCCTCTTCATTTGAGGTCCATGAGATTTGTCTATAGGTGGTATTCTCCAATTTTAAAGCCAAATTGTAATTCACTTTTTTAGGGACCATCTCAGAGTATGTCTTGGATAGTAGATGCAATGTACTACAAATCCTATACTCTGCCGATTGTATGTGTAATATGTGCTTGTCTGTTGTTTTTGGGAGCCTTCATGAATCATTTAGTTGCTATTGGACCTCGTTTATCAATGACTTTAACTCATCAGTAAATTGTTTGCATTGGAAATTGACTCTTTGATATTTCAAACTGAACCACTTGTACTGAAGACACATTGTGTTTATTTTCATTTTGTTGATACGACTGTGTTTCTACTTTCTAGTGAATTAAGGTATAAGGAGTCGAAATTGCATCTTTGTCAAAAGCTACAGAAACATAGATGTGATTTGTTATTGCATCAAAGCCTTTCTTTGATGAGATATTATTTGGGTTTGCATCTTTAATAATAAATCACAGTATTTCATCAAACATGCATCAATGTTGTGTGTCAACTGTTTAATAAACAATTTGGGTTGATATGAAGTAGATGTTATGTCTTGGATAATCCTTCTAGGCAAGACAGTAATATTATCATGACAATTATAATGAGGATGAACATATCCCTCGTTAGTTGGTGGTAATTGACGGTAAACTTGATAGGGAGGATCAGGATTCGATCCTTCGCAATTGCAATTGGGAGGAGACTGAAACCACTTGATGCCAGAACTAACTTCTGAACCAGATTAAACTAGTGTTGAAAACAAAAAAATATTATAATGAGGATGAACACGACTTGATCCCTCCCATCGGTCATTTTTTTTTAGGACCAAACTTAATTACAGTTCCATACTGTACTAGATACATGGAGGTAGTTATTTTAATTTAAAAACAATATTTTTTTATTTTTTTAAATTAAAATAAAATGAAAAACTACCTTTGTATGAGAGGAACACAAAATGCATCTAAAGACATGCATGTAAGTTTTGTCCATGTCCATGCACATTTTGAAATGTACCAGCTTTACTATTGTTTGATTTGTTTTGAAATGTAATTTCGGATTTGATTTTCACTCTGGTCAAAACTAACAAATTAGTAACATTCATCATTTAATAAATTAGGATAAACTTTGTTTTGTTCTAATTTAGTTTGTAATAATTCTTAGTTTGTTTCAATTGGGTAACTATTCTTATATTTTTAAAATAATAAAAATGTCAAAATAAATTTATTATTTTATTTTCACAAATGCCTCGTTTGCAGCTAACATTTCATCTTCTCTACATCATAATGTTTCATTTTAAAAATCTCACATCTTTTTATAGACAATTTAAAATGAACATATATGTTTGTAAAAATGAATATAGAAAATATTTTTAGGGAGTAAACAAGACCTAAATATAAGTAATTTATATCTTCATTTCCAAAAGGAAGGTAATTTTTATTCTTATAAGCAAAAAAAAAAATCATATTATTATTTTAGAAAAGCTTACAAATAAAAATAATTGAGTAAACCACTAAATTTGTACAAAAAAAAAAATCATTGAATTAGTTTTTTTCACTTGCTCTCAATTAAATCTCTGACTCTTTTAATATCTTAAAGTTAATCGCGGTCTCTACTATACTTTTCTCAATTTGGTCATTTGTTTTGTTTATACCTGATTTTTAACACCATTAAATACAGTGATGTGAAGTGTTACGTGTGAAATGGATAATGTTATGTAAACAGCCTTCATTTTGCTACGCTCAATAAGAACCCGGAATTGCGAAAATCGATTCGTGTTCTGCTTCCAAACAAAGTCAGTCGTCTTTACCCAAGTGTGAACTGCGGACGACTCTCAGTTATACGATTCCAGAAGATGATCTAGAATTGGGTCAATCACGTTTATTAGAAGTGGACAATAGAGTGGTTGTACCTAAGGTTGTCAGAATCGAGTTTTTACTTTAATTCGTTTTGCCTAGGTAAAATCGAAATGTAAAATCATCGATTTTACCTCATATTAAAATAATATTATATATATATTTAAGACATATATATACTTATATAATAGTATAAATGCGTCAATAATTTAAAGTTTCAACTTAATTTAAAAGCTAAAATATACTAAATCATCATAATAAAATGTAATATTCGTAAACTTGGATCAAACTACACAAATTACCCACCAAATCATCAAGTAACATCCAAAAAATTATCCAAAAACAAGAAGGTAAAATCGTCTCAAAGAGTTAAAACCTACGATTTTACATGATTTCAGCGATTTCATAGCGATTTAAATCTTGTAAAATCGTTCCAGACTACGATTTTAGCCAAAAAGGATTCTACCAGCGATTTAACTCGAAATGATGACCTAGAAACGTAAAATCTATGATTTTTAGGTTTTAAATCGGGATTTTAACAAGCTTGTACCAGCCAAAACTCATCTACATATTATTGTAACACCTGCTGATGTATCTCATAATTGGGCAGTACCTTCCTTAGGTGTCAAATGTGATACTGTACCTGGTCGTTTAAATCAGTCGGGAACCGTCGGTTACCTTTTGAATCAAAGTAGCGCCGAGAACTTCGACTAAAGGGGGGAGGAAAGCTTCGTAGATAGCTTCGCGTCCTCGCCACTTCTTTCTGGCGACTAGCTTATCAAGTGGGTGGCTTGGTAAGCAAGCTACCTTCAGCATAAGGGTAATCAACAGTCCTTGGAATAAAGGATAGAATTCCATTCAAGAGTAGGTATCGAGGCTTTGGCGACGAAAAAAACTGATAACTTATTAGAATATGCCTTAACCTAACTTATATAAAGAGTCCACACTTTGAGCATCCGGTACAACAAGCAAAATGGTAAACTGCTGCAAAGTACACAAAACACACTCATATCACACAATTTAAGTGACATGTATTCAACGGTCAATTTAAAATATTGACTATTTATAAAAATTTGATAAACAATTAGTAAAATTAGAGACTAATTTGAAGATAATCTGAAAATGTTAGAATTATTTTGATAGAAAGTGCATAAAAATAAAGACTTTTCACAATTTTTCTATCATGCTTTGACTTTTGTGCATGATATAAATGGCCATGTATCACATGGTTGTCGATATGGTGTCGGCAAAATATTTGTGCAAACAGTATAGCTCTAAATACAGCACTCCTTCCGTCCCAAAATAACTGACTCAGTTGACCACTTTTACGTTTGTCAATGTACAATTTTGATCGTTAATATATTAAATTATCTATTATTAAAAACTATAAAAATTATATATTTTGAAAATACTCATCAAGACAAATCAAACAACATCTCATATGCATATATTTGCATGTACGTATAAGTAGAAAAATATGATCAAAGTAGATCATATGAATAATACACCAAGTCAAATTTAAGTCAGTTATTTTGGAACGGAGGGAGTAGTATATTACATGCAAACATGTGTTGTCACTGCATTTGGTGCATGCAGTTACATGCAAAGAAAAAAGTTGGTTTAATTTTTACACTTGTATACTATTGGTGTCATACTACATGCAAACGGTTGTGGCAGCACAAGAAGAGGCCAATGCGCTTTATGCATGCGTTTTTACACTTGTACATTTTTGTTGTGGTTACATGTTACAACAATTTTGATTCGTTACTTTGAATTTTTCCTTGGTATACACTCCAGCCTTAATTACTTTAGTGAATTGTACCTATCTAGAGTAAAATATTAAATACCCCTTAAAATTTTAAAATTTGTCAAATATCCCCCTGAAATTTGGAAATAGGCAAATACCCCCCTGAAATTATAAAAGGTCAATTTGCCCACTGATTGACTGAAATTGAAGCAATTTGCCCACTGATTTTGCAAATTTTAGTCAATTATCTCATGTGACGTGTGTTCTAATCAATTACCCATGTACGTGACACCACGTTGGCAGGTGCACGTATGCCGTTAACAGTCATATCATCGAAATAGATGGAGTAAACAGAGCAGGGGGCAATTTAATTGACGTTTTACAATTTCAGAGGGGTATTTGCTTATTTCCAAATTTCATGGGAGTATTTGACAAATTTTAAAATTTCAGGGGGGTATTTGACATATCACTCTACCTATCTAGTTTCAAATGTACCAACCAATAATTCAGATCTCATAACTTAGATTAACTCAACAATTTGTTTTATGTTTCGTATTGGACGGAGATAATTTTTAATGTAGATTCAAAACTCTGATTTGGTAAATAAAAATGTTTAGTTAAAACTTAAAATATCAACGGCTCTTATCGGTAATCATTTTTAAAACATCTACTTTTTATAATTTTTATCAATAGACAATTAAAAATATTAGCCATCAAAATTATGCATTAGCATATAGACAATGGTCAACTAGGTCTTATATTTTGAACAGAGGGAGTAGCTTTTTTTTTTTTTTTTGAATGGCGAGGGAGTAGCTTATTTAACCGATGGCTAATGACCGACAGTTTATAACTTATAGCTAATGACTGATGGCGGATAAACTAATTGAAGTGTTTGGTAACATTATCAGTTCAACTGACTGATAAATTATTATTATTATTATTATTATTATTATTATTATTATATTAAATTAAATTTTATTCTTTGAAATTTCATTTTAAATATATTTACCAGATATTAAATTAAATTTTATTCTTTGAAATTTCATTTTAATATCTTATTATAATATTTTCTCTAGAACTTCATGATTTGTTTCATTTTCATTTTACTGTGCATTGTTAGTAGTATATAAATCATCTCTTAAGTACAGTATAAATAAATCAATAAAGTGTATTATAATTAGTTTCCAAAACTGTTTTTTTTTAAGTGTACTACAAATATGCATCTTAAAAGATTAATATATTTCTAAAACTGTTAATTTCCAAAACCAGCAATAATTAATGGGTCTATCCCTCAATAATTTCCTTTTTAAAACAACTTCAAAAGTTAATTAAAAAAAATTGTTAGACTCAAAAAAATTTCCTTTGATTAATCAGAATTCAACTTGTTTTTAATGGTTTTTCAACATAACAAGGAAACAAGTTAAGAGAATATTTTATTGTCACAAAAAAGAAAAAGTAAGAGAATATTTTTGTTAAGATGTATTTGAGGGTTAATTAGACCCATTAATTATTGTTGTGCTGATTTATGAGTTGAAAAAGTTAAGAGAATAATTTATAAAAAAAAAAAGTTAAGAGAATAAAGCACAGCCTCAATAACATTATTGAGCTACCGTAAAATCTTTTTAAATTAATACTCGGTAAATTAATAAACTCTCTAAAATAATAAATTTGTCCGGTCCCGACTTGGGCCAATGTAAAAAATTGAAAAATTCGATAAAATAATAAGATATTACTTTTTCGGGAGATCCCTTTATAATTTTCGGTCCCAAGAAAATCATAAATTAATAATTCATAGAAATTGAAAAATATATATTACACTCTATTGAAATATGATTTAATAGTTGTCTGTTTTCCTTTAAAGTTTAAGTCTATTTGAAGTTGATCTCTAACTTTACCTTTTTGTTTAGGCCAATACATATTACTAACTCTCTCATATTACAATTATTGTACCTTTTTGTTTGGTATGTACAGTATAATTACTTAAAAACTCTTCAAATTAATAATTATTAATTTATCGATAAATTAATAACTCTCTAAATTAATAAGTTTCTCTGGTCCTGACATTATTAATTTAAAGAGATTTTCCAGTATAGTTCTACAAGGAACAATACAACAAACAAATGATTAATGGTTTTTCAGGCCACAATCGCCGCCCTTCTTCTTCTTTTTTAAAAGGAAGAGTGTAGTAAAAAAAAAAAAAACGCTCAAGAGCTAATTAACAGTACATACTGTATAAACAAAAAGTTAACATGTAGTGTCGGTCTCTGTATACTTCTGCAAACTTTTTGTATACCTTCTATAAAAACTTCTCAAAAGTAAGAGTATAAACAGAGAGACAAAAAATAGTTTCATATACTTCTGCAAACCATCTATGTATACTTCTGCAAATCTTCTATAAAAACGTTTCAAAAATATAAACAGAGAGACAAAAGTTACAAAAGTTAAAAGAAGTGTAAACAGAGAGACAAACAAGGTAAAGCTGTAACAAAACCCTCAATTTAACGAGAGAGACAAACAGAGGCAGTTTGTCCATTTCTTTCTTCAATTGCACAGTGACTTTTTGTGAAACAGTTTGTCGATTTGCTCTTCAACTGTCAAGGTATCCTCAAGAGTTAACATGTATGTATATATTGTCTGTATATATTTTTACAACACGTACGATCTCTATATACTTCTGCAAATCTTGTATAAAAACATCTCTAAAGTTTCAAAAGTAGTTTCATATACTTCTGCACAACTTGACAAAAGTTTCATATACATACTTCTGCACAATTTTGCACAATTTAATAAGAGAGACAAACATAAACAGTTTGTCTATTTGTTTCTTCAATTGCACATAAGTCACATTTTGTAAAACAATTTGTCTGCAAACCTTCTATAAAAACCTCTCTAAAGTTTCAAAAGTATAAACATTCAAAAGTATAAACAGAGAGAGACAAAAGTAGTTTTATATGCTTTGCACATTTAACAAGAGTTTCATATACTTCTGCACAATTTAACAAGAGAGACAAAACATATACATTTTGTCCATTTGTTTCTTCAATTTCACAAAAATGACTTTTGTGAAACAATTTGTCGATTTGTTCCTCAATTGTTAAGATATCCTCAAAAGATAACAAAACTGTAAACAGAACCTCAAAAGCTAACGACAGAGACTAACAAAGTTAGCAGACCAGCAAGGTTAGCTTACTTGTTGTTCACAAATCCAGTGGAGATTTAAAAGTCAAAGAATATGACAATGATTACTCCCATTACAGCATATAATGACTTTGTTCTTATTTCTTTATTTCTCTAGTTTCCTTCCGTTCACAAAACTTTCACTCTCAAATTCTTTTATCTCTAAAAAATACAACCATTATAATCTCTTATTATAATTTTATTCTCTCATTCTTCATGATTTGTTTAGTTTTCAATTTATTTAGATCTCTTATTATAATCTGATTATTTTTTTATTTTTTTCTTCTATGCGCCCAGATCTAATTCAACTCAAATTCAGTTCTATAAAAACTTTTCATTGTATCAGATTTTTTTGGTTGCCTCTATAAATCTAACAAGTTAGTAATTTTTTTTTCCTTCAGAACAATGTGTTTGTTTATTTGATGCGGTTTTGTAATTTTTTTATTAAAATGTATAATTTTTTAGCTTTTTTAGGATATAATGTTGTTTGTTTTTCAGGCTATAATTTTATCTTTTTAGTTTGTAATTTTCGTTTTTTTAATAAATATATTGTTTAGTTTTACAAATATACAGTAGTGTTTTATTTTTGTATTAATTTGATTGAAAAAAATAAAATTAAGAAAATATTGAGAGAAATGTCAATATCATAGAACTTATTGACTTTTTCAATATGGTGTATTATTAGATTTTTTATAATATTAAAAATTATTTTATACTTTATATATATATATATTGTATGAGTTTAGCATAAAACGAAAAGAAATAATAATAAAGTGTATTATGAATTTCCAAAATTGTTTCTTTTAATTTCCAAAACTAATAATACACTTTATTATTCAAAAATAAAGTGTATTATTAGTTTCCAAAACTGTTTTTTTCAAGTATAGTACAATTTTTCTTGTTGGTAGATATATGTCTAAAAATCTGCATCTTAAAAAATTAATATATGTCTAAAGCCGTTAATTTCCAAAACCAACAATAATTAATGGCTCATTGCCTAATTTCCTTTTTAAAACAACTTCAAATGTTAATAAAAAAATTTAGTCAGAAAATAATAATAATTACATATACAATTAAAAATAATACAGTAAAGAATATATGTATATAAAGAGTAAAGTTTAATTATCTTGGTAGTTCGTTGTCTTTTAATGAATCACTATGAAACCTAATAAATTTTTCTCTATATCAATTGTTTTTTCCTTCTTTTGGGAGTATCTCTCAACTCACTTTTCTTAATGTAAAACATGTGCTCTCTAATTAATTTGTTGAAATTTAAATAAATCTCACTGAATTAAGTAGGTCCAACATAAATTTGACCGGATTTTTGAAACTTCAACCAATAAGATTGTGTGTTGAAAAGTGTATTAAATAGATTGTGTGTTGAAAAGTCTTTGAGGGAGGTATAATCACATCTGTGCATAAAGTACTATCGTCGTCGTCGTCGTCATCATCATCAAGTGATGATGATTCAAAATCAGACACAAGAGCCGTAATTGAAACACCATTACTAGGACCAGCATCATTTGCATCACTATTTCCATGGGAATCAGGACTAAACTTCAAACAAAGAATGCTAATCTATCCAAGAACATCACATTTAATCACAATAATAAGAGACAAAGGAAGTGGACAAGTAACAAAAGAGGGGAGAATAAGCTACAAATTGGATTCAACCGACAAAGAGAATATGAGGGTTGATTTACAACAAGCAGTGAAGATTCTAATAGTAGCAGAAGCAGTTGAAGTAGGAACACATAGAAGTGATGGTCAAAGAATTAAGATTAATGAGAATATTAGTGGAAAAGAAATTGAAGAGTTTATAGATAATATTTGTCCTATGGATGGACCATTGTTGTCAGGTGAGAGCTGGAATTTTTATAGTTGTGCTCATAAAATGGGGAGTTGTAGAATGGGTGTGAATCAAAAGGAAGGTGTTGTTGATGAAAATGGTGAGAGTGGGAAGCTGAAGGATTGTTTTTTTGTGATGCTAGTGTTCTTCCCACTGCTGTTGGTGTTAATCCTATGATTACTATTCAGTCAACTGCTTATTGTATCTCAATTAGAATTGTAGATTCTCTTAGAAGGAGTCAAGAATTAAAAGATTGTTGATTCTACTTTTCTACGAATGTCTGGATTCACATCAGCTTCCAAACTCTCACCATCGTCCACTTGATTAAATGTGATGTTCTTGGAAACATTAGCATTCTTTGTTTGAAGTCTAGTCATGATTCCAATGAACATTTAATTTATATTATATTTGAAGACTGGAGATTGAATTTTCATGCTTGAACACAATATTGAAGACCTCCTTTGCATTTTTCTATGTATTTACAACAATTTATGCATCACATGGAGGGGTCAGAAGTGCACCACACGCAGAAATTGTTACTTTGGCCTCAATCTGTAGCTTCGTTGTGACTCTACTCTTCCCAAACATTTCTACTTTCTTCCATTTCCATTCCTATAATTACTTTAAACAAAAACCTCTCAGTTTTCCAACAACATCTACAAGCCAAGTAATTTGAGTCCATGGTTTCTCTCATTTTGGACAACCATAACCACGTGAACCACAATAATGATTATTCCCCGACAAATTTCTTGGAACATAATCAACTTTTAAGCCATGATTTTGTAACCATTTTTGTATACATTTTTCATTGACACAAATTCACTGACACACAGTTTCCTTAGCAAATAGATTAAGATTAATGAAAATATTAGTGAAAAGGAAATTGAAGAGTTTATAGATAGTGTTTGTCCTATGGATGGAGCATTGTGGCCAGGTGAAAGCTGGAATTTGTATAGTTCTGCTCGTGTTCTTGGAAACATTTGTTTGAAGTCTAGTCCTCTCATGGACATTTGATTTATATCATATTTAAAGGCTGAAGATTAGATTTTCATGCATGGACACAAGATTGAAGATCTCCTTTAAATCCATTTTCTATGTATTTACCTCAAAGGTCTATTGTAATTTCTGCAACAATTATGAGTAGTTATATCTATATAGATATAGATTAGGTCTCTAGATGAGTTTAATTTTATACTACTTGAACTTGTATAATTTATGAGTATTACTTTGATTAATTATGAAGTTAGTATCATTCAATTACACGTTATTCTTAATGCTTTTCATATCTTAGCCAAGTATGCAACGATTTCAAGCACCTTTTTACAATGATAGTAGGATTTGATTGTAGGTTAATTGTTCAATTAATAGTCACTTAATTATAGGATAAGTAGGGACTAAAAACACTGGCACGAAAAAATGCAGAGACTAAAAAGTGTGAAAATATCTTCAAGGACCAAAAACAAAATTCGACGAAACTATAGGTACCAAAAACATATTTAACCCTAAAATAATTATAAGTTTGGAATACAAAACATCTCTTAGATGTATATATGTAATTACTTTCCCTTGTCGTTATTTCCACTCCGCCTTGCGACGTCTTCCTCCTATACTATTGCTCTGTTTCTTTCCTCCTCCATCATTGCTCTGTTTCTTCGATCACTCCTACTCCGGTAATCGGTATCCGCCGGCAAACTTCTTCCTTTTGTATATTGCAAATTTATGTAATTGTATCCAATGTATTTTATTATTATATTTAATTTTAAGTAGTTTATCTTATATATTAATTTCATATAAATTTTATTATGAATTGAAAATTTCTTTTTATTTTACGCATGCAATATCATATTGCGAAAGTATGAAGTCAATTTTCAAGTAAACCAATTCAGTTTTTTTTTTCTTTTCTTTTTCACTAAACCAATTCAGCTTATCAACTACTCCCTCTGTCTCAAAACTTTAGTCCTTTTAGAGTTTTACACGGAGATTAAGAAATTATAAAGATTGATAAGTTAAGTCATTTTTACCCTTACTTTATTAAGAAAGAGAAAATATATTTAATTAATGCTTTAATTTTAGTAAGGGTACAAATGGTAAAATATCACTAATTATGCATTGATTTCTTAAAAAGGACTAAAGATTTGGGACAAAACTAAAAAGCTAAAAAGACCAAAGATTTGGGACGGATGGAGTATAAGATATCAATTAACTTATCAGCTAACCGTTATTTTTACCGAACATATTGAACCACTATTCTCATTTGGTGGTTTACCGGAGGATAATTTAAAGGGAAATTCTAGCGTGAAGTCACGAAAATGGCTTTTTTGGTGAAGTTGCCAACATGGCCCAATGGAGAAGTAGAGTGGACTTTGGTCAAATGCCACATAGGATTGTAAAGAATTATATGCTACACACCACTTACTATGCACCTTATGTCTATTAGTATTTCAAATATGTCCCTAACAAATTAAAATTTACAAAATTACCCCAATCTTTTTTATTGTTTTATTAATTATAATTCATCTTGCAAAACTAAAATCAAATAAAGAAAACAAAATTTAATTAAATCAAATAATAAAGAGTAAATCACAAAATCTTCAACTTGTGTGTTCTTCCCAACATCATCCTTCATCATCATCGTAACAAAATCTTCAACTTCTGTGTTCTTCCCAACATCGTCCTTCATCATCATCGTATTTGCTCACCACACCGAACCTCATTTGATTTTCGTCCGCTATTGTTGAACGAACATTGATTTCCACAGAAGCTTCAACTTATGTATTGTTCGCAACATCATCGTTCATCATCATCGTATTTGCCCAACACTCACCCAACCTCATTTGATTTTCGTCCGCCATTGTTGAACGAAGGCAACTTTCGCATTCTTCCCAACATTGGTTTCCAGAAAGATACTTTCGAGTGCCCATATTAAGGTAAAAACGAAAATGGTTTACATATTTATTTGTAATTAGTTAGTAAGATATAATGATTTCGAATTTCAATTAGGGGTTGGTAAATTTGATTTCAATTTGGGAATTAGGGTTTACGGGTCAATAAAATATCAATAGGGTTTATCATAAATTACAATAGATAAATTTGGGAAGTAGGGTTTATAAAGATAAATTTCGCTGAGTATTGCTTAATGACTGCTTGTGTTAATTCAAGATTACTATGGAAGGTGATGATTTAGATGTTGATTTTGAATCGAATGATGACGAGACTTATTTAGTATCAAGTGAGGATGAAAGTACAGAGGATGGCGATTGTGCATCTGATAATGGCATTGATGAAGGAGATGTAAATGTAGCTGATAGTCTGGTAAGTTTGGATTCCATAACTGCCGATCAAATTCGGTCTATGGAATTTTCTACTCTTGATCAAGCTTATAACTTTTATTGCCAATATGGGAAAAGTAAAGGTTTTGCTGTTAGGAAAAGTGACAGTAGGATAAGAGAAGGGCCTGAAGGTGAAAAACTAATAGTAGTAAAACAGTTTGTATGCAACAAAAATGGATTAAGAGAGAAAAAACACTTGTGTAGGACAGATAGGAAATTAGAGCATAGACGTATGAGCCGTACTAAATGTCTAGCTAAGCTTCGTTTGAAACTCAACCTTGAAAAAGATATATATAAAGTTATAGGGTTTGTAGAGACGCATAACCATGAATTAACCCCTTCTAGGATGGTGCACTTATACCCCGTGTATCGTAAAATTTCTGAGGCCGATAAGGCTCAGATTGATGGTCTCCATACACGGGGAATTAGAACATGTCATATTATGGGTCACATGGTTGCACAAAAGGGTGGTTATGTTGATGTTGGATTTACAAAGAAAGATTTGTACAACTATTTTGATAAAAAAATGCGTGCTGTTATTAAAGACAGTGATGTTGCTGCCGCATTAAATTATCTAAACATGAAGTCATCTTCTGATCCCATGTTATATGCTGAGTATTCTGTGAACGAGAGTGATGGAAGAATGAAATCGCTTTTTTGGGCAGATGGTTACAGTAGATCTGACTATTTTTGTTTTGGGGATGTGCTTGCATTTGACACGACTTACAAAAAGAACAAGTACAACTACCCACTAGTTATATTTTCAGGGTGTAACCACCACTCTCAAACAATAATTTTTGGTGCTGCACTGGTATCAGATGAAACCACTGAGACATATAAGTGGTTGTTGAGGTGTTTCTTGGAGTGCATGGAAGGTAAACAACCAAAAGCAGTCGTAACCGATGGAGATGGGGCAATGAGGGAAGCTATAAAGCAAATATTTACCGAATCAACCCATAGGTTATGTGCTTGGCATCTGAATAAGAATGCAGGTGAGAATATAAAGAATTCGGTCTTTTTGGATGGTTTTAGCAAGGCCATGTACTCAAATTTCACAGAGGATGAATTTGAAGAGCATTGGTCACAGCTTATTGAAGAAACTGGATTGAAAGGAAATCCATGGGTTTGCAAAACGTATGAGAATAAGGAACTCTGGGCAACTGCGTATCTACGTGGTTATTTTTTCGAACGTATAAGAACTACGTCTCAATGTGAAGCTGTGAATGCAATAATAAAGAGTTATGTCAGGAAGAAAGGATGCATTTTTGAATTCCTGCACAACTATGATCAGGCTTTGAGAGATTATAGAAATAATTAAATGGTTTCTGATTTTAAATCATCAACTACAGATCCTGTGTTGACAACTCAACTGCAAGTGATTGAGTGTGAGGCCGCTAAAATGTATACAGCTGCTATTTTCAGTGAAGTTAAACATGAAATTCTAAAGGTTGGTCCATTGAAAGTTAGGCAGAAAAGTGAAATCGGGGATACAAAGATATATAGATTGACAAAATATTGTAATGATAGTTATGAAAGAAGTGTTGTTTATGATGGTACAACATTCCAATGTTCGTGTAGGTTGTTTGATTCTCGGGGCATTCCATGTTCTCATATGTTTTTTGTCATGAAGGAAGAAAATGTTGATCATATCCCAAGCAATTTGGTTTTGTCCCGATGGACGAAGAATGCCAAAATTCAGTATTTTAACAATGTGAATTGTAACTATAATGTTGATTCAGATATGATTCAGCAAGCCCGGAATGGTTCATATTGTTCGCTTTTAACAAGTTTTTGCAAAGAAGCATCAAAAAATGATGGTATTTATGAGCAGGTAATGGATGATATTGTTAAGTTACAAAAAAAGTATTGCGGTAATGATGATAATGGGAGACAAAACTCAGAAGTAGGTGATCCACTGCCGATCCCGGGGAAAGGTGCCCCAAAGAAGAAAAAGAATGAACCAAAATCTGTCAGGCGTCGTGGAAAATGCAATAATCCATCTCATAATGCGAGGACATGTTCGGTAATTGCAATAAATCATGATCTGTTTGTTAGTTAATGTCTTATCTTAATTACTATAAAAGGAGAGTTAGGGTTTTAGTTATGCCTATAATTAACCCTAATTTTTCCCTCCTAAACCATTCTTAATGACAACCTTATTCTCTCACCTAATACACAACAAATTCGATTGGCCCAATACACAACATTTAATCCTTTGTTCATGTTTTTTTGTTTCTATTCATTTAAATTTCAAATTTTCACATTAAATATTAGTATCAAATACTGCCATTTCAATTTTCCTATAAAAACTAAAACACCCCACTTTATTGGTATTAGATAGGTTTTAATTATTTTGTGTGCTCCATATTGTCACAAATCTGCCTCTACCTTAATAAGTGGAGAAAAAACTCTCTCTCTCTCCCTTTCCCCATTTCATTTCACGTGAATGCAACAAAAAACACACATTCAATTTCTTTCCTTTTTTTCTTCTGCTCAAACATTCCAAAAACATGTTTCCTTCTGCTCTTCTGCTTCATTATTCATCTATTTGGATTTATTAATTGGTGTCTTAACTCTTGTGACATTGCCAAGAGCTGGAAAGATGAAACCAAAATTAGTGATTTCTATCACTTAATTACTTAATTGTTGCTTACTATATATTTTACTTCCTTGACTTATACCCTTTCATTGTTATTTGTTAGAATTTTAATGTTTTGTTGTTTCATTTTACATGTTATGGATTACTATCGTGTGTTTTTGCAATTGAGTATGCTTAAATTGAGTTTGTTGATAATGGGCTCTCTTGAATATTGTAGTTTACTAAGATACTTCAAATTGGGAAAGGACAAAGTTATTAAATCACTCTGAAAATTTTAATTAATATGTTATGTGTTAGTTGTGTTGTGTTTGATATTATGCATGACTATTTTCACGTATTTGGAGGATAATAACAAATTGCTTTTGATGCTTAAGATAGTGGGTTAACCAGTCCGGGTCTGCTGTTTCTAGAGCCTACAAATGGAGCAGATTAGAGTTGATTCAATCCTAGGAGAGGCGCTAGGAGTGCGATGGGGACTGCAAATGGAGCAGATTAAACTTGGTTATATGTTGTATATAATTTTGCATATATGCAGGGGTAATGCTATTAACTTTATTTAAAAAACGCGGGATTTTATAATTTTGTCATATAAGTTAGTTATAGAATTAAGCATATTATCAGCCACTTCTTTTTTATTATTAATTTTAATTCAGAAACGGCTATTAATCAATTCCACATCGTAACAAATAAATACTTCCCCTATAAAATAGCAAATGTTATCATCTCTATAACTTTTTTCCATATGATATGAAAATTGTGACAATCATATTAATTGCTTATCCTAAAAAATTGCATCCTAAATAATTGCAACTTAATTTCAAATTCAACCATTAAGGGATTATTGTATATTATATATCCTATTATTTTCATATGAATTAAAAACAGCTTTATTTTTTTTATCAATATATCAACTGTCTATTTATTTGGCCCTTTAGTCAACTAAATAAAAAATCTAAAATTGCGATGATTTCTCACTTTCTTTTAACTATATATAAAACAATATTTTTTTGTATAATCACGTGCTTCTAAAAAAAAAATACAAATCAGTAAATTTTACCTTAACTACTTTAATCACTTGGTTTTAAATTTTACCTTCTCCAATTCTGAAAGAAATAATATAAAACTATTGATGTAATCTTTCCTAACCGCTTAAGCTTTTGGGATAATCAGTTATTTGACATGGTATCAGAGCCTCTATGACTAAGTGGTCTAGAGTTTGATCCCCGCTCCCCTCACTTTCTAATTAAAAAGTGGAGTTTAAGGATATGGTAGGTCGACCTATGCATTATCCACGCTTCCAGCCCAAGTGGGCTCTTGCGTGAGGGGGCGTGTAAGAAATAATATAAAACCATTGATGTAGTCTTTCCTAACAGCTTAAACTTTTGGGATAATCGGTTATTTGACAAATTCCACCTAATAAAAGCTTTTCAAACTCCTTTTTTCCTATTTTTCAATTACCAATTCCACTACCTACTAATCAAAGATCTACTAACAATATACCAAATTCCTGCATTTTAAATTTGAAGTATGCAGTGTAAATTGATTAATGAAAACTTGGCTGAAGATAGTGAAATCCATCAAGCAAGTTAGAATGTGTTTAAGTGTTAGTATTGGTTTAATAATTTTAAATCCATTTATATCGACTAATTTCAATTTTTCTTTATTTATAATCTATGAAGCACGGACACCTCTATGATTAGGCGTGTCGCGGTGTCCGACACTTGTCCGACACGTGTCGGATAGCTCAAATCGGTGTCCGAAAAATTCAATTTTTTCTTTACTTCGACACTTCTTTGATCGGTGTCCGACACCTATAAGACACTCGTACACACGTGTCGGACAAGTGTCCCCAAAAAAATTATTTTTTCTTTGTTTATACTCTTTGTAGACACATATTAGACATACCTATAAGAGTTAGAGATGTGTCGAAATAACATCATTGATCAAAAAAGTATTGAAAATATTATATTTTGATTACAATATTTTTAGTTTTTTCAAAAGTAGATAGATAAATAAAGGTAAAATATTATCATACTTTGTTTAAAATTTTTTTTAAGAAATAACTTCCTCAACTTAGATTTACATGTATATATTTTGATTCTAAATTTATACCTTTTGTAAATATGTAGCGATGTCGGTGTCCTATATTTTTTACGTTAGCGGTGTCGCGGTGTCCGTGTCCGTGTCGTGTCGCGGTGTCCTTTATTTTATTTTTTACCTGCCATTTTGATTGTAATATTTTAAATCGTATATTTGACTATCCATAAAATCCGTGCAACGCACGGGTCAGAGTCTAGTTTGTTATTAATCATTATAGTTGATATGGTTAATTTAGCAGGGTAAACACAAAATGCCAGAACAAGGGGAAAAACCAAGTGTTGATGTGGACTCGGTGTCGATATTTGATTCAATAAGCCAAATTGCTGAGGTATTATATATTTTTTTATTTGGTTAGTACATGATGATTTGTATTAGGGTTGGTTGCTTTATTATATGAAATGAATAATAACTTATGGGGTTGATAAACAGAAGAAGAAAAGAAAAGCAAGTGGCAATGGTGAAAGAAGTTTACAAAACAAATCTTCTCATCCACCGAAAGACCGTAGCGCTAATGTCGGAATGACAACACCTAATGGGATACCAAGCACAAGCGGACACTTGCATCCAACGTATGGACTTCAACCTCTCATGCCTATGGTACATCCAATGGTTCAACCGATGAATGTACGACCGATGTACCCAATGTATGGAATGAGTGTTGGGCAAACTTCAAATTCGTGTTACGGTCTACTACAACAAGTCATGAGGGGCCCTAATGAGGATTGAGTATTTTGGTGTAGATTTAATTGTATTTAGGTAATTGTTAGGTAGTGGTTATGGATCATTTTGGTTGTTTGTTTTGACTAAAGGATAATTTTGTTTGTAATTTATACAAGATTTATTTAAGTTGGAGAAATTGATGCAAGATCAAACTGATGCACCGATGCTTTGTTTAAGGGTGAAGCAGGTTGAATTAAAATGCACTGATGCTTTTTTTATAATTTGCTTAAAGCTTTGGAAAAAAAATATAATAAGTGGCAAAAGTGAAACTCGATCTCTAGACTTACAGGTGATAGACGCTACACACAACCGCTGGGCTATGACTATATAATTTGTTAAACTTCACTCCGTATTTATTATATAATAATAGTGAATTAGAAATGAATTAATTAGAAATAAATTAATAATATTAATTTGAGTGTTAACATCGTACTCATTTTTTGGATGTAACATGTAGTGGCCCTAGAACTTTGCTCAGGGTTATAGTCTGATTCAACCTTATACTCTCAACTGTGCGAGATAAAATTAAGTTAAATGAATTAGAAATTAAAGCAAAATAAAAAATATATTAATTTGAGTGTTAACATCGTACTCATTTTTTGGATGTAACATGTAGTGGCCCTAGAACTTTGCTCAGGGTTATAGTCTGATTCAACCTTATACTCTCAACTGTGCGAGATAAAATTAAGTTAAATGAATTAGAAATTAAAGCAAAATAAAAAATATATTAATTTGAGTGTTAACATCGTACTCATTTTTTGGATGTAACATGTAGTGGCCCTAGAACTTTGCTCAGGGTTATAGTCTGATTCAACCTTATACTCTCAACTGTGCGAGATAAAATTAAGTTAAATGAATTAGAAATTAAAGCAAAATAAAAAATATATTAATTTGAGTGTTAACATCGTACTTGTCATACCCCATTTTTTTACCCACATTATTTTTGCAAGTCATATTTTTAGTCCTGAATAATTTCCACTTTTTCAAGAAATTTCGACATATGTGTTTTAAAAAAAATTTTGCTTCGAGATTCGAGAAAAATTTCAGCAGAGAGGTATTTTAAAATACCTCGTTGTTCTTTTGTATTTATCTTTTATATTATTATTATTATTATTATTATTATTATTATTATTATTATTATTATTATTATTATCTTTATTTTTATTTTTATTAAAGTGAAAAAAAGAAAACAAAAAAAGATGCAGCACGTGGTTGCATCTTCCCTCCTCCCCCTTTTTTTTTTAGTTTTTTAGTTTTATTATTATTATTATTATTATTATTATTATTATTATTTAAACAAATAAAGAGAAAAAAGAGGAAAATAAACAAGGACACTGCAAAAGGCAAAAGAGCAGAACACGCAAAACACATAACACGCTTTTGCGTCCCCTTTTTCCTGCTTCATCGTTTTAAACTTTTTTGGCTTCAATCTTTCACCAATCCAACATTCAATCAAAAAGCAACAATCACTTCAATTCTTTTCTTCCAATCACAGATTAATTCCAACACTCAATCCAACTATCACACTTCAATCTAATGGACAATTAAAGCCTAATTTGTTCTATGAATTGAGAGCAGAAACAAAGAAACAGAGGGACCAACAGAGCACGTTTATACTCCTCCTTTCTTAGCTTTTCATCCTTTTCAACTTTTCACAAAATAAAGTTTTAATCCTTGACCCAAATTCACACTCTAACCAAAACCAATTTGTCTTCCAAAATACACTTTAAACCAAATTCAATTAATCCAATGGACAAAGATTTGTCTATAAATTAGAACAAAAATCAGAGAAGGGAAAGGGGGAAAAAACCAAAAATTGAGGGAGGTGGAAAACAGAGCAACAAAATGTAGAGAGTAGAGAGAAAATCAGGAGAGGCAATAACCAAAATTTATAAACTTGAAACACAGCATCATCACTACCAAACCTCCATTACCACCTACACTTCCTGTAACAACCATATTCAAACTTCATCTTTCTTAATCTCTACAAAACACTCAATTCATTCATGACCTTCTCTGCAAAAACACTTCATTCATAACCACCAAACACAAACACCATTCAATCTCTACCAATCTACTCAAAACTATCAAAATCCAACTCTTCCTCAAAACAAACAAAAAACCAAATAAAAAAAAGAACAGAGAAAGAGAAGAAGCAGAGTGAAGAAAGGAAGGAGGGGAACTCATCACCGCCGCTTGTCCCATCTCCGGCGGGAATCTCCGCCGGCAATCTCTCCCAGCCGACTTCTCTCTCTCGGTTTGCTCCTCTCTCATTCACGCGTTTTGTTCCTTTAAAATTAATAATATGGTATGTTTCATTTTGTTTATTTATTTGTTTAGGTTTTTGTTTATTTAGTTTTATTTTATTTTATTTTTATTGGGCTGCTGTTTGTTTGGGCTATAATCCCCTTTTGGTTTCACACCCCTTTTAATTTACTTATAATATCTAAAAGAAAAACAATAAAAATCAAGTTGCTATTTATTGTTTCCATTTTATTTTGTAGTACCAATAATAATGGTGACAAAAATACAAAAAATCAAAAAACATGTTTATTTATTTATTTTTCATGATGTTTGTGTTTAAGTTCAAAGGGAAAAGGGAAATTTTTTCGTTAATCCCGTGTTCCGTTTTATTTTTTTACGCTTTTGCGTGTACGCTATTTTTGACCTTGAAATAAAAATTATTGTTAAATATAAAAAGAATGAAAAAGGAGTGGTCTGGCGGATGACTTTTCACTCTCCGGTGACTTCGGATTTCCTGCCGGATGGCTTGCGGTCCGAATAACCGACGTTCTAAAAATACATTTTTTTCTTAAAATAGTAAAAAAGCAAAAACATTCACATATTTTCAAAAATAAATCTTTTATAATAAACCTCGACTTTCATCGAGAATCCCTTTCAAACTTTTTTTCAATAAATGCTCTAACACACTTAAGCATATTTAAATACTCTCACAAAGACTAAAAAATACAAAAACAATCCAAATCTTTTTGCCGCTTGGCTTTTCAAATTCATATCTAGTTGAAATTCATTTCCCCACGACATATGGCAGGAAAAGATATAAATTTTTCAGTATGTTCGTGGCGGATTTAAAAGGAGTTTAAACTTAAGATGACGACTCGTCTTTTCTCCTAAAATCAATCAAACAAATCATTTTACAAATTTTACCCCGAACTACGGTGGTTTGATCCCTCGGGTACGTAGGCATGAGACTTGTCTCTCCAATCAATAAAATCAACAAAAACATTTTTCTTCTTTTTCATCACTTTAAGCATTTTTTATCACTACTTTAATTTCCCACTTATACATTTTTATAAGCAATTAAAATAAAGCGCAAAGTTAGAATAAAAACAAGAGGTTCCTATAGAGTACTATAGATACTTAGGGTGCTAATACCTTCCCTTCGTATAACCAACCCCCGAACCTTGTTCTCTAAAAATAGGGTTTTTTCGAACTTTTTCCCTTTCCCTCGGATAAATTAAAGATCGGTGGTGGAATATTAAATTGTGATTCGAAGTTAATTAATAACTCGACATCCAAAAATCACCGCGACAGTACTCATTTTTTGGATGTAACATGTAGCTACCGGTATTTTTCCTCAAATGTAGTACTCATGCATTATAGATATAAATAATATAAAAAACAAAAACAAAATTACGAACTAAAAGTAAAAAAATGTTAACAAGGACACACGTGTGTGGAAACCAAAAGGTTTATTTGGAAAACTACGGATATGATCCTCTAAGCTGACGGTCGATGCAGTCAATGCATCTGAGTCATATGATTAAAATCAACCGATTCAAATTTAATTGCATTTAAAATTTAAAAATTAATATCTTTAAATCGGAACCGTCCGATATTGATCGGACAATCTGTAACTTGTTGACTGTATGTGTATTCATGGGTGCCGCCTGAACTTAATCCAGGTTCCAAAAGTACACTATATGCGTGGGAACCTGTTCCAAACCATAATACACTATGTGTTTTCTACACAGACTTCACTCCTCCTTTTCCCAAAAAAAAAACAAAAACCATTCCCTTCTCCATTAAGTTGGAAAACGCAAGATCGGTGAAGACAATGGCGTCATCTTCGAAGAAGAGGTGAGTATTCCACTACATCTTCGTCGAAACAATGGAGAGTTCAACTTGTGTTTTTTAACTACGTTTATTTTTCCTCCATTAATGTTGTTGAAGATTTTTTTCGTTTTCATCTCGCATGTCTTCGATTCCGTTACGAATCAACATCGTACTCATTTTGTTGTTGTAATATATGTAAAAAAAAACAGATTGGATTTTTTTAACATCGAATCAACATCGTACCCTTTGTTAGATTGGAATGTAGATGTGGACTGTAGATGTTGATGTTAGATATGTAATAAAAAAGATTGGGTTTTTTGAAATGATGTTAGTACTTAGTTGTCGCGGTGATTTTTGGATATCGAGTTATTAATTAACTTCGAATCGCAATTTAATATTCCACCACCGATCTTTAATTTATCCGAGGGAAAGGGAAAAAGTTCGAAAAAAAACCTATTTTTTAGAGAACAAGGTTCGGGGGTTGGTTATACGAAGGGAAGGTACTAGCACCCTAAGTATCTATAGTACTCTATAGGAACCTCTTGTTTTTAATATAACTTTGCGCTTTATTTTATTTGCTTGTAAAAATGTATAAGTGGGAAATTAAAGTAGTGATAAAAAAAGAAGTTTAAAGTGATAAAAAAGAAAAATGTTTTTGTTGATTTTATTGATTGGAGAGACAAGTCTCATGCCTACGTACCCGAGGGATCAAACCACCGTAGTTCGGGATAAAAAGACGAGTAAATTTGTTTGTTTGATTTTAAGGTTTTGAAAATGGTTTTAAAGACCAAAAAGGCAAAAGTGGCAAAATGTGAGTTTGATTGATTTTTTATTTGTGAAGAAAGTCTATATGGTTAAATTGATTGAAATTTGATTAAGAAATAAGACGCGGACACTTGGTTTAAAATCCAAGGTTTGTTAAGAAAAGGTTTTGAGTGATAAAAGACACTTGGTTTAAAGTCCAAGGTTTTTGCATGATTAAAGATGTATGAATGAGGAAAATGCACTTGGTTTAAAATCCAAGGTTTTTAGGCAAGAAAGAAGGGACACTTGGGTTAAAGTCCAAGGTTTTAGCGATAAAAGGAGCCATTGGTTTAAAGTCCAAGGCACTCGGTTTAAAATCCAAGTTTGAGATAAAAAGAACTCTTGGGTTAAAATCCAAGGTTTTCACGATAAAAGAAGCCGTTGGTTTAAAATCCAAGGCACTTGGTTTAAAATCCAAGTTCGCGATAAAAAGAAACGTTTGGTTTAAAGTCCAAAGTTTGAAAATGTTTGATGATGAAATGTTTTGATGCTTGATGATGTTGAAAATGAATTGTGTCGATATTTTTTGAAAGAGGTTTTGACCTCATTTTTGAGAATAAGTGACTAATTATTTTTGAAGAGGTGTTGACCTCGTTTTTTTTTTTAGAAGAAAATAGGTAATGGTCACGCGCGTAAAATGACACTAACCTAAAACGTCATAACAAATAAATTAAACGCGAAGACAATTCGCAATGATATTTTGATCGAAGCGACGCCTTTTCCCTTGGAATTTAACGTTACGCATATTGGCGGAAAGCCATGAAAAATAAATATGCATGAGATGCAATTTTTCATTTAGAATACATTGGCCTAATCACACTCTAAAATCTTTGCAAGAAAATAAATATGAAATGATGCAAGAGAGGGGGTATGCTATGCACTTTTATTTAGAGTTTACATTTGGCCTATTTACATCCTAAATTCAAGAACAAAAATAAACGGCAATTAATAAGCGATAAATACTCAAGAATGATATTACAAAAATAAAGGTAAAAAATGATAAATAAATGGATATAATGAAATAATATGATATGCATGGATAAATAACAAAAATAAATAAATACGAAACCAAAAGATGAAAGTAAGCCTCGACATCATGCTTTACAAGGCTAAAAAAAATAGCTAAAATAGCTATGCCAAAAGCACTTATCTCATAAGCTAAAAATAAAATTAATTAACAAAATAAAAACATGAAATAATATTACCAATATCTAAATATCAAATAAATAAATAAGCCTCGACATCATGCTTGATTGGCTAGAATAATAGTTAAAATAGCTTATGCCAAAAGCACTTATCTCATAAGCTAAAAAATAAAATAAAATTAAAACAGGGGGTGTGAAAAATAAAACGAAATAACAGGGGGGTGTGAATAGCAGTATTGTGGTTTAGGCCCAACTGGGGTGCGGCCCAAAGGGGTGTATGAAGAAATATTTCTGATTTAATCAGGGACATCTGATTAAATCAGACAGTCCTGATTTAATCTTAACCAGATGAGATCTGGGACGTTTGATCAAGATCTGAAGGGTTCAGGCGCGCAGGTGCACCATAAGTCTGTGCACCTGCGCGCACAGGATCCGGGAGAAGTATAAAAGGAAAACCCTAAAATGAAAACACAAAATTCACAACACTTCTCTCTCTTCCTTCTCAGCCGCCGCGGCTACCCTCTCTTCTCTCACACGTTTTTTCTTCTTCTCAATCTTCCATTTTCAAAATTTTTTCAACACCAACCTTATACTAAATCAACTCCTAAATTCAAAACAAAGCTCAAAATAATCAAAATTTCAACCCATGGCCCGGATCGGTTGAAACAGAAACGAAAAGAGAAAAACAAATTAATCACCCTTCGTTTTTGATCCTGCTTCGAATCACCTCCTCTTCTCTTCTTCGTATTTTGATTATGTTTTTCAGTTTGAATGTGTGATGATTTCTGGGTTTCTGTTGTTTGTTTTGAACCGGATTCGGTTTGGATTTGGCTTGGACGGTTTGATTTTGGATTTGATGAATTCTGGGTTTTGTGTTGTTTGTGATTGTGATTCGGTTTGGGTTTTGTGGAAGATTTTTGGTTCTGGATTTGAGGGTTGTGATTTGTGAGAACAGTGATGATGATGAACGAAGATGATTTTCTGGGTTTGAAATTTGTTATGATTTTGTTCTGATTCTTTTTATTTTCTGGTTTAGTGTTTTTGATTTTTCCTTTTCTGTTTGTGATCTCTGCGGCTGAGGCTGATGAATTTTTCTTCTCCCCCTGTTCTGATTTTTGCTTCTGATATATACCCAAAGTTAGGGTTTTTCAAAACTCAAAAAAAAGGGACAAAGACTGAATTTTGGACAAACAAGTACAATGCCTTTTTTGCTTTTCTGCAGAAAAGTGTTCTGTTTCTCTTGTAGAAGAGAAGTTGACTTTGGACAAAAAAAAAATTGATTTTTGAATTAATTAAAAAACAGAAAAGGAAAAGAAACAAACAAATAAAACAAATAAAAATAAAAAAACTGAAGTATATATACATATAAAAAAAAATAAAAACGAAAAAAGCAAAATAATAATAAATAATAATAATAATAATAATAATAATAAATAATGAATGAATACAAAATGAGGTATTTTAAAATACCTCTCTGCCGAAATTTCGTCAGAAATGACAAAGAGGGCAAGAAGGTTTTAAACGCCGAACAAAATCGATCGGTCAAAAAATGGGGTATGACAGATGCCCCTATTTAAGTTTCTTCCATCGGAGATAAAAAGAAAAAGACGATTTTTGATGATGTTTTTGTTTTGGTTCGACGATGGAAGAGACTTAAATACAGAGTATACCATTTTTTGACCGGATTGAACTATAAAATGCTATGATATGATGTTATGAATGTTATGCTTATGAGTGTGATGTTATGCGTGTTATGCTTATGAACGTTATATTTACGAAGTGTTTGAATGCAATGAAGATCATTTGACAGAAGTGATGAAGACAGAAAGCGATAAAGTCCTGTGTACGGACAGAAGTAAAGATTGAAAGCGATAAAGTCCTGTTTGTGGACATAAGCAGATAAAGTCCTGTGTATGGACAGAAGTAAAGACAAAAAGCAATAAAGTCCTGTGTGCGGTCATAAGCAGATAAAGTCCTGTGCGCGGACAGAAGTAAAGACAGAAAGCAGTAAAGTCCTGTGTGCGGACAAAAGTAAAGACTGAAAGCGATAAAGTCCTGTGTACGGACAGAAGTAAAGACAGTGTCCACCAACATTGTAGGATGGTAAGGACAATTAAAGGCAGTGTCTACCAACATTGTGGGATGGTAAGGACACAAAGAGGAAATAAATTGTCTGCTATCATTGTGGGAGAGCGAGACATGACAAGAATATGTATTTTTCTGGACCAGACACACTGGAGATGACTTCTTTTGGAGAAAATAACTATGAGTTTGCAGTTGATTGTTTGCAAAACCTGCTACTTGGAATATGAATGATGGAGACATCTCTGGACCAGACTTACTGGGGATGACTCTTTTTTTTGCAATGTGTGGTTGATGGAGACATCTCTGGACCAAATACACTAGGGATGACTCTTTTTGTGATGAATTGAAGCAAGACACATGATGGTCAATGCTATATGTATGAATGATTTTGTTTGCATGTTGCACGTGAATATGAATGTATGTACAGATATGTGAATGATTGTTATGTATGTATGATTGTATGTATGAATATGTGAATGATTGTATTTGTATGATTGGATGGTATTTGTACATGACCGGATGAGACAAAAGGTTTGATCAGGTAAGATGAGCATTGGGCCGACGTATCCGTACAACCACTCGGTAGTTCTCCACTGGGACAGCACCCTTACATGTGAAATAAATCAAATCTCGGGGTAAAAACCCGGTATAGTATGTTGATCCATGGTAAGAATGATTGCTTCTTGGGGTAAAGCCCATCGGTCAGAGGTCTGGCAGAAGTCGCCATTTTGTACTCTGAAACCGAATATTTTCTCATGGTCTTGTTTCAATAGTCATGCTTTTTGCTTCTTTTTTTCTTCTCTTTTTTTGAAATCCCTAACTTTTGCCTGAATCGCCCTTTCGGGTTTTCAATTCACCGGGAATATATTTCTTTTTTTGTTTTGCCCCTAATTTTTGCCTGGATCGCCCTTTCAGGTTTCCAATCCACCGGGACGCTCATTTTTGCCTAAGCCGCCCTTTCGGGTTTTCAACTTAGCGAGCTGTTCTTTTTGCTATTTTCTGCTTTTGCCTTTTTTTTTTACAGAAAGAAACAAGACTGATATGCTGATGCGCAAACTTCTCCAAGAGATGCCATTTGCTGATGATATGAGCCTTCCAAAACGGGTCTCAGCTTTTCCTTCACTGGGGAAAAGAAAATCATATAAGCTTTTTGAAGATAACCACTTGCTGGAGATTACCGGAGAACAATCAAGTTCAGTATTCAATTGAGGAATGTTGGATCGCATGCTCAGTATATTATAGTAACACACATGTCCATAAGAATCCAATAATATCAACTCGATGATTATTGGCTCAAGCAGGAAGAAACATAATAACTATCTTGGCAGATCTGGCTTGCCCCTGGAAACCACTTCAGGTGCCCCAAGTAAGTAAAACCTTGACTTTGTATCTTTGAAGTGTATGCCCCTGTATGTAAAGACTTGCCCCTGATTGGCGGGTTCCTGATGTAATTTGCCCCAAGTTAGGAGCGCTTTGAATTGATTAGTCCTCGATTAGACCATTTGATTGAATTTCTTTGATGCCAAATATAAATTTGTAAACAAAATTGTTTCTTTTGAAAGATGTTTCTGATGTAATGTACATGCAAGTTTTGGAATCACAAAAATTTATATGAAACATATGTGGTGTGTGTAAAAGATAGTTACTCAACAACAGGTGGAGTCAGTTTTTTTAACAATAATTTTGCTGATTATGCTTTCAAAGTAAACCTAGTTTCAATTAGGTCTTTTGAGGGTTATAACGTGGCCTGGTTCATGGTTTTGAAAAGAAAGATGTTTAGGCTCAAAATTCTGTTTTAACCCACCCACTTCTTTGATGTTCTTCAATCCTAAATTCAATAAATTCGTCAGACACGCTTTGGTTGACAAGAGGATTTATTTGACAGTAATGTTTGAGGTTGACGCTTTGGTCGAAGTTTTGATGAGATTCTTGAAGTGACAATCACTTTTCATTCACAAGCTTGTTTTCAATGTTTTTTTGCTCTTAATCCCTTATTTTTGCATGGACCAATTCTTTCGGATTTTGCGGTCCATCGGGATGCCCTGAATTTTGCCTAAGTCTTTTTACCTAGCGGGCTTTTTGTTGTTGTTTTTGTTTGTGTTTTTTTTTTGTTTTGGTGTAGGATGTTTGTGACTGTCACACGTTATTGTGAGTTTTGTCTACTCAAGACTTCCTCTATCTCGACAAATTTATCCTCTTGTATTGGGATGTGTCATTGAATTATTGAAAGACTACCCTGCCCCGGGTCAAGATTAAGGGGTTTTTATTTTTTTATTTTTTTTATATATAGAAAGAACACCAACTTCTGGCTCAAAGGGGTTGACTACGGATTATCTCCTTATTTCTCCGGTGTTTGGGAAGTGAAACAATGTCTTACATCATCAACCGGGTCTTACTAATGAAAGCATATATCAGCAATTTTAAACATTTAATTTACATCATTCTCCCCTCAAGTTTGTAAACAAAAAAAAGTGAAATATAAAAACATTGCCATTTGTGATGGCACAAGAAAAGAGTGAATACGAATGGATGGATTCCAAAATATGCATGCTCATTGTTTAGAAATTTAAATTTAAAAGATACAACTTTAAAATGTAAATAAATGCTTGGCAAGAAAGAAATTGCAATTGAACATAAAAGGCCTAGTGATCCTAGGGACAAACTTCTTGATTCTCTTGAAAATGACAGAGGACTCATGATTAAGCAGAGGATGAACTTTGAACATTAGGGTTCTCATCCTTGAAAGATAGCACCTTGTTACGGACTAAATCCTGAACAGCTTTCTTGAGAGGATTACAACGTTCTACATCATGGCCAGGGGCCCCTTGATGGAAGGCACAAGTTAAATCACTGCGGTACCAGGGAGGTAGTACTGCGGGCACAGGGGGAGGTGGTCTCGTCTGGACAAAATTTTTAGCAAGTAAGGCGGGGAGTAAGTCGGCATATTTCATAGGTATGGGGTCAAATGGAGGATTTTTCTGAGTGCGATTACGATTGAATGATTGTTGGGGAGATGGTAGGTGATGAGATTGTGGGTATTGTGGTGGTAGTGCTATGGCTGCAACATGTTGATAAGCTGAGTTTCTTGAATGATGTCCTCCTTGGGCCACCATGCCAACTTCAAATTCTTTCTTCTCTGAAAAGTTGTTGCCATATCTCTTGGCAGTATTAGTCGGAACTTTCTCTCTTGTCAATCGTCCTTGTCGGACCCCTTCTTCAAGTCGCATCCCCATGTTTACCATCTCAGTGAAATCACTGGGTGCACTAGCAATCATTCGTTCGTAGTAAAATGAATCAAGAGTATTTAGGAAAATCTTGGTCATTTCTTTTTCTTCTAGTGGTGGACAAATCTGAGCGGCAATCTCTCTCCATCGCTGAGCGTATTCTTTGAAACTCTCTTTGTCCCTTTGAGACATACCTCGAAGTTGATCTCTATCTGGAGCCATGTCTAGATTGTATTTGTATTGACGGACAAAAGCTTCGCCCAAATCATTGAATGTTTGGATCTTGGCGCCATATAAGCCCATGTACCACTTCAAAGCGGCACCTGTCAAGCTATCCTGAAAGTAGTGGACTAGTAACTGATGGTTGTCTGTTTGAGTGGACATCTTTCGGGCGTACATTACCAAATGGCTCTGAGGGCAGGAATTTCCTTTGTACTTCTCAAACTCGGGGACCTTAAACTTAGGTGGGATCCTAACGTTTGGTACCAAGCAAAGGTCATGGGCGTTTTTGCCGAACAAATCCTTCCCACGAAGGGCCTTAATCTCGAGCTGCATCTTATCAAACTGATCCTGAAGATTATCCATACGGCCATAAGTCTCTGGATCCTCCGCATGATAGACTTGTTCGCTCACATAAGGAACGGTGTGAGCTACGGAAGCTGGAATGGTCATTGTTGACTGAGGGACACACATAGTAACTTGAGGAAGAGTCGTCCCAGGTTGGGGAACAACAGTAGCATGTGGCAAAGTAGGAGTGGGGACCTCGGGAACTTGGGGTCGAAGCCCTTCATTAAAATTCATAGGCATGCCCCAAGGATAACCTTCGGGCATGACATGCTGATGTGTGTTGACGGGTACCACTGGAACCGGGGCAGAGACGATTTCAGAAATGACTGTAGCTTGAGGAGGAGGGGTTAGTGGCCGATTCTGTGCAGCCATCAACGATGTCACCATGGCGGTTAGCTTTTCTACTTCAGCCCGGAGCGTTGTTACTTCCCCATGGAGCTCAACGTTCTCTTGTTCAACTTGGTCCATTCTCTTTTTTCTGTTTGCTCGAGTGTTGTACGTGCGAGATGGCTGTGGGCGTGGTCGTCGGGCCACTTTGACTGAGGCGGAGAGAAAAGGGAAAATATGAGACTCAAGATTGGAAACTTATGAATGCATTATAATGTATGATGTGTTTATGCTAAAATATGCAATGTTTTTTTTTGTTATCGAAGGACTTATTCCAAATTAGTTGTAAACATTTGGACATGGATTTTGTAAGGAAATAAAACGAGAAAAAATTTATTATGTGTCATTTTGAAATGAATGTTCTTTACAATGTTTGCAAAAAAATTTTGTTTAAGTCCTTCGATATTGGATGAGGAAAAAGAATTTATGAATGAGTGCATGCATGCATGATGCGGAAAACATGGTGGGGTTAAAGTATAATGTTGGAGTCAAAGGTGAAACCCTCCCATATGGTATGTACTAGGGTTCATGTGTACCTGCATTACGGGTTCTAACAAGTTCTCAAAGTCCTCGACCTCCTCCGAAAATCATCGGGTTACGGAACTACTTCCGATCCAACAAAATCCATAGAAAAGTCTCGTTTGAGTGTAGTATCGCGTATCAACCAATCCGAGACTTACTCTCGATTAGCCACCGCACTACGTCCTAAAGAGGCCAAGATGGGTTAGGTGTAACTAAAGGTCCTCAACATCGTCGGTTCCTTGAAGATAGAATGTCAAACAAGACTACTCATGTTGGCACTATTACCTCCAAAGTTCCTCAATTGAGTGTGGTTACCACATATGCCACGGCCGAAACTTACTCTCGGATAGACATTATGATTATACCACTATCCTATCTTATTGTCACTCAAGTCCGGGTGGGGGACTTATCTCACCACTCAAAATCAAACCCAAGTATATATATACAAACATTTACATAAGCAAAAAGAGTAATAGCGCGAAGATAAAATAAAACAAGTTAGGCTCAACCCGCTTGGTTGTCCCCAATGAAGTCGCCATTTCTGTCGCGGTGATTTTTGGATATCGAGTTATTAATTAACTTCGAATCGCAATTTAATATTCCACCACCGATCTTTAATTTATCCGAGGGAAAGGGAAAAAGTTCGAAAAAAAACCTATTTTTTAGAGAACAAGGTTCGGGGGTTGGTTATACGAAGGGAAGGTACTAGCACCCTAAGTATCTATAGTACTCTATAGGAACCTCTTGTTTTTAATATAACTTTGCGCTTTATTTTATTTGCTTGTAAAAATGTATAAGTGGGAAATTAAAGTAGTGATAAAAAAAGAAGTTTAAAGTGATAAAAAAGAAAAATGTTTTTGTTGATTTTATTGATTGGAGAGACAAGTCTCATGCCTACGTACCCGAGGGATCAAACCACCGTAGTTCGGGATAAAAAGACGAGTAAATTTGTTTGTTTGATTTTAAGGTTTTGAAAATGGTTTTAAAGACCAAAAAGGCAAAAGTGGCAAAATGTGAGTTTGATTGATTTTTTATTTGTGAAGAAAGTCTATATGGTTAAATTGATTGAAATTTGATTAAGAAATAAGACGCGGACACTTGGTTTAAAATCCAAGGTTTGTTAAGAAAAGGTTTTGAGTGATAAAAGACACTTGGTTTAAAGTCCAAGGTTTTTGCATGATTAAAGATGTATGAATGAGGAAAATGCACTTGGTTTAAAATCCAAGGTTTTTAGGCAAGAAAGAAGGGACACTTGGGTTAAAGTCCAAGGTTTTAGCGATAAAAGGAGCCATTGGTTTAAAGTCCAAGGCACTCGGTTTAAAATCCAAGTTTGAGATAAAAAGAACTCTTGGGTTAAAATCCAAGGTTTTCACGATAAAAGAAGCCGTTGGTTTAAAATCCAAGGCACTTGGTTTAAAATCCAAGTTCGCGATAAAAAGAAACGTTTGGTTTAAAGTCCAAAGTTTGAAAATGTTTGATGATGAAATGTTTTGATGCTTGATGATGTTGAAAATGAATTGTGTCGATATTTTTTGAAAGAGGTTTTGACCTCATTTTTGAGAATAAGTGACTAATTATTTTTGAAGAGGTGTTGACCTCGTTTTTTTTTTAGAAGAAAATAGGTAATGATCACGCGCGTAAAATGACACTAACCTAAAACGTCATAACAAATAAATTAAACGCGAAGACAATTCGCAATGATATTTTGATCGAAGCGACGCCTTTTCCCTCGGAATTTAACGTTACGCATATTGGCGGAAAGCGATGAAAAATAAATATGCATGAGATGCAATTTTTCATTTAGAATACATTGGCCTAATCACACTCTAAAATCTTTGCAAGAAAATAAATATGAAATGATACAAGAGAGGGGGTATGCTATGCACTTTTATTTAGAGTTTACATTTGGCCTATTTACATCCTAAATTCAAGAACAAAAATAAACGGCAATTAATAAGCGATAAATACTCAAGAATGATATTACAAAAATAAAGGTAAAAAATGATAAATAAATGGATAATGAAATAATATGATATGCATGGATAAATAACAAAAATAAATAAATACGAAACCAAAAGATGAAAGTAAGCCTCGACATCATGCTTTACAAGGCTAAAAAAAATAGCTAAAATAGCTATGCCAAAAGCACTTATCTCATAAGCTAAAAATAAAATTAATTAACAAAATAAAAACATGAAATAATATTACCAATATCTAAATATCAAATAAATAAATAAGCCTCGACATCATGCTTGATTGGCTAGAATAATAGCTAAAATAACTTATGCCAAAAGCACTTATCTCATAAGCTAAAAAATAAAATAAAATAAAAACAGGGGGTGTGAAAAATAAAACGAAATAACAGGGGGTGTGAATAGCAGTATTGTGGTTTAGGCCCAACTGGGGTGCGGCCCAAAGGGGTGTATGAAGAAATATTTCTGATTTAATCAGGGACATCTGATTAAATCAGACAGCCCTGATTTAATCTTAACCAGATGAGATCTGGGACGTTTGATCAAGATCTGAAGGGTTCAGGCGCGCAGGTGCACCATAAGTCTGTGCACCTGCGCGCACAGGATCCGGGAGAAGTATAAAAGGAAAACCCTAAAATGAAAACACAAAATTCACAACACTTCTCTCTCTTCCTTCTCAGCCGCCGCGGCTACCCTCTCTTCTCTCACACGTTTTTTCTTCTTCTCAATCTTCCATTTTCAAAATTTTTTCAACACCAACCTTATACTAAATCAACTCCTAAATTCAAAACAAAGCTCAAAATAATCAAAATTTCAACCCATGGCCCGGATCGGTTGAAACAGAAACGAAAAGAGAAAAACAAATTAATCACCCTTCGTTTTTGATCCTGCTTCGAATCACCTCCTCTTCTCTTCTTCGTATTTTGATTATGTTTTTCAGTTTGAATGTGTGATGATTTCTGGGTTTCTGTTGTTTGTTTTGAACCGGATTCGGTTTGGATTTGGCTTGGACGGTTTGATTTTGGATTTGATGAATTCTGGGTTTTGTGTTGTTTGTGATTGTGATTCGGTTTGGGTTTTGTGGAAGATTTTTGGTTCTGGATTTGAGGGTTGTGATTTGTGAGAACAGTGATGATGATGAACGAAGATGATTTTCTGGGTTTGAAATTTGTTATGATTTTGTTCTGATTCTTTTTATTTTCTGGTTTAGTGTTTTTGATTTTTCCTTTTCTGTTTGTGATCTCTGCGGCTGAGGCTGATGAATTTTTCTTCTCCCCCTGTTCTGATTTTTGCTTCTGATATATACCAAAAGTTAGGGTTTTTCAAAACTCAAAAAAACGGGACAAAGACTGAATTTTGGACAAACAAGTACAATGCCTTTTTTGCTTTTCTGCAGAAAAGTGTTCTGTTTCTCTTGTAGAAGAGAAGTTGACTTTGGACAAAAAAAAAATTGATTTTTGAATTAATTAAAAAACAGAAAAGGAAAAGAAACAAACAAATAAAACAAATAAAAATAAAAAACTGAAGTATATATACATATAAAAAAAAAATAAAAACGAAAAAAGCAAAATAATAATAAATAATAATAATAAATAATGAATGAATACAAAATGAGGTATTTTAAAATACCTCTCTGCCGAAATTTCGTCAGAAATGACAAAGAGGGCAAGAAGGTTTTAAACGCCGAACAAAATCGATCGGTCAAAAAATGGGGTATGACATTAGTGTATCTATTGGTGTTTTATATGTAAAAAAAACAAAAGATTGGATTTTTTTGAAATGATCTTAGTACTTAGTGTATCTGTTGGTGTTTTATATGTAAAAAAAACAAAAGATTGGATTTTTTTGAAATGATCTTAGTACTTAGTGTATCTGTTGATGTTTGATATGTAAAAAAAAACAAAAGATTGGATTTTTTAAAACTTTTAAAACTGATCTTAGTATTTTGTTTATTATTTGTGATATGGAAATAGGAACACTAAGAAGGATTCTGCCAAACAGACCAATGGGGTCAAAGTTGAAGATGATGATATCATATATATCAGCTCAGATGATGAGAAGAAGAAACAGCAATCGACTCGTGGTCGTGACTGGTGCTGGACTAAGGATGTTACCGAGGCAGTAGGGAATTGGAAGAAACCCCAGACATTGGTTAGTTTTTGGTTTATGTTTCAGCTTTTTATGTTTTTGAACTGGTGATTGAGGATGATTTGGTTTTCCATTGCATAAAAAATAATGTATATGACTTAAGTGTTTAGATTATGTTATAATTTGAGCTTCAACTTAATTTTAACAATACGATACCAACTAAGTTTAGATTATGTGTTTAGATTATGTTATATGACTTATGTGTGCATAAAAAATAATGTATATGACTTGTGTGTTTATCATAATTAAGCTGTTATACCTTTTAAATTGTGTGTGCTGACTTAATATTTTTTTGGTGTTGTAATTGATAATAAACACGGCATGTTCCAAGTTGGATTGTGAAAGCGGCGCTGAAAAATAGGACTACCATTTGGTTGGAATCAGTGGACACTGGGCGTAACTATAAGTCCACTATTATGACTCCGACGGGAAGAGGTGAGAATGTGAGATATATTGGAGATGGCTGGTACTCTTATTTGGAAGACCACAATCCAAGGTTGGGTGATTTGCTGGATTTTCGTGTGACAAAGCCTCCAAACTACATCCTCGTGATGTTGACCCGCCGCATTTGAAGACTGCACTACTTCCTTGCTACCTTAACATGACATGATATATGTTGGTGATCTTAGGGTTTAAGTGTTTTGATGATGAGTGTATTTTGTTGATGGATGTATTTTGATGATGGTTGTATTATGGTATTTCTATTTATGTACTTCCCTTTTTTGTGTTTGTCCAGGTTATGCTACCTTAGTTTACTTTATAGTACACCTAATTTGTACCATCTATTAAGACATCAAGTTATTAATATATTATGCTATAATTTGTACCATATATTATCCCAGAATTACCACTAGTTGGGTGACCATAAGAGATTATTACAGATTTGATGGCCATCATCAAATATTCTTCAGGTATTTGGGAACAAATCAATTCCAAATCATTCCCACGGAGGAGCCAATTACTCCTGACCTATTCCCAACTTGGCACACTCAATCGCGAGCTCTCCGAAAAGCTGTTACATTCACAATTAATATGGCAGAGGATCCTGAATCTGTTCCCTATTTGGTTGGGATCTCTATCTAATTTATACTTTTGTTCATTTAATTGTAATTTTTTGAATTAAACTAATGCTTTTTAAATGTTGTTGTTTTGTTGCAGAAATTGCCACAAGATATGGGGGAGTACTTGTGGAACACGGGTTTGGATGAGATATACATTGTTGGAACCATTAGAGAACAACATAAGTGCGAGTTAACGTATCAAATGGATCTGTTTGAGGTGACGATTTCAAGGGGTTGGAGGGAGGTTGTTGGAATCAATGGATTTAAAGTCGGAGATCGTCTACTCTTCAATACAAGCAACATCATGAAAACCATATGTTTTATGTTAGGAGCTGTAATTGAATGGTGATGATTTGAAAAAAAATTAGTATTAGGATTGGGTAGAAGATGTGGGGGTTTTTTGATTAAGTGGAAGTTTGATTATTTTGTGTATATTAGTGGGTACTTTTGATTAAGTGTTTTATTAGTATTTTGAATTTATTTGGTATTTGCAAACATGTAATGACAATTAATAATTTGTTTTTGTTAAACAAATTATCTAACTTTATATTATAATATATAATTTCTAATCTTTTTTATGCTAAAGTATATATCATTTTTAATTTTTATGTTATTTTAGTTATTTGATGTTATTTTAGTTATGGACTCAAAATAGTTTAATTCAAGTAGGCCCAACAGCCCATCATAACGCCAAAAGTTCTTAGTCTATTAAAAAAATTATAAAAAAAAAACTGCTAATATCTAAAAATTAACTAATTCTGCAAATGCTAAAGTAAATCTAAAAAAAATCTTTTTTATATTACGTATAAAATTTTAAAATTAAATAATAACTATTGAAACTTAAAAATTACTAATAACAAAATTTCCAACACATTAATGTACACAACACACAAAGTGATTTTCAACTACATAGAGCACACAAATCTGACATGCCTATTGGGATTCTAGCCTTTTAAACCTCTACAAACCGTAAACACATTTATTACTCACACACTAATAATCATTGTAAACCTAGACTTAGGCAACTCATCCAACTTCCAAAACCTGTCAACAGTATTTACTCCAACTGTCCCATTTGAAAACCTTTAAATTGCAACAAGGCACCAACCAACTTCATTTTAGTGGAACTTCATTTGCCTTGCTAACTTCATATCCATTCCTAAGCAGCAAACAACACTGTCTCTACAAAAATGAAAAGACCAACTCCACCCAGGGCAAAAAGACGCATGAAATATAGATTCCCTGAAACACAAGCAACTAGGGTTAAAATAACATCAAACACTACCACTGAATCTGTAGAAATCAGCAAGCAGTACACTGAGACTTAGAAACATGACTTCAAAACAGACTATATTGACTTATCATCCAGGTAACAACTTGTACAGATCTATTTTATACGTTTGTTTTCCATCATTTTCTGTCTAAGAGGAAGACTAGTTTACACTGCATCACTTTCTTCTGTTAAAATAAAATCAACCAAAGTATCTTATCAAAATCATTTTCAGTTTCATCGCAAGTTTATAAGCTTATATCACTATTTTTGGGTTTGAATTTATTTTCAAATGACAGAAATAACAAATAATGATGATATGATCAGCACAGAAGGCATGAGAAAAAAAAATCCAAAAACAAAAATCTTTCTGAGATGTTAATGCAACTCAAAAACATTGTTTGAAAATATATGTAAAACCTTTTTGGAAAATGAGGTAGAATATGTGATGAGATGTAAAATTCCAAGTCTGATGGCAACAATTATAACTGGAACATCTATATATCATTATCTTATGTATTTCTGCCCAGCCAGCACAAATATACTTCATGTCATAATTATTAAATAAGCCAAATCAAATTTTACAACAGTGTTACAGTGTGGTGATATGTAATATGCAACAGAATGGTCACAATCATGTTAAATATCATATTTGGCAAGCAGTTAGCATTGTGGCATAATATGTATTATGTTTTCATAAGTATTTGATATACCTTTTAATTTGTTTTTCTTTGATCTTAAGTATTAATATGAGTTTTTATGATTTATGTATTGCTAATGCTTTGTACATGATATGTTTGTGCAGTAGATACAAAAGTAGCCGAAGACTCGATGACATCGATGACGACAAAGATTACGAGTCCACTGCTTCAACCCCTAAGGTGGACCGTAAACGTGTGGTTAAAAAAAAGGCAGCAACCACAAAAAAACCAACACCATCAGAGTTTAATATCAGCAAGGACACAAAATCAGCTCCACCCAAAATGAAGATTAACCATGATCTAGGGACTGCATTACTTGATGCAAGTCAATATGATAGGATTAAGAGGAATCTCTTCTGCCAGCCAGAACAAGATGATGACCATGACTTTCACATCAACTTCCATCCACCAAATGCGATCGGATACGAGGGTGCTGATGTTCCTTTTTATATTCCAGAAGTAAGTATTAATTAATTAATTTCCCTTTTTATAATTACAACCAATTATACCCTTATATGAATTTTTTTACTTACAATAGTTTTTCTTTCATACCTATTTAATACCAGTGGATGCCAATGACTTTTCGACCGACTCCAAAAATGAACTTGAATGACATATGTACTTACACAGCTGCATACATTTTTATGCGAGATGATGAGAAGCTACGGGGGTGCGTCTTTTTTACACAAAATGCTAGTATTTTAATTGTTAATTTTATTTTAAGGCATTTCTTTTGATAACAACTAACAGTTCATACCATGTATTATTTGTAGTGATGAGGTTTTGGTTAGGACTAAATCAGGTGTATATGGGGATAGAAAAGCACTTAAGTCTCTCATGCCTAGATGCCCGGTTGACGACCAGGTTATATATATATATATATATATATATATATATATATATATATATATATATATATATATATATTGATTTTTTAAAATTACACTATCAGTCCATATAACAGTTAAATACCTTTTATATATCTAATATCTTTTACATTTGACTCCACAGATTATTAATCTAGTAGTTGCCAGAGCAAATTGGCTTCAGGATGCATTAGGCAAAAAAAGGATGGTTTGGTATATGCCTACTGAATTTGCGGTGATTATCACTAATCCAACTCCTAAATATACATCCATTAATTATTAATTATTAATTATTAATTATTAATTACTTAATTAAACTATATTTGTTTTTAAGCAATATGCTTTGGAATCCAATCACTCAGCTGATTATGTTAGGGAACTATATCAACCTAACTTTGTGAAACCAAAAACTCCTGTTACAAGGTTAGTATGATACTTCACAAAAATATTTGTTAAATATGGTTTGATAATTCTGTTCGTACGACTAAATATTAGTTTATTACAGATTTTTATTCCTATAAATGATCAAGGAAAACACTGGTACCTATTGGTTGTTGACTTACTGCATAAAAAACTTATTTGGTTGGACTCTCTTCCTGCTGAAGAAAGATATCACGCGAGACGTCATTCCATATTGAAACTGGTTTGAACAACAAACTTATTTTTTCTTTATGGATACCTACTTTGTTTTACTTTCATACTTCATATGGTTTTTATTATATTATTTAATTACTTTCAAACTAATGTGGCAGACCATATTTCTCGAGCAAATTCTATTTCATGATTCTATTGGTATTCTCAGCCCTACTTTCCATGACAATTAAATCACCAACTTCTGCATTGTTCGGCCTAGGTGCCTCCCAACACAGCGGCACGGATCGTACGTCTCCTAAATCCTTACTATATTTTATATTTATTGAACTTTACCTATGACTCTCACACTCATTTAATGCTTTTAAACTACTGAACATAGGAACGACTGTGGAGTGTGGGTGGCAAAATGGATGATTGAGTGTCCATTGAAGAATGACTATGAAAACGTTACTGTAAGTTGAACTAACAATCATTATCTTTCTTTTACCTTTACATTCTAACTATATTTCTAATTTAAATAACTGTTTATAATTATGTTCAGGTTGATACGGCCACAAGGATGAAACTAGCTCTTTATATATGCCAATCAAAGAATAATGTGCTGTTGGATGATCTCGTGTCAAAGGCTGCGAACAATTGGGATGTTCAGAACAAGAAAAGGAAGGTGTTGGTTAAAGTTTGACACTATGTGTTCTATGTTGGTTAACGCAACAAACTTTGGGGCATTATGTTTGTTTTGATTTATATTTTGAATCTTTCACCAACTACTATGTTTGGGTTGTATTTTGGATCTTTCACCAACTTATATGTTTTGGTTTTATTTTGGATCTTTCACCAACTTCTATGTTTTGGTTGTATTTTGGATGTTTTGGTTTTATTTTGGATCTTTCACCAACTTCTATGTTTTGGTTGTATTTTTGATCTTTCACCAACTTCTATGTTTGAGTTTGGATTAATTAACATTACTTTGGTTTACTTTGGTTGTGTTCTATGTTTTTGGATTAATTATGGCTACATTATGGTTACATACACACCAACACCCATAACATTTTTGACACATTACAAGTACATTACTACTTTACAAAAGAATTCAAAGCTAAATAGTATATGTTAGACACATACACACATACATTACATTTTTGAATTTTCTATTACACATACCTCATTTGTCTGGCATTTAAATAACTTTAGCATTCACATAGTCTCCACTTTTTGAATCCATCTCTAAATCACCATGCTGTAAACTCCATTAAACTGTTTGAAATTAAAATGAAACTTATGTTAATCTCTAACAACACAGGTCAACATTAAGCAATCAATTACAATTTTACAATTAATTCATTTGGTATTTTCATATAACACAAGTCAACACAAGTCAAACTTCTCAAACATGTTAATCTCTACCAACACTTTATATGTATTCATTTGTTAACAGCATGCATGTAAAATTTTTGCATAAGTCTACACAGCTTTGTATAACTCAAATTATAAGTCAATTTTCCCATTACATATAAATCTTTTTGACAACTTTGTGTAATCAACATTCAACTAAATACTTTACATTATTCAACTCAATTATACAACATTATATAACCTATGATCCTATGAAAGTCACAGTAGTTTAGCATATCTAAAATTTACAGGCAACAATAATTCCTATGATACATGCAACTATTTCCTACGAAACCTAGACAATTAAATTGGCTACTCAAAACCACCCATTATATGTGATTCATTTACACATTCAACCCCTTCTGTGAAGTGGCTGTTTTGGACTTCAAAATTGTCAATTTTTAGCTCCTCTGTTTCCTTTATGTACTGAGAATCTCATGGCAAGCATTTATGTAGAAAGATCACAGTTGACCTGTTGCTATCCTTGCTATCCATAACTTAACTGCAGTATATTTCAAATTTCAAGTATAATTACTCAGATAATTCACAATAGCAAGCAAATTAAATTTAAATTATATAACAATTTAATTTCACAATTCAATTTATACGCATACAAATTATTAACAAAGTATTAACACATTGTCACCACAGAAATTCCCAATTCAATTCAATTTCACTACACATTTAATTTTCATTAATCTATTGAATCTAATTTCACTACATTCAAAATCAGATTTTGAGAATTTGAAACACAAAAACCCTTATTCCCAATTCAATTTTAAATACAACCCTAATCCCCAATTTTATTGTTTCGTTTCTGGTAACAATTCAAATAAACTTCAATTTAAAATACAAACCCAATTCCAAATCTATCATTTTCTGGCTAAGAATAAAAAATCCAATTCAATAATTATTGTCAAATTAAAATTACCTGTGAAAGGATTCCACGACGTTGAACTATTGCTTCGAACCATAGAACGACGAACGACCAACATCGAAATATTTGCAAACGGGTCGACAAACACCACATATGAATACGATGGAGGAGATTGAAGAACATTTAGGGTTTTCAATTGGAAAATAAGAATACAATGGCGAAGGGAAGAGTTACAGTACCATCGAAGGAAAACGATTAAAACAAATAGGAATACGATGGAGGAGATGGAAGAGAATACGATGGAGGAGATGGAGATGGAAGAGAATATGATGGAGGAGATGGAGGACATAGAAGAGGATGAAGAACAATTTTGGGATTTAGGGTTTTCAATTGAAAATTACATTTTGTCAAATAAAATACTTTGTAAATTATTATCTAATCTAATTATATAATATATTATCAAATTTAATTGACAAATAAAACTTGTTTTTATTTGTAAATTTGAAAAATAATATCAATTATATGGGAACTGAAGTGTAATAACTAAAACTTTCATTAAAAGGGACTACCATACTTCATACCATAGACAATCATTAAACTCTAATGCTGATGTGGAATCAGCTAGATTTCTATTGGGCCATGTGGTAACTTCACCAAAAAAGTCATTTTCATGCCTTCACGCTAGAAGCTCCCTAATTTAAAACATAAATACGACAAAAAAAAATGAAAAAGCTAACTCCCCTTTATAGACTTACAGACACTGCAACCACAGTTCAGTTCTTCGCACCAATTTTTCACTTGTTAAAATAAGGAACCCTAAACACATTCAATCTATTTTCTGTGAGTCTTTGTTTCAGCGATCTAATCCATCGGAGAAGAAGAAGTTGCAACTCCACGGCGACAGCGAGGTATTTTACATTCTCCTTTATATATACTTTCTAGGTTTTACATTCCCCCAATTGTTTTCATTTATACTTCAAATCTCGCTTTATAATTTCTCATATGCTTCTTCTTTCCTTATATTACTGAATATTTTTCCATTTCTCATGTTTAACCAACACAGAATGTCTGATTCTAACGAAGAAAGCTTCATGATTCTAGAAAATATGAAGAAAATAAGGCATTGTGATAATCAAAATCATGACAGACTCAGTGACTTACCCGACTGCGTTGTACTTCACATTTTGTCATTTTTGAATACCAAATATGTCGTACGAACTTGTGTTTTGTCAAAGAGATGGAGACATCTTTGGAAACGTATTCCAACTCTTATCTTGCATTCCTCAAATTTTTCCATTAAGAAACATTTTACTGTATTTGCGTCTAAGATTTTGGCTCTTCGTGATACCTCAACTGCACTGCAAGCTCTTTATCTTGACCGTAGTCGTGATATTGAGCCTCCACTCCTTAAAAAGATTTTAAACTGTGTTTCCTCCCATAATAGCCACCTCCAGGAATTAGGAATCTCTATACATGGTGATAGGTGTCTCGTTATGAGCTGCATTTCTTCATGTCATGCTCTCACATCTCTTAAGCTTTCACTTCACCCTAGAGGTATTAAGCGTAGTCATGATGATACGCCAACATTATTTCCAAAGAATTGGAACCACCTGCCATTCCTGATGGAATAGTTGACTTCTTACGCCAAAACTCACCTTCAGCGGAAGTTAACATCTCAACAGATTTCTCGAGTCAGTTTAATCTTAAGCAGGTAGTTATTTAAAAACCATATGGAATCTAAGTGCGGTAATTTTTTTATTTTTTTTGAGAATCTGAGGTTAGATGAACTCAAATGAAACAACCATTGGAAGAGTTTGTGATAGATTGTTACTAAACAGGTTGTAGAATCTATAAAGGGAGCAAAGATTGTCAAGTATCGCTCGCGATACGCTGAGCCTGACTCCTTCTCTACCACATATGCTTCTGCCGCTGCTTATGTTGCTGCACCTGCCTCTGTTGCACCTCTCAATCTTCATCTCTGTCATGCTGAAAAGGTAACATTCCTCATATGCATTTTGGTAGGTCCTCTTTGAGTTTATGTTAATTAGTTTTTGGGTGCTGTGGCGATTTCCGTTTATTTCAGAATGAGATAGCATACTATATAATTGTAGGAACTGTTGTCTGCAATTTACTCAAGTATAAATTGTTCATGAATGATGATAGAAGCACCTATATTTAAATCAGTTTTGAATCTTTCATATTCCGTTATTGTTCATTTGCTTTTTTTTTATGCTTGTTGTAAACTATCTTGATATGATTGATTTCGCAGTGACAATTTATAGTTACTTTTTCTTCCTCTAGGATGATAAATTATCAAATGAAGATAAGGTGGAGAAGCACCAACCTAACACAAACTCTCCACTTCTAGATAATGAGCAGTGAGTAGTTCTCATATTTCCTGCAATGCCTTCGTTGTGAACCTTTGTTTTGGCGAACTCTACTGAAACATGTTGTTTGATTTCATTGCATTTGGATTATCACATGAACTCTTCATTTCAAGTCAAATTTAAAGCCAAATTGTAATACTTTTTAGGGACTATCTCAGAGTATGTCTTGCATAGTAGATGCAATGTACAAATCCTATACTCTGCCGATCGTATGTGTAATATGTGCTTGTCTTTTGTTTTTGGGAGCCTTCATGAATCATTTAGTTGCTACTGGACCTCTTTTATCCATGACTTTTGATTTACTGCTATAAATTTGTTTTCTGATCATGATAACTCAAGGTTTTCTTTAACATAACTGAAGCGTACAATGTGTTTATTTTCATTTTGTTGATACATACGACTTTGTTTCTAGTGAATCAAGGAGTCCAAATTACAAACAATTGTGTTTTTAATACATTAGGATAAACTTTGGCCTGTTTCATTCAATTTGAGAACAATTGTGTGTATTTTTTTAAACGTTTCTTGTTTATCTTGTTTAATATATACAGGTATCTTTGTTTTTGGGAGCATTCATTTAATTGGTTATCACCCTGTTAATCGATTACTTTTTGTTTGTGCTATAAATTTGTGTTCTGACAATTGAAGGTTTTTTCTTTAATATATATAACATGTACCATAGAGTACATTGCTTATTCACATTTTTTTTTTAATACCAATTTCACGTTATGTTAACATGACTATGTTTCTAATGAATTAAAGGATCCCAATTGCATTTTTTTTTCTCACCAAAAGGAGTACCTGGCTGGGACTCGGGGGTCAACCTGGTGCTTCTAGGTTCGATTTCCATGGATTTGGATCCTCTCCTTTTTATTCTCTCTAATTTCCTCTCCAATTTTTTTATGTGTTTTTCTCTCTCATCATCACTCCGTGGAGTTGCAAATTATTCTCCGATGGATAGGGCCCTAAGTATGTCTTTGATAAATCCAATAAGCTAGCTTATAAGTTTGTTAAAAAAAATAGATGATTTGATAACAAGTTTCTTTTAATCAGCTTATAACATTTTTTTTTAGATGTTGTACTATTTGGCTTGACTTTTCTACTTAATAAAAAGAGAAGTCAGACAAAAACGATTTTTTGAGAAACTAAAAAAAATTGCTTAAATTTTGTGTGCAAAATACACAAATAAAGGACTTTTGACAAAATTTATTTGGTTCAAAAAAAAAATTTGTGGTTCGGTTTTAGATGACAAATAAAAAAATTGGTCCGATTGAATTCAATTTTATGCGATTTAATTTAGATCGATTTTTGGAGATCCAAATTATAAATTTTTTACTATTAAATATTAATATTATAAAAAAAACTATAAAATAGTGTACCAAAAAAAATAATAATAGTTTGATTTTTTTTAACCCATTTGGGTTGGCCTAGTGGTGTTGGTTTGGGTCCTTGGAGTATGCTCCTCTCAAGGTCTCAGGTTCAATTCTCTCTGGTGCCAATTTGGATGAGTTAATTTAGCTTCTTAAAAAAAAAAATAGTTTAATTTTTTTGACGAAATAAATATTAAATTTGATGTAAAATACAACATATAATTTATTAAAAATTAATATTTTGAAATGATAATTATCGATTAAATTTGACACATATCAAAAAGTAAAAAATAGATTAAGTTAAACTAACAAATAATATTAACAAAAATAGGTTAATGCAATATATATTCATATTAATAAAAAGATAAATAAGTATTAAAATATATATATGCCGGATAATTCAGTTTGAAATATTTTTTAAAAATCAATCTTATCCATCGGTTTACACAAAATGACATCCAAACATATGAAAAATATTTATATGGATTGGTTTGAACTCAAATATGTACCATTAAAATTGGAGTGCTAGTAGTAAAATCTAACCAAAATATTCTTCCACCAAACTCGCGCTCTTTCTTTGGTGAAAGTATGAAACTCAACCAGAGCCTAATAAGTTGATTTGTTATAACTTATAAGTGTTTCTTTATAGGCAAAAGTAGGGGTGTAATTGGACCGGTTTGGATCGGTTTCGAGTGAATCCGATGTCCGAACCAATGAACTCTCGATTGGTTCGGTTTGGTTCGGTTTTTAATGTTTTTCAAAAATGAATCCGAACCAAACTCATCAGTTTGGTTCGGTTTGGTTCGGATACTTTAATCGGTTTTATAGCGCATTTTTTTTTCGATGTATTTCATGCTATTATTTTTTTTCCGGTATATTTTTTTCCTATAAGTTCATCAAATAAGTTCATAAAATACAAAATACAATTCTTTAAATAATTTCTTCATATACAAAATACAATTCTTTTCCCATAAGTTCATCAAATACACAGTACAATCATATTGAAATTAAGTTCATAATTTTTTCAAATAATAAAGTACAACAAAAATAAAATTTCAAGTTAACTTCACCACTAGTAAAGCGTATTCTGACAACGCTTGACATGAGAGGTTACTGTTTTTTTAGAGTTTGAGATAAAATATATGAGAGCAGAACAACGTGAGATTGTTGTGTTGTTTGCGCAATATTGAGAGATGAGAACTGAGAGCAGCGTGAGTTTTTTGCAGCTGTGACTGTGAGGAGACAGAGTCTGAGAGTTTCTAAGTTAAAATTTGTATTGTGATGTGAGTATGCGTAAGATTTTTTTTATAAGTAGTTGTGCTGCCTGTTTTATTTTTGGGAATGCGATAACTTGGGATATGAAGGGACAAAAGAAACACATTGTATAGAACAACAAATATGAGAATGAAAGATATGCCATTTTTTTATGGGGGTGGAAGAGGTAACACAACTGATTGAACTAGTTGAGCTAAGGGTTAAAAGAGTTGGAGGTTCAAGGCTCAAGTCTTGGCAACGAGAAAAACCAACATATAATGTAATATCCTAACAACTAACAAGTCATAAAATAAAGGGCGCGTTAGTGATATATACACAAAGCTCAGGGTAGATTAATGTGTTTTCCCTTTGTTTCTTTAATAGACGTAGGCTACCTAAAAAAATTAATTTAATAATAATATATATTTTGTAAAAAAAAAAACTTAATAATATATATATTGGTTTGGTTCGGTTTGTTCATCGGTTTTTAAAATTCGATCTGAGAATCGAACCAAACCACATCGGTTTTCAATTGGTTTGGTTTGGTTTTTGATCCGATCCATAAGAATCGGTTTTTTTTCGGTTTGGATCGTCGGTTCAATTGGATTTTTCTAATCCGCTTACCTCCCTAGGCAAAACAATCATATCATATATTATTTAAAATTTATAAAATTTGTTTTCCCTCGCACAAAATTAAAATTAGGAACCCTAAAAACTTTCAGTCCACTGTGAGTCTGTGACTCCTTGCTGCTGCAGCCCGCAGGCGTTCCAATTAATAGAACTCACAACTCGACGGCGAGCAAGGTATTTATCACATTCTCCATCTCAATTTCATTTTTCTATTTTTTATTTTCCCTAAATTATCCTGCTTGATACTTCAGTTTTTTTCTAGGTTTTTCCCCAATAGTTTCCCTTTACAATTCAACACAATTTTGCACTGCCGATGAAAATAGTTTAGGCATTAGAGTCACTCGAAGAAACCACGATTCGAGGCAATATGAAGAAAATAAGGCAGTGTGAGAATGAAAAAGATGAAATTATAGGAAGTGAAGATAGGCTGAGTGACTTACCCGACGGTGTTATCCTTCACATTTTGTCATTTTTTAATACCAAACATGTCGTTCAAACCTGCGTTTTGTCCACCAGATGGAGACATCTTTGGAAACATATTCCAGCACTTATGCTGCATTCTTTAAGATTTACCACTAAGAAAAAATTTACCATATTTGTGTCTAAGATTTTGACTCTTCGTGATACCTCAACTGCATTGCACGCTCTTGATCTTGACCGTCTTGGTGATATTGAGCCTCAACTCCTTAAAAAGATCTTAAACTATGTTACCTCCCATAATACCCACCTCCAGGAATTAGGAATCTCTATACATGGTGATGGTTGTCTCGTTATGAGCTGCGTTTCTTCGTGTCATGCACTTACATCTCTTAAACTTTCAATTTACCCTAGAGGTAGTAGACGCAATCTTAATTATACACCAACATTATTTCCAAAACCTTTGAACTTGCCTTTATTGACCAGCTTAGATCTAACAAATTTCGTCTTTTGCAGTGGTGAAAGCGATAGCGTTGAGCCCTTTTTTGCCTTTACCAAGTTGAATAGTTTGGTTATTCATAGTTGTAATGTAAAGGATGCTCAAATCCTCATCATATCAAGTGAGACACTTGTAAATTTAGCAATACATAGGCCTTTGAAAAAATTTAATTTAGCAATGCAAAATAATTCATCAAACTTTCCCGAAATCAAGGAAAATAATTCATCCAACTTTGCTGAAATCAAGCTATCTACTCCAAATCTTTGTACCTTTAATTTTACTGGTCACCTTATTCAAAAGATACGTGGGAGCGGACTTTCTTCTGTTAGAAAAGTAAATATCAATGATTTGCGACAATTTCTTGCTTTGGCGAGACATGGTTTGGTTCTACTCGGTTGGCTGCTTGACTTTGCCAATGTAGAATCATTGACAGTCACTTCAACTACTCTTCAGGTAACTTGTCATGTTTTCAGGCTTTATTTTTACTTTCTTCTTAAAATGTTTTTTATATTTTAAAATTTTGTTGAAATTCAATTGAGTTGCATAAAAATGATCTTAATTCACCCTCGTTGCTTAGATTCTTCCTTAGTTCCTGATTTATTCGAGGTTAAGCTCCCTTCTTTATGCAACTTGAAGTCCTTGGAAGTAGAATTGATACCACTTTATGATGGATCTTTATCACAATCAATTGAAGTTAACATGTTAGAGAAAGCTGATGCCAAGTCTTGTAAAGAAGTTGCTAAGTTAAGAAAGGCATTTAACGCAGGTTTCGAACCACCTGCCATACCTGATGGAATAGTTGACTTCTTACGACAAAACTCGCCGTCAGCGGTAGTTAACTTCTCAACATATTTCCCGGATCGTTTTAATCTTAAGCAGGTAGTTATTTAAAAACCATATGGGAGCTGACTTTGGTGATTTTTTTTTATAATATGAGCTTGTTAGGTCCTTACTAAACAAGTAGTAGGTTGTTACTAAACAGGTTGTAGAATCTATAAAGGGAGCAAAGATTGTCAAGTATCGCTCACGATACCCTGCACCTGGCTCCTCCGCTATTGCACCTGCTTCTGGAGCTGCTCCCTCTTCTGTTGCTGTGACTGCCTCTGCTGCACCTCCCAACCTTCATCTCTGTCGTGCTGAAAAGGTAACATTCTTCATATGCATTTTGATAGATCCTCTTTGAGTTTCTTAGTAATTTTTTGGGTGCTCTGCTCTGGTGATTTCCTTCCATTTAGTTCAGAATGAGATAGCATAATCTCTTATATTATAAGCTTGTTCCGTTTTGCTATCCTTAACCCTAATTTTTTTCCCGCTCATTTTACCCTAACATTAATAATTCAAGTAAAATGTTTAAAAATATCTCACCAAGAATCGAACCCACAACCTTTAACTCATCATGTTAAATATTTATTATTATTATTATTATTATTATTATTATTATTATTATTAATTCAAATAAAATATTAAAAAAATACCTCACCAAGAATCGAACACACAACATTTAACTCACCATGTTAAATATTTATTATTATTAGTTTCCTATTATTATTATAATTATTATATCTCTTATATTCTAAACTTGCTCCGAAATGCTAACCCTATACCTTTTTTCCTCTCATTTTTTCTCTTTTTTTCATGTGGTCCATTATATTTTTTTTTGAATAAACTAGAGAATATATATTAAAATAATCATCGTCCTTCCAAGCACAAGGTGTGCCTGTCAGAGACTAAAATATTGTTTGTTTAAACAAAAACATACAAGCAGTAGCCGAGAAAACCAACAAAAGAAAAATCCTAACTACTACACAATGGCCTGACAACAGTTTAAAGGATGTTATCGCCAAAAAGAAAAATCATAATCAAATAGAACATAGCACGATTTAAGCCACCAATAGGATTGAAATTTGACCTTCTCCACCATAGCCTCCAAAGAATCTTGACCACCTTTGAAAATACGGTGATTACGGTCCTTCCAAATGATAAATAGCACCGCAACCCATATGATGATTAACAAGGTATTAGAACTTTTTGAAGAACCGCCGAGACCACAAAACTGGTTAGAATGTAGGATCAAAGTGCCGTGAAAAGCCGTTTCCACCCCCATCCACTTGGAAACCGAAGCCCAAAGCCGACTATACACAGGACATTGAAAGAATAAATGATCAACATCTTCCGTCCTGCCACACGAAGTCGCACAAGCAAGCATAGATGCATCTAAAATACCCCTTCGAAATAAATTGTCTCTGGTAGGCAATCTATTTAAAAAGAGTCTCCACACAAAAATGTTCACTTTGAGAGGAATTGATTTAAGCCAAAGGAACCTGTTGAAACCTTCATTAAGATTAATGTCAGTCGCCGTCAGAAAAGCATAAGCCGACCTAACGGTATAACAATGAGATGGATGTAACTTCCACACCCATCGGTCGTGCTCATTAACCTGCAAAACAACATTAGAAAGGCGTTCCACACACTCCAAAACTAACTCTTCCTCCCACGCACGCAACCTCCTCCTCCACTTACAAGCCTCCCCACCAACACCCCAACCTAAGCCATGCATATCCGCCACCGTGATGAATTTATTTTCCGCAAGATCAAAAAGACGACTAAAAGACCGATCGAGTGGACAATCCTCCAGCCATGGTTCCGTCCAAAATAAAGTATTACGACCATCCCCCACTTTCCTAATGATGTTATCCTTCAACCATCGACTATCCATCAAACCTACCCCATCCCGAATTTGATTCAAAGTGCGCCACCAACTCGATCCCACACCCTCCGAGAAACACACTCACCCTCCCATCTGACCATATTTAGCCCGCAGAACTTCACACCAAAATCTATCACCCTCTTCAAACAATCTCCAAACCCATTTACCTAATAACGAAATATTAAACTCTTTCAACCTTCTCACCCCTAGCCCTCCATGCTCCTGTTGCAGACAAATAGTATCCCATTTAATCCATGATAATTTTCGATTTTCCTCACTCCCACCCCATAAAAATTGACAAAAAATAGATTCAAGGACAGAAATGATACCTGAGGGAGCTTTGAAGAAAGAAAGGAAGTAGACCGGAATGGAAGATAAGACAGATTTCAGAAGGATCAGCCGACCACCAATAGACAGATTTTTACATTTCCAACCAGATAAACGATCTCGGATTCTATTCACCAACGGAGACCAAAATTGTAACTTTCTCGGATCTCCTCCAATGGGCAAGCCCAGATATAAAAATGGGAGCCGACCATGCTTACATCGCAATACAGATGCAGCCGCGTGAAGCCAAGAGGTATTAACATTCACTCCAAACAACATACTCTTGTGAAAATTTACTTTTAACCCATAGATACTTTCAAAAAGAATTAAAACTGCTTTCAGCGTCCTGATGTTAGCCCAGCTCTTAGCCCCTATCAATAAAGTATCGTCCGCAAATTGAAGATGGGAGACTGACACTTCATTTGCATTCCCAATATTATAAGGCATGAATAAATGATTCGAAACCGCCGAATCCATCATGATGTGAAGGCCCTCGACCGCAAGGAGATAAAGAAAGGGTGAAAGAGGATCCCCTTGTCGAAGACCTCTCTCAAGGCTAAACTCATCTGTAGGACAACCATTCACTAAAACAGAAGCAGTAGCAGACGAGACACATTCCATGATCCAACCACGCCAAACTCTCGGAAAATTCATCTTAATCATAACCTCCTCTAGATAGTCCCATTCAACTGAATCATAAGCTTTATCAAAATCCACTTTAAACATGATTAAATCTTTTTTAGCTCTCTTAGCATCATCAACTACTTCATTGGCTATCAAGATACCATCAAGAATTTGACGCCCTTTTATAAAAGCTGTTTGAGTATGTGAAACAACACTACCAATCATTTTCTTCAACCGATTAGCTAGTACCTTAGAAAGAATTTTATAGATACTACTAACCAGGGCAATAGGCCGAAAATCAGCAACTCGTTGAGGACTCTCAACCTTCGGAATTAAAGCTATAAACGTGGAATTCAGACCTTTAGTAATAATGCCCTGACGGTGGAATTCAGAGAAAAAAATTCAGCAAGTCCACCTTTAAGATGTCCCAAATTTTTTTAAAGAAACCGAGATTAATGCCATCCGGACCGGGACTTTTGAAGCTATCACAATCCCAAATAGCAGTTTTAATTTCTTCCAAAAGAAACGGTTTTATAAGTTCTTCCCTGTCTCTTTCAAGTACTAATATAACACCCCATAATACATTGTCTAAAATATATTATAGAGTCCATAATTAAATACCGAGTACATCAAGTTTACAAATACATAGAGTTGATTAAGGCACACGCAGGTGCTAAAGTACAATAAAGTACAACACAGCGGAAGGAAATAACTATAACATAAAAAACTAAATGTTCTAAACTCGAACATCACAGTCCCAAGCACTGCTAACTACTCTGCAGCTTGCTTACCACGATCACCCTGTGCACCTGAAACATGAACGGGGGTAAGACTAATAAGTCTCGTGGATTCTACTACCCACCTATTGGTCATTTTAGCTATGCAAGAACAATCTGAGGTGAGCCGGTCTCAGAAAGCCTTACGCTTTTCCGTACCAATCTTCGTGAACTAAGCACATATGGTACGAAATAACTATGGCATCACAATCAATATTATTGATATCTTATCGCTTTGGATTCCTCGAATCCCTTTGGTGGTGTCAAACAACCACACATAACTATGGATTCCTCGAATCCCTTTGGTGGTGCTAAACCAGCCACACATAACTATGGACTGATACTACACATAATTCTAATGTGTTAACATACTACCAATATATCCCAATCTCGGGAAACTAACCTAGCTACTAGCCTAGGTTATAATCAATCCTATACGTACAACGACATCATAATTATAAGGTATTCTTAATGTTAATGGAAAACAAGACTTAAAAGATGACAATCCAAAATGTGTATGAATTTTCAAAAGCAGGAAACAGAGGACGAAAATCTGGAAATGCTGGTGACTTGCGCCCCGGCGCGAACCTTCTGCGCCCTGGCGCGAGTCTGCACCCAGATTCTGCCTCTGTGTCTTTTTTGCCTGCGCCTAGGCGCGAAACTGCTGCGCCTCGGCGCGAAGACCTGCAGTACTAGTTCAAAACAGAGTTTTCTACACTACAATTGCCAATCTTTCAAGCCATTAACATCATGAATATCATAATAATTATAAAGGAGAAGAGTTTTGGGAATTAAACCCTCCTCATGCACATTTCAATCCCTAAATCCTATGTTATCATGCATTGTTTAGATTGAGGGGAATTTCTAACTATTCTAAATCCTAAGAACCCACCTCAAGATTGAGCTTGATCTTTGGCTAATAACTTGATCAGAAACTTGGTTTAGCAGCTGAGTTCCCCAATTGAGCTGTGGTTTGAATTTTCACCTTTGAGTTTGCTTTCCCTAGTGTTTAATCCAACCTAAGAAACACAATTATCCATTTGCATGTGTTTTATGGAGCTAATTTGTGGAAGAAATTTGAGAATTGAGATGTGTGTTGTTGTTGTTGATTTGGCGTGAGAGAGAAAGCAAGGAGAAGTGAGAGTTTTCTGTTTTTGTGATTCATGTAATGACAAGTTTTTCTTTGGTGTTGGTGACTTGTGACTCATACTCTTCAAGTGGGGCACCTGTCCAACTTCAAGCCATGCTCATTTACTAGCAATGACACCACACACTCACACACTAGGTAACCACTACACATTACTTGTATCATAACTCTCATGCTAGCTCTAGACATGTGAGATTTTTAGAAAATACTCTTATTGGTATATAGTACTAGTAAGTGAAATAGGGGATGTTACAATCTACCCCCCTTAAAGAAATTTCGTCCGCGAAATTGAAAATATACCTGAGAAAAGATAAGGATAGTTTTTCATCAATTCGAATTCTAGCTCCCAACTGAACTCGCCATCCGGTGATTGTGACCATTCTACTTTCACCACAGGAATTTTCTTGTTCCTAAGAGCCTTAACATCACGATCCACAATCCGTATAGGATCTGGCTGATAAGTTAGATCTGGTTGCAATTCAATACTTTCCAATTCTACCGGCACGAACGGATCAGGAATGAACTTTCTGAGTTGAGACACATGGAACACGTCATGCATCCTGGACATAGATGGGGGCAAAGCTAACTGATAAGCCACCGGACCAACTCGTTTAAGGATCTGATATGGCCCAATGTACCTAGGAGCAAGCTTCTTTGTTTTGAACACACCGCGCAAACCCAGCTTAGGCGTTACGCGTAAGAATACATGATCACCTTCATCAAACTCTATTGGTCTCCTTCTGTGATCGACATAACTCTTTTGTCTACTCTGTGCAACTCTCATATGCTCTTTAACTGACTTAATCTTCAGAGTAGTCTCTTGGATAATATCAGGTCCTACACAAAGGGGTCCTACACTTTCTCCCGTACAACGCTTCATATGGTGCCATACCGATACTAGCATGGTAACTGTTATGATAAGCAAATTCAACAAGATGTAAGTGTTTGCTCCAATTACCGCCATCCTCTAAAACACAAGCTCGGAGCATATCTTCAAGGGTTTGAATGGTTCGCTCAGATTGTCCATCTGTTTGGGGATGATTTGAAGTACTCATTCTAAGCCGTGTTCCCATTGCCTTTTGGAAAGCACGCCAAAAATGAGAGGTAAAGGTTGGATCTCTATCTGACACTATACTCAACGGAACTCCATGCAACTTAACAATCTCTTCTAGGAATATTTCAGCATACCGCGAAGCCTTATAAGTTGACTTCACTGCAATGAAATGGGCTGACTTTGTTAACCGATCAACAATAACCCAAATGGAATCTTCTCCTTTCTGATTACGGGGTAAACCAGTCACAAAGTCCATGGTTATATGCTCCCACTTCCATTCGGGTATTTCTAAGGGTTGCAAAGGACCGGCTGGTTTCTGGTGTTCAATCTTAACCTGCTGACATACAATACACCTCGATACAAACTCTGCGATTTCAGTTTTCATATTTGGCCACCAATAGTTCTTCTTCAGGTCATGATACATCTTGGTGGAACCGGGGTGAATTGAAAACCCACTCTTATGTGCTTCTTCTAAAATCGATCTTTTCAAATCCGCATCATTCGGCACACATATTCTACTTCCAAACTGAATTACACCGTCATCTGCTACAGTGAACTCAGGTTTTCCGATCCTTCTTTGTAAATCCAAATCCTTCTCTTGTGCACTACCGATGGTGGAATGTAAGTCACATGTCAATTCGATTCTATTCAGCTTGACTCCACCCTTCCGGTAAGTGACACTCAAATTCATATCTCTGAATTTCTCATACAACCCACACTGATGCATTAAAATCTCTGATGCATACAACGTCTTTCTACTCAATGTATCAGCTACTACATTTGCCTTCCCTGGGTGGTAATTCAATTCAAAGTCAAAATCTTTTAAATACTCCATCCACCTCCGTTGTCTCATGTTCAACTCCTTCTGATCAAACAAGTATCTCAAACTTTTGTGATCACTGTATAATGCAAACTGAACACCATACAAGTGATGTCTCCAGATTTTCAAAGCAAAAATAATGGCTGCTAGTTCAAGATCATGGGTAGGATAATTCTCTTCATGTGGTTTCAACTGTCGCGATGCGTATGCGACTACGGCGCCCTCTTGCATAAGTACGCATCCGAGTCCTTTATTAGAAGCATCACAATACACTACATACTTCTTATCAGGGTCAGGAATTACCAACACCGGAGCACTAGTCAACTTTTGGGATCAAGAAATAAGATATTGAACCATATAAGGGTGACATGATATATGTATTGTGTTCAATATAGATATAAAGGGCAAAAAGGTAATTATACACATGTTCTTTATCACGAAAAGGTTTCGTCAAATCACATGACATTCTCGACACTTGGATGACAACGACGTATTGCTAGATGCTATCCGTTGTTTATAATATAAAATACATGATTTAATATTATTACCAATCTTACGAGAACCTACAGGGGTCACACACATAGAACATATATGTGAGAGGGAAATAGATAAGTTATACTTATTTATAAGATAATTAGTGAGACTTATTATTAATTAGATAACTACTAAATAATTATAATAGATAATTACAAAGTAAACAAATATGATTTATTTATAAGTTAAGTGAGACTTAGTAGTTAGAAAATTACAGCATAAGTATAACAGATAATTATGCGCGTTCTAGTGGGATAAATAATTATGCCGATCACACAAGAGACTCTATAAATAGAACTCTTGTGTAGAGTAAAAACTCATCTGAGTTTAGAATTGAAAATCCTAGTTTTCTAAACTAATATCGTGCGCGCCACTCTCTCTCTAAGGAGATGTTCGTGTGGACTGAGTAGAGACATTGCTACGTTGCTTTGTTCGTGATCAGAAACTGTTTTTGCGTCAAAAGTGCTATTCTACAAGAGGTAAACACATATACTTGTATTGTTTGATTTGTGATTAATGATTGAATCAAAATCCGTTCATCGGATTGTTCCACTAAGAGGATTAAAATTTTGAAAAACCTCTCTTAAATCCCAACACAAAGGTGGTTGTGTCATGTAAAATGGAGCTCTAGATAGGGGTGAAAAACTTTTTTGAAGTTAAAGAAATTCATCGGAATTTGGAATTTTTTGCCGTAATTTGGAAATTTCGCCGGAATCTAAAAAATACGTGCTTCGTATTTTATTTTTTTTGTCTTAGATGAAGTGGTAATCCATTGAAATTAAATTCACAAATAATTGTGAGATTCCGGGTTCGAATCCGGATCACGACGTTCGGCCTAACAATTTCGACATTTTGCCAATTGAGCTAGGACTTATGGGTCTGCTTCGTACTGTTTCTATTTGCTTTGTTTCACATTGGGGGCAATTTTTCCGTTTTGGGTTGTTGTTTCAAGGTATATATCTCGTGCTTTCAATTTTTAAAATTTTTATTTTTGCCTTAAAAATAGAAAAACTAGTTTAAGGAAGAAGGTATGAAGATGAGGGAGATTTTTCAGAAAGAAAGATAAAGATATGAAAAAAATGAGTAATCAGTCAATTTAGTCTTAAACTATCACTTTCTCACCAACTTAGTCTCTAAACTATTTAAAACAACTAAAAGGTCCTTAAACTATTTTTCATCCATCAATTTAGTCCCTTAGTTAACTATTCTATAAAACCCTAAAATACTATTACCATTTCTTCTTCCACACTTCGACAGAAACTTTCAAATTATTATTATCTCCGGCAATAAAATTCACTCATGCCCAGGAACATTCACGAATAGTCAGACCGATAGAAAGTGGGTCATTGAGAAGTTGGAATTGAGATTAAAACAACAACCGTCTCTTAGCCATAGTGAGGCTTATTAATTTGGAGAGTAGTATGATTTATAGATCACTTAAACAAGCAAAACAAAATCTCGAGGGATCTGAAATTGAACGGTATGTTCAGCTATGGGACTATTGCCAAGAGTTATTATCCAATAATTCAGGTTCCACAGTAAAAATGAGTACTATACCACAACAAGAAGGACCACCCATAGTTGATAATATGTTCAATGGTGATATTTTAGTTGGAAAATAAATTGATTGATAGAAAAGTTAACCGAGGGACTAAATTGATGGATGAAAAATAGTTTAGGGACCTTTTAGTTGTTTTTAATAGTTTAGGGACTAAGTTGGTGAGAGAGTGATAGTTTAGGGACTAAATTGATTGATTACTTTGAAAAAATTGACGAAGATCATGAACTTATTAATTAAAATTATGAGTTTTATTTAATTTTAATAAAAAGACATTTTAAAAAATAAAATTCAGCATTTTTTTTATATAAAAAAGAATAGAAAAAAGGTTTATATGTGAATGTTATAAAAAAATAAAGGACTTAGATGAAAGTAAGATACATATAAATAGATTTAGTGAAAATTGAAGACAATTTTGATTTTTATTCTATATCTAATTGGTAACTATATTTTTTGTAGTAAGTATAAAAGTGTTTAACTTCAATTATTTCATGAAACAAAGCAATATTATAAACAAGAGTGCAATGTTATACCATTTTAACTAAATAAACTAAATGTTTCAAATGTCAATTAATTTTGCATCCCTATAAATATCTCAATTTTTTTTTACGTAATCAATTTTTTTTTTTAATACCTATAAAAAAGTTATCAAGTTTCGGTCCACCAAATATTTTCATCGCATTTTTTGGTCATCAACTCATGTGCATCATTAGAAATTTTAAATTTTTTTCCATCGTCATGTTTAATACATTATAGAAATCTATCTAGAGCAACATTTTAATTTATTTTAAATATTAATTTTTATATTTTATTGCGCTTAAAAATTTTGATTGTTTTTTTCTGCGGTTGTCTTTAATACATTATAAAAATCTCTTTTGCAAAAGGTTAATTTTGTTTTATTGAGGTATGAATTAAATATGATTTTTATGAATAACTAACTAATATACACTGGACAAAATATGCTAATTAGTTTTTTCAAAATAACTAATAAAATGTTGTTGATGAAAATTTAAATGAACTATTATATACAGGAAAACAAGTTGTTGCTAATGAAAAATTTAAATAACTAGTTGAGAACAAGTTTTTGCTGATGAAATTTTTAAATAGCTACTATATCAATTTTTTAATTATGAACAAAAATATTTTTTAATCAAATTTGTCAACTTTAATATTTAATAATAACTACAAGTGTGTAGGAACCCATATTACTATTTCATTCGTTTCAAAATGATAGAAATAGTTTTTGATCATATTATTACCAAGTATCTTATCTTACTCTATAACTATCATACATCGAACAATAATCATTACAATGACAAATAACTATAGCGGGACTAATTTCGTACTATACAATATTCGCTTTACGATAAAAAGTATCGCGGCAACGCCGCGACCCGTGCGCACGCACGGGTATTGTGCTAGTAAATAAATAAAATAAATGACCAAAGTGTTAAAAAAATGACCAAAATATTACAAAAAAAAATAAAAGACAGTGTAATTTTTTTAAAATAATAAAACATCATACATCACGGTGAGCTTAACTTTTTTTTTGTCAAGTAGCCTAGTGGCTAGAAATTTCACCATTAAGGTGGATAAGTGGGATGACCGAGGTTCGAACCTCAGCTCTCTGCATATAAAATGCGATGTCCAACCAATTGAGTCAAACTCATGGGACACTGTGAGCTTAACTCATTAACAGAAATATTACATTATATATACTTCCTCCGATCACATATAAGAAAAAGTTATTTTTTATATTCATTGAAAAAATAATGTATCTTGTCTATAATTTAGACTAAATACATTACCTTTTCAATAAATTTAAAAATATAATTTTTGCTTATATATATATAACTGAGGAAGGACATATATGAATCATTCAAACCCCAAACATTCCATTCATTAACCTTAAGAGTTTAATTGTTATGCGCCGTCGGTGTAAAGTTTTTTTGCACATACATCAAATGATGTGTTGCCACATCATTTAATGAATTTGGCATCGTTGTATTTTTAATTACCATATATGATGTGTCGATATATTATTGGATGCATGTGTACAATAACGGTGTACTCCTATATAAATTAAATTCTAACCTTAAACCTTTGTGTGAAATTTTTACTTACTACTTACTCCCTCCGGTCTCATATATAAGAAACAAAAAAAAGGCACACCCTTTAAGAAGGTGGAGTAAATGATTAGGAAAAACATGTCATTTCCACTTTTACCCTTACTTTTTGTTTAAATTAAATTATTATTTATTATGGGGAAAAGTAAAACAAAGGGTAAAATTGAAATATTTAAAATAAATGTAATGATTGTAGTAACTTTTTCTTATATTTAAGACTTTGTAAATTTTTTTTTTGTTTCTTATATATGAGACCGGAGGGAGTAATAGACTAAATTTTACACACGAAAATAATTTAAAAACAATGGAAAAAATGACTCCCTCCACATTGCAACAGTCCGCACCCATTTCTTCCTTTGTCAAATTTTTGTTCCCTCGCAAAAAATAAAAACAACGAACCCTAGACTCTTTCAATCCACTTTTTGTGACTCCTTGCTCTAGGCGTTCCAATTCAACGGGAGAACAAGGTATTTTATTCTGCTTCTTACTTCAATATTTTTCTAGGTTTTCCCCAATAGTTTCCCTTTTCAATTCAACACAATTTTGCGTTGCCTTGTCAATATTTTTTAAATAAATTAATCAAAAATAAAATAAAAGCCACTTAGACATATCACATCATAAAAAATGAATATTTCATACTTAGTTGTCAATAGAGGGGGTAATTGAAGGAATCTTCATTTTGTAGGGGTAATCCAAAAAAAAAATTTTGCAGGGGTAAACCAAAATTCGTATACTTTACAGGGGTAAAACCCTATTTACCCTTATAAATTTCATTTTTTTTGGTACATAAATTTCATTTTTTTTAATCTAATATATTTATATGTATGTTCATGCACACAGACTTTTTTTTTCCAAAAAAAAAAAAACAATAACAATAATGGCAAAAAAGATAAATAATGGCAGAAATTAAAAGAAGCTGACACTCCCTTGACATTGCAACAAATAACACAGTTGGCACCAATTCTACACCCCTCGCGCTTGAAATTACGAACCGTAGAGAGCTTCAATTCATTTTCTGTAGAGTCCTTGCCGCAGCGTTCCAATCAATCCGTGAAGAAGAAGTTACAACAACTCGACGACGACAGTTAGGTATTTTACATTCTCCAATTCAACTTTATTTTTCTAGGTTTTTTTTTCCCAATTGTTTCCCTTTGTTGCAATTGCTTTATAATTGCTGCTCATTTTATTCTTGTTCCGTTATATTACAGAATATGATTCCATTTTCAATGCTTAACAAAGATAAATATAGGCGCCCCAATGATTCTAACGAAGAAAGCATGATTCTAGAAAAGATGAAGAAAAGAAAGCAATGTGATGATCAAAATCAAGAAAATTATGAAAATGTTGGAAGTGAAGATAGGCTTAGTGACTTACCAGACGGTGTAATCCTTCACATTTTGTCATTTTTGAATACCAAACATGTTGTTCGAACTTGTGTTTTGTCCAAGAGATGGAAATATCTATGGAAACGTGTTCCAACTCTTATGTTGTATGCTTCAAGATTTTCCACTGTTAAGCAGTTTTCGGTATTCGTGTCTAAGATTTTGACTTTTCGTGATAGCTCAGCTGCACTAAATGTACTTGATCTTGACCGTCATGGTAATATCGAGACTCTGCTCCTTAAAAAGATTTTAAACTATGTTTGCTCCCATAGTACCCACCTCCGGGAGTTGGGAATTTCTGTAAATGGTGATAGTAGTCTCATTATGAGTTGTGTTTCTTCGTGTCGGGCTCTTACATCTCTTATGCTTTCAGTTTATCCTAGAGGAGGCAGTTTTGGTAGTAATTATGAAACATTATTTCCAAAATCTTTGAATTTGCCAGCATTGACCAGCTTAGATCTAACAAATTTTGTCTTTTGTGGTGGTGAAAATGGTTGCGCTGAGCCCTTTTCCGCCTTTACCAAGTTGAATAGTTTGGTTCTTTCTAATTGTAAGGGTCAGGATGCACAATTCCTCAACATATTAAGTGAGACACTTGTCAATTTAGCTTTGCATGGTATTTCATCAATGTTTCCAAATATTGAGTTATCTACTCCAAGTCTTTGTACGTTTACTTTTACCGGGACTCCATATCATAAAATATGTGGGAGCGGTCTTTCTTCCGTTAAACAAGTAAATATCAGTGCAGAAATGACTTCAAGATGGGATACGCCTCCTATGATTCTATTAAATTGGCTGCTAGACCTTGCCAATGTAACATCATTGACAGTCACTTCAACTACTCTTCGGGTACCTTTGCATAATTTTTCTCTCTACTAGATGTTCTTTATTTTATTTATAAATATTTAGAATCAATTGACTTGCATAACTTATCCCAATTCACTCTCATTCCTCATTGTTTAGATTCTTTCACTGGTTCCTGATTTATTAGAGGTTAAGCTGTCTTCTTTGTGTATCCTGAAGTCTATGGAAATAAAATTGGAGCCATCTTGTATTCAACATGGATTACTCTACATGGTGAAAGAAGCCATGTTAAAGAAAGCTGCTGCAAAGTCACGTAAAGAAGCTGCCAAGTTACGAAGAGAATTTAAGGCAGGTTCGGAACCACCTACCATACCTGACGGAATAATCAACTTCTTGCTTCAAAACTCGCCGTCTGCAAAAGTTGACATCACAACAGAATATAATATGAGTACTTCTTGAAGAGTCTATACAACCTAATGTATGTCATTCTATATAATTGATCATGGTTGACAATGAGTTTTTGTGTATTATCATAGGTAGATAAAATTGTATGCAAATATCCAGATTCTTGTATTTAGTTATTGGGTTGTTTATGATAAGGTAAATTGGACCATTTTTTTTTTTTTGAATGGCAAGGTAAATTGGACCATGCTGGAAAGATTTAAGGACTGCCCTGTTCCTCAAAAATCACCAGAAACTCCCAAAATCCAACATCCTCCTTCACCTTTGGATGATGATTTTAGGCAACACAACACAAAGAAAGTGAAGACAAACGAAGAAGCAAGCCCCATATCTCCTGTTTCTGCGGTGAGATCTGATGATGGGGATTCGAAATCATCTTATAAGGATACGCTAATGCAAGCTTTTGGAGAAGAGCTGGAGGAGGCTGAAGACATGGAAGAGATCCAAGATGAAGATCTACTGGAAAACAAGTGGTATAGAGACTGTGAAGAAGAGGCAATCCAACTACCCCAGACTTATGTTCCTGGACCAGAAGTTACATGGACTGATGAAGAGTGGATGGATTGGTCCAAACCATGGAAACACTCACTAATTGTCAAAGTGCTTGGAAGAAATGTAAATTTCAGAGTGCTGGAAAACAAATTGCAGAAGAGCTGGGCCAGAAGTGGCACGATTCAGGTATCAGACATGGCTGAGAATTATTATCTTGTTAATTTTGTTTCTGAAGATGACTATAATCATGCCCTTTTTGAGGGGCCTTGGAAGGTAGCTGACCACTACATTGTGGTTCAGAGATGGAGAAAATTTTTCTCCCTCACTGCAGAAATTTCTAAAAAAGTTGCAGTGTGGATTAGAATTCCGAAATTTCCTATAGAGTTGTGTAATCACCGTTTTCTGTGGAGGATTGGTTCAACTCTCGGAACCATGTTGAAAGTGGACAGATTAACTTCAATTCATTCAAGGGGGAAATTTGCTAGAATTTGTGTTGAGCTTGATTTGGAGAAGCAGTTAGCGTCGCACATCATGCTACGAGGTACTAGAGTGAATTTAGAATACGAAGGCCTACATGCCATATGCTTTAGCTGTGGTAGATATGGACACAAAATGGATAATTGTTGTGCTCACATGGAGAAAGATAACATTAAGAATACTGATATGGAGATGGAATTACATGTTCCATTAGTAGAAGAGACACCTATTATAGAGGGATCCCATAAGATTTTAAAAGAGGGGGTCTTGGATACTAAAAATCAAGCACATGAGGAAGACTATGGTGCCTGGATGGTGGTGAAAAAACCGCCGAAAAGAGGTCCCATTAAGTCTAAAGGCAACCAAATGAGCTCACCAAAAGGAACGTCAACACATGTTAAAAATGGGAATGCGAAGCAACATCCAACATGTGGCTCAAGGTTTGATTTGTTGAAAGAAAAGTTTCAACCGGAGGTTAATCGGGAAGCGACGATCTCTAGTGAAGACTCTGCTGTGAAGGCACCTCAGAACCAACAACTTACAAAAGTTCGTAACCCTCAGGGAGGCAAGAATCCTCAAGGGGGAAAGAAGCCTAAGGGAGGAAAAGTTAAGCCAAACAACTTAACAAAGACTGAAGCTCCAAAAGTTTTGGTGCCGGCAGCTTCTATCCCTACAGTTCAACCAGTTGTTAAACCTAAGGTTCTTTTGGAACGAGTTAAAAATGCTAATGATGATTTTCTTCTTGAACATATGAGAATTATTCAGAAGCAACAGAAGGACATGGGGCTCTCCATGAGCTGTAACAATTTTGATATGGAGGAACATGTTTATAGGGAAAATGAACCCCTAGTTTTCTCTTCTGTAGACATTAATATGGAGAGAGTGCAAGACTCTAGTACAACTGATAGGAAAGGCAATGGTGGGGAATGCACTTTGAATAGTCAAACTATGAGTGAAGCTTTTGTTAGTAGTAAGTCTGATAAGGAGTGTAATGCTCAACAACCCCTTATAGTTTCCCAATGAATTACATCTCTTGGAATTGTAGAGGGACAGCAGCTCGGGGCTTTACTAACTTGATTAGAGATTTAAAAAGGAAATTTGAAGTGTCCTTTTTGATTCTTTTGGAGACTCACATTAGTGGAGCTAGAGCGACACAAGTTATAAATAAGATGGATTTTTCCGGCAATTTTATTCAAGAGGCACAGGGTCAATCCGGAGGTATTTGGTGTTTGTGGGATGAAAGTGTCTGGAAGGTGGAGGTTATTTCTCATACTAACCAATTTGTCCATATGAAGGTGAAGTGGAGAAACTCTAGGCCTTGGTTTTTGTCTGCAGTTTATGCCAACCCTCATTGTCACGTAAGGGAAGCTTTATGGGACAATTTAATAGATATTCATTTGAACCAAAGTGGTCCTTGGGCCTTGATTGGAGATTTTAATGCTCTATTACATGAGTATGAGAAACAGGGGGGTCGTCGAGTCCTCTGGGACGTAGTACAGACGCGTTCCATTTTATGGTACAACAGTGTGATTTAATTGATGCAGGCTTTCAAGGAGTTCCTTTCACTTGGCAAAGGGGAAACTTAAAGGAACGTCTTGACCGTATGCTCATTAATCTTCAATGGCGACTGATGTTCCAAGAAGCTTTTGTCCTCCATTTGCCTCCGCTAAAGTCTGATCATAGACCGCTATTGGTTACTTCTAGAGCGTCCAGATCCATTATTTTGCAGCGCAGGCCCTTTCGCTTCCTTGCTGGATGGATCAACCATGAAGATTTTGATGGTCTCATACAAAGGGAGTGGCGCAATGATTCAGCATCGTGGAATAACAATCTTCATCACATGAAGGAGGCCCTAAAGGTCTGGAATAGAGACGTTTACGGAAATATTTTTGTGAGAAAAAAATATCTCCTCCGTCATCTTTGTAGAATTGAAAAAGAGATGGCTCGTAGGTGGTCTCATCAGCTGGAGTTTGATCAGAGGTTGGTGTGGAAGGAGTATGAGGAGTGCCTAGCCAATGAAGAGCTTCTTTGGTTTCAAAAGTCTAGAACCAAATGGCTAAATCAAGGAGACCGCAACACTCGCTATTTCCATGGGGTCACTGCTATAAGGAGACGGCATAATAAAGTGGAAACTATCCAAAATGCGGAGGGGGTGTGGGTTACTGATCAAGATGAGATGGAGATGGTGGCAACTGATTTTTACAAATGTTTATTTACTAACAATGATCTTTTCACACCTTTTTTCCTTGCAGGGGCTTTTCCAAATATTGATGAACACAAGCTGAATTTCTTGGATCAACCGGTCACCAACCGAGAGATTTATGAAGCGGTGTTTAGTATTGGTGCCTTGAAGGCGCCAGGTCCTGATGGGTTCCAGAGCATCTTTTACCATTCTCAATGGGGGAAAATCGGGTCCACCTTTTGTCACAAAATCAAGGAGATTTTTGAAGAGCCTTCCAAAGTTGAGGAGTTAAATGAAACCCTTTTAACTCTTATACCGAAAGTTGAGGAAGTTCAAAACATGAAGCAATTTCGGCCTATTAGCTTGTGCAACGTGTCCTACAAAGTGGTTACCAAGATAATTGCGCAAAGACTTAGGAGTGTGCTTGAAGAGTTAGTTGGTCCTTGTCAATGTTCTTTCATCCCTAATAGGAACAGTAGCGATAACATCATTCTTTCACAAGAGGTGTTCCATTCCATGAGAAACAAGAGAGGAAACAAAGGGTGGATGGCTATAAAAATTGATCTGGAAAAAGCTTACGACCGTCTGAATTGGGAATTTGTGAAAGAGACCTTGGAGGATATTGGAGTTCCGAGGAGAATGGTGAATCTTATCTGGAGTTGCATTTCTACCTCTAAAATGAGAGTCCTTTGGAATGGGGAAGCCTTAGAGGAGTTTTCTCCTTCTAGAGGTATTAGGCAAGGTGACCCTCTCTCACCCTATCTGTTTGTCCTATGTATTGAACGACTATTTCAATCCATTAATCTGGCGGTGGATCAGAATAAACTATCTCCTATCAAGCTGTCTAGAGGTGGTCCAAAGATATCTCATTTAGCTTACGCAGATGACCTTTTGCTCTTTGGTGAAGCTACTGTTTCTCAAGCTCAAAACATAAAGGATATCTTGGATACATTCTGCATAAGCTCCGGCCAGAAAGTCAGTCCAGAAAAAACTAAGATTTTTTTCTCCAAGAATGTGGGGTGGCATGTCCGTCAAGAGGTTAGTGAAAGATGTGGTTTTGGTTGGACAGACAATCTAGGGAAGTATTTAGGGGTGCCGATTCTTCACAACAAAGCGTCTAGAGCAACTTTTCAGTTCATCATGGACAAAGTCGGTCAACGGTTAAGTAATTGGAAAGCAAAAAATCTATCCTTTGCCGGGAGAGTCACTTTAGCAAAATCTGTATCCAAGCTCTTCCCGTGTACACCATGCAATCTACCCTTCTTCCGAAGTCTATTTGTGATGAGATTGATAAGAAGTGTAGATCATTTATTTGGGGAGATACAGAGGAGAGTAGGAAAATACATTTGATTTCTTGGGACAAAATTTGTTCTCCAAAAAAAGAGGGAGGTCTTGGTATGAGACATGCTTATAATGTTAACTCCGCTTTCATGATGCGTGCGGGGTGGAATCTTTGCTCTAAACCAAATTCTTTGTGGGTTTCTGTCATTCGTTCTAAATATAGATGCGGTTCGGATCTATTGCCAATAATTTCCAAAGAGAGGAAGGGTTCTAATCTATGGAATGGGGTGTGCAAAAATTGGGAAAAGTTCACAGGGAATTTTATTTGGCGGGTGGGAGATGGTTCTCGAACAAAATTTTGGTTAGACAATTGGGTGCCAAAAGTGGGGCCCTTGATTAATGTTGTGAATAGAGACGTTCCAGCCTCAAACTCGAATAATTCAGTTAGTATGTTTGTTGATCAGAATGGGGACTGGCAGAAAGATTTATTTGAAGATTTTATTCCTTTTTCAGTTCAGCAGAAGATCTATGGTCTGATCCCACCTCGTGTGTGCATGGGAAGTGATACTTTGGCATGGGGATGCACTAGTGACGGTCGTTTCAGTACAAAATCAGCATATATGTCCACACATGTGTCAATCATTCACCCGAATCAACATCTCTTCAATTTAGTTTGGAAATGGAGAGGACCGGAAAGAATAAAATTGTTTTTATGGAAGGCTACACACGCATGTTTGTTGACGAACATGGAGCGGTTTAGAAGGAAAATGACTGCTTCAAAGGTTTGTTCAAGATGCAATTTACAGGATGAATCGCTTCTTCATGTCTTTAGAGATTGCAATTTTTCTAAGAGTATTTGGCAGAATTTAAATGTTCAAAATAGGAGGAGTTTCTTTCATGAGAATGATTGGCATCAATGGTTGTTGACAAATTTAGCTGGCATGGTTGGAAGTAAGGATGAGGCTACTTGGAGTTTAAAATTTGCCATAATTTTAGATAAAATATGGTTTTCAAGGAACTCCTTTATTTTCTCGCACAAGGAAATAAACATCTTTACCATAATTGCTCAAGCTGCTAGCATAATGCAGTTTTTAAGTCCAAATGTTGATGATAGCAGTTCCAGGCAGATTTGTAATTCAAGTTCGATTAGATGGGAAAGACCTCCTGAGAATTTCATCGCGTTAAACTGTGATGGAGCTGTAACAGGGCTGACGGGGTTAGCTGGATGCGGAGGAGTACTACGGAACTGTGATGGAGGTTTTCTTGTTGCTTTCTCTGCGAGAGCGGGATCAGTTTCAGTTGTTCACGCAGAATTGTGGGGTATTATTAACGGTCTGGAGCTGGCGAAAAATAAAGGTCTTAAGCGAATTCGTGTGGAGTCTGACTCTATGATAGCAATCAATCTGATCCGGAACGGATGTAATAAAGAGCATCCTGCGTTTCATTTGGTCCAAACAGCCCTGCGTCTTACTGAAGGGATGGAGTCAGTTTTATGGCAACATACTTGGCGGGAGGCAAACCAAGTAGCTGATGCTTTAGCTAAATTTAGTTTATTGCTTTCTAATAATTGTATAATATTTGACCATGTTCCTGGTTTTCTTGTAATGCCTTTGATGGCAGACTCTGTTGGTATTGGTTTCCCCAGGGGATTCTAATCTAGTTTTGGGAGCTTTGCTCCCTCTATTTCACCAAAAAAAAAAAAGCATGATATTTTAATTCTTATGTTCTCATTTTGGGAGTTGTTGACTAGTTGGGCTGCATGTTGCCGTGGTTGCAAGTCGTGTTAATGGACACCTGTGCTGTTTACACAGGAAGAGCAGCCCATATTAGAAACAACACCAAAGAGGTCCTCCGTTTGGAACGTTTACACAAGGAATGGAGGCTAGAAGAGAGAATATTTTAGTTAGTGAGGCATGCACTAATTTCATGTGATTTGGTTATAAGAAAGGGATGGAATGGGATAATGGAATTCATTCATGACTATTGCTATTGAGTTGGTTAGGAGTCTCTGACTCTGAAATTGTGATCCTTTCATTGTAGAGGCTTCTGTCCTCATCATTTCCAATTGAATAATACTCATTTCATCATTCTGTTTTTGTGAGTTCTATCGTTGTGCTAATCCAATTTTGAAATATAAGCATAATTTAGACACTCTCATTGTAGTTACTTTTGAGTTTCGTTTTCTTGTGTGTTGAGTGGCACTTCACTTTTTCAAAATATCAGTGCTTGTTGAATTTGTAGGCAAATATTTAGATGCTTGTATTTATTTATTTTGTTTTTGTGGTAAGGTAAATCAGACCATAACTCGTGATTGATTTTTGGCAAAGGAAATAATGGAGTTTACCCTCCAAATTTCTTACTGCTTCATTGCATTTTCATACACATACGGTACAACTCATGCCATAGGATTTACATTTTAAATTTGACATCGAACATTAATAATGGGCTATTTAGAACTAACAAGTTTTATTACAAAATGATCGATGGTCGAATACATCTGTTATTTTTTGAATCTTTCATGTTCAGTTACTGTTTGCTTTTTTTATAACTCTTGTAAACATTTTTTATATGTATGATTGATTACACATTGACAATTGATAGTGTTACTCTTTTGCCTTTCAGGATGATAAATCATCACATGAAGATAAGATGGAGAAGTGCCAACCTAACACCAACTCTCCACTTGATAATGGCAGTGAAGTTTGCAATGCCTTCTCTGTGAACCTTTCTTTTGTGATATCAGATAAGTGTGGAAAAAAAAAACAGTTTTTCTGACTTTACTGTATAACATGTTTGATTTGACAATCATATGGTCTTTCACACGACTCTTCATTTGAGGTGTCCACGAGATTCGTCTAGCTGCCCGTATCCGATTTTAAAACCAAATTGTAATATATACTCACTCCTATCTTAAATTTAAGCAAAAACTCAAATGTATTTTGTTTAAATTCAGATCAAATACATTTGACTGTGTTTATATTTAAAACCAGAGGGAGTACTTATTTGCAGCCATTTTGGAGTTTGTCTCCAGAAACTAAATTGTAATCTACAATCCTATACTCTGCAAATTGTATGGGTACTTCTCTCTGTACAAACAAGAAAAAAGACTTAATTGTTACAAATAAATAAGATAAAAGACATTTAGCATAACTTTACCAAAATATTGTTAATCTTTAACTTTGATTTCAAATACGTAGCATACATATGTTATTTTACAAACTCATCATTTCCACATTTTGGGTTTGATAACACAAGCTAGCTAGAAACCCTAATTATGGCATGATAACACAAGCTAGCTAGAAACCTTTATTATGCCAAAATATATTGAGATTGTTGTGTGCATAAGATGTACAATTAAGAAGCTAGTGATTATCCCTTTTTCATATTGAACATGGATTCAATAAGATAGATATAATGTCATTCTTTGTTGATCCTTGGGAGTTAGTGTAACTATCTTCATCTTTGTAAAGCACATCAATGACACGTGACAAATTGAGAACTCGCATAAGGAGAGGTTTAGGCACTTGAGTTGGATCAAGAAGTTCCTCATTGGTATCCTTCCAAGCATTTGTCACTTGTCTTAAAAGTTCATTAATTGCATCTTCTCTAGATACACCATGTTCATTTATGTAACACTCAATAGCAGAGGCACCGTGCCCTCTCTCCTGCTCAAACTAATTAATATAAAAATTAAAGAAAATATTAAACATATATTTCTAAATTTTTTACATAATCAGCTAAATATAATTGCTCAAAATTACATTTTTATATAAAACTTAAAAAAAAATTTAAAACTTAAAAAGAAAGGAAATCGATTAATTAATTGTTGTGCTCACCTCATTGGAAACAATATCATCCATGAGCCTTGCAATTATTGATGTTGCATTAACAATTTTGGGGTTGTTGGTTAGCCATTGGAAAATCTCTTCAGTAGCAATGCATCCCATTCCAATGAAAGATGTTGTTGTGACTAGATAGTAACCAGAATTTACTACTCCAAGAGCCATGTATTCTTCCACGGTTGGTATATAATTTCCACTGAACCATTGGGCCTCAGTAAAGTATGCTTGGACCAATCTTATCATCTGACGTACACATGCATCAAAATAATTTACAAGAATATATGAATAAGATATATATCTTTAATAATTAAATATATTTTTAGTCAATTTTTTAAAAAAAATTATTCACTTTTAATCCCTATTTGTATTTTTAGGAACTAATTTAAGGGATTAAAAACATCTATTTTTTTTTGTAATAAATTGATTATTAATTTTTTTTTAAGTAATTGGTATTTGAATTTGTAATAGATTACGTCATTACTCTGTTAAGTACGTATTAAATTAGTCATTTAAAGTTGTAATAGTGTAATCTATTACGAATTTAAATGACTAATTTAATACTTAAAAAATTTAAATGATTAATTTGTTATAATGTTAAACTTAAATGACCCTTTGATGTATTTGACCCAATCCTTACTTCATTTTTGGCATAGATTACACAAAATGCTCTGTCTTCCTTTACCATCTCCTGCTCCATTTCTTCATAAACATCCCAAACGGCCTTATAGCAAACTTTCATGTATTCTGGTAGAAAATCCATGCAACTGATATCCCACCTAGAATTTCAATTCAAATTAAGAGCTTAATAATTAATTCCCTAAAAAAATATAATTTTCCAATATTGAAAACAAGTGAAAACTCCATAGATGTATAAACCTCAAACCTTTCAATTGCTTGAGTGAAAAGTTGTAGCTCTTCTATTGTACCATAATTATCATATATATCATCAATCACTGACGCCAAGGATATCACCTTGGTCAATATCCTTCTACCAATAGAGTATTGAGGCTCAAAATACACTCCCAATATCCAAAAGTAAGCTTCAACTATTCTATTGCGTGCAAAGGGCAGTTTTGTTTCAAAATCTAAATCTTTCCACCACCTAGTTAATTAAAGAAAACAAATAAGTATGTAAAAATTGATAATAGAAAAATTCTTTATACCGTCAGTGTATATGAATAAAATCCAAAAAAATAATGGTATTTTTTTTTCTCAAGTAGAATGTGGCTAGAAATTCCAGCTTAAGGGTGGATAAGTGGAGTGCTCAGAGTTCGAACTCCGGTTCCTACATTTCCCACATTTGTAACGATATATCCCTACCAACTGAGTTAAATTTAGTCCTTATAACAAAAAAAATACTTACTTTGAAATATCGCCAATTTCTTTCCGATGTTGTTTTTGAAGCAAATTGAAATCTAATTTGGCAAGTAATAACAAAGTTGCATCATGTGAGGGGTCTTGTTCATAATTGGAAATGTAATGCCTTGCAACTAGCCTAGGCAAGTTCTTGAAGAGTGGTCGCTTTAAGCTATGATTAATTTTTGTAGCAAGAGAAGGACTCAATTGAGTGGCCATCATTTTAAGGTGTAAAGAAGTGAAAGAAAGTGCTTCATCTAATATATCCTCTCCATGAATCCTCATATGTGTTGCTTCGTACAAGCTTAGCATTCCTTCAACATCACCAATAAGTGTTTCATTGAAGTTCCCTTGCTCATTCTTGAACTTCTTAAAAACATCTGAGAACAACATGTATATAATATATGGTTATATAGGCATTTTTGTACCTTAAACAATTTTCTCATTTAAATTTTGTTGAGTTCACGTGGCTTTTTTTCAAGAGATTTAACACCGAAGTATTTATATAGTTAGAACTCAGTATCTTATAAGGGTTGAATATATTTTGAGCCCTATAAATATCTTAATTTTGTTTTTAGTCCATGTAAAATTTGTTAACAAATTTTAGTCCCTTAAATATTTGCTATCACGATATGCTTTTCAGTCAACTCGTATATATCATCAGATATATTGATGTCATCTCATCAGAGGACTCTTTAAATATACTCTAAATTCATGTGTCTGCTATGTTTTTTATTTTGCTATGTTATACTATATATACATTTAAAATATATTAAAATCTAACATAATTTTTTTAAAAACAAAAACTCATAAAGGTTAAATCATTTACAATACCAGGGAAAATGTGATATCCTTGTTGCCTTAATAACCTGAAGACAAGTGCAATAGAATGAAGGTCTTCGTTAAGAATTATTGTTCCATTTTCAACATAATTATTGTGAATTTGTCGCAATAATTCTCCAATCTCGTGCTCAAAATGATGGTATAACCCCAAACGTTGGATTGAATCGATCAAATTAGCTTCCCTCAAAGGGCTTGTGGCATTCTCATTTATAGGAAGTAACATCTCGCTCACCTTTTCTTTTAGCATTATAATCTGTTTCATTATTTCATCCAATTCCTGAGCATTAAAAAAATTAAGTTTAGTTGTTCTATTAAAAAAAATACATATTTATTAGATTGTTTATATTGATTTTAAAACATCCATATAAATCAGTCTTGTAAGCGCTACTGATCTGCTAAAAAATAAGGGACTGAACGAGACAACTTTAGTTATATTGTGTTTGATTGTAAAACCTTCTAGGTATTGGATAAACTGGGGTCCAAGGGATCAGACAAGAACTGGAATTCCTGCCCCCCACTGAACCACGAGACAACTTTTTGTCCTCTACGCAAGTAGTCTAAAATACCAAAATAACATTTTGTCAACCAAATATTATACAACACAAATTTGTTCAACACATTTTGTAGATTAAACAAACTCGTAAACTCGTAAATAAAAATATGAAAAAAAACAAAGTGATCGGATAAGAATTTATACAAAAGAGTTGACAATTTGACATAGTATTTCATAACAAAAAGTTAGCTTAATGAAAATAAATCTAGTTAATATTACCATAGGTTCCTTATCATATTGAATAAAAAGATCCCCCCAAATGTTGGGGTGATAATTTGCAGAACGTCTAGACGAATTGGAGTTGGTGTTAGTGGTTGGAGCAACTAGTGATGACGTTGTTGAAACTGACATGATTTTATTTGTGGTTAATTATCACCTTTGTAATTCCAACTATTTTGGACTAAAGATTCAATCAAATGTTTTGCTTTGGTTTATGGTTGCAAGTTGAGAATAGTAACTTAACATGTGTATCTATTTATAGGACAATGTTCACATGTGTGTTTTCCATTTTTGAATACACGTGTTAGTGCTGACATGCACAAGATACTCTATCGACCCTGCGCACACAAAAAATGTTTTCCTTGAATATACTCATACGTCCATTCCATTCAACAATTTGATAAGAAATAAATGGAGTATATGATGTGATAAAGAAGATGGTGTTGCGATAGAAAATGAGGTGTTGAATGAAATTTTTAATATTAATATACTATTATATTATTGGTTTAATTTCAGTTTTGGTTCCTCTATTTTATTAAACTCACGAAAATAATTCCCTTTTTTATTTCAACTTTTTAAACTCTATTTATATATTTGTTGTAAATTTGATCTCAGCGGATTATTTTCTCCTTAAAAATCGTATTTCAATAAATGTTCACCCTTTTTTAACGTAAAAGTCACTATTTTTATGAAAAAATTCATGAGTTGAGATCAAAATTTTAATAAATGTGAAAATAGAGAGGGCAACAAAGTTTAACTTAAAAAAAGTACTTTATAAAATGCAGATCCACAATATTAACATTTAACTTATCTTATAATTTCTTATATATGTTATGCTTTTAAAATTTAATTTTTTTTAATTCACAAATTCTAGCTCAATTGGCACAAATGTTGAAATTGTTAGTGTTGGACGCAATAACCAACCCCGGTCCTTTCACTTTGTGTATGTGAGTTTTCAATGATTTACCATTTTGTCTATCTACAAATTTTTTTTTTTTACTAAATCATACTTTTAATTTCGGCCATCCTAAAGTTAATTCCTATATATAGAGTAACTACTTAAAATAAAGGCTATTGTCGTAAATTTGATCAAATTTAATTTTTTCAAAATAAAACAAAATCACAAAATTGTTTCCACACTGTTAGTTTGTACCATGTTAGTTTGAAACCTTAATTCCAACTTGTTTTTCAGCTTTACCATTTTATCCACTGGAATTTCTTTTCCCAATGCAGGGGTTCATTTTAATTTTTCCATTATGGTGAAATTTTATCATTAGCAAGCTAACGCAGGATTAGGTGGGTGGTATAGCTTCTATGGTCCTTGGTTTAGAGGGTGACGTTTATGTCACCAAGCATCAGCAATGAAAGAAATGGCGTTGTTGTTAATGTAATGGAGATATCCGGGGCCAGTCCTAACTATTTGGAGGTTCGATTTAAATTTTAAAAATAGATTCTTAATTAAAAAATTTAAAAATATTTAAAATAATAATCTTCTATTTAAATTATAAGTAACATAAAAAATATCAACAATGAATTGATGCAAACTGTAAGTGTCTTGATCCTCTTAAGCTTGTGATCGGGGTTTGATTTCATGACTCATGTGGATAGTGAATATTTCTAATAAAAAATGTGTAACTATTATTTTCATACCTGATTATGATTTTCTTTTACTAAACATATAATATTTTATGAACATTAGTAATATATAACTATTATTATAGAGTCTCAAAATTAATCTATTGAATACACCTAATATTTTATAAAAACTTACGATATATAACTATTATTATAAGACCTCAAAATTTTGAGTTGAGGCCACCAAAATTTTGAGGCCTCGTGCCGCTCACTTTGCTCTCAATAGGGGCCGGCCTTGGAGATACCTTTGAAAAAAACTAAAAAAGGAGAAGGATGATATTTACTAAAATTAAGGAATTGTATAGGAGACATTTACTAAAATTAAGAAAATATATGTTCCTAATATTTTGTTCAAAACATAGAAAAAAATAAAATTTACAAATATACCCTTTTACTTAAAATATATTTTAATAGATATAATTGGTTTTTTTAGTCAATTATAGTGGGAGTTGACTTGCTAACTTACTTAAGTTAGCAAATCCTTTTATATATATATATTTGGTAAGGGAGGAAGCTAAAAGGAAAGGAGAAAAACAAAACAAAAAGAAAAATTAATTAAGAAGAAAGAAAGTTCTCATTGCATCGTTCCTAAGAAGATCACGAACGCCTTCTGAAGGGGAAGTATGAGTCAAGAAGGTGGCATCTGAGGAGGCTCCAAGTTTAGCGAAGAAATCAGCATATTGATTTTTCTCCCTAATAAGTGTGTGATAAAGAGGAACATTTGTTTGAGAGAGCTACTCCTTTATATCTTGGATCAACACAACATTAATATGGTACTTAACTTGGGGAACATTGATGAGATTGACACAGTGTAAAAAGTTAGAGTAACAAACGAGCTCATCGATACTCATATCTTTGGCCAACAAGAGACATTTGTAGATAGCATACAGTTCAGTGAGCAAAATGTCAGAAGATCCTTGAATGAAACCTGAGAAGCTTGTAAGATAGCGGCCGTAGGTGTTTCTAATAATGCCGCCAAATCCAAATCGAACGGGAGAACCGAAGCAACTTCCATCCACATTAAGAATGACACAAGAATAATTGTTGTTGTTCCACTTGATAAATCTATCAACTAAATTGTCGCTAGAAGCGGGCGAGAAGCAGTTTTTGAAGGTTTCGACCATAGCTCAGATGTTAAACGAGAGTCTACTTAATGACCAGGTCTCATTGTTTAGCCACATTAGGTTGCAGTGTCTCCAAGACCACCAGACACCAACCGAGAAGATGAGAACATGTGAATCTGTTACACCCAGTTTGAGCCAATTGTACACAACCATATTTGTGAAAAAATCTCGATCGTTGAAACCAATTGTAGACATCCACACACACAGATATATATATATATATATATATATATATATATATATATATATATATATATATATATATATTCATGACAACCTTCCTTAGTATAATTAAGATATAATTAAGATTAGTTTAATATCTTGTCAAAAAAGAAAAGATTAAGATTAATATATATGCACACATCTATACATCGATATATAATGTGGTCCTATTTTTTATTTTTTTTAATATAAGAGGACTCATCAAATTCAAAATGGACAAAACAACATAAAAAACGTTTTTAAAGTTAGTTAATAGTTATGATTGTATTTTTGAAATGTGAATTTTTCGGTGTACATTTTATTTAGATATGTATTAATATGTTGTTAAGGTGAATAATTTTGATAGGTTTATAAATATTGTTTATCATATTTTAGATCAATCAGAATTATCCATATCATAATTATATCCAAATCGGCTGTGAATAATTTTGATAGATTCACAAATAATGTTTATTAATTCTAATTGATTAAAAAATAATCTTTATAGTTTTATATATAAAATCATATAATCATAATGAATAAATAACAATACGGAATTATAAAAAAAAAAATACGAAAAGTATTTTTCATACAACACTATATCATATATCACTATAAAACTATATTCAACCAATACCCAAATCGGACCCCTCTCACCATGTTATGTTTCACTCATCCATCAACATCTTATCATACAATTTCAATGGACAATAGCCATTGCCAAAGTTCTTGTCCAACTTCTTTCACCCTACAAATTCAATTATGGGTTGTCAATGTTATTTGCATGTACCACGTGACTAAATATCAATCCAATTTAAGGTTGTCAATGTTGTTTGAATATGCGTCAAAAAAAACTTGAGAATTACCATACGCTAAATAATCATTAAAATCACAAAATGAGAGGATGATTTTAGTGCTGTAATTTTTTGTAATTTTGATTTTTTAAGCAAATACAATCAATTCATTTTATTAATAATAAAATATTCAAAACAGAACAAGCAACAATATCAATTTAAAAAGAATTATGAGAGGTAGAGAGAGGGAGAGAGGCGCCGCCCCTAGGGTTTTTCTAGGGCGGCCGAGACGGTCACCGCCTTCACCGGAAGCAAGGCACAAACGGGGGGGAGTTTCAGTCGATAGCGGCGAGTGGACTGTGGTGAGACCTAGACGTCGGAAAGCACGGCGAGAGGAGGAAGATGCCACTATCAGACGACGGCAGAATCCAGTGTCGAGCAACCATCAGACATCTTCGTTCTCCAAACCCGATCATCACTTCAATGACGTTCAACACTTCGGTTTCCAACCTAGGGCACGCGAACACCAACAGAATAGAATTAGCCAGACGCGTTACAACACAGGACGAAGTCGCGAGTTTTGTCGGCAGGTTTCAACCAATCGCTACCCTTATACGAATCAGGGATCACGTTCTGTCTCAAGGAGCATGCAGCACGCAGCACGTTCTCGTTGGGGAAGACAACAGTACGCGTATCAGGAGGGACGGAGCAGACATGAGGAAGTGGCGAATTGTGGGAGGATGAACAGTGGCTGGGAGGGCGGTAGAAGGATGGTAGCAAAGGATCTTGCAGTTTCTGGTATCGGTAATGAACAGGATCAACGTGCTTTTGGGGATAATGTGGGTTCTTTTCTTAAGCGGTACGTCTCTTTTTATTTTACGAATTTTCCGGCACAACTTTCGAAATTTTATCTTTGGAAAGGATTTGAAGTTTGTGGTATATTGGAGGATGTTTACGTAGCTAAAAAGAGAAATAGGTTTGGTGAACCCTATGGCTTTGTCAAATTCTCTAATGTTAGAAACATAACCAAAATGACGAAAGCCTTGAATGCCGTGTGGTTTGGACAATTTTGTGTCCGTGCTAAAGTGGCCAAGTTCGAACGCAATGACACGGGGGTGGATGAGAAATTACAGCAGGAAAAGATTGGATCATTGAAGGGACTCGATGATCCTTTGAAGAAGGACGACATTCAAATTCATTCGGGGCAAGCATTGCTCACAGGTGGTGACGTGCTTACTAAGTCGACGATACCAAAAACTGTTACCGCAAAAAAGGGACCTGGTCCTTCGGAAGGTGTGCGGGTGGGGGACATAGTAGTCAAGCTAGGGGCACGTCAGGAGCATGTAGTCCAACACAAAGGCCAGAAGAACGGGGATGGACATTGTTCTCAAAGTTTGGATACGCCCGTAGCTGCAGCTCAGGAAAAGGAAAGTAGTCTCCTAGCACGTAATTATCGCACAAAGTCTGACGATGTGCAGTGGGCTCATAATGGTCTTGTGGCGACCGTCATTAATGGAGAGGCGATTCCCGTGGTGCAAAATAGAATAACTGACGCAGGATTCAATAACGTCGAAGTCATTCCCATGGGGGCTGACAAGGTTTTTGTTCAAAGCTCGGAGGGGGTTGACGCCATGACGATTGTCAGCAGCGCTGCGGATTTTTTCAAACTTGTTTTCTCGAACTGGACGCGTTGGGATAAGGATGTGCAGCCGTACCATAGAGGCGCGTGGGTCCGTTTGTACGGTATTCCTTTGCACGCATGGAATGTGAATTTCTTTAAGCTCTGTGTGTTAGATTGCGGTAGATTTTTACGTGTGGATAACTGCTCAGCTGATAGGGATAGACTGGATTTTGCCCGGGTTCTTCTAGCCACGCCTAATTTAGACATAATCAAAAGAGTTGAAAAGGTTCTTGTGGATGGAGCTTTGGTAGCAATTAAGATCGTCGAGGAATGGGGATATGCTATGGGAGAGGACACATGCCTCTTCGAGGATGAGAACGTGTCGGAGGCATCCCAATCCGACTGCGATGAGGGGCATGTGGAACCAGAAGTGTGTCGCAATGTTGACATGTTGGTCGATAAAATTGCAGTTGGGCTGGAGGAAGTGGTGAAGGATGTTGTCCATGGGAAGAGTGATGTAGAGTTTTCAGTTAAGCAAGATGGAAATATGCCAGACGCGGTTGAAAGCGAAGGGGAGAGCCCTCAGAGTGTTGATATCGTTAGCCCAGTGTGTGCTCAAAATGAGGTTATCAAGTTAGGTCCTCAAGGGGATGTGGGGGATTGGGATTTAAGGACAGGCGACATGTCCCCTATTCTTGAGACTCAGGATTCTCTAACTTCTCGGAAATCTTTTGGGGAATCTAGGTGGGAAGATGGTTACCAGTTGCACCATTCTCGCGCGAATTCTTGTCCTCCAGCGGCGAGTCGTCCTGCCATCTCAGGGCCTTGAAGCTTGGAGTGGCTACATGATCAAGATCATGGGGAAGCTGGGGTGATTTTTTCGGCAAGGAAGAGAGATAAGGAGGGAGGTCGTCATGGGGTTCGTCAAAAAAAGGAGGGGCATTTAGACCCTAAAAGGAGGAAGGCAGGAGGGTTGCTCCGCCACCCGGTTCACAGTCTCAAAAAAGTTTCTAGATTACCATGGGATGATCGTGTGGAGGTGCTAAAAGTGTTAAATAAGAGTGTTCTTCGGCGCCGGAAAGGGGTTAATCGATCGTGCACCGAGAGTTGCCAAGCTAATTCAGAAGAATCTTCATCGTCGGACTCTGTAAACAACGATTGGAAGAATTGGGTGGCTATGCAAGGCAGTGACCAGATGATCATAGAGGATGTCAGGGGGTTCGGTAAATCCATGGGGGTTAAGTTTAAGGGGGATAATACAAATATGTTCAGTGTTCTTTCGAGGGAGGGCAAAAGTAAGAAGGACAAATCAGGACATCATCAAGAGGGAGTTCCGAAGGAGAAGGGGTGCTAGGTCGGTGGTTTTAAATGCAGGGGGGGAGTGTGTCCGATGAAGATCATATCCTGGAATATTAGAGGTTTGGGTGGTTTAGAGAAACGAAAGGAGGTTCGTAAGTTGGTGGGTTATCTTAATCCTCTTATCCTCTGTCTTCAGGAGACTAAGGGGGGTGTATTGAATTGAGATTTCAAAGGATTTTAAAAGACAATTTTATAATAAAAGAATCTCGTGGTATTCAATCAAGATTTTTATGGAATGTAAATAAATCTGTTGGTATTCAATTAAGACAATTAAGATTTTTTTTTCAGGGCAACGAAACCTGTTGGTATTCAATTGAGATTTCTCACTACTTATAAAATGTCTTTTGGTATTTAAAAATATACGGATTTCAATAGATTCTTTTGTGAAGTGGATTTTAATGGATTTTATGAGACTTTTTAGTTGAAAATACACATATCAACAATCTCACATAAACCCTCAAGACTTTTTCAAACTCACTCAAGACTTTTTTTTTTCCTTCTTCTTCCTGTGACACACACGACACACCGGTTCTCATCTCTCTCACTTTGCTCTTCTATCCTTATGTGGTCATGGGTATTTGCTGTCATGCTATATTTGTATGTTGCAGCCCTTCTTTCTTGTACAGTTTTCACAATGCTATATTTGTGCCTTATGCTTATGACAACCTTTTTGCCTCTTAAAAAAAACACTTCTCTCTCACTCTCGTTCTTTTTCTATGATGCAGTACCATTCCATTCATATATGTTCTTTTTTTTTTGTTGACAAGTATATACCTTGATTTCCTTTAGATAACATTTCTTTTCTTTTTTCAAAATTATTATTACTACTGCTACTGTTTAAAAGATTTAAAACTTTCATTGCTTTTATTTCTTCATTTGCATTGATCCTCCGATTTTCAAGAGACTCTTTTTTATACATAAAAATTTAGGGCAAGGGAATGATGTCCGAAGAGAGACTATGGTAATTCAGAATTAGGTTGAGAAACTTTATAATTTATTTATCATTTTTTTATTTACTCTTATAATTTTTTTCATTAAAAATCATTAAATGCTTGAAATCTTAAAATCCATAAAGTACATTGAAGTCCATTGAAATCCTGCCTTAAAAATCCTGATTGTAAAATATCTTTTTAAAAACTCTTTCAAAATCTCACAAAATCAATATAGTCTCTCAAAATCTTCAAGATTTTTTTCATCAAAATTGTCTTTCAAAATCCTAATCCAATACACCCCCCTAAGCTTTTTACCTGTGATGATTTTCTCTGCGCCACACTCTGGGGGAATTCTCCTCATTCTTTCTCTTATCGCCCCTCGGTTGGGGCGTCAAGGGGACTGTTAACTCTTTGGGATTCATCTGAGGTGGAAGTTTGGTCGACTGAGAGCCATGACCATGTCTTGTGGTGTCATGGAAGGTTTACTAAGTCTGGAGAGGAGTTTTATGTGGCAAATGTTTACGCGCCATGTGACGATGATGCTAAGCAAGGGCTGTGGGGCTCGCTTTCTGCGCGAATTCAATCTTTGGGGAGGCGGAGGGTGTGTGTTTGTGGGGACTTTAATGCTGTTAAACATGTAGATGAACGTCGCTCTTCTCGAGGCGGGTCCCGTTCTCTAGATCATATTGCCTTCAGCCATTTTATTTATGTTAACAATTTGATTGATCTTGCTTTGAGAGGCCGTAAGTTTACTTGGTTTAAAGGGGATGGTTTCTCGATGAGTCGCCTGGACAGGTTTCTGTTGTCCGAGGAGTGGTGTTTGGCCTGGCCCAACTGCACTCAGACGGCTAGACTGAGGGGCCTATCTGACCATTGCTCTCTGGTCCTGTCTGCGAATGACGACGACTGGGGACCCCGCCCATCGAGGATGCTTAAATGCTGGAGGGATGTTCCTGGTTATCAAGTGTTTGTGAAAGATAAGTGGAAAGGGCTTCAAGTCGATGGTTGGGGTGGTTTTGTGCTTAAAGAAAAGTTTAGGATGATTAAGACGGCTTTGAAAGATTGGCATACGGCTCACGCTCAGAATTTGCCTAGTAGAATCGACTCCCTGAAAGTTCGTCTCTCAATCTTAGATCAGAAGGGGGAGGAGGAGGTTCTTTCGGAGGCCGAACTAGTTGAGCTTCATGGGGTATCGTCGGATATCCACTCGCTATCTCGGATGCATGCTAGTATCAGTTGGCAACAATCTCGTTCGTTGTGGCTCAAGGAGGGGGATGCGAACTCGAAGTACTTTCATTCGGTCCTTGCGGGCCGCCGCCGAGGGAATTCCATTACCGTGATTCAAGCTGATGGGGTCACTCTGGAGGGTGTAAATCCCATTCGTCAGGTCGTGTTCATGCATTTCGCGTCTCATTTCAAGGCCACTAGTATGGAAAGGCCCGGGGTCGACAATCTTCTGTTCAAAAGGTTGAACCGATTGGAGAGCAGTAGCTTAATCACACCTTTTTCAGAGGCAGAGGTGAAAGCAGCGGTATGGGATTGTGATAGTTTTAAGAGCCCAGGTCCTGACGGGGTAAATTTTGGTTTCATTAAAGAGTTTTGGGCGGAGGTTCGGGGCGATGTTATGCGTTTTGTGTCTGAGTTTCATCGGAACGGCAAGCTGACCAAGGGCATAAATTCTACCTTCATCGCTTTGATCCCTAAAGTTGAAAGTCCCCAACGGCTTAATGATTTTCGGCCTATTTCCCTTGTGGGCAGCCTTTATAAAATCCTGGCGAAGGTTTTAGCAAACAGATTGCGTTTAGTGATCGGTAGTGTGATTTCTGAGTCCCAAACAGCTTTTGTGAAGGAAAGGCAGATCCTTGATGGTATACTCATTGCAAACGAGGTGGTGGATGAGGCGCGGAAGTCCAAGAAGGAACTCATGCTTTTTAAGGTGGATTTCGAGAAAGCCTATGATTCGGTGGATTGGGGTTACCTGGATGATGTCATGGGGAGAATGTCTTTCCCTGCCCTGTGGAGGAAATGGATTAAAGAATGTGTGTGTACAGCTACTGCGTCAGTTTTAGTCAATGGCAGCCCTACTGACGAATTCCCGCTTGAGAGGGGCCTTAGACAAGGAGATCCGCTATCCCCTTTTCTTTTTCTTTTAGCAGGTGAGGGTCTTAATGTGCTGATGGAGGCAACGGTGGCCCGCAATTTATTTACGGGGTATAGTATCGGTGAGCGGGATCCTGTTTCGGTGTCACATCTTCAGTTTGCTGATGATACACTTCTGTTGGGGGTTAAAAGTTGGGCGAATGTCCGCGCGTTGCGTGCTATTCTTGTGCTTTTTGAGACGATGTCGGGCCTGAGGGTTAATTTTCATAAAAGTATGCTAGTTGGGGTTAATATACCTGAATCCTGGTTAGGTGAAGCTGCGTCTGTCCTGTGTTGTAAAGTGGGAAAAATTCCTTTTTTATATCTAGGTCTTCCTATTGGGGGTGATCCGCGGCGTTTGAGTTTTTGGGAACCGGTGCTGGCTCGTTTGAAGAATAGGTTGTCTGGGTGGAAGAGTCGTTTCCTCTCTTTTGGTGGCCGTCTGGTTCTGCTTAAGTCAGTACTGACATCTCTTCCTGTCTATGCTCTTTCCTTCTTCAAAGCTCCCTCAGGTATCATCTCCTCTATTGAATCTATTTGTATTCAATTTTTTTTTGGGGGGGGGGGGGGGGGGGGGGGTGTGTGAGGATTTTAGGAAAATACCTTGGGTTAGCTGGAAATCTATTTGCTTACGTAAGGAGTGTGGAGGTCTGGGGGTCAGGCAGATGAGGGAGTTTAATTTGGCTTTGTTAGGTAAATGGTGTTGGCGGATGCTAGTGGACAGGGAGGGGTTGTGGTTTAGAGTTTTGGCAGCCCGGTATGGGGTGGAGAGAGGTAGACTTCGTGATGGAGGGCAGAGAGGGTCTATGTGGTGGAGGGAGATAACACGTATTAGGGAAGGTAGTGAGTTAGGGGGTAACTGGTTTGTGGAGCATGTTTCGAAGAGGGTGGGGGATGGGTCGGATACTTTTTTCTGGACCGATCCATGGGTGGATGAGATTCCTTTGTGTGAGCGGTTTGGGCACCTGTTTGACTTGGCGGAGAACAAATAGCGAACGGTGGCTGAGATGTTTTCTTTAGGGTGGGGGTGGATGGGGAGGCGTGGAAGTGGCGGAGGCAGTTGTGGGTGTGGGAGGAGGAGATGCTGAGGGAGTGTCAGTCTTTATTTCTTGATCTCACCTTGCAGGCTCAGTCTCCAGATAGGTGGCAGTGGCAGCCTGACCCTGATGCAGGTTACACTGTCCGAGGAGCATATCATCTTTTACTTCTCCGGTTTCAGTTACTATGGATGATGCGGACAAACGCATTTGGCATTCTCAGGTCCCGTTGAAGGTTTCCATCTTGGTGTGGCGTTTATTGCGTGACAGGTTACCCACAAAAGTAAATCTGGTCACGCGAGGCATTTTATCTCCTGCGGCTCACTTTTGTGTTTCTGGTTGCGGGGAGGCAGAGTCGGCACATCATTTATTCATCTCTTGCAGTACCTTTGGATCTCTTTGGACATTAGTGTGCTCGTGGATAGGCATCACCCCGGTGCATTCCACTTCTATTCGGGACCACTTTGTTCAGTTCACTAGTTCAGCACATGGTTTCAGGCAGCGGCGTTCCTTTATGCAGCTTATTTTGCTCGTGTGTGTTTGGGTAGTGTGGACAGAAAGAAATCATCGCTTATTTCGAGGCTCGACAAGCAGCTCCCTTCAGTTGTTGGACAAGATCAAGATTGTATCTTTTAGGTGGTTGAAGACGACGAATGTCACTTTAGCTTCAAACTGCCATAGATGGTGGTCTAGTCCCCTGCTTTGTTTGGGCCTTGTTTGATCTCTTTTTGATCTCTGATCTCTTTTTGTTATTATGTATATGATTTTTTGTAGAACGGTGTAGTCTACCTCGGTACATCTTGTGCTGAGGAGGCTGTTTTATTAATATATTCCATTTTGGCTTGTTCAAGAAAAAAAAAAAATTCAAAACAATGAGGAATATAATCAAAGAATTTGTTGAGTTGATCGTATTCACACTATGGTGTTCCTTTTCATAGCTTCAACAATTGAATGTGAGGCCCCAACGTTGCAACATGTTCTCTTGATAGTTGTATCTTGTGGTTTCGAGCGTGTCAAGTTCGAAAGCGATTGTCAAATGGTTGTGAATGCAATAAATAATGATTGTATTTATCTGAATGAACTTGAATCTTTATTGTCTACTTGTAGGTCACTTATCTCATATAATGCTAGTTACAACCTAGCTTTTGTCCGGAGGCAAGCCAATAAAATTGCTCATAGTCTTACTATAGTGTCTCTATCTTAGTCTAGCCCCAGTATTTTTTATGTTGCTCCAAGTTGTATTTCCACCATTATATTTGGTGAAATGAAATGAGTTTTTGTTGCTTCAAAAAAAAAAAATCAAGAAATGACTGCTTTAGCTAAAGTGTGAGTCACCATATTCGTTTGTCGCTTAGTGAACTTAATTTCAAAGTTCGAATTACAGCGTAAAGATTTAATTGACATAGTAATAAAGCTTAACTCCAATACATCCATGTGATTAGTTTGTTTTAAGTCCTTACAAATACTCTCATTCGTTTCATATTATAATTTTATTTAAATTAAATTATCAAAAAATAAATTTGTTTAGAATAAAATATTTAAAAATTTGTTATATAATATTGTTAAATTATCAATGAAATTATTGCGTTATTTCTTTTAAAACCTATTAAATGAATAAATTGGGTTATAATTATCAATGACAAATATTTATCCAATTTTTTATGTATCAGTGACAAATAATGGCCCCGTGTATATTTTTTAATAAAAATTAAATTTTATAGTAATCAATTTTATTATAGCATATCCTCTTTTTATTTATTGTATTTAACTAGTAGTCCTTCAATGGTTTTTTAATTGTATTTATCTTATATATTCTTTCTATATTTTTTTTTATATTCTTTTTATTGAGATTGTTGAGTTGGTCGTATTCATCTCTTTTGTTGCTATTTTTAATTTTTATGCTTATAGATTGTTCTATTTTATTTCTATCTAACATTTGTTTTATTCCTATTTTTAAGCATATCCTCTTTTTTTTAATTGTATTTTTCTTATAATCTTTTAATATTTTTTATAATTTTTTTGGTGAATTTACAATGAAGGATACAAAACTTAGTATATGGATAAAACTAAAAAGGATAAATTGATAAATTTGGTAGTAATTAATTTTATTATATTAGATAGAAGTAGAAGTAAAGAATTAAATAGGAAAGTGGAGGAAAAAATTGAAAAGTAAGAGAAAATAATAAATAAAATAAAAAAGTAAGAGTGCAAAGAGAAACAGAAAGACAAAAGTACTAAAAAAAATAATAAGGTAAAAATAGTAAAGAATTAAACAGTAAAATATGGAGAAAAAGCTTGAAAAGTAAGAGAGAATGAAAATGAAAAAAATAAAAAAGATAATAAAGAATAAATAATTAAGAAAGAGACAAAGAAATGGAAAGAGTACAAATAATAAAAAAATAAAAGTGATAAAAAGAAATAATAAAAAAATAAAAAGCAAGAGAGGAAAAGAATTTAATTTATATACAATGTTAGTGTAAAATTATTTTACACATACGAACAATAATATACCAATATATCATGTATTTTTGTGTATAAAAATACAGAATGTGTCACACTCATTAAATGATGTACGTAGCAATACATCATTGGATGCATGTGTAAAAATATTTTACACTGACTGTAACAGCCCCGGGCCCCATCTTGGCGATCCCGGAGATGCCACCTCACAATCTTCTCCATTCCCTCTCTAGTGGAGTTTTTGCCTTCCGTGGGAATCAAACCACGTACCCTGAGGTTCAAATACGTGTTCAATCCTTTTTATGAGGTTAAAATCATTAATTTGCCTTTGAAAAATTTGATTTAATTATTTTAGTGAAAGATAAGAATATAATTACATATTTAGTCAACATTCATATTTAGAATAAATATCATCTATATTTGTAATGTGAAATTTTGAAAAGGAAAAGAGAAAGTTGATTTAGTCAACAGAAAAAAAAAAGAAAGTTGATAAAAAAATTTAATTGAAAAATAAAAAAATTAATAAAGGTAAAATGTAGAAATAAAATAATAATTAAAAAGTAAGAGTTAGAAGAGAAATAGAAACAAAAAATAATTAAAAAGTAAGAAATAGATAGACAAAAACAATAATTAGATAGTAATACATTAAATTTATATAAAAAAAACTAATTGATTTTAATTATTTGAGAGAAATATAAAAGTATATAATTAGAATCAACATTCTTTTATATAGATAGTAGATAGATTAATTATTTATTTTCATTATAATGTCTATTTGTGAAAATTAAAGCAAAGGTAAATTTCTTTTCTTTTTTTTATAATAAAGGTGTAAATTTCTTGTATTGACATTTAATTGTTTAGTTAAATACTCCTTCCAGTTTTATATATAAGTAAGATTTAACTTTTTAGATACATTAAAAAAGTAATGTATCTACTCTATATTATTGACTAGATACATTATGCTTTCAATGAATCTAAATAGTTAAAGATTGCTTATATATAAAACTGGAGGGAGTATGTTTTAGCTCCCTACAATTTTGTGTTTCAAAATTAGTCCATGTAAATTTTTTATTATATTTTTAGTCCTCTATATTTTCACCATTTGTAAAACTAGTCCTACCATCAAATGGATGGTGATTGTACTAACAGAACACTAACATGGACGCAGGATCTGACGTGGCCTCAGAAAATGACGTGGCTAAACCCATGTTATTAACATTTTAAAAAAATTTAAATAAAAATTTAAATATTTATTTTATTTTATATTCCAATACTCTAATTGCTTCATCTTCTTCAAACTTTACTCATAAATTCATCTTTTCCAATTCTCTACTAAAAAACATTCATCTTCTCCAACACTCTCCATCGTAATCACATTCACCCTATTATTTCACTGCACATTCATTCTCCATTATCATCCCCATATGCCCCTGCAACTCAACACTCCGATCCTCAACTTCAAACTACTGCCCCAAGGTAAAATTGTGTTCTTCTCTTGGGCATGTTACATAAGTTTCAGCCAAAGTCACAAGGAATTAGAGTGAACACGTTTGATGCCATTTGCTTGATGCAAAATTTTATTTTTCTGGAGACTAGGGTTTGCTTTTAATTAGTAATTTTTTTTATTGCAAAACAGATTCATTAAATAAATCAAAATAAATAGATAGTTTTAAAATAATAATAAAATGGCTAATTCACTTGTCATGTTGATCCACGTCAATGACTCCACGTGGCATCCAAAATGGCATCTAAGTGACATACTTTGTTTGCCTAATCAGCAAGAAGTTGACAGGAGAGACTAATGTTATAAATGGAAAAAATAATAGGGACTAAAAATATACTTCCTCTGGTCCTAAATATAAGAAACAATCTAATTTTTAAATACATTGAAAAATGAGTGTATATAGACTATAATATGGGTTAGATGCATCCATATTTCAATGTATCTAAAAAGTAGATTGTTTCTTATATTTAAAAACTGGAGGGAGTAATAAAATTAAAGTAGGGACAAATTTTGAAAAGTCACATAAATATAGGGACTAAAAATATATTTAACCCTTAATTATTTGTCCTTCATCATATTGTATAAATTAAACTGACTCACTCATATGTTTCAATCACACCAACTTTTCTCTCCTGCAATAAAACTTTCCCTGCAAACAATTATAAAACGAACCGTAAAACCTAGAAAGCATGAATTTATAGGTTTTGATGATTTTCTTGTGAGCCATTTGGGCAACTTTTCGATCCATATATAGTAGATGTTACAACTCGGCAACAAGGTATTTAACATTCACTATCTCAATTTCATTTTTATTTCTCCCTAAAACGATCCGTAAAACCTAGAAAGCATGAATTTATGGGTTTTGATGAGTTTATTGTGAGCCATTTGGGAAACTTTTCGATCCATATATAGTAGAAGCCGCAACTCGACAACAAGGTATTTAACATTCACTATCTCAATTTCATTTTCTATTTCCCCTAGATCATTATTCTACATCAGACTTAACAATACTTTCTAGGGTTTTTTTCTTCCAATTTTCCCTTTCCAATTGAACATGACTTTGAAAAGGTAGCTGTAAATAATTACTCATTTTCTTCTTGCTCCGTTATTTTGCAGAATATAATTTCGTTTTGTTGTTCATTTTCAACAATGCCTGACAAAAATGAAATGAGGGGTATGTCTGATTTTCTTGAAGAGAGTGTGATTCGAGAAAAGATCAATAGAAGAAGGCCAAATGAGGATGATAGATACAAAGAAAATGGTGAAAATGTAGACAGACTGAGTGACTTACCCGACGATGTTCTCCTTCACGTTTTATCATTTTTGAATACCCAACATGTTGTTCAAACTTGTGTTTTATCCACAAGATGGAAATATCTTTGGAAACTTATTCCAACTCTTATTTTGCATTCTTCTAGTTTTTCCACCAAGAAACACTTTGCTAGATTCTTGTCTAAGATTTTGACTCTTCGTGATAGCTTAGCTAAACTGCATACTCTTGATTTTGTACATCATGGTGACATTGAGTCTGGACTCCTTAAAAAGATTTTAAGCGGTGTTTCCTCTCATAATACCCACCTCCAGAAAATAGGAATCAATGTTCGTGTTGATACTTGTATCATTTTGAGTTGTGTTTCTTCATGCCGAGCTCTTACATCACTTAAGCTTTCACTGTATCCTAAAAGTTGTTACAATTTTAGTGAAACATTGTTCCCAAATTCTTTGAATTTTCCTGAATTGACCAGCTTAGATCTAACAAATTTCGTCTTTTGTGGTGGTGGAAATGGTTGTGTTGCACCTTTTTTGGCTTTTAACAAGTTGAATAGTTTGATCATTCATAGGTGTACGGTTAGAGATGCACAAATCCTCCACATATCAAGTGAGACACTTGTCAATTTAACTATGCACGATAATTCATTCAACATTGGTAAAATTGAGTTATCTACTCCAAATCTTCACATCTTTACTTTTAGAGGTATTCCTGGTCAGTTAATGTATGGGAGTGGTCTTTCTTCCGTTAAGCTGGTAAGTATTGATGCACTAATGTATTCAAATGATAGGATACCTCCTTTGGTTCTATTCACCTGGCTGCTAGAGTTTGCCAATCTAAAATCATTAACAGTTTCTTCAACTACTCTTCAGGTACCTTGTCATGTTTCGAAGCTTTAATTTTACTTTATTTTTAAGATGCTTTATTTTATTTCTAAATTTTGTTTGAAATTATTTTACTTGCATCACTAATCCTAATTGTTCATTACTTAGGTTCTCTCCTTAATTCCTGATTTACTGGAGGTTGAACACCTTTCTTTGTGTAACTTGAAGTCGATGGAAATAAAATTGCAATCATCATATCTATTGGGTTTATCGGACGTATTGAAAGAAGCCATGGTAAAGAAAGTTGCTGCCAAGTCGCGTAAAGAAGCCACCAAGCTACGAAAAGCATTTGATAAGGGTTTGCAACCACCTTTCATACCTGATGGAATAGTGGACTTCTTGCTTCAAAACTCACCATCAGCCAAAGTCAACATCACAACAATATATTAGTGTTTTTTGAAGAGTTTATCCTACCTAATAATATATGTTATTCTTTATAGTTGATGATCAATTTGGGAGATTATTCATCAATCTTGTGGCCTATAAAGAATTACTTGTTTCGAAGCCATAGCTGACCAATGAGTGTTCATTCTTTTCATGGATGTGGGATTGTGAATTTTAATGTTGAATGCACTTAATTAGTTTAGGTCAACTGAATTAGTTTTGTCTGATTTTGACAAAAAATTGTTTCCCTTAGATGCCTTTGTGTTTTTTCCGTGGACCTTTTTTTCTTTTTCGAGTGTTTAAGGTTTTTACTTAGGTTGTCTTACCTTTGAGCCCCCAGCCTCTTGCGTGGTGATAACTATTCATATGAGGTTTTTAATTTTGGTTTGCTATGTTGTTTTAGTAGTATTTCACATTCATGTCGGTTTAACTGTGGAGGGAAAATTTTCCTTTCATTTTCCCCGCTTGTCCGTTAGTTGTTGGTCGCATGAGTCAAGATTCCAAATTATCTGTTTTTGGTTTGTATTTTTTTTAACAAGTTAAAATGAGATATATAAAAAAAAATTAGTTAGTCCCTTCAGTACATGGTGTGCCAAAAAAGACTATGTTGAAAAATCAATTTGAAATACAATAAAATAAATTTTCACACAATATAAAAAATTAAACTAAATCAACTCACCATAATAATTTACTGCTTAACTTGCAATTTTTACAAAACAAAATTGCAAACTACTCAAACTCTCACGCAATTGCAATCAGGGTCGACCTTGAGGGGTGGACAATAGGTGCCACCGGCTAAGTCCCTTGATTGGAATGGTCCTATTTATTTTTTTTTTGTTATACCCACCTAATATTATAAAAAATTATGATTAAATATGTTTTTGATCCATATAAAATTACGTTCTTTTAAGTTTAATCCATATTAAATTTTAATAGTAATTTTTTTCCTCTATAATATTGCAGTTTGTAACAATAGTCCCTATTTTGAATTATTTTATAGAAAAAATGGGTACTTTTAGACCCTCAAAATAGTCAGTTTAAAATGCAAATAGGAACTAAAAGTGTATAAATATTTTTGAAGGACTAACATTAAAAGCTCGTGATTTTGTAGGAACTAAAAACATTTATAACCACAAAAAAAAAATATGCATGAAAATTTAAAATGGAATGACGCGGGAGATTGAACGGTTTTTCATAGAAGTTTTTCAAAAACTGAGGTTGATTAAAATCTACTTGAGATCATTAATATCACAAGAGAGATTGAACATTTTGACAACTTTATCAATTTAGAAGGATATGTTTAAAAACATTGATGTTGATGTGGTTATAAACAATTTTGCATCACAGAATGCTCGAAGAAAATATTTATGAATTTTGGAGTAAAAATAAGTTTTTTTATGTGTTGTAAAACTATTATTATGTATTTTGTTTGGTGCAAAACGATTATAATATATTAATGCTATTATTGTTATTATGTTAAATGAAATAATTTTTTTCTCATGTTTAGCCTAGAGTGGATAAAATGTCAGGAACGAAATTGGTTGCAATTTTTTATAAAGATAAAATTGCAAACTATCTCGACGTACATGATTAGATGCAAGTGAAAATAAAACAGCACTAGAAAGTTAGATCTCTCATGTTTACCAACAACAAACATAGAGCCTAAATCAGGTTTGAGTTTTTTTTTGGTTGTGTTATTGTATGTTCGTTTGTATTTGTTAGATATTTTAGGCTCTTTTTGAATTGATGGTACATAATGAAACAAAATGAAATAAAATGAAACGGAGTGGAATGGAACAAAATTGAACATAAATTTCATTTTATTGTTTGAATATTTTATGACGAAACGAAACTAGTTTTTTTTTTACTCAATTGTTTAGAAAATGGACGAAATGAAATGAGTTATAATTTTTATTCCAAGTTTATCCTTATTTAAAATACATCAATGGTTTTATATTATTTCTAACAACAATAAGCTCTTAGAAAAGGCTACATCAATGGTTTTATATTATTTCTAACAACATCCACTTTTAAGGAAATCAAACAATTTTATTTTATAAATAAAAACCAGTAAAGTTACAAAGTCATGATTACAACCACTTTCATATAAAAAACATACGGTGAATGATGAGTTGACGAAAAGAAGAAGTAGAAAAATCAAGGGAAGAAGAAAAGTTTTAAGAAATAGATGAGAGTGATTAATTGTAATTATATTATTAATGTATTATTCAATTGGATTTGGATGCCACCATCTACCTTTAATTTTGTTCGACCTCTAAAATTATGAGGCAAGTGATGGAATGCAAAATTTGTTTCTCTCCTTCTTAAAATATCCGAACAATGGAATGAAAGATGTATTTCATTCCACACTCCATTCCAATATATTCATGTTGAGAATTTGCCTCTTAATGGATGAAGATGAAGCAAAAACGTGTTTTGGATCTGGTTCGCGTTGCGCCATCGGTGTCCAACTACTACTTGCGCGACGCGCAGCAGCTTAGACGTGTCACGCGCCCACGTGTGTCCTCATATATATGAGGAGGGATCCGTTGACTCCAGGAGTAAGTCTCCATTGACTTACTCCGCTTAATAACTCGATATCGGCATTATATGACTTCAATCCAACCGTTGAATTCAAAGATCTCCTTGAGTAGATCAACTCCACAAATTTTTATAAAAAATCAAAACCGTTTCATACTTTTTCTAATAACTTCAATTGAACGTACGAGAAACTTTTAAAAAAACCGTTGAATTTCAATAGTCTGAATACATAACTATATTTTTTGGATTTTTATAAAAATTTGTGTTGTTGCGGATGGCTAGAGGATAAATAACCGGAGGCGTGTAATTACTGAACTAAGGAATTATCCGCAAATATTGCGCAACTCCCCCAGAATACAACCGGTTTTTCTCGACGATAAACATGCCGAGGCTATCAATACAAGAGAATATCAACAAGGTAGGTAACTCAGACTCGGTTCAGAAAATAGTTTATATATATATATATATATATATATATATATATATATATATATATATATATATATATATATATAAATATGTATTTTTCAAAGAAAGCTTATCTCTCAAAATCAACTACTCTTGTGGTAGTTTCTATATCTACTAAAAAACATTACACATATGACTTATGTATACATTTACTGGCCGCAAGGCTCACAAGCCGTTCCACTAAATATGGCTATATATTTTCATTAAATAAAATAATAATGATAATTGAAAGAGAGTTTAAAGGGCAGTTACTATAATAAAGGACACGTTACACCCCCTCTTGCTCTATCTATATTATCATTATCAATATTAATGATAATATATAGTGAATCAACAAGTTTAGGAAAAGTTGTTAAATACATATGCACGTTCAACAAAATAAAAGGATGCTTAACAAAATTAGCTATTACTTAGGTGCACATTTCCTAAATGTTTGGCAACATGATAAAATAGTTAGTACTCGGTCAAAAGAGTTATATGAAAATTAATTCTATTAATTAAATTTGATCAAAATAAAATGCAGAATAAAAATTTAACTTTTGAAATATCCTAAAATATCCAACAATCCCCCACATATTTCAAAAGTTTTAAATTAAAAATAAAAAAAAAATTATTTCGAAAATATTGTCTGAGTTACTTTTGAGTGTGATGCATCAAACTGGTGTAGCAAGCTATATGAACCAGTGCTAGAATTATATACTTAACACACAGTGAATTTGGTGTAGCAAGTTATATGAACCAAAGACACTTGACGTATGTTAGCGGTATAACATTCATATCATACCCCCACAATTCTCGTGTTACGCGGTGTTGCGCATTTAGGCCGTGCGCGTGTCTGGTTTTCATGAGTGCTCTAGAGACCCGCCACGGTCTCATGCAAGCGGCCCCACTTGACACTCATATAGGTGATTCCATCTAGTGTATGCTACATTCATACACCACCCATAAGGGCTTATGGTAATCATTAAAAGCCTTTAAAGCTTACCCCTCAAATTAATTTTAATTTAGCACTTCTCAAAGCCATTTTCTTAACACATAGGAAATAGACAAAACAATTTTAGTGCTAACTTAACTAACAAGTAACTTGTTTTTACCCATATGAACCTTCTTCATGGGATCTCCAATCACAAAGGTTGGGTTCCCATTACTTGTTGTTTTCAAGTGGCATAGTCCATTCCTATCACTTTCCTTCCTAGGGTTTTAGTATCCGGATCCGCTAAATTCGCAAATATTGACTAAGACGTCTCAAAGTCAATTAATCTCATATTTTCTTGAGTCTATAATAAACTCGATTTTCACAATAAGTTTATACCAGTCTACTTAGATGGCTACTAAGCGACACTTATTCATCAATAAAATAAATCTACTTTTAGATTCATCTCATTGGCTCATATCCAATTAACAACATCATTGTATTATACAATGGATAATTACTCTAAATAATATCATATATTCTCAAACCGACTTCCACAATATACTTCATCAATTATGTTTAGATAAATTATAAGGGACAACATCTTTACGTATGATAAAATTAGATCCAATTATAGATTTGTTATCAAGTCTACTTAGAATACTTTCTAAGCGACGACACCCACACATTGGATAAATCTTCATTTGTGGATTTATCACACAAGCGTACTTGAATAATTTTCAAGTGATAACACTCCCACAATAGAAAAATAAATCTCAAATATATATATACTTTAATTTACACAAACAAATCTCATGATAAATCATTGTATTGTTCTAATACAATGGTTAATCCACATTATACCATATAATTTATTTTTTTATGGTATATCTAAAATATCATTACTCAAGTAGCATTAGGATCATAAGAATACTCAATATTTAAATCCAAAATATTATGTAAACTTATAAGTGTCACACATCCTTATAATCTTGCGCTACAAATCATATTTGATCCTCTTCTGCTTTAATTCACATGAGTTTGAATATCTTCTCAGCATCATAAGAAATGCTCAACAATTTAACCTCAAATTTCATACTAAATAATCATAAAATTCTCTTAAAGTTAGCCACCGCTGCCATTAATCACAAACCAAAATATTGGAAGTAGCAAAATTATATCAACTATATATAATCCAAAAACTGCGTGACTGCAATTATCAATTTCTTAATCTAATCAATTAAACTTTTCAACTATGCAAATACAATGGCTATATGCTTGACTCTTGACAAACCAAATCAATACTAAATATTGTCCATATCAATCACAAAATTCTTTCACAAATAAAAGGATCACTTAATTATTTCTATATGATCTAGCACAAATAAATTATCAACATAATATTATAGATTATCTGTAATATTGCAAAATCTGCCAAATTCCTCATACAATATAACCATATTTAATATTTCCAAATAAATATATTTCCTCACATAAATTATTATATTAAACATGTCATGATAAATTCTTATTATGAGCTGTATAACCCCCACACTTTCACATAGATTAAACAAGTGCATATACATACATCAACGTAAATTATATACACAATTTTTCAAAAAGTGATCTCAAATTATAAATATGATAAATATTTCAGTATATAACTTTTACTCAAAAACACTACTCATAATTGGTAGAAATGATAATTATTCTTACGGATATAAGACCATCTAGTCAGTGAAACATATACCAATTATCAAATTAATTTATATAGTATAGAAAATCAGTTCAATCACTTTGCTGCTAACTATTTAAATGTATAGATATAAGTCAGCAACCAAAAATATATATTCATGGATAAATTATTTCAATCACTATATTTGATCCCAAAATATATTCAGTTGCGGTAGATCAATTTAGCATAGTCAGTGTTAAATAAACTACTTATTAATGTTAATTTCAAGACAAATTCAACATAAAAATAAGGACTTGTGAGGATATAATTTAGAAAATGTACCTGATCCCTTGTGGATGATTTCAAGGGAAAGATAATGAAATACTTACAAGGAAGTCAATCACCCTACTGCTATAGTCTCTTTGGCAGGCTAATCCCCACATTTTGACATCATATAGAATAGAGAGAAAATGAAACCAACACGGTCGGAGTGCTAGTTAAGTGCGGGAGAAGTGGAGACCATCAACCTTACCCTTGTTGCCATTATCGTAATCATCACCAGCCATAATTCCTTAGATTGTTGTTGCGGATGGCTAGAGGATAAATAACCGGAGACGTGTAATTACTGAACTAAGGAATTATCCGCAAATATTGCGCAACTCCCCCAGAATACAACCGGTTCTTCTCGACGATAAACATGCCGAGGCTATCAATACAAGAGAATATCAACAAGGTAGGTAACTCAGACTCGGTTCAGAAAATAGTTTATATATATATATATATATATATATATATATATAAGTATGTATTTTTCAAAGAAAGCTTATCTCTCAAAATCAACTACTCTTGTGGTAGTTTCTATATCTACTAAAAAAACATTACACATATGACTTATGTATACATTTACTGGCCGCAAGGCTCACAAGCCGTTCCACTAAATATGGCTATATATTTTCATTAAATAAAATAATAATGATAATTGAAGGAGAGTTTAAAGGGCAGTTACTATAATAAAGGACACGTTACACCCCCTCATGCTCTATCTATATTATCATTATCAATATTAATGATAATATATAGTGAATCAACAAGTTTAGGAAAAGTTGTTAAATACATATGCACGTTCAACAAAATAAAAGGATGCTTAACAAAATTAGCTATTACTTAGGTGCACATTTCCTAAATGTTTGGCAACATGATAAAATAGTTAGTACTCGGTCAAAAGAGTTATATGAAAATTAATTCTATTAATTAAATTTGATCAAAATAAAATGCAGAATAAAAATTTAACTTTTGAAATATCCTAAAATATCCAACAATTTGTAGAGTTGATCTACTCAATGAGATCTTTGAATTCAACGGTTGGATTGAAGTAATATAATGCCGATATCGAGTTATTAAGCGGAGTAAGTCAATAGAAACTTACTCCTAGAGTCAACGGATCCCTCCTCATATATATATATATATATATATATATGCTTCAGTTTGTTTTTCAGCCGCCATGGGAGAGAAAGTGAGAGGGTTTGCAAAGAGGTTTTATACCAACACTCATCTAGGGTTCAAAGGGGTTTCTTTTTTATTTTTCTAGGGTTGAGATAATTTTTGTAACACGGGAAACATTTATTGATTAAATCTTTTGGTCGAGATTTGCGAAAAAGGTAGAAATTAGAAAAACTCAAATTTCTTATAACTCTTTGTAAAATGTAATCAAGTTCTTGGTTGATAGTGGAACGGAGATGTGCTCTCTCCTCTAAAGTATGTGGTATTAGCCGAACTGGGTAAACAAATCTCAGTGTTCTTTATCTCTTTCATGATTTTTGCTTTTGTGTGATTATTGCTTATTCCCATGAGTTAATTTGGTTGCTTGATTTATTTGTTACACACACTCAAGAATTATTGGTGTGGTTAGTTTCGTCGAATTCACAAAAATTTCATCAATTCAAACAAAGTCCAAGAGAGAGGAGAGGGGAATCCGGTGGCGGTCGGCCAGAAGCAAGAGAAGGAGTGTTCTTGAAAGAAAAACACATAACCCATTGCCAAAGTAAAGAAAGAGGTGGAGATAAACCAACAGAAGATGAAAACCTCTCCTCTAGAAGGAGAAAGACCTCTAGCCGGAAAACCTTCGCAGGGGCGGGGGCACTAGGAAAAAACCTAGCCTAGCAGAGCTAAGGTAGGATGAAAGGAAACATTGATAATTCTAATTAGATTATTTTTTTAGAGACTTCTTAGATATGAATACTTACGTTGACACACATATATATCGGGTCTCATTGATATTGTTTTTTGTGTTGGCTGGCTTTTTAATTTATAGGTATATCATATTAGATTAGGGGTCTTGATTTTGCACTATTAGCTTTGGTTTCTTTATAGTTATGTTTGCTTTTAGAATTGGGAGGCATAGAGACTCTGTACTGTAGACTTTTATTGCCATACCTTACCGCCCAATGTTTATTTTTTTAGTAAATTTTTATCTTTGTTTCTTAAAAAGAAAAAGAAAATAGTTACCACTTTCTTCAATGTTTCTTAATTTTCCACTAAATTTTATTTATTTACATATTGTTTATATTTATACACTCTTTGCATTACTTATTGTTTATATTTATATACTCTTTGGAAATAGAGCTGTCAAAATGGGCTAGTCCGAATGGGCCGGTTCGTCAAGCCCGGTTTTTTTCCGGGCTTAGGCATTAAAAATCTTAGCCCGAATTGTTTTCGGGCTCTATAGCCCGGCCCAATAAAACCCGTTTCAAATATGGGCTAGTCCGAATGGGTCGTAGGCCGCCCGCAAGCCCGAATAATTTTAAATAAAAAGTAAATATAAGTAATTTATTTTAAGAGTTTCTTTTACTTTTACCGTACTATGAGTTTCTCAAACATTATGCGCTACTTATGTAGCGGACGGTATTTTTTCCTCAAATTTATCATTTTTACTACTTAAGTAGCGGATGGGTAAAAATAGGGCGTGCGAGAAACTCTTAGGTAGCGGATGAGTAAAAATAGGCATGCGATAAACTCGTAAGTAGCAGATGAATAAAAATAGGGCGCACGAGAAACTCGTAGGTAGCGGATGAGTAACATAGGGCGCGCAAAATTATTCTCTTGTATTGTTATTCAAGGGCATTTGGTTTTTTTTTTTTTTTGCTGCTTGAAATGTGATGCCTAATTTAACTTGTGTTATTTTAGATGATTGACAATTAGATGTGTTGTGATTTGGTTTGCTAGAAATGCAATTTAGGTTTGAATATTTGAATCTAATTTTTCAAAACAAATGGTCCCCATTTATTGCGTAGAAAATGCAATATAAATTTAATTCAATTTGTGAAAAAATTATATTTGAAACATTTTAGTCCGGCCCGAATTTTTCAAGGCCGCCCATTTTGACAGCTCTATTTGGAAGTATGCATTTCTCTCATCAATCATGTGATGAAGATCTTCTGCCAATCTCTCATAAATAACTTCGATTTTCCGCTACGTCATCTTATCAATATCAACCATATTTTCCGCTACGTCATCTTATTTCACCCCACTTTAAACCATATGGTTGATATTGATTGACAGTGTAAAATTATTTTACATTGTCGGTGCATATTCATTTTTCTCTCGAGCATCGCAATTTGGACTAGTTAAACAAAGAAAATCCTAGAAAGTTGATTTAAATATTTGATTCTATTTCCTTTTTTTTATAGTCCTTGCCGCAGTGTTCCAATCCACCATAAGTAGATTTACATGTTTCGATCCTTTTTTCGTGAGTCCTTGCCGCAGTGTTCCAATCCACCGTAGAAATCACAACTCTGCAACGGGATATTTAACATTAAACAAAAAAAAATCCTACAAAGTAAATTTACATGTTTCGATCCTTTTTTCGTGAGTCCTTGCCGCAGTGTTCCAATCCACCGCAGAAGTCATAACTCAACTACGAGGTATATTTAACATTAAACAAAGAAAACCCTAGAAAGTAGATTTACATGTTTCGATCCATTTTTTGTGACTCGTCGCCACAATGTTTCCAATCCACCGTAGAAGTCGCAAATCAACAATGAGGTATTTAAAATTCTCTATTCAATTTCATTTTCTATTTTCCCCTAAATAATTTTTCGGCATTAGACTTAATAGTACTTTCTAGGGTTTTTATCCCAATCGCTTCAATTTTCAATAGAACGCGAATTTGAAATCTTGTTGTAGAGCTACTCATTTGCTTATTGTTCAGTTTACTTGTAAAATATAATTTCATTTAGTTGTTCATTTTTCAATGCTTCACAAAGATAAACACAAGGGATATGTCTGATTTTCTCAGAGAGAGCGAGATTCGAGAAAAGATGAAGAGAAGAAGGCAATGTGAGAACGAAAATGAAAAAAATGATGGAAATGAAGACAGGCTAAGTGACTTGCCGGACTACATCCTGCTTCACATTTTATCATTTTTGAACACCAAAGATGTCGTTCAGACTTGTGTCTTGTCCACAAGATGGAAACATCTCTGGAAACACATATCAACTCTTATGTTGCATGCTTCAGGATTTTACACTGTTAAGCATTTTGCCACATTCGTGTCTAAGATTTTGACCCTTCGTGCCTCAACTACACTGCACTCCCTTGATCTTAAGCGTCATGGTCATATTGAGCCTCAACTACTTAAAAATATTTTAAAGTATATTTGCTCCCATACTACTCACCTCCGGGAATTACGAATCTCTGTTCGTGGTGATAGTGATCTCATTATGAGATGTGTTTCTCAATGTCAAGCTCTTACATCTCTTAAGCTTTCAATTTACCCTAGAGGCAATAGTCATATTAATTTTAAAACATTATTTCCAAAATCTTTAAATTTGCCAGCGTTGACCAACTTGGATCTAAAAAATTTCATCTTTTGTGGTGATGAAAACGAATGTGTTGAGCCCTTTTCCGCCTTTACCAATTTGAAGAGTCTAGTCATTCGTCGTTGGATGATAAAGGATGCACAAATTCTCAGCATATCAAGTGAGACACTTGTCAATTTCGCCTTGCATCATAATTCACTAAGCTTTTCCAAAATCGAGTTGTCTACTCCAAGTCTTTGTACCCTTACTTTTCCCGGTGACATTATTCAGAAAACATGTGGGAGTCTCTCATCCATTAAACAAGTAAATATAAATTCAGAAGACTTTTCATATCCACCGGTTGATCCTTTGGTTATATTAAGCTGGCTGCAAGACCTTTTTAATATAGAATCATTGAAAGTCACTTCAACTACTCTTCAGGTACCTTTGTCAGGTTTTCAAGTTTTATTTTTACTTTCTTCTTAAGATGCCTTTTTATTTTAAAATTTTGTTAAATTCAATTTACTTGCATAAAACTGATTCAAATTCACCATCATTCCTCATTTCTTAGATTCTCTTCTTAGTTCCTGATTTATTGGAGATTAAACTCCGTTCTTTGTGTAACTTGAAGTCGTTGGAAGTAGAGCTCATACCAGACAGATTTTTAGTAATGATGCAAGAAGACATGTTAAAGAAAGCTGCTGCCAAGTCACGTAAAGAAGCTGCTAAGTTAAGAAATGAATTTAAAACAGGCCGTTTGAAACTATCTCCTATACCTGATGGAATAGTCGACTTCTTGCAACAAAACTCGCCTTCCGCCAAAGTAAACATCACAACACAATACCCAGATTGTTTTAATCTTAAACAGGTAGTTATTTGAAAACCATAAAGTGGGAGAGTGTAGTAATTTTTTTTATTTTTTTTTAGAATCTGATATTTGATAATTTCAAATAAAACAACCATAAGAAGAGTTTGTGATTGTTTGTTTCCGAACAGATTGAAGAATCTATAAAGGGCGCGAAGTCTGCCTCCTCCTCTACCGCAGCTGAGTCTGCGTCTGCTGCTGCACCTGATTCTGCTGCTGTTGCACCTCCCAATTTTAATCTCTGTTGCGTTAAAAAGGTAACAATCATTCCTCACATGCATTTTAATGGATTCCCCTTTGAGTTTATGTTACTAAACTTTTAGTGCCATTTGTTGTTTTCATGTGGATATTTCTATTGTTAATTGTTGGTGTTATTGTGAAATGATTATTGATTGGTTAATGGTTATTTATTTTGTGCATTTTTTCGGCGTTTAGGACGAGGCATCATCAAATGAAGATATGGTGGAGATGCCCCGACCTAACACAAACTCTCCGCTTCAAGATAACTGGGTTTGAAGAGTTCTTATGTTGCTTTGTAAGTTACAAGCATTTGAGGTCAATAGATTCATCTAGCTGATAATAGTCTTCAATTTTAAAGCCAAATTCTAATATACTTATTTTGCGACCATTTTGGAATATGAAATTGGTGTGTGCTTGTTGTTTATGTATGAATTGTTAGCTTTTGTTTTTGGTATCGTGGATCATTTACTTGCTTTTAAACTCTTTTTTTTTTTCCCCGTAATAGTTGCTATTGAACTTGTTTATGAATGAAATGGATTTTTGGTATGACGAGTGCTGACAACACACTTTCTAACACACTCTTTCTAACGCATTCTATCTAATCGGTTTAAATTCAAATGGATCCCACTAAATTATGTAGGTCCCACATAAATTTGGTGGGACCCATTTGAAATTCAACCAATTAAAAAGAGTGTGTTAAATAGTGTGTTTCTAGCATAATTCTTTTTGGTATAATCGTGTTTCCTGATCTCAATTTTATGCGAAATTTTTACCATATATAAGAGTCAACAATTGACCCTTATTATTTGTCAAAAAAAAGATTGACCCTTATTATTTGTTTAAGAGACTTAATTTGTTGTTTGGTATCGTGGATCATTTACTTGCTTTTAAACTCTTATTTTTTTTCTGTAATAGTTGCTATTGAACTTGTTTATGAATGAAATGGATTTTTGGTATGACGAGGGCTGACAACACACTTTTTAACACACTCTTTCTAACGCACTCTATCTAATCGGTTTAAATTCAAATGGATCCCACTAAATTATGTAGGTCCCACATAAATTTGGTGGGACCCATTTGAAATTCAACCAATTAAAAAGAGTGTGTTAAATAGTGTGTTTCTAGCATAATTCTTTTTGGTATAATCGTGTTTCCCGATCTCAATTTTATGCGAAATTTTTACCATATATAAGAGTCAACAATTGACCCTTATTATTTGTCAAAAAAAAGATTGACCCTTATTATTTGTTTAAGAGACTTAATTTGTTGTTTGGTATCGTGGATCATTTACTTGCTTTTAAACTCTTTTTTTTTTTTCCTGTAATAGTTGCTATTGAACTTGTTTATGAATGAAATGGATTTTTGGTATGAGGAGTGCTGACAACACACTTTCTAACACACTCTTTCTAACGCATTCTATCTAATCGGTTTAAATTTAAATGGATCCCACTAAATTATGTAGGTCCCACATAAATTTGGTGGGACCCATTTGAAATTCAACCAATTAAAAAGAGTGTGTTAAATAGTGTGTTTCTAGCATAATTCTTTTTGGTATAATCGTGTTTCCTGATCTCAATTTTATGCGAAATTTTTACCATATATAAGAGTCAACAATTGACCCTTATTATTTGTCAAAAAAAAGATTGACCCTTATTATTTGTTTAAGAGACTTAATTTGTTGTTTGGTATCGTGGATCATTTACTTGCTTTTAAACTCTTATTTTTTTTTCCTGTAATAGTTGCTATTGAACTTGTTTATGAATGAAATGGATTTTTGGTATGACGAGGGCTGACAACACACTTTTTAACACACTCTTTCTAACGCACTCTATCTAATCGGTTTAAATTCAAATGGATCCCACTAAATTATGTAGGTCCCACATAAATTTGGTGGGACCCATTTGAAATTCAACCAATTAAAAAGAGTGTGTTAAATAGTGTGTTTCTAGCATAATTCTTTTTGGTATAATCGTGTTTCCTGATCTCAATTTTATGCGAAATTTTTACCATATATAAGAGTCAACAATTGACCCTTATTATTTGTCAAAAAAAAGATTGACCCTTATTATTTGTTTAAGAGACTTAATTTGTTGTTTGGTATCGTGGATCATTTACTTGCTTTTAAACTCTTTTTTTTTTTTCCTGTAATAGTTGCTGTTGAACTTGTTTATGAATGAAATGGAGTTTTGGTATGACGAGGGCTGACAACACACTTTCTAACACACTCTTTCTAACGCACTCTATCTAATCGGTTTAAATTCAAATGGATCCCACTAAATTATGTAGGTCCCACATAAATTTGATGGGACCCATTTGAAATTCAACCAATTAAAAAGAGTGTGTTAAATAGTGTGTTTCTAGCATAATTCTTTTTGGTATAATCGTGTTTCCTGATCTCAATTTTATGCGAAATTTTTACCATATATAAGAGTCAACAATTGACCCTTATTATTTGTCAAAAAAAAGATTGACCCTTATTATTTGTTTAAGAGACTTAATTTGTTGTTGGTATTTTAAGGTTTTATTTAATACTAAGAGTACATTGCAATTATTGACATTTTTTTTAACCATTTAACCAAACCTCGGGTGTTTTTATGAGAAAAAAGAGTCCAATAATCTAAAATTCAATAAATAAAGTTGGTTTAATTAGTTCAATGGTCCCTTAAAGACATTTTAGGTTTCACAATGATCCCTTAAAGAAAAAAAGGTCCGCTTTAGTCCCTCAAAGACATCTCCGTTAGCCAACAAGGTCCTTTCCGTCAAAAAAATTCAAAAAACGTTAGTCTTTGTTGACTAAATTGTGGATGTCATACAGTATAAGTGGTCCACCAAAGATCTTATTCATTTTATAAATTTTAACCATTGATTTTTTTTGTTAGAAAGGAACCCATTGGATCTTGCAAGTCTATTGTATCTTACGGTGAACCATCAACACCTAATTTATTTTAGAAATTCTAGATCTAATTTATGATTATGAACAAGAACAACACCACAAGCAGAATCATCTTATTTCTCTTCATCCTTCCACCTTCCCAAAATCATATTTTTCTTCATCTTGTTTCAATCATCACCACCTCCTCCATCCAAATTGAAAAACGCTAGTTCTTCAACAACACAGAATTGACAAGAACAACGCAGCAAATACCAAAACAACTTAGTTCTTCAACAACAACAAGAACAAAATCAAATTCCCCAAATTTAAATCCTATTAATTTTTCGAAATAATAACAAAATCAAAACAACAACAACAACATAGTTGCTTTTGTTTTGGGTATGTTTGGGTATTTATTTTGGTGTTGAAGTTAGTATGATCTTGTTGCAACATTTATAAATTTGGGTATGTTTTGTTCTTAGTTAAGTATGAGATAAAAAAATTTAGATATTCTGGATCTTGTTGTTTTTGTTCTTTGTTGATGATGATTTTCTGGATTTTGAAGAAAAAAAAATTCTGAATTTTTTATGAAATCATGAACATGGTGATGAAGATGAGGGAAGAAGAAGAAAAGTGAAATAATCAAGTGTTGAGGTTCATTGTTAGATATCACAAATTTGCAAGATTAAACGGTGTAGATTTCAAGAAAAAGATCAAGTGGTTATAATTAAAAGATTTAATGAGGTCTATGGTGGACTATTTACATTGTTAGTGCATCTTATACATTTTGGGTTAAAATTTAACAGAAATGACATTTTTGGCTAACGGAGATGTCTTTAAGGGATTAAATCGTACCTTTTTTTTCTTTAAGGGACTATTGTGAAACCTAAAATGTCTTTAAGGGACCATTAAACTAATTTAGCCAATAAAATTTGATAAAAATATTGTTCCCACAAAAAATTAACAATCTATATAATCTATCTATCTTAAAAGCCCTCTTTTATAACAAAAAATAAATAATAATAAATTTAAAATTAAAATTAAAAGCAACTTTTAAAAGTGTGGGAAAAAAGCTTCATATCCCACTATATTTTCTCTCTCTCATAATTAGAGAGAGAAAAAAAACCTAGAAAATATACTTGTGTTTGTGTTCTTGCAATCCATTTCGTGAGTCCTCCTAATGCTAATGGCAGCATTCTGAATTCAATCATCTTCGGTGCGTCCAATTTTTAAATAATCACAACTTACGTCTCAATCGCCAGCCAGCTAGGCATTTCATTCTCTAAATCATTATCCTGCATGAAATTTAAATACACTTGCTCAAACTTTTCCCCAAATCATAAACCAATTTAAATACACTTGCTTAATACTCGAAACTGCGGTGTGGAATTTCACAGTTGCTTATTGTTCCGTAACGATTATAATGTAGAAGAATCAAGAATACATAATTACATATTGTGTGTCTTTTATGCTTTCTTAAGTACTTACTGTAGAATCTAAATCAGTGGATGAAGTAATGATGATTCCACCTGAGAAGAGAGCAAAGCATGATAATGAAGAGAATCAAGACAGGCTCAGTGATTTACTTGATTGTGTTCTTCACATTTTATCATTTTTGAATTTCAAACACGCCGTTCAAACTTGTGTTTTGTCTAACTAATGCGAGACTTAACTCACACTTGATAGATCTCAACATCTCCCCTCAAGTGTGGGTTTCTCCGTATCCACGATCCGTTATCACTCACTTATTTCTTCCCCTGAACCGGACTCTGGTACCATTGTTGAGCCGTAAGGGGCCCTCACGGGATTGGATCAACACATTGAACATCGAGCAATCACACAAGTGACTTTGACACCACACTTTCACCCAAAACCTTAAGCATTACGCTTATGGGTCTTCTTACTTATAAAGAGTTCAACTTCCAACCAATGTAGAACTTAACTTACACTTGATAGATCTCAACATAAATATCTTGAAGAAAAAGAAAAAAAAACCTGCCAGAGGTGAGAAATGGAAGCAGCAAAACACATGGTACTTTGAAGGGAAAAAGATTCTCTCAAATTTTTCACAATATCGCGCGGAGGTAAAATGTCTATGAGTTATGAAAGAGTCGAAATATTTGATAGCAAGAGTTGAATTCGAGTTCGCTTCGTTTACTATTTCTCTATTTGTTGTCCATTTATAAAAAAAAGATAAAAACAAGTGAAGATTAGTGAGATACTCCATACTCCCTCCGTCCCGGAATATAAGCAACTTTTTTTTTTTTTCACACTTATTAAGAAACTCTAAATTTTATCAAAACAAACAATTGAATTCCCTAAATTACGCTTGTGATGATGAAAATAAAAACAAACTTAATAAATACCACTATAAGAAAAGCCTCATTTACAAACGGATTTTAAAATAACTTACTGGCGGAATTTTCCCTCAATAAATTATTGAGGGAAAATTCCGCCACTAAAACATACATTTCTGCCAGTACATTTATCAGAATTTTTAAAAAATAAAATAATACATAGTGGAGGAATATTCCGCCACTAAATGAATGGACGAAATTCAATGGCACACTTAGTGGCGGAAATTTCCGCCAGTAAATTAAAAAGCTGACATATAATACTTTTTGGCGGAAATATTCCGCCAGTAAATATTCCTGCACAAAAAAAAAAATCAAACAAAAGAAAAACTTTTTCTTTCTCACGCATATCTTCTTCATTCACTCACCTTTTCCCTATTTTTTCTTCACCCACCTCATATCTTCTTCATTCACTCACCTCACAACTTATTTTATATTTTTGAACTGCAAAAAAATTATTTATAAACGCAAGATGTGCTTTACTGTCCATGAAAAACCCAACAACTAAGAAAACAAGAAGCTGCAACATAACACCAACAACACAGGCAGCAAAAAAAGCAAAACTAAAGAGCACAATCGCCCCAAATAAAATTCAACAGCAGAGGGTGAGAAATTCTTCTAAGGTAGGTAAATAGGCATGCTTCAAAACCTTAAAATTTCAATTTTTTCTTCATGGGTTGTTCTATTTTTGATTCAAACAATATTTTTACTACACTATTGTTGTTTTGTTCTTTCTATTTTTCTTTAATGTTTTTGTTTTTGAGTTTTGTAGAAAGATTCATGGAAAAATTCTAACACCAGCATATGGGTTTGTAAGGAACCTTTACTCCATCCATGGAAGTGAAAGTGAATTTGTGGAGGAAAAAACTATTTTACCCATTTTTTCTTTCGCCATACGTATGTGTTGAGAAAGTGTGAACTATGCCTAAATGAATGGACGAAAATCTAAAAAACTGGTGGATCTTACTTCATCTTCTTCATCCCTTCTGCAGATCTAGAATAAATAAAAAAAGAAAAAAGAAAAAGAAAATCTAAAAAATGGTGAGAGAAACGAAAATAATAATAAAATAATAACAATACACTTACTGACGGAATTTTCGGCCACTAAGTTTGAAATTCTAACACACTTACTGGCGGAATTTTCCGCCACTAACTATGCAGATTCTTTCCTTTAACTTTTTGGCGAATTTACTGGCGGAAATTTCCGCCACTACATTTACTGGCGATTGATTTACTGGCAGACTGATTCCGCCAGTAAATTTGAACATACTGGCGGAAATTTCCACTTATTGAGGTAATTTTGCCGCCACTAAAACAAGTTTTTCTTGTAGTGTACTGCTCCTAAAGATGAAAGCTAAAAATCTAAAACCTGGCACAATTACAAATGGTATAAGTTCCATGTAGGACTATCACCACAACACAACTTTAACTAAATGAAAAGATCAATATTGGAAACCCAAGAGTTTATTTTTAATTTTGTTTAGCAAAGCTAGTGAATTATGATCAAAGATAAATATGTAACTTTAGGATTAAAAAGATGGTCTTTTGCTTATATTTAGACCATCAAAAAAAGTTTTTTTTTTACTTATATTATGAGACAGAAAAAGTACACTTTTATTCTATCACGTTCATCTTTATTTATGTTATCTTGATCTCTTTTTCTTTTCTTTTTTTACCAATATGTCTATCTCTTTTAAACGAACATAGAAGAGTACTAAATGAATAAAGAAAACCCAAATTCGGAATAAGGCCAATTTGGTGGTTTATATATTCCCAAAAAATTGAACTATTTGTTTCCTCCGTATCCCTCCACATTTTCCCTCGCACAAAACTAGAAGGAAAAAAAAAATGAACCCTAGAAAGCATGGATATACGTGTTCTTGCAATCCATCTCGTTAGTTCTAAGGGCAGTGTTCCAATTATCCACCTCCCGTGCAATCAGAACTTACGGCTCAATTGCAAAGGTATTTCTTTCTCGTTATCCTGTCTCAAACTTAAAATTGATTACTCAATTATTTTCCCAAATCACGATTTTCCAATTGCAATAGAAACCAATTCGTTTAGGATTGAAACTCGAAAACGCTGTGTAGAATTTCACAGTTGTTTACTGTTCTGTTACAATGTAAAAGTATATAGTTACATACTACTTTTTTTGAATGCTTTTTAGGTACTTACGGACTCTACTGAATAATGTCTAAATCGGTGGACGGGGTAACAATGATTCCGCCCGAGAAGAGAGCAAGGCATGATAATGAAGATAGTCTCAGTGAGTTACCCGATTGCGTTCTTCTTCATATTTTGTCATTTTTGAATTCCAAATACGCCGTTCAAACTTGTGTTTTGTCAACAAGATGGAGGTATCTTTGGAAACGTATTCCAACCCTTATATTGCATTCCTCTAAATTTTCCACTGTGAAGCGTTTTGCCACATTTGTGACTCGGATTTTGACTCGTCGGGATAGCTCGGTCACACTGCATGCTCTGGACCTTCAGCGCATGGGCATTATTGAGACTAAGCTCCTCAAAGTGATTTTAAACTATGTATGTTCCCATAATACTCACATCCAGCGATTAGGAATCGATTTCACTGCTGATAGTTGTCCCATTATGAGCTGTGTTTCTAAATGTCGGGCTCTTACATCTCTTAAGCTTTCAATTCACCCTACATGCTATATGACAGAATCGTTATTTCCAGAATCTTTGAATTTGCCTTTATTGACCAGCTTAGACCTAACACATTTCACCTTTTGCGGCGGTGAAAACGGCTGTGCTGAGCCCTTTTCCGCCTTTACCAAGTTGAACAGTCTGGTCATTTCTAATTGTAAGGTAAAGGATGCTCAAATCCTCAGCATATCAAGTGAGACACTTGTCGATTTAATTATGCATAGCTTTTCGTTCAAATTTCCCAAGACCAAGCTATCTACTCCAAGTCTTTGTACCTTTACTTTTACTGGTAGACCTGTTCAGAAAATATGTGGAAACGGACTTTCGTCTGTTAGACAAGTAAATATTGATGCAAAAGATTTTCCAGCTTTGATGGAGTATGCTTTGGTTCTGTTAACCTGGCTTCAAGAACTTGTCAGAGTAGAATCATTGATAGTCACTTCAACTACTCTTCAGGTACCTTGTCGTGTTTTCAATCTTTATTTTCACTTTATTCTCAAGATTCATTTTTTATCTTTTTATTTTAAAATTTTGTTAAAATTCAATTGACTTGCATAAAACTGATCCAAATTCACCCTTATTCATTGTTGCTTAGGTTCTCTCCTTAGTTCCTGATTTATTGGAGGTTAAGTTCACTACTTTGTGTAACTTGAAGTCATTGGAAGTAGAACTGATACCATTTCATTATGATTCATTATTATATATGGAAAAGGCCGTGTTAAAGAAAGTGGCTGCCAAGTCTCGCAAAGAAGCTGCTAAGTTAAGAAAGGCATTTAAAGCAGGTTTGAGACCATCTCCCATACCTGATGGAATAGTTGACTTCTTGCTACAAAACTCACCATCAGCAAAAGTTAACATCACAACAGCTCACCCGAGTTCGTTTAATCTTAATCAGGTAGTTACTTAAAAACCATAAGCGAGCTGAGTGTGGTTACTTAAAAACCATAAGCTTTGATAATTTCAAATGAAACAACTATAAGAAGAGTTTGTGATTGGGTGTTACTAAACAGGTTGAAGAATCTGTAAAGGGCGTGAAGAACATCAGCTATTGTTCTCAATTTGCCGCGCATGCCTCCCCTGCCTCCGCTGCTGAGTCTACTTCTGCTGCTGTACCTGCCTCTACTGCAAAGGTAATATTCATTCCTCACATGCATTTTAATGGTTCCCCTTTGAGTTTTTGTTACTAAATTTCTGGGTTCCATTTGTTGTTTGCACGTGAAGATTTCACATTTCCATTTTTGTGATATTTTAGAATGAGATAGCATATTAGATTATTGTCGGAATCCTTGTCTGCAATTTACTCAAGTATAAATTGTTCAAGAATGGTGACAGAGACATATATAATGAAATCTTCATGTGTCCTTCAATTGCACCCTGCTCCTTTTTACCGCTTGCTTTCTATTTTATTGTCTTAGCTGGAAGTTAAGACGCATGACATTGAAATGGTAATTGCTTAAGTAACTATCTAGAAACATTTATTTGTCGTTAACTATCACATATTACTGAGGGAGGAATGGTGTGACTATATATATGCTTATACTGGTACATTGTGCTGATATTGATAGGAATCTTTTGTTATCTGTTGGTTTTATAATAAACATTTATATTGCTATTCATCATATTAAGATTCACCATTGATGAATCTCAAAGAAACTTCAGATATTGAGAGAGAGAGAAAGGAGAAAGTAGTTGTAACTGATTTTGTAACTGCTTTGATTAATTGAACAATATGAGATATACAAGTACTTATAGTCCTTAGACTAGAGAGTACAGCTGGCACATGAAGCCGCCACCTGTACATCATTAGTGAAGATTAACTAAAGCCTAATCTCTTTCTTAAGCTAACTAATCTATTCTCTAATAGTCCCCCTTCAAACTGAGGGAGTCACACACTCTCAGTTTGTCTCTGAGTTGAAGAAACCTTGCAGTGGACAGAGGCTTGGTGAGTATGTTAGCCCATTGATCCTGTGCAGGTACATGAGAGACAATTAAACTCTTGTTAATAACTTTTTCCCTTACAAAGAAGATGTCCAGTTCCATATGTTTTGTTCTTGAGTGGAGAACTGGATTGTGAGCCAGGGACACTGCACTTAGGTTATCACAGAATACTTGAGGCACTTTAATAGGTATTCTTAGTTCTTTTAGTAAAGACTGCATCCATAAAATCTCAGCAGAGACTTGTGCTAAGCTTCTGTACTCTGCTTCTGCACTTGATCTGGCTACGAGCGTTTGTTTCTTTGCCCACCATGAGACCAAATTAGGACCTAGATATATGCAGGCACCTGAGGTGCTTCTCCTGTCATCTGGGTCTGATGCCCAATCAGCATCACAAAAACCTGTTAGGGACATAGGAGCAACTGTAATGGCAGGACTGATAGCTAAGCCCTGGTGTAGAGTGCCCTTGAGATACCGTAGTATCCTTTTAACTGCTTTCCAATGTTCTTCAAGAGGGGAAGAGAGAAACTGACACACCTTGTTGACAGAGTAGGAGATTTCTGGCCTAGTAATGGTTGCATACTGTAGTGCTCCTACTATGGACCTGAAGAAAGTGGGATCAGACACAATATTAGAACCAAATTTTGAGAGTTTAGTACTGGATGCCATGGGAGAGGCCATTCCTTTTGCATCTGCCATATTAGCCTTTGTGAGTAAGTCTCTAATATACTTGGTCTGAGATAATAGAAGAGAACCAGAGTTAGAGTGGTGAACTTCTATACCAAGAAAATAATCAAGCTTGCCCAAATCCTTGAGAGAGAATTCTGAATTTAAATTTTGAATCAATTGTTGAATGAGATTTATAGAGCTCCCAGTGATGATTATATCATCAACATAGACCAACAAAAAAATAGTGTGTTGACCAGTATGAAGGGTAAATAGAGAAGGATCACACTTGCTAGGGACAAATTTTAGTCTCACCAAAGCAGACCTTAACCTTTCAAACCATGCCCTGGGGGCCTGTTTCAGTCCATATAGAGCTCTTTGTAATTTGCAAACAAGAGTCTTGTCAGTAGATTCAAATCCAGGGGGTTGTACCATGTAGACCTCTTCATCTAAAACCCCATTGAGAAAAGCATTGTTGATATCAAGTTGTTGAATTGGCCATTTGTTAGTAACTGCTATAGTTAAAACTGTTCTCACAGTGACAGGCTTAACCACAGGGGAGAATGTTTCAGTATAATCAAAACCAAGTTGTTGATGAAAGCCCTTAGCAACTAGCCTTGCTTTATACTTATTAATGGACCCATCAGGATTCTGCTTGAGTCTAAACACCCACTTGCAGCCAATGGCTTGTCTATTAGCTGGTAATGGAACTAGAGACCATGTGTTATTGGACATGAGTGCCCCATACTCAGACTGCATAGCTTTCAGCCAGTCAGGGTGTTGCATAGCCTGTTTGTAACTTGTTGGTTCAACATGAGTCAGAAGCAAAGTAGGGTGCAGTCTAGGTTGAACAATACCAAGTTTTCCTCTAGTAGACATAGAATGAGTGTTTTGGGGATGAATCCTATGAGGAACAATGGGTGGCTCTTGTAAAGAGACAGAGGAGGCAGTGGAGGTGGGTGACACAGATGAGGTGTCAGTGGATGGAGGAGGAACTATAGTGATGGGGGAGGGACTCAAAACAGGAGCAGCACTGTGACTGCTAGCATGAGTAGGAGGAGTAGAGTGAGAGACAGAGTTGCTAAGTTGAGGGAGTGAAGGAGAGTGAGGCACAAAGTTAGGCAAACTATTGCTGGTAGTAGGTGAAGGAGAAGGATTGTCATGTATATGGGTGGGTAGAGAGAGGAAAATGGATAGTGTAGGATCATCATGAGATATGACAGATGGGATAGGAGCAGATGGAAACAAGTCATTATAGGGAAACCTTGACTCATTAAAGACAACATCTTTTGAAATAAACACTCCCAGTAGAATCCAGACATTTATACCCTTTATGAACAGGAGAATAACCAAGGAAAATACATTCCCTAGAGTGGAAGTCCAGTTTTTGTGTATTGTATGGTCTAAGAAATGGAAAACAAGCACATCCAAATGTTTTTAGAAATTTGTAATCAGGGAATTTGAAGTTTAGAAGGAAAAATGGGGATTTGTTTTCTAATGTGGGAGAGGGTAATCTGTTAATGAGATAAGTGGCTGTGAGAAATGCATGATCCCAAAAATGAAGAGGAAGTTTAGCATGAGCCAAAAGAGTTAGACCAGTTTCAACAATGTGCCTATGTTTCTTTTCAACTGAGCCATTTTGATGGTGAGTGTGTGGACAGGTTAGCCTATGAGTAATGCCAAGAGGTGTTAAGAACTGGGTGAAAGGACGAAATTCACCACCACCATCAGTTTGAACAGATTTAATTGGTAAGTTATACTGTAGTTCAACCATAGATTTGAAGTTTTTAAATGTTAACAGGGTGTGAGATTTTAGTTTTAAAGGAAAGATCCAAGTAAAACGTGTGTAAGCATCAACACAAGTCAGAAAGTAAGAATAACCATCAAATGATTCAACAGGGGCAGGGCCCCATAGGTCACAGAAAACAAGTTCAAAAGGTTTAGAGTAAGTAGCAGTAGAGGAGACTGAAGGGAGTCTATGAACTTTCCCTAAGCAACATGCTGAACAAAAGTCAGAAAAAGTTTTATTAGGTAATTTTTGATTACATAGCTTTAGGATGTATTTGAGAACCTCATGGTGAGGATGCCCAAGCCTACTATGCCATATTTTGTACAATGAAGGAACTTGAATTGAACTACTATGGCTACTGCCACTACTGATTGAAGTGTGAACACTTTCAACATTATTACATTGAGAAAAAACAGAAAACTAGGAGTAGATGCTAAGCAAGCATCATTATTTGCTTGAACTACAGAATGACCAACAGATTTTTGAGAAGAAGCTGAAGCTTCAGAGTTGTGTTGAAAGGGAGAATCAAATTGGTAAAGACCATCATCTCCAAGGTGTCCTCTTAGAAGTATCTTAGAAGAACCCTGAGATTTAACATAACACGCATTAGAGTGGAATTCAAAATACACATTGTTATCCTTAGCAAATTGACTAACACTAACTAGATTCTTAGTTATAGAGGGAACATGTAAAAGATTATTGAGCTTAAAGGAATTGAAAGGACAAAGAGGAGAAGAGAAAGTCATTGAACCAACAGAGGTGATAGGCAAACCTTGACCATTTCCAATGTGGACTTGATCAGTACCAGATAAAGAAACAGCATCCATGAGATCAGTAGCATCTGGAGTAACATGATGTGTAGCTCCAGAGTCAGGGTACCAGCCATTGTGGAAGGAACTTGATGCAGTAGATTCATTTCCAGTCAGATAAGCTTGAGGTGTTTGAGGCCTTGGATTACCAAATTGTGAAGGAAAGGTAGGTCTGGCTTGAAAGGTAGGTTGAGAGGCATGAGGCATGTTCTGCATCCAGACATTAGATGGTGCTCCATAACCAATAGGTGCACCATAACCACCATAACCATAAGGACCAGGACCATCAAACCTGTAGTGACAGTAGCTTGCATCATGACCAGGTTTATAGCAAATTTGGCATTGAATGAGGCCTCTACCAGTGCCACGACCACCTCTACCTCTAAAACCTCTAGAACCTCTAAAACCTCTGCCTCTATTAAATCTTCCACCATTAGTCATGTTCTGGTACTGACTCTGAGGATTACCAGCAAGGTTTTGTGAAAGATTTGGGTTCATATCTGAGTAAAGACCAAATTGTGATTGTGAGGCTTGAGATTTGTCATCACCATTAGAGGTTTGAGTCAAATTAATAGCAGCGTGCTCTGTAACTAATGCTTTCTTGAATTTGTCATTACGAGCTTCTAGTGTTAGCAATTGCGATTCAAGTTCATCCAACGACACAATTTCAGATTGACTATTGACACTAGCAACTATAGGATTGTATTCCTCAGGTAACGCTTCAAGCACGACTTCAATTAGGTCACGGTGAGAAATTGGATCACCAATAGACATGAGCGATTCAGAAATTGACCTAACTCGTGCAATAAACTCAGTAATTGAACGCGTACCTTTCGTAATTGATCTGAGTTCCGATCGAAGCTGTCGCGATCGTGTTCGCATCTGCGTATGGCAGTAACTATGAACCTCCTCCCAAACTTGCCATGAATGACGAAGACGAACAAATCGCGAGAGCAACGAAGACGAAATCGTGGACAAGATCCACGTGCAAAGCAACGAATCTTGCTCTTCCCAATCAGTGTACAGTGGATTTTCAGATCCAGATTCACGATCAGCTTCGTTGAGGTAAACAGGAGGAATTTGCGGTGAAACGACGTATTTCACCATTTTTGTACCACGAAGAACACCTTCAACTTGCTGCTTCCATTGAAGATAGTTCGAATCATCAAGTTTGACAGAAACGACGTGTTTGAACGTCTTTGAAGCTGCAGCAGTTACGCGTGTAGCTTCAGTGTGCGTAGGCGTAGCGGAAGAAGTAGGTGAAGCCATGGTCCAAGATCGGAGAAAAGAAGCTCAAGATACCATATTAAGATTCACCATTGATGAATCTCAAAGAAACTTCAGATATTGAGAGAGAGAGAAAGGAGAAAGTTGTTGTAACTGTTTTGATTAATTGAACAATATGAGATATACAAGTACTTATAGTCCTTAGACTAGAGAGTACAGCTGGCACATGAAGCCGCCACCTGTACATCATTAGTGAAGATTAACTAAAGCCTAATCTCTTTCTTAAGCTAACTAATCTATTCTCTAATACATCATGTTTATTAATAGCACTTTTTATGAAGTGAACTGTCTAAATTGATATAAGATACGATTTGCTCCATTATCATGGCTGCCTCCAGGTTGTGTCTCATTAAATGTGTTGCACTGGTCTAACTATAGTGCTTGTTTTTAAGATAGATGACAACTAATGTTGAGGAGCTGGGTGAGTATATGCTTGTACTGATACGTTGTACTAATATTGATTGGAATCTATTGCTTATTGTTGTTATAATAAACATTACATCATTATTAATTTTGTTGATTAATAGCACTTTTTATACATTGAACTAAATTGACAAAGGATGTGATTTTCTTGTTGGTGTTGTTATAATGGGTCTCGCTAACGAGTGTCAACGGGGCACTCTTTAAGGATTCTAATTACATAAACTATTTTTTGAAAAAGTTAAACATTTCAATTTCCAATACATTGAGTTTACACCTTTTCGTAAAATTTTCATAAAAACATACTATTTAAAATCCTTAACGAGTGTCCCAGGGCACTCGTTAGTATTTTCCAATAAACATTACATTGTTGATGTCCTACGAAACACAAAGCACTCCTTGTTTCAAAAGGGGAAGACACGGGTTATTCACTTTTTATCGGAATATAGGATATGATTGTTGTACTATCATGGCTGCCTCCAGGTTTTGTCCTATTACATTTGTTGTATTGTGCTAGTTGTAATCTTTTTTTTTTCTTCATGATAGATGACAACTAATGTTGACAACTTTGACTCAACACTTTGGCCTGACTTGGTAACTAAAGCTTTCATTGACATTATGGTTGATGAAGTTACAAAAGGAAATATGCCAAATGGCATGTTTCATACAGGAACATGGACCTCAATGACTACTAGGTTGAATTCCATAACTAATTGCTCCTATAAAAAGGAACAACTGTAGGAAAAAATGCAGAGGCTACGAGCCATGTTTCATGAGTTCCATTCACTTTTACAAAACACTGGATTTTGGTGGAATGCAGAAACCAACACTGTTACTGCTAGTGAAGAGGTCTGGCAAAATTATCTTAAGGTATGGTTTAATTTTTGTAGGTTTTGTTAGTGGATTTACATTGATTTTATATGTTAATATTGCTATGTATTGACGACATGCTTATATTTTTTTAGACACATGACAAAGCATCTCAATTTCAAAAGAAAGGGTGCGACAATTATAAGTTGTTGGAAATCATATTCAACAAAAATAATGAAACTGAAGTATTTCATCATTCATATACCCAAGACCCACTAAATACTGATAAAGAAAATGAGCTTGCTAATCAATACACTAACAATGGGAGTGGCAATGATGTACTTTTTGATAATGATAGTTCAAACAATAATATACAAGAGGTGGAGTGCATGACGTGCAGTGGGAAGCAAAAAAATCATCTAAAAGATCATACATCCAGGAAAGAGTCTACATCACGTCAGATGGGAGATGCACTTGCAGCACGGGCTCAAGCATGTGGTAAGATTGTGGAAGCTAGTTCTTCACATGTAACAGGAGATTGTTCTCTTACTAAGTGTGTGATTGCTCTTGAAGAGATAAGAGACATTTCAGATGACATCATTGGGAAAGCCTTGGAAAAGTTTAAGGATCCTGATTGGAGGGAAATGTTTATCGCCATGTCAAATGATAGGAGACGTGGATGGCTATTTAGACTTTAAGGATAATTCTTTACTTGCATGTTTACAAATCGGATACTCTGCTAACTGTGTGCTTGTCTTAATGATTCATTTAGTTGCTGCTGAACTTATTTATTGGATGACTTGGATTTTTGGTATAGATTTGTTTTCTGATCCTGATAATTCAAGGTTTTCTGTAATACATATTGTACTAAACTGTACATTTTGTTTATATGAGTGAAAATATGAAGTGAAATTTCACTTTCTTTCCATTAAATTCTCTCCATCTTACAACACATAAAATTCCTCTCATCGCATCCCCTTGGTTAAAACAATCAGATCCTTTACTTAAGCTTTGAAATCTACATTGATGATAAAATATCACTTTCTATGACATTCTTGGTAAACAATCTGATTGTGCAGTTTCAATACTTTAAAGGTGAAGTAAAGATATCAATCACAAAGAAAGAGAAGAAGGGGGTTTGAATTGTGACCTTTTAAAAACATTAATTTGATAGATACTTGAGAATAAGAATTAAAGTAATTTTATTTGTTGAGTTTTGAAAACATTTAAGTATCGAAACTTGGCAAAAATTGTGGTCTTAAGTCTTAACTATCAAAATAAAGAGATAAGGGATAAAGTAGATTAAGACAGTGATCTATCCCAGTTCATCAAATGTGGATTAGTTCAGTCCTCGTAACTTTGTGAAATTTTCATTATGATGTTTGAGAGAGCTTCTCAAATATATAACCTCTCAATTCTTTTGGTCACTCGACCTTTTACAAAAGTTTTAGACAATCTCTTCGGACTTACAATCCACACACTCAATCCTTTTTCATAACCCAAAGAAGTCAGGTGATGTTCTTACAACCAACTGAATGAGTGTATCTTGATTCTTGAGACTTGGCTAAAATGAGAATATGATTTTGGTTTAGTAGTCCAGGGGCTAGATTCATATATTTATAAGTGTGGAGAAGTGAGGAGTTCAGAGTTAGCCTTTAATAATATTCTTAGTAGCTATCAATTGAACTATCCTAACATGACAAGTTTCATCGCTTTAACATAAACTGAAGGCCCAAAAATGTCAAATAGTAGAAAATGACTGATTGAAAAAAGTTATATGTTAAGTTAAATAGTTATCCAGCTCTTTTCTACCAACAGTGTTGAGATAAATCACTGAGATCAAACCAAAGTTGAGATAAACCACCAAATATAACAAATAGTTGCAACTTAAAGCACACGAGACAAGAGACTATATATAATTAAAAATATTAATAGTCAAAGTTATACATTGATAAATATGAAGTGGTCAAAAGGCAACAATTATTAATAGGATCTTTAATTTTAGTGTAAATTGTTGAAGTTGTTTGGAGCCCACATTGTTCAGATTTCTATGTTATTAAATGTATAAATGTGTTTGGGCACCGCCTCATCCTTTGAGCTAGCTTGTTGGACCGAAAGGAGGGAGTCTCATTTGGTTGGATCATCACATTGGACATTGAACAACCATACAAGTGACTTTCGCACTACGCTTTCACCCAAAACCTTAAGACATTATGTTTGTGGGTCATATATCCTCTCACTTATAAAGTGTTCAACAATGTTCAGCCTCAACTCTTTCAACTAATGTGAGACTTAACTCACACTTGATAAATCTCAACACCTCCCCTCAAGTATGAGTTTTTCCGTGTCCACGATCCGTCATCACTCGCTTATTGCTCCCCCTGAATCGGACTCTGATATCATTGTTGAGCCGTAAGGGGAGCCTCACTGGATTGGGTAGATACATTGAACATCGAGCAACCACACAAGTGACTTTGACACTACACTTTCACCCAAAACTTTAAGCATCTTTCTCAATTTGGCCCTTTAGTCTAACTTATATCAAAATAGTCTATAATATTTTTAATTTCTGTCTTCATCCAACTTATATCAAAATAGTCTATAATAATTTTAATTTATCGTCGAACTAGTCTATATCTTTTAAAAAAATATTAAATGATCATAATTTTAAGTTGACCATTGACTACGTAGCCCTTGAATTGTGTGACGTTGTTATCCACGAGACACCTGACACTCCACGTCAGTGTTGTGCCAGAAAACATATGTAACCAAAGCATATGCAAAATTAATTTTATATATTGAAAGAGTCAGAAATCTATTTCAAGAGTAAAGATCATGTCCATTTGTCCCGTGAGCTTAGCTCAGTTGGTAGGATATTGCATTATATATGCAGCGGGTCGGGGTTCGAACCCCGGTCATCTCACATATCTACTTTAAGAATGAAATTTCTAGCCACTAGACTACTTGATATAAAAAAAATCGTCTCCATTTTCTATGATTTCCATTTCTTCCATTACCAAAGTTGTTTTGATATCTTGGGGGTAGAGATTTTGACTCATTTAATGTCTCAGTTTTGTATTTATATTTCCAAAACTATATAATATTGAAGGAAATGGAAAGGATCCCATTTTTTAAGAAAAGAAGATAAAAATAAATAGATTTGTTGGAATGATTTGTTGTCCATTTAAGAAAAAAGATAAAAACAAATAGAGTTTACCAAAAAAAATAAAGGTTTAAATGCCGTTTTGGTCCTCCAAGTTTTACAATTGTTTGATTTTGACCCCCAAAATTTCAATTGCTTGATTTTAACCCCCTAAGTTTCATAGATGCTCAGTTTTAGCCCCCAAGTTTCAATTGCTCGATTTTGGCCCCCAAATTTATTCCTTTTTGCATTTGGCAGCCCTCCGTTGACTTTTTTGATTAAAAAATGGTTATGTGGCATTATTAAAATTAAATAAATATTTTAAAAAAAATGTTTTAAAATTTTAAAAAAATTACAACTTGTTTTTTAAAAAATAAATTTTAAAATTGTATTTATTATATGTTATTTATAAAATAATTTTGTTATAATAAAAAGTAAACAAAAAAATTATGAACTATTTTTTAAAAACTTTGTAAACATTTTTTTAAACAAAAAATATTAAACCTTTTATTAAAAAATAATTTTTAATACATTTTTATAAAAGCAAATATTATTTTATATCATTTTTTATTTTAAAACATATTTTTAATTTCAAAAACATATTCTATTTATTTTTAAAATATATATATATATATATATATATATGAGAGGAGGGATCCGTTGACTCCAGGAGTAAATCTCCTTAAAGTTACTCCGCTTAATAACTCGATATCGGCATTATATTTCTTCAATCCAACCGTCGAATTCAAAGATCTCATTGAGTAGATCAACTCCACAAATTTTTATAAAAATTCAAAAAATGTAATTATATATTCATACTATTGAAATTCAACGGTTTTTTTTAAAAGTTTGTTGTACGTTCAATTGAAGTTATCAGAAAAAGTATCAAACGATTTTGAATTTTTATAAAAATTTATGGAGTTGATCTACTCAATGAGATCTTTGAATTCGACGGTTGGATTGAAGAAATATAATGCCGATATCGAGTTATTAAGCGGAGTAACTTTAAGGAGACTTACTCCTGGAGTCAACGGATCCATCCTCATATATATATATATATATATATATATATATATATATATATATATATATATATATATTAAAATCCACATAAGTAATTTTTAGAAAAAAAAAGTCAACTGGGGCTAGTAAATGCAAAAAGAGATAAATTTGTGTGGCCAAATCGAACAATTGAAACTTTGGGGACTAAAGTCGAGCAATTATTAAACTTAGGGGATTAAAATTAAACAATTGAAACTTAGGGGATTAAAATCAAGCAATTGTTAAATTTGAAGTTCAAAATTGCATTTAAATCAAAAATAAAACCAAATAGAAGCCAATTTGGTGGTTTATTCCCAAAAAATTGAATTGAACTATTTGTTTCCTCCGTATCCCTCCACATTTTCCCTCGCACAAAGCTAGAAAAAATGAACCCTAGAAAGCATCGGTATACGTGTTCTTGCAATCCATTTCGTGAGTTCTAAGGGCAGTGTTCCAATCCACCTCCCGTGCAATCAGAACTTACAGCTCAATTGCTAAGGTATTTCTTTTTCTTTTCCCCCCTAAATCGTTATCCTGCCTCAAACTTAAAATTAATTACTCAATTATTTTCCCAAATCACGATTTTCCCATTGCAATAGAAACCAATTCGTTTGGGCTTGAAACTCGAAAGTGCGGTGTAGAATTTCACAGTTGCTTATTGTTTTGTTATAATGTAAAATATATAATTATATACTACTTTTTTTTTAATGCTTTTTTAGGTACTTACGGACTTTACTGAATAATGTCTAAATCAGTGAATGAGGTAATAATGATTCCGCCTGAGAATAGAGCAAGGCATGATAATGAAGATAGTCTCTGTGACTTACCCGATTGTGTTCTCCTTCACATTTTGTCATTTTTGAATTCCAAACAGGCGGTTCAAACTTGCGTTTTGTCAACAAGATGGAAGTATCTCTGGAAACGTATTCCAACCCTTATATTGCATTCCTCAAAATTTTCCACTATGAAGCGTTTTGCCACATTCGTGACTCGGATTTTGACTCGTCGTGATAGCTCAATCGCACTGCTTGCTTTGGACCTTCAGCGCAGGGGCATTATTGAGACTAAGCTCCTCAAAATGATTTTAAATTATGTTTGTTCCCATAATAACCACATCCAGCAATTAGGAATTGATTTCACTGCTGATAGTTGTCCCATTCTGAGCTGCGTTTCTAAATGTCGGGCACTTACATCTCTTAAGCTTTCAATTTATCCTAGATGCTCAATAACAGAAACATTATTTCCGGAATCTTTGAATTTTCCTTTATTGACCAGCTTAGACCTAACACATTTCACCTTTTGCGGCGGTGAAAATGGTTGTGCTGAGCCCTTTTCCACCTTTACCAAGTTGAATACTCAAATCCTCAACATATCAAATGAGACACTTGTCGATTTAACTATGCATAGCTATTTGTCCAAATTTCCCAAAACCAAGCTATCTACTCCAAGTCTTTGTACCTTTACTTTTACTGGTGGACTTGTTCAGACAATATGTGGAAACGGACTTTCTTCTGTTAGACAAGTAAATATTGATGCACAAGATTTTGCAGCTTCGGTGGAGTATGCTTTGGCTCTATTAACCTGGCTTCTAGACCTTGTCAAAGTAGAATCATTGATAGTCACTTCAACTACTCTTCAAGTACCTTGTCGTGTTTTCAAGCTTTATTTTCACTTTATTCTTAATATACATTTTTTATCTTTTAATTTTAAAATTTTGTTATAATTCAATTGACTTGCATAACACTGATCCAAAATCACCCTTATTCATTGTTGCTTAGGTTCTCTCCTTAGTTCCTGATTTATTGGAGGTTAAGTTCACTACTTTGTGTAACTTGAAGTCATTGGAAGTAGAACTGGAACCACTTCATTATGGATCATTATATGTATATATGGAAAAGGCCATGTTAAAGAAAGCGGCTGCCAAGTCTCGCAAAGAAGCTGCTAAGTTAAGAAAGGCATTTAAAGCAGGTTTGAAACCACCTCTCATACCTGATGGAATAGTTGTCATCTTGCTACAAAACTCACCATCAGCAAAAGTTAACATCACAACAGCTCGCCCGAGTTCGTTTAATCTTAAGCAGGTAGTTATTTAAAACCCATAAGTGAGCTGAGTGTGGTTTTTTATTTTGAGAATCTGAGCTTTGATAATTTCAAATGAAACAACTATAAGAAGAGTTTGTGATTGGGTGTTACTAAATAGGTTGAAGAATATGTAAAGGGTGTGAACAACATCAGCTATTGTTCTCAATTTGCCGGACATGCCTCCTCTGCCGCCCCTGCCTCTGCTGCTGAGTCTGCTTCTGCCGCCGCACCTGCCTCTGCTGCAAAGGTGATATTCATTCCTCGCATGCATTTTGATAGATCCCCTTTGAGTTTTTGTTACTAAGTTTCTGGGTGCCATTTGTTGTTTGCACGTGAAGATTTCAGATTTCCATTTTTGTGATATTTTAGAATGAGATAGCATATTCAATTATTGTCGGAACCCTTGTCTGCAATTTACTCAAGTAGAAATTGTTCAACATGGTGACAGAGACATATATAATGAAATCTTCATGTGTCCTTCAATTGCACCCTGCTCCTTTTTACCACTTCCTTTCTATTTTATTGTCTTAGCTGGAAGTTAAGAATTAAAGGACTGGAAGTTAAGACGCATGACATTGGAATGGTAATTGCTTAGGTAACTATCTAGAAACATTTATTTGTTGTTAAATATCACATATTGCTTAGGGAGGAACGGTGTGACTATATGCTTATACTGGTACATTGTGCTGATATTGATATATGATAAGAATCTTTTGTTATCTGTTGGTTTTATAATAAACATTCATATTGCTATTCATCATGCTTATTAATAGGAATTTTTGTGAAGTGAACTGTCTAAATTGATATAGGACATGATTTCCTCCATTATCATGGCTGCCTCCAGGTTGTGTCTCATTAAATTTGTTGCACTGCTCTAATTAATTATAGTGCTTGTTTCTAAGATAGATGACAACTAATGTTGAGGAGCAGGGTGAGTATATGCTTGTACTGATACATTGTACTAATATGGATTGGAATCTACTGTTTATTGTTGTTATAATAAACATTACATTGTTGATGTCCTACAAAAGAACACAAAGCACTCCTTGTTTCAAAAGGGGAAGACACGGGTTATTCACTTTTCATCAGAATATAGGATATGATTTGTTGTACTATCATGGCTGCCTCCAGGTTTTGTCCTATTACATTTGTTGTATTGTTCTAGTTGTAATCCTTTTTTTTTCTTCATGATAGATGACAACTAATGTTGACAACATTGACTCAACACTTTGGCCTGACTTGGTAACTAAAGCTTTCATTGACATTATGGTTGATGAAATTACAAAAGGAAATATGCCAAATGGCATGTTTCATACAGGAACATGGACCTCAATGACTACTAGGTTGAATTCCATAACTAATTGCTCCTATAAAAAGGAACAACTACAGGAAAAAATGCATAGGCTACGAGCCATGTTTCACGAGTTCTACTCACTATTGGAAAACACTGGATTTGGGTGGAATGAAGAAACAAACACTGTTACTGCTAGTGAAGAGGTCTGGCAAAATTATCTTAAGGTATGGTTTAATTTTCATAGGTTTCGTTAGTAGATTTACATTAATTTTATGTTAATGTATTGACAATATGCTTATATTATTTTAGACACATGACAAAGCATCTCAATTTCAAAAGAAAGGGTGCGGCCATTATAAGTTGTTGGAAATCATATTCAACAAAAATAAAGAAACTGAAGGATTTTATCATTCATCTACCCAAGATCCACCAAATATCAATAAAGAAAATGAGCTTGATAATCAACACGGTAACAATGGGAGTGGCAATTATGTATGTTTTGATAATGATAGTTCAAACAATGATATACAAGAGGTGGAGTGCATGATGTTGGATTATTTCTCGCAAGTGCACGAACTATCAAGTTATAGTATTTAAAGGGGATATCGAACCACAAGGATTGTGGTAATCAACTACACTAGGCAATTAATGCTAAATTCCATATTTGTAACATATATTGGGGGGAGATTTTGTTGTATTAAATTCGCTAAAAAGACTTAGAAAACAAGTTGTGAAGCGATTGGATTCCTTCGGTGCATATCAATGTAATTAGCTTGGTGAATTGAATTTCGTATTAATGAATGACACAATTAATTTCAAGATGAATATAACACCCCATATCAATTTATCTAGAATATCAATAGGAGTGCACATAAATGGATCGGGACACAATAAAATTTCATTACATAAAGATTCGATACATAATTGGATTATAAAAATCCATCAAATAATACATACTGAGCTAACTACTCCACCAACATAACTGAATCTTATACTAAAGATAAGATTAACTTGTTGTCAGCTCCTCAATCTGATCCATGTATCCCGAATCTTTACGCTTCAGCTCCGCGACAATGCGAACCTGTAATCTGAAAGGATGAAGAATGGGGGGGGGGGGGGGGGGTGAGACTACTAAGCCTCGTGAGTTCTACTACCCTCCTAATGGTGACTACACCAAGGGGAAACCTATAATCAGTCCTCACGCATACTCAAGCGCATCACATGTATTTATATATATATATAAACAATAATAAAGTGTAACACAAATATTATCTGAGTTCATTTTAGCTATGCAAGGACACTTTGAGGTGAGCCGGTCTCAGAGAGCCTTACGCTTTTCCGCACCAATCTTCGTGGACATAAGCACTATGGTACGGAATAACTATGGCATCACAATCAATATTATTAATATCTTATCGCTTTGGATTCCTCGAATCCCTTTGGTGGTGTCAAGCAACCACACATAACTATGGATTCCTCGAATCCCTTTGGTGGTGCCCAAGCAGCCACACATAACTATGGACTGATACTACACATAATTCTAATGTGTTAACATAATACCAATATATCCCAATCCCGGGCACTACCCTAGCTACTAGCCTAGGTCATAATCAATCCTATACGTACAACGACATCATAATTATAAGGTATTCGTAATGTTAATGGAAAACAAGACTTAAAAGATGAAAATCCAAAAAGCGTATGGATTTCAAAAGCAGGAAACAAAGGACAAAAATCTGGAAATGCTGGTGACTTGCGCCCCGGCGCGAACCTGCACCCAGATTCTGCCTCTGTGTCTTCTTGCCTGCGCGTAGGCGCGAAACTGCTGCGCGTAGGCGCGAAGACCCGCAGAATCAGTACAAAACAGAGTTTTCTACACTACAATTGCCATTCTTTCAAGCCATTAACATCATGAACTTCCAAATAATTATAAAGGAGAAGAGTTTTGGGAATTAAACCCTCCTCATGCACATTTCAATCCCTAAATCCTATGTTATCATGCATTGTTTAAATTGAGGGGAATTTCTAACTATTCTAAATCCTAAGAACCCACCTGAAATTGACGCTTGAACAACCAACGTCATTTCCAGAATTCGCCGATGCGCATGGTTGCACTTGAAATGCTTCGAATCCGTATCCGTAATTTGCTGCAGAATTCTGCATCAGAGTATCAACTTCATAAATACCTACCGAGCTCATCTCTAGTCGGAAATTCACAAAACCAGAACCATAAGGACCGTAAGTGAGTTAGCTATTCACAGAAACTATCGGAATCACAAACGGAGTTATAGAGAGAGCGCAATTAACCTTTAAACGCAGCACTATCCAAACACATTTCTGCAGAATTCCTGTGTTGAATCCCTAACTTCAAAAATTCGTCCAGACCTCAATTCTTGTCCAAATATTATGAAACTGGTGCCCAATTGACCGGAATTAAGTTAGCTATCCATAGCAAAAAGTGGAATTTCAATCGGAGTTACGAGGAGTGAGAAATTAGCTTTTTATTAAGACTCTGTCCAGAATACGAATTTCACAATTAAATTCCAATTTGCTCCAATGATCAACCCATGGTTTCCTTTATCCTTAAAACTCTCATGCCACATGAAAAACACCGGAAATTGAGCTTTAGATGATTAAGAGAGGCACCAATTTGAAGAGGAAATGAGAAGAGTTTTGAGGAATTTAAACTTACTCTCTATGATGACCATAACCTAAGGAGTGTGGTTCATCATTTGCATGTGTTGATTCAAATGGTTTGGGAATAGAATTTGAGAGATGGAGCTGGAGTTTGTTGTTGCTGTTGAACGAGAGAGAGAGCAAAGAGAAGAGAGTTTTGCTGCCTTGTGATAATTAGGAAATGAAAGCCAAGGATGTAGTGGTTAAGGTTGATGAGTCATGGTTCCTAAGGGACACATGTCTATGCCTAGCCAATCTCTTCTTTTTGGTGACAACATACACACACTAGGTACTAACTATATCTTGTATGCTCAAAATACTAGTGCTAGATCTTAACATGTGGTAGTTTTAAAAAATACCCTTAAGAGTTTATAATACTAATGTAAGAATTGGGGATGTTACAATCTACCCCCTTAAAGAAATTTCGTCCGCGAAATTGAAAATATATCTGAGAAAAGATAAGAATAGTTTTTCATCATCTCGAATTCTAACTCCCACGTGAATTCGCCATTTGGTGATTGAGACCATTCTACTTCCACTATCGGAATTTCCTCGCTCCGAAGAGTCTTAACATCACGGTCCACAATCAGAATAGGATCAGGCAGATAGGTTAAGTCTGGCTTCAAATCTATGCTTTTCAATTTTACTGGCACGAACGGATCTGAAATGAATTTTCTGAGTTGCGATACATGGAATACATTCCATACCGTACTAGGATTGATAACAAATGTGGCTGATATTCCATGGAACCATCGGGTCTAAGAATTTGTTATGGTCCTACATAACATGAACTGAGCTTCTCTGTTCTAAACACTCTGGTTAAAGTTCTTAATTGACTGTGTTTCCCTAGAGACAATCTTAACCTTCAAGGATGCTTCGTCAATCATCGGTTAGTTTCTTACCATCATTCATCTCCAATCCCTTGGAATAAAACTTTCCTCTCAACTACTGACCACATTCTCAGCTTATATCTGTTGCGCATTCTGATTCTGACAACTTACTGTCATCCCCTGACCGCATCATTACAACGTTGTTTACAATTTTCTGGGCACCGTCACACATCGTCTTATCTTATACAACATCGCACTAGCTGTTATTACACCTGGTACTTCATAAAATCATAATGAAATACTTACTTCACTTCGTGACGTCGAGTGTACTACTGCATTGCCAATACTTTACTAATATCTGACACATTCGCGACACGCCAACTTACACCAATCAGAACTTACTCTACTAAGGATATCCACTAGTTGGTTTTGCTTAATTCTCTGTTTAACTGACCACTGCTACCGTTAATCTCATTCTATTGCTTCCGGCAATAACATCGTTACTCAACTAATTTAGGCTTAAATATGAAAATAGTCCCTGCACTTTCGGGTCATTTTAGTTTCAGTCCCTGCATTTCAAAATCCTTGCAAATTGCCACTGCACTTTCAGTCTACTTTAGAAATAGTCCCTCTGCTGACTTTTTTGATGATGTGTCATCGTTTTTGACAGATGGCGCTGATGAATAGGACAGGGAGATGCTGACTCAATTAAAAACAACTTAGAAAGACCAAAATGCCCTTCTTCTTCCTTGTTTAAATTAGGTTTTGGAGGCAGTGGTTGTTCGTGTTCTTCTTCTTCCTTCTTCTTCTTCGTGTTCTTCTTCTTCTTCGTTTCTGCTTGTTCGTGTTCTTCTTCTTCTTCGTTTTCTGCAAATCCGTCTTCTTCTTCTTCTTCTTTGTTGTTCGTTCTGCAAATCCATCTTCTTCTTCTTCTTCTTCTTTGTTTTTCGTGAAATGTCTTCAAGCAACTCGTCCACAAAATTCAGTGTTTCATATGGAGGCTCAATTTTTATCACATAATCAAATGCTTCCTTTATGTAATTGCAACAAGCCCATGCCCATGGTGATGTATATTGCTAACACTCGAAAGAACCAAGGGAGGAGATTTTGGAGATGTAAATATTGGCAAGTGAGTTGGTTTTATGTTTATTTCTAATTAAGTATGATATTACTGTATGATAATGAATTCATTAATAAATTATGTGTATGTGTAGAGAACAAAAACTACATGTGATTTGTTTGTTTGGGATGACGAATTAGTTGTTGGTTCAAGACCCATGGTTAGTGCTAATGTGTCAATTACTCCTGTGAAAGAAGCTGAGATTGAAGATGTGAAAGAAGCTGAGTCTAAAGCAACAGTTAAGTGCAACTGTGAAGTTGAAAAAGAGAAAGTGAAGACAAAATGGAAGTCAAAATGGAATGATGAGAAGAAGAAAGTGGGATTGCTAAAAGGATTGCTTATAATTAGTTGGTTGTTCTTTGTTGCACTATATGGAAAAAAAATGATGTAATGTATTGGTAATGAATGAAATGTATTGTATTGTAATGAATGGATGGATGAATTGTAATGTATTGTATTGTAATGAATGAATGAAATGTATTGTAATGAATGAATGGATGAAATGTATTGTTAGCAGTACAAATGGATGAATGAAGGAATGAAATTGTTCCAAATTTGTTGTTATATGTTATGTTTTGTGCTAAAAACATAAATTACTATTTTGAACTAAAAACACATAAATTTGATACATAAATTACTTTTTTTGAACATTCCATAAGGTCTAGCCATACATCAAAATAAAGTCTAGGCATAATCAGTCAAAATACATAATCAGGTCATAGCCACATACATGTTAAGGCTTTGGCAAAACAACAAACAAAATACATAATAAGGTCTTGGCCATAATCAAAATAAGGTCTTAGCCACATAAATGTTAAGGCTTTGGCCATACATCAAACAAAATACATAATAAGGTATTGGCCATAATCAAAATACATAATCAAATATTACATCATTGCTTAATTAGAATTAGACTTCAACATCCTAAGTGTTTGCAAACAGGGACCAACTTTGGCTTCACCATCAACATCTTGATTTTCATCAACTTCTTGTGTCAGATCACCATCACCAATATAATCTTCATCAACAATTTCTATTGGGCATTCAATGTCTCTCCCAGGTCCTTTGTTGTTGGCTGGACTCTTGAAAATGTTCCTACCATTCCTTCTAACTTTACTTAAATCAAGCTTTGCATTAACTGGTTTAGGTTTTTTTGGTTCAATAGGTTTAACAGTGGTGGTGTTAGTAGTTCCATAAGTCTTATAAAATGTTTTCACATGTGCACTGGTAGATGTAGATGGTTTGACAGATGTGGTAACTTGTGCAGATGGTGGTATACTAATGCTACTAGATGGCTTGACAGGTTTGGGATTGACAGGTTTGGGATTGACAGGTTTTGGCTTGACAGTTTTTACCTTTGCAGGTGGTTTGAATTGTCCCTCAATTCTTCTCTTCTTTGCAGGTGCTTCAACTGGTGCTGGTGCTTCAACTGGTGCTTCAACTAGTGCTTCAACTGGTGCTTCAACTGGTGCTTGAGATGGTGCTTGAGAATGAACATGCACTGGTGCACTGGATTGAACTTGGACTGGTGCTTCAACTGGTGTTTGAGACTGAACATGCACTGGTGCACTGGATTGAACTTGGACTGGTGCTTGAGATGGTGCTTGAGAATGAACATTCACTGGTGCTTGAGTCTTTTCTTTTGGTGGCTTCCTCTGTTCAAACATAAAAGTGTATCATCCACATGTATATGTGATTATAATTTTGTGCATCAATAAAAGTATAAAAGTATATCAATAATTACCTTTCTATTTTGTGCAGCAGGGTTTATTGTTTTACTCTTACATGACTTAGCATTGTGGCCTTCTGCATCACATCTGGTACATCTGTTAATCTGTCCATCCCCTGAAGTCCTAGACCATTTTCCAGGTCTTGGTTCACCAGCACTTCTCCTCCTTAGTTTCTTTGGTCTCCCTGGGGCTCTTTTATACAGTGGTGGCAACATATCTTCATATTCTATTTCAGGCCTATCAGGCCACATGTCCTGACCATTTATTGCACTAACATTAAAGTTATAACACCTCCCATATGTCTCTCTTGAATACCAACTAGAAACAAAATCTACCGGATTTTGATTTCTTTTACCCATTGCTGTGATAGCATGTCTACAAGGTATGCTTACCAAATCCCAAAAACCACACGTACAACTCCTCTTACTTAAATCAACAGTAAATCTCCTTGCTCCACCTATTTCTTCAACTTCAAATTCTTCTTCAATACCCCAGGTTGCAATCCAATTTCCAGCCCTTTCTACTTCTACATTCAACCTTTTCATAGGCATAGGCATAATAGTGTGTTGCCATTTCTCTAGACAACTTCTATTAGTAGAAATCCTATTCATTAAATATGACCTAATCCATTCACACATTGTGAGGATTGGCTTATCTCTAGCTACTAAGATAGTGGCATTGAAAGCTTCAGATAAATTGTTCATTAAAACATCACATTTAGGATAAAACGAAAAAGCATGCTTACACCATAATTTGGTTGGCACTTGTGATAGCCACTCCCATGCCTTCATGTCTGCCTTCTTTAGCTCATTCATTTTGCCTTGCCAAGCTTGCTTATATGTAGACTTTGCTGCACCCATCATCAAGTCCCTAATCAATTTTCCTCCTCCAAATTTCTTCTTAAAATTTTCATATAAATGCCTCAAACACAACCTATGCTCAAGTCTATCAAACATTTCCTCATAAACTTGAATTAATCCCTGCAAATTTATTAACAAAGATGTAAAACATAGTAACAAAGCAAACAGTATTAAGAAACAATATTAATAGAGTAATATTTACAATTCAATACCTTTTGTTGATCTGAAATAAAGACCCATCTTTTCTCTCTTCCAATGTCCTCTAACAACAGTGTCAGAAACCATCTCCATGAATCCTTAGTTTCATTTTCAACCACCCCAAAAGCAAGAGGATAATATTGATCATTTGCATCTCTCCCAACTGCAATTAACAGAATACCTCCATGTTTTGTCTTCAAATGACATCCATCTACTCCAATAAAGGGTCGACAACTTGTTAAAAATCCCCTCTTACACCCTTCTAAAAAAAAAATAGAAGCTTTTGAATCTTGGTTGAGGGGTTATCAAAGTCCTTTCCACATCTATCTTGCAAGTGTTTCTCCTAGACACTCTGTTAAGCTCTGCTGCATACCTCCAAAGCAAAGTATATTGCTTAGATGCATGACCTTCCAAAATTTCCTTAGCCTTCAATTTTGCTTTCCAAGCTCTGTAAAATGAAATTCCAACTGAATGATTTCTCCTCATGTCTACCATTATATCAGTCACCTTGACATTGTCTGTAACCATCATCTTCTTCAATACAGATTTGGCTACCCATTTGGAAGTGGCAGTTCTATTATTTAAAACCTTTGGACAATTGTGGGTCCCAAACCATGTCTTTATTTTAAAAGTTTGTTTCCTACCCACTCTACTACAATGGACTAAAAAGCCACAGTCCTTCTTGCAGACAATTCTGACCCTGTCGTTGTCATTTTTCACATACTTAATCTCTCTATTATTTAACACAAACCACTCTCTAATTGCCTCTTTAAACTCATAGAGTGACTTAAAGTTTAAACCTGTATCAAATTCAGTGTCCTTATTTAAATGGTCCATATTAAATGTTTCAGCCCTAGGTCCTTTTTCTATGTCAGAATCATCAGGGTCATCAGAATTTAATTCTTCACTTATATAGCCCATATCCCAGTCAGGTTCACATGATTTTCCTTCAATTAACAGACAATTTGTAACATTCATTGGGGTACTTGTTTCAACATGTTCAAAACCATCTTCAAGTCCCAAAGCTCTCTCATCTTCACTATCATCAAAAGTCACACCCCTCTCATCTTCACTATTACTAATTGCCTCTTCACCATCAATTTCATCCTCATTTTCATTATCATAACAAACATCATTATCATCACTACTACCCTTGTCTGTATCCACTACCTCCTGAGAACTTTCACCCATAAGATTAATATAGTTAGGAATATATTCTAGCGCACTTGTTTCATCCACATCATGCTCAACAAATATGTTTGCAACACAATTATTACTAACAGCATATTCCTTCACTTCATAAGCATCTTCATCTAACCTTACAAGCCTAAAATTAACATCTTCATCTAGCATCCACCACAACCTATACCCCTTACTAATTTTGAGGTCTTCTTCAACCAAACTAGTCATCTCAAAATAAGACCACTTATCAGGATCTAAACGTTTGAATACAGTTTTCTCCCCCCCTTTGTAAGAGATAATCCAATCTCTAACAAAATGTCCTCCATGATGAAAGGCAACAGACAAACTCATAACTGTACAAAAAGAAATGCAAAAATAAAATAAAACAACAGAATAAACAAAGGCATATAAACAACACAATAAACAAATATTTTCATATCAGACATTCGCAAAACACAACACTATGAAAAAATTCGTGTTCACCCTTACACCAGAAACAATTTCATATAAGGCACAATCGCAACAAAAACATACCTTAAACCAGCAAATATTCGTGTTCGTCTTCAACCTTCGTTTCGTATTCACCCTTCGTCTTCGTCTTCGTCTTCTATGGTCCGAAATTCGTGTTTTCAGAATCACAATCGCCGCCGTGAAGTCTTCACCCTAAATCGCGATTTCTGGAAACCCTAATTTCACTTCTCCAATATTTTTTTAAGAAGGAAGACAAAGAGAATAAAGAAGAAGGGCAAAACAGACATTTTGTATATTTCAATTGTCCATAAGGGCATTTTTGTCTTTCTAAGTTGTTTTTAATTGAGTCAGCATCTCCCTGTCCTATTCATCAGCGCCATCTGTCAAAAACGATGACACATCATCAAAAAAGTCAGCAGAGGGACTATTTCTAAAGTAGACTGAAAGTGCAGTGGCAATTTGCAAGGATTTTGAAATGCAGGGACTGAAACTAAAATGACCCAAAAGTGCAGGACTATTTGCATATTTAAGCCACTAATTTAATAGGTCGGTATCTGGCCTGGTTGGTTACATTTCGTAACACAGAACACTGGTTGGGGTTACAAGGTTATCTGAATGGTATACGCTTGAGCATTAATACTGATAGTTCTAGGGATTTTCATTCACAAGCGCCCAACATGTCATACGTACTACTTCATAACACATACGTCGTTTAAATATTCTAGGATCGATTGAAATATAAAACGAGTAGAAAAGTGCCTAAATACTACACATTCTTTTGCTAATAAGTTAAACTCATCTGCAAAACGAATCTGTAGTCCTTTAAGTAGATTTCTACCTACCATTTCAATCCATCCTAGTACAACACAGCGAACGAGTTGTACATTCAACATACAGATGAACTTGGGTTTCTAATTTTCTTGTGAGGGTAAGGGTTTGACTTGTTTGAAATTTAAATGGTAATCTAATATGATATAATTTGGCTAGTCGAACACATGAGGCTTGAACTTTCTATTTTAAGACTGAACTGAGTTGCTTGACGTTTGGACATTTGGTGGGACAGTTACGGATTGAAAGGATGAGAAATAATTTCCAAATGGTGGCAAGTTCTTAACCTTGCTAAAGCAACGTTGATTTTGACAGAATGGTCCGATACTATCTTATAGTGGTGAGTCGGATGAAACAACTAATTTGCTTAAGAAAGATCAAACACAACTGTTGTGGTTTATCTATGGGAGTACCACTAGTGATTAAGGTTCCTAACTCTGGTTTACTGGTTGTAGCTAACTAATCGATCAAGAATTACTCGATAGTTTCCAAGGAATACTTATGTTTATTGGCTAACACATCTAGGCTTGTACCGATTTAACTTGGTTACGGAGAATGACACTGAATTGATTGATTTAACGTTTCTAACAGTTGAGGTATCTTACGACGTTGTTTGATAGGTTAACAAAGCAAGGGAGAACTTAAACTGAAACTACTCGGGACCTTTATTGGCTAGATAGGCTTAGGTGATTTTGAATCGGTCATTGGTAAAGAAACTAAAAGTTTGAAGAATCTCTTGGTAGGAAACGTAAGGTGTTTCTCTAAAGGTAGACATGCATAATTGTTGGTCTTAAAGGAGACATGGCTTATTACTCTTGACAAGAAATTCACATTTTCAAATGCACGAGTTGCTTACGCTTAACAAAGCTGAAAAACTAAAGACATCTTGTCGGGGTTACCTAGGAATGACCCTCTCCTAGTGAGTTGACTTCACTGATGATAAGGAATTTGGAAGGTTCTCAACTTAACTGGATTCTTACACTAATTGTAGGTGATAGATCTCGTAGTATTGAAGAACTTATCTCATTACTAGACTCAGGTAGATACGGGGAACATATGGTCACAACTTAACATGGCTGACTAGTTACGAATCATGTATCACATTGATTCCTTGATTTGGCTGAATTAAAACTTGCACAAAGGAGTAGGTGACTAAAGATCGCATTTATATTGCTTTAGGCTGACATCTCATGATTTCTCATAACTAACTATTCTATGGGTTGGAGACAAACTCGATCCTCATGAGAACTTCAACAAATGAATTCTCACAACGGTTTAACCAAAATGTCGGGTCACTAGTTAAGAGATTTGAATACGGAAATTAATCGTCGGCTTGTTGATGTAGTTACGGAATTGAGATACTCTAGACGAAACTTGGCTGCTATTTGTCTGGCCAAGGTATTAGTTCGAACTGAGAGGCTGAATTTACTTTACTGAAAACACATGGGGTTTCATTCTACGAAAATGGTGCAATAGGCTGACATTTAGAAGTTAAGAGAAGGCACCATTCTAGTTTCATTCTTCTTTGATAGGGTAGTTAATTGGCCTACGTCATTAGGGAGGAAAATAACTCGGCTGGAACGAAGAGGAACGAATATAAAAGAATTTGGTTTCCTAACTTCTGATAAACCGTAGTTGAACTACCGCGCTCCGGGTAATATGGTTCCCAAGGGTGGGTGTCTATTGGTGTACTACACTTCATCATACATTGCACTTCGTTCTCAGAATTCCATTATCCGCATTACTGCACCCAGCAGACTTACTATCATTGTCTGGTTAACGCACCTCAATATTCAGTCTCGGCTCTACTCCATTCAACGCATACTTTATACTGGGTTTTCCATTCCCACAATTCTTAGCATCCTTAAACATACTACTGTCAGTTGAGCGCATTCGCTTCGTGCCACTCCTGACTCGCTCCTTGCTACTGATAGCTCGCCACATACTATTCCAACTTCCTCTGATGGCGTCACTTATTCTTGTGGCGTCGACTACTGCATTTCCCATATCCGTTTTCAACGGTCTTCAATCATACTTCCGTCCAAGTTTGCGCTTCAACTTCCATTTTACCACACGACCTCCTTGGTCCACTTTGGTTCTCAACCGTAATACCCTGCCTATCACACAGGACACTGAGCTGATCAGACTCAGTACGCGAGGATTTCAGCGTAAATAGTCCAGACTCCAAAGGGTCCGTACTACTTGGATTGAATTTTAATGATCCGCGGCAAGGTCCGAAATGAATCGACCTGCTCTGATACCAATTATAACACCCCATATCAATTTATCTAGAATATCAATAGGAGTGCACATAAATGGATCGGGACACAATAAAATTTCATTACATAAAGATTCGATACATAATTGGATTATAAAAATCCATCAAATAATACATACTGAGCTAACTACTCCACCAACATAACTGAATCTTATACTAAAGATAAGATTAACTTGTTGTCAGCTCCTCAATGTGATCCATGTATCCCGAATCTTTACGCTTCAGCTCCGCGACAATGCGAACCTGTAATAAAAAAGGATGAAGAATGGGGGGTGAGACTACTAAGCCTCGTGAGTTCTACTACCCTCCTAATGGTGACTACACCAAGGGGAAACCTATAATCAGTCCTCACGCATACTCAAGCGCATCACATGTAATTATATATATAAACAATAATAAAGTGTAACACAAATATTATCTGAGTTCATTTTAGCTATGCAAGGACACTCTGAGGTGAGCCGGTCTCAGAGAGCCTTACGCTTTTCCGCACCAATCTTCGTGGACATAAGCACTATGGTACGGAATAACTATGGCATCACAATCAATATTATTAGGGTAAATAGGGTTTTACCCCCCCTGCAAAGTTTGCGAATTTTGGTTTACCCCCCTGCAAAAAACTTTTTTTGGATTAACCCCCTATAAAATGAAGATTCCTTCAATTACCCCCCTCTATTGACAACTAGGCATGGAATATTCACTTTTGATGATGTGGCATGTCTAGGTGGCTTTTATTTTATTTTTGATTAATTTATTTAAAAAATATTGACATTTTATTTTAAAAATAAGAAAAAAAAGTAAAAAAAAAAAAATTCTGATTTTATTTAAAATTAATGTCAATTTTAAAATATTTTCTGATTTTTTTAACAATTCAATTATATAAAAAAATATTCATTTAAAAAATTCTGATTTTTTTTTTAAAAATGTCAATTTTATTTTTTAAAAAAATGTCAATTTTAATTTTTTTTCAGATTTTGTTTTTATAAAAAAAATGTCAATTTATTTTATTTTTAAATTCAATTAAAAATAGTTAATTTTTAGTAATTCCATTTTTTTTCTACTTTTTTTAGATTTTATTTTTTAAAATTCAATTATTTAAAAAAAGGTAGTCAATTTAATTATTTTTAAAAATAAAATTGACATTTTATTAAAAAAATTTAGAAAATTGAATTTTTTTTATTTCAATAATTGAATTAAAAAATTCTGAAAATTGACATTTTTTTAAAAAGTAAATCAGGAAAGAAATTAAAAATTGAATTTTAAAAAAATTGAATTGACATTTTTTAAATAATTGACATTTATTTTGAAAAAATGAGAACATCAATTTAAAATTGATTTTTTTAAAATAATTGAATTTTTAAAAAAATTAAAAATTGACTTTTTTTAAAAAAAAATCAGAAAATTGAAACCAGAAAAAAAAATTAAATCAGAATTTTTTAAATGAATATTATTTTTATATAACTGAATTTTAAAAAAAATTAAAAATTGACATTAATTTTAAATAAAATCAGAAAATTGAAACCAGAATTTTTTTTTACTTTTTAGTTTTTTTTTTATTTTTAAAATAAAATGTCAATATTTTTTAAATAAATTAATCATAAATAAAATAAAAGCCACCTAGACATGCCACATCATTAAAAATGAATATTTCATGCCTAGTTGTCAACATAGGGGGGTAATTGAAGGAATCTTCATTTTGCAGGGGGTTAATCCAAAAAAAAAATTTTGCAGGGGGGTAAACCAAAATTCGCAAACTTTGCAGGGGGTTAAAACCCTATTTACCCATATTATTAATATCTTATCGCTTTGGATTCCTCGAATCCCTTTGGTGGTGTCAAGCAACCACACATAACTATGGATTCCTCGAATCCCTTTGGTGGTGCCCAAGCAGCCACACATAACTATGGACTGATACTACACATAATTCTAATGTGTTAACATAATACCAATATATCCCAATCCCGGGCACTACCCTAGCTACTAGCTTAGGTCATAATCAATCCTATACGTACAACGACATCATAATTATAAGGTATTCGTAATGTTAATGGAAAACAAGAATTAAAAGATGACAATCCAAAATGCGTATGGATTTCAAAAGCAGGAAACAGAGGACAAAAATCTGGAAATGTTGGTGACTTGCGCCCCGGCGCGAACCTCCTGCGCCTAGGCGCGAACCTGCACCCAGATTCTGCCTCTGTGTCTTCTTGCCTGCGTGTAGGCGCGAAACTGCTGCGCGTAGGCGCGAAGACCTGCAGAGTTAGTACAAAACAGAGTTTTCTACACTACAATTGCCATTCTTTCAAGCCATTAACAACATGAACTTCCAAATAATTATAAAGGAGAAGAGTTTTGGGAATTAAACCCTCCTCATGCACATTTCAATCCCTAAATCCTATGTTATCATGCATTGTTTAAATTGAGGGGAATTTCTAACTATTCTAAATCCTAAGAACCCACCTGAAATTGACGCTTGAACAACCAACGTCATTTCCAGAATTCGCCGATGCGCATGGTTGCACTTGAAATGCTTCGAATCCGTATCCGTAATTTGCTGCAGAATTCTGCATCAGAGTATCAACTTCATAAAGACCTACCGAGCTCATCCCTAGTCGGAAATTCACAGAACCATAAGGACCGTAAGTGAGTTAGCTATTCACAGAAACTATCGGAATCACAAACGGAGTTATAGAGAGAGCGCAATTAACCTTTAAACGCAGCACTATCCAAACACATTTCTGCAGAATTCCTGTGTTGAATCCCTAACTTCAAAAATTCGTCCAGACCTCAATTCTTGTCCAAATATTATGAAACTGGTGCCCAATTGACCGGAATTAAGTTAGCTATCCATAGCAAAAAGTGGAATTTCAATCGGAGTTACGAGGAGTGAGAAATTACCTTTTTATTAAGACCCTGTCCAGAATACGAATTTCACAATTAAATTCCAATTTGCTCCAATGATCAACCCATGGTTTCCTTTATCCTTAAAACTCTCATGCCACATGAAAAACACCGGAAATTGAGCTTTAGATGATTAAGAGAGGCACCAATTTGAAGAGGAAATGAGAAGAGTTTTGAGGAATTTAAACTTACTCTCTATGATGACCATAACCTAAGGAGTGTGGTTCATCATTTGCATGTGTTGATTCAAATGGTTTGGGAATAGAATTTGAGAGATGGAGCTGGAGTTTGTTGTTGCTGTTGAACGAGAGAGAGAGCAAAGAGAAGAGAGTTTTGCTGCCTTGTGATAATTAGGAAATGAAAGCCAAGGATGTAGTGGTTAAGGTTGATGAGTCATGGTTCCTAAGGGACACATGTCTATGCCTAGCCAATCTCTTCTTTTTGGTGACAACATACACACACTAGGTACTAACTATATCTTGTATGCTCAAAATACTAGTGCTAGATCTTAACATGTGGTAGTTTTAGAAAATACCCTTAAGAGTTTATAATACTAATGTAAGAATTGGGGATGTTACAATGAATTAATCAAAACTGATCATATCCAATTTCTTGGTAATATGATCCTCTCATTCCATCACTACTCTCTAATCTCTTAGATGAGTAGTGATTTAATGAGGTTTTTCACACATAATTCAATGATCCCAATTACTAATCTAATATCTCTAAAATGATAGCAATTGTTCAATTATCCCTATTTCCTAGATTCATTTTCACTCTCATGATAAAACAAATCTACTCGATCAATCACATAATTGGCCTAATTATGTAAAGCATTAAACATAAAGGATACTTGATTGAAATTAAACCATGATTCATACAATACTAACTCAAATCACATAGATCAAACTAATCACATGATAATTCCCTAAGAATCCAATCTAATTATCTAGAAATCCATATTAAAGATAAAGATTACATGGAGATGAATCAAAGAGTTCATGATCAAAGTGTGGAAGAAGCTCCAATCTTCAATCTTCTTGAATCTAGGACCACTTCAGCTTCAAAGCTTCAATTTTCGTCACCAACTGCCGAACCTGGATCAAAAATTTGGCTTTTCCTTATATAGGCCATGCCTGCTGCGCCTACGCGCCAAAACTGCACCAGATCTGCGCCTACGCGCAGTAGTTTCGCGCCTAGGCGCAAGCAAAAATGCAGGAAAACAAAACCAAACAGCAGAAGTTCACGCTTACGCGCAATATATTTGCGCCAGGGCACAGAGTATCAGGAATTCCATCTTTAGTCACTGGAGCAGGCTGCGCCTACGCGCAATACATTTACGCCAGGGCGCAGGGTACCATGAATTTAGCCTTCTTTCTTCACTCACAAGTCATCTCTTTAATCATGCACTTTTCCTCCTTTATTTTTGCTTAAAACTTACAATAACTCCTAGGTTCACCCTGAATTTGCCTCAAATACTATGTAATGACTATAAGTCATCACAACCCCAAACTTAAATCTTTCCTTGTCCTCAAGGAATCTTGTTTACTTCCTGCCCTATGCAAATAATTTGGTATCTTCCTTAACAAACTCGAATCATACATGCATGAGACTTACCAGGTTGTTTCAATGGTCAACTCGCAAGCAACTTCTCATCACATCAATTCAATCAAGACAAACTCAAGAACAATCACAATTTTAACCAAGCTCAATGATCAAATCACACTTCTCACGTCACTCCTGTTTGTAGGTCAATCACTCATCAACACAACCAAACCACTCTCCACAAATTTGAGAGAATCCTTAAAATCGAACAACATACAATAATCACAGACTTTTGAGGACTTTTTAAGGTTGTAACTTGGCTATGGTTAGGGGTGGATGTTTTTGGAAAAGTAGTTAAAAACTTGGAGTGGGTTACAATATAAAACACAATAAGGAAAAACTCATCCCCATTTACAACACCACTAGAGAACCATTCATCTTTTCTCTTTTTTTTCTTTTCAAAATCAAATATTTTCTTGGACATCACATGTCCTCACACTATTTTTCATTTCTTTTTCTTTTTGGATGAAAAAGGCTAAAATTTTCAACTTTCTTTTGTTTCTCATCAGTTTTTTCTTTTTGATATGATGATCTTCTTTTTTTTTTCTTTTTCAAAGCTTAACTTTCTCATCCCATGCTTTCACATTGAATTAAAACATTTCAATACCACTTTGCAAAATCTGAATATGGTTCTCTAGTGCACACCCCAAACTTAAAATTTTGCCACATTCCAAAGGCAACCCCAAACTTATGATGAGCATTGGGCTCAAATCATAAATATTGTAATCACTCCAAGAAAAACTCTTTTTTTTTTTTATCATCAATGACAATTCATAGGGCAATTATTACACAACAAAAATTATTTTAAGCTCAAAAGGGGTTTGCAAGGGATATACAATAAAATCATAGGTGGCTAGAAAAGGCTCAAGGTACCAATAAATGTTGCCTCGTGTGTAATCATCGCATAAGTTCAAATAAAAGGACGCACGCAAAGTCAAGAGAGAAAGAAAGGTCGTGGACACACATGTACAATAAAGGAGTGTATGGCTCAATATCTCACGGTTGGGTAAGATTCATTGAGCGGTCAAAACCGTGATTGTCCATCCTTTGTCTCTCGATCACATGGATGTAACAATCCATTGCACTGCAAGAATCACACATCACTATGAGGACAGAATCAGGCAATTGATACTCAAGTTCACTTAAAGAAAATACCAAAACATCGGCACATATCAAAAGGTAAATAAAATTCCATGTCATATAAGGAAAAATTCAAATTAAGAGTACAGTAATCCAGAGATCTTCAAGGAAAATTATTACAAATTGACTAAAGTACGGAACATTACAAGGACAAGGTGCAAGGATAGCAAGAAAATGAAGATAGCAAGAAGGGAGGGGGGGAGAGAGAGAGAGAGAGAGAGAGAGAGAGAGAGAGAGAGAGAGAGAGAGGGGGGGGGGGGCCTATAGAAGCACCACACATCATGGATTGTCTTGGCGGTTTGGAGGCATGAAATTGCCACCACCAAATGCAGCATCAAAAGTAGCATCATTCAAATCAAAATCATCAATGGAGAAGTGCGGCTGCATGCTAGAAGTAGGGGCATTCTCTGATGCTCTCCGTTGTCTCTCTATAGCCTCAAACTGCTCACGCCATGTAATAGTGTTGACGGCTTGGCTATGAGCAAGTGCATCCCTTTCATCAACTAAGTGTTGTTGCCAAGATTCCCAGGTAGGATAGTAGGGGCAGAACGGTTGTGGTGGAAACTGTTGCTTGTAGGACATAGCTTGAGTGTACATACTAGACTGAGTATTGTAGTAGTGATAAGGGAGACGAGCAGCCATGTTCAAGTCCAATTGAGTCAAAAGTTGGGACAACTCATATTCGGAATGCTGAATTTGTGGCTCCGGCATTGGTTGATTTTGATCCGGATGCACTCCTTGTTCAAATTGATTCATCTCCTCTAACTCTTCCCCAACCTCAATCCTTTCTACTCTTGGTATAGGTGCACCCCTCACAACCCTTCCAAAACCTTGAAATGCTCTCAAAGGTAGGGCCCGAATTGGAACCATGGTTTCATCTTCGGAGTACACCGGCACACCTTGTGCGCGACACAATGCATTAATCAAGTTGCAATGCCCCAAAGTGAAAGAGTGGCTAGTGTTGGTTGTTATTCCATGTATACTTGCACAAAGTCAAAACCCCAAATTAAATGGTCCACCCTCCATTATAATCTTAACAGCAGCAGCATTATCAATTTGGTACTCCGAGGAATTTGAAACCGAGAAAATATTCTTCACAAAGAATTCTGCCCAAGCACGAGCCATCGGCTTGAAACAAGTCAACTGAATCTTAGTGGGCACCGAATCAGCGGAAGCTTTATACCATGGAGTACCGGGGAGAGCAACAAAGTTACGAATCACACGCCTCTCCGGTTCCAACATAGTCGCAACTCTATCCTTTTCCGTCCTAAAAGCACATCTCTCTTCGGGCACCAATGCCCCCAAAAATTCATTCAGCACAACAGTAGAATAATCAACTATCTTCCCCCTAACATAGACTCTAAAACCATTATCCACAGCTTTACCAGCATTAGCAAAGAATTCCCTAACCAAAGTAGCATTTTTAGGACCTTGTTCTTTCATTACAATTTCATTCAATTTCTCCCATCTCCTAATCCTTAACTGATCATAAATCTCAGGCACATTTTTCAACAATTCATAACTAAACCCTTTCTCCTGATTAAAAGCAAAAGACTTAATTTGTTCATACCTCTCTGCCCTTTGCTCTGTGAAGAACCTGACACTCCATGGCTGGATTTCAGACTGAGCACGTGGAGTAGTAGAAACAGAAGACCTTCTCCCTTGTTCATGTGGAGCACTCGAACCACCAGGACAATATTTAGAGGCTGCTCTTGTTGGCCTCTTGGACTGATTTTCAGCATCAGGGGATGAAGAAGAAGCCTTCTTGTCTTTGCCTTTGCCCATTAGAGATTTCAACATTATGGAAGTTGAGTTTTTGAGCAAATTTCGTGAAAAGGGTTTGGGTGATTTATGGGTATGGTGAAAGTTGAGAAAAATTGAATTTTTTTTAGAAGGATTATGAGATTATGATGTATGGGTATGAGAAATTTGTGGAGTTTGGGAGAGATTTGTGAAGAAAAATGGTGGTATAAGGAGTTGAGAAGCGTGTTACAGTGGTGGTTTTTGAAAAGAAGAGGAAGAGATAATGTGAAGAAGATGAGAAAAACTACACAAACCCTTGGAAGTTGGGTTTTTGCTCGTGAATCGCGCCTACACGCTGCCTATTCACGCCAAGGCGCAGAGTAACATAGGAAAAACAGTGGCACACTGGCATTATTCGCGCCGAGGCGCAGAACTATCACGCCTACGCGCAATTTTTTTTTTTTTTAGAGGTCGCGCCTATGCGCAATTTCGCTGCGCCAGTGCGCGAACAAAACAGTAGCTCCACATGCCAATTGCGCCTATGTGCAGGAGCATTGCGCCTAGGCGCAGAGCCTGCTGCAAGTCCTGATTTTTGCTGTTTCGTGCCTTTCAGAAATCTCCAACTCCATTCCTTTGCTTCTCCTGCACATAACAAACAATCCACCAGCAAATATTAGCATAAAACGCTTGGGTTGCCTCCCAAGAAGCGCTCGTTTAACGTCAATAGCTTGACGGTCCATAATCTGGAGATTATGCGCTTGTTTAACGTCCTGATGCTTGACGTCCCATGACCTCAAGGGTCACGGAATATAACGGCCACCTTGTGGCGCTGAAATTCTCCTCCTTTGTATGCTTTCAACCTTTGGCCATTCACCTTAAAACCTTGGCCCTCTTCTCCCGGCTTGAAAATTTCCACCGACCCATACGGAGAGACCTCCTTAATCACAAAGGGTCCAGACCATCTCGACTTTAATTTTCCCGTGAACAACTTCAATCTTGAATTGAAGAGGAGGACTTGTTGTCCTGGATGAAATTCCTTAGGCCTCAAAGCCTTATCATGATATGCTTTAGTCCTAGCTTTGTATATGACCGCATTTTCATAGGCCCGACACCTCCACTCATCCAACTCGTTCAGCTTCAACAACCTCTCCCTACCGGCTAGGCCTTCATCCATGTTAAGCAACTTAGTTGCCCAATAAGCTTTGTTCTCAAGCTCCATCGGAAGGTGGCATGCTTTCCCATAGACAAGTTGGTAAGGAGAAAATCCCAAGTGGGTCTTGAAGGCAGTCCGATAGGCCCATAAAGCATCGTCAAGTTTCAATGACCAGTCCTTGCGGGAACTTTCCACTGTTTTCTCCAATATTTGCTTTATTTGCCTATTCGAGACTTCTACCAAGCCACTTGTTTGCGGGTGGTAAGGGGTAGCAACTTTGTGCTTCACATTGTATTTGGTGAGCACATTTTCAAGATATTTATTTATGAAATGCTTACCCCCGTCGCTAATTAGCACTCTAGGTACACCAAACCTTGAGAAGATGTTCTTTTTCAAAAAAATTACCACCGTATGTGCGTCATTCTTAGGGCTGGCTATTGCCTCCACCCATTTCGTGACATAATCCACGCACACAAGAATATAGAGGTTAGACTTAAAAGATGGGAAAGGTCCCATGAAGTCCACACCCCAACAGTCAAACGGTTCCACTTCTAGCATACCTTGCAAAGGCATCTCATCCCTCTTAGTGATCGTGCCGGTCCTCTGGCACTTGTCACAATTCTTCACATAGTCGACACAATCCTTGAATAGAGTGGGCCAAAAGAACCCCGATTGTAACACTTTCGCGGCGGTTCTTGGTCCACTATGATGTCCTCCACAAGGTGAGTTATGACAATGCCACATGATGTCTAAGCTCTCCTTGGTGTCCACACACCTCCTTATGATACCATCTTGACCCTCTTTGAAGAGAAAAGGGTCATCCCAAAAGTAGAACTTGGAGTCATGGAGGAACTTCTTCCTTTGATGGCTTGTGAGGTCTTCCGGGAGTTCCTTACTTACCTTGTAGTTAGCCAAGTCGGCAAACCAAGGCCTTGTGGAGATAGCCAATAAATGTTCATCCGGGAATGCCTCACTAATCACTTTCTCTTTTGTGGTGACCAAAGGATTTTCCAACCTTGAAAGATGGTCGGCCACCACATTTTCCACTCCTTTCTTGTCCTTGATTTCAATGTCAAATTCTTGAAGGAGAAGAATCCACCTCAAAAGACGAGGTTTAGACTCATTCTTTGTCAAAAGGTGTCTTAGAGCTGCATGATCTGTGAATACAATAACTTTGGACCCAATTAGATAGGACCAAAATTTTTTCAATGCAAACACTATTGCGAGCAACTCTTTTTCTGTGGTGGTATAGTTAACTTGGTTCTCATTTAAGACCTTGCTCGCATAGTATATGGCATGGAAAAATTTCGATCGATGTTGGCCTAAAACCGCTCCCACGGCATAGTCGCTCGCATCACACATCAATTCAAAGGGTAGATCCCATTGTGGAGCAACTATGACGGGAGTAGAGACCAACTTCTCTTTCAAAATCTCAAAAGCATTTAAACAAGCATCATCAAATTTAAACTCACTATCCTTGACAAGTAGAGCACATAAAGGTTTTGAAATTTTTGAAAAATCTTTTATGAACCTCCGGTAGAAACCGGCATGTCCCAAAAAACTCCTCACTCCCTTCACATTGACGGGAGGAGGCAAATCCTTTATGACCTCTATCTTAGCTTGGTCAACTTCAATGCCCTTGGAGGAGACCTTGTGACCAAGCACAATCCCCTCCTTTACCATGAAATGACACTTTTCCCAATTTAGAATTAGGTTAGTATCAATGCATCTTTTTAGCACGGCATTCAAATTGTCCAAGCAAGAATCGAATGATTTACCAAAAACTGAAAAGTCATCCATGAATACCTCTAATGTATCCTCCATCATGTCGGAGAAGATTGCTTGCATGCATCTTTGGAAGGTAGCCGGTGCATTGCATAGCCCAAACGGCATCCTCCGGTATGCGAACACGCCAAAAGGGCATGTAAAGGCGGTTTCCTCTTGGTCTTGAGGATCCACCGATATTTGATTGTACCCGGAGTATCCATCTAAGAAGCAATAGTATTCTTGCCCCGCAAGCCTCTCTAACATTTGATCCATGAAAGGCAAGGGATAATGATCCTTCCTTGTGGCCTTGTTGAGGCGCCTATAATCAATACACATCCTCCACTCGGTTACCGTTCTTGTTGGTATGAGTTCATTCTTGTCATTACGGATAACTGTCATTCCTCCCTTCTTAGGGACAACATGCACCGGACTCACCCATTCACTATCGGATATGGGGTATATCATATCGGCCTCTAGAAGCTTAAGGACTTCCTTCTTGACAACTTCTTTCATTGTGGGGTTCAATCTCCGTTGTGGTTGCACAACGGGTTTGTACTCATCCTCCATCTTTATTTTATGCATGCAAAGTGTAGGACTTATACCTTTAAGATCGGAAATAGCCCAGCCCATGGCTTCTTTGTTTGCTCTCAACACTCTTAGCAACTTAGATTCCGCCAAGCGAGCGAGGGAGCTAGAGATAATCGCCGGGTTGGACCCATTCTCACCCAAAAAGACATACTTTAGGTGAGATGGAAGTTCCTTCAATTCAACGGTCTTGGCCTTATCCTCTTGAGCAACTTCTTCCTTGTCACTACTCAACACTTCTTCAACTTTGGGATTTGAGTCCACAAGATTTGCCTCAAGTTGTCTAAGGCACTCTTCAATTTCTTCTTCAAACTCATCCTCCACCTTTTCAATAGAATTCACAATAACTCTTTCCAATGGCGGTGAAGGTTGTTCTTGCACATGGACATCTTCCACCACTTCTTCAATAACATTCACTCTAAAACACTCGGAATCATCATCATGCCTCTTCATTGCCTCAAAGACATTGGACATGATTTTTTCTTCATCCGTTCGGAGCATGAGCTCTCCCATTTCCACATCAATAAGAGCTCTCCCGGTTGCTAAGAATGGTCTTCCAAGTAAGAGGGATTCAACTTCCCTATCCTCCGCCATATCCATAATGATGAAATCAGCCGGAAAAATAAATTCCCCTACACGCACAAGCACATCATGAAGAATACCATAAGGATACACAATGGAACGGTCCGCCAATGATAATTGCATTCTTTTTGGTTTGGCTACCGCTCCCGGTATCTTCTTCATCATAGTCAAAGACATGAGATTAATGTTTGACCCCAAATCACACAAAGCTCTCCCTATGCAAAGATTTCCAATAGAACACGGAATTGTGAAGCTACCCGGGTCCTTTTTCTTTTGTGGGAGCTTGCGTTGAATCAATGCACTACACTCTTCCGTCATGTCGACGGTGTCATCATTCCAGGGATTATCTTTGGTGTTCCCCCCAAAAGTTCCTTGAGACATAAGTTCAGAAAATTGACGCGATAATTGTCCCATTTGGGTCTCTAAGTTTTTAATTGATGCGTCATTGTGCTTTTGCATAGTGATTTGAGAAGTTTTCAACTCACTTATGCTCTCTTGCGTGACTTGGATGAATTTGTTGATTGATTCTTCCATAGGAGATGGTTTTCTAGCCGGAGGATTCGAGTTTGAATTTTGACCTTGATTCCCCCAACCGTAGCCTTGGTTATTTGGATAACTTTTTCTGAAATTAGCCAAGTATTTGGCCTGCTCGGAGCCTTCCGGGAAACATTTACCATTCTCATGACCGCCTCGGCAAAAGTCACACTTTACCTCTTCAAATTGGTTCACATGAGCTTGAGACCCTCTAGACCTAGCTTTCTTCAACTCTTCCATCTCTTTTGACATTAGTTTCATTTGAGCTAAGATGGCATTGTTGGTGTCAAACTCAAGTATCCCGGCCTTCTTCTTGGATCCCCGATCGTTTTGGGCACGATACTCATTTTGTGTCATTGTCTCCACTAACTCCTTAGCCTCCACTTCGTCCTTGTTTTTCAATGAACCATTGGCTGAAGCATCAAGTAACATCCGAGTTTGTGACCTTAGCCCTTGGGTAAAATATTGCATTTGTTGCAATTCATCTATCCCATGGTCAGGGCACTTTTTCAAACACAATTTAAAACGTTCCCAAGCATCATAAAGTGTCTCCGAGTCACCTTGTTCAAAATTCATTATCTCCGACCTTCTCTCTAAGAATTTGTGAATTGGGAAGTATCGATCTTTGAATTTCCTTTCAAGATCTTGTCAAGTGGCAATAGTACCCGGAGGGATGGTGTCGAGCCAATCCTTGGCCCGACCCGTAAGAGAAAACTTGAATAGTCTCAACCTTTTGTCGGATTCCGATATCCCAGGTGGACCCATATAATCACAAGCATCGTAGAAGTGACTTAGATGAAGGTTGGGGCATTGAGACTCCGCCCCCGAATATTGGTCCTTCTTTAATGCGTTGATCACGGTGTTCTTTATGTCAAATGTGACCGGATTCACCGGTTGGAACCCCAAATTTGCAATCCCTCCATTGTTTCTTTGACCATAGTCACCAATGGTTCTCCTTGGTGGTGGAACCGGAATGAAATTTTCCTCTCCCGCCATATCAATTGGCTCTTGGTCGGTATTTGATTGGATCTCTTGGTAGTCTTGACTTGCACTAGCTAGAAGCCTAGACGCTTCCTTTGCTTGTCTTACCGCTTTGCGATTGGCTCGCGCTGTCTTTTCAATCTCCGGATCAAATAGCAATCCGGAAGAGCTTGTACCTAGCATACACAATCACAAGCACACAATCAAAAGCACCTATTCTATACAAAAATAATATAAACAAATGAGAAATATAATTTTTTTTTTCTGTTTTGAATATCTAATGAACAAACTTAAAACTAAATTGTAGAACTTAGCCTATTGCCTTGTTGATTACTCAACAATCCCCGTCAACGGCGCCAAAAACTTGTTGGATTATTTCTCGCAAGTGCACGAACTATCAAGTTATAGTATTTAAAGGGGATATCGAACCACAAGGATTGTGGTAATCAACTACACTAGGCAATTAATGCTAAATTCCATATTTGTAACATATATTGGGGGGAGATTTTGTTGTATTAAATTCGCTAAAAAGACTTAGAAAACAAGTTGTGAAGCGATTGGATTCCTTCGGTGCATATCAATGTAATTAGCTTGGTGAATTGAATTTCGTATTAATGAATGACACAATTAATTTCAAGATGAATTAATCAAAACTGATCATATCCAATTTCTTGGTAATATGATCCTCTCATTCCATCACTACTCTCTAATCTCTTAGATGAGTAGTGATTTAATGAGGTTTTTCACACATAATTCAATGATCCCAATTACTAATCTAATATCTCTAAAATGATAGCAATTGTTCAATTATCCCTATTTCCTAGATTCATTTTCACTCTCATGATAAAACAAATCTACTCGATCAATCACATAATTGGCCTAATTATGTAAAGCATTAAACATAAAGGATACTTGATTGAAATTAAACCATGATTCATACAATACTAACTCAAATCACATAGATCAAACTAATCACATGATAATTCCCTAAGAATCCAATCTAATTATCTAGAAATCCATATTAAAGACAAAGATTACATGGAGATGAATCAAAGAGTTCATGATCAAAGTGTGGAAGAAGCTCCAATCTTCAATCTTCTTGAATCCAGGACCACTTCAGCTTCAATTTTCGTCACCAACTACCGAACCTGGATCCAAAATTTGGCTTTTCCTTATATAGGTCATGCCTGCTGCGCCTACGCGCCAAAACTGCACCAGATCTGCGCCTACGCGCAGCAGTTTCGTGCCTAGGCGCAAGCAAAAATGCAGGAAAACAGAACCAAACAGCAGAAGTTCACGCCTACGCGCAATACATTTGCGCCAGGGCGCAGAGTATCAGGAATTCCATCTTTAGTCACTGGAGCAGGCTGCGCCTACGCGCAATACATTTACGCCAGGGCGCAGGGTACCATGAATTTAGCCTTCTTTCTTCACTCACAAGTCATCTCTTTAATCATGCACTTTTCCTCCTTTATTTTGGCTTAAAACTTACAATAACTCCTAGATTCACCCTGAATTTGCCTCAAATACTATGTAATGACTATAAGTCATCACATGACGCGCAGTGGGAAGCAAAAAATTCAAGTATAAGATCATACATCCAGGAAAGAGTATACATCATGTCAAATGGGAGATGCACTTGCAGCATGGGCTCAAACATGGGGTAAGATTGTCGAGGCTACTTCGCATGTAACAGTAGATTGTTCTCTTACTAAGTGTGTGGTTGCCCTTCAAGAGATAGGAGACATTTCAGATGATGTTTATGGGAGAGTCTTGGAGAAGTTCAAGGATCCTGATTGGAGGGAAATGTTTATCGCCATGTCTAGTGATAGGAGACGCGGATGGCTATTTAGACTTTAAAAATATAACTTTACTTGCATATTTGGTAGTAGTGATGAGACACGTTTGATATTTTACTTTGGGTATTTATGGTAATGTTCTTCTCTAAGCTATTTGGTGAACAGTTGTAGCGTGTTTTATGCATTGTTTTGGAATTTATTTTGATGTCGTTAAACTTTTTATTTCACTTTCATGGAATATTTTGTTCTTAAAATTCTGTAATTTGAATTGATATGATGGAATTGGTGTGATTCTGCTTATGTGATGCAAGTGATGGTGAATATGCATACATTCTCTTTTTGTTTTGTATTGAATTTCAGGTAGAGGTAGAAAGACAATATGCCCGGATACGTGACATGATACTGCGATACGGGGAAATTTTCAAAATTTCTGATATGATACGGCTGGGATACCTTATTTAAAAATTAAATTTAAAATTAAATATACAAATGCACAATATATAAACATAATAAAAATCTTATTAAAAAAAAACATAATAAAAATCGATAATGATAATAAATTAATATTCAAATTTATCAAACTGAGCAAACAAGTGACAATTACATATTTTAAGTTAAATAAGTACTAAAAAAAATCATTGGTACCACCCAAAAAAGACATAGTTGACAATTCATAGAGAACATTATACTGTAACATTCATTATTTAAGAGGAAACATAGTTGTATTCGTCTCATCTCATCCATTTCTATCATCAAAAAAACATAATTGACCGATACTTCTCTGATACGCGTATAGGAGAAATATCTTACATGTATCGGTAATTTATTTATTTTTAAAGTTTTTTTTTTTTGAAGAAGCTAATATAAACTTTATTAAAATAAAAAGTCGCCCTTCCCGCACAAGGTGTGCCGGTCAGGTGCTACAGAATATATAATACAATACCGAAAGCACCATCGACACAATTACATAATGGCCTGTAAACAAAATAGAGGATTCAACCGCCAAAAGGGGTAGTCAAAAACAAATAAAACGTAATTCGATTTCAACCACCAATATGTTTGCAGCTTGATCCTCTCAAGTAATGTCACACCTGAGTCATTACCCATCTGGAAAATCCTGTCATTCCGGTCCTGCCATATCACAAAAAGAACAGAGACCCAAATAATAGTAAACAAGTTCCTGGACGTCTTAGAATTGCCACCCAAACCGGAAAATTGTTCCGCGTGGCCGCCCAAAGAAACATGAAGAGCAGTCGAAAATCCTAACCAATTCAGAACCAGATGCCACACTTGACTATAAACATCGCACTGGATAAACAAATGAACCGCATCTTCGGCTTTGCCACAATTAGTCGAACAAAGGTCCCGATGTACCTCGATAACTCCTCGTCTTAATAGATTGTCCTTCGTGGGAAGTCTATTCAAGAAGAGACGCCAAATAAAAATATTCACCTTCAACGGTACTGATTTCACCCAAAGAAAACTAGAAAATCCTCCATAGAACTACCATCAGATGCCGTCAAATATGAATAGGCTGAACGAACCGAGTAGGACTGTGAAGGATGCAAATTCCACACCCATCTATCAGTCGCATCACCCTGCAAAACAAAGTTAGCTAAAACACCCACACACTGAGCCACTAGTTCCTCCTCCCAGGCAAACAACCTCCATCTCCACTTCCACCCATTCCCGTTTAACGCCCACCCAGCCTCAAACATATCCGCCACCGAAATATGTTTGTTGTCCGCAAGGTCATAAAGTCTACCAAACGCCCTCGCCAACGGACCAACCTCCAACAAGAATCAGCCCAAAAAGCCGTTGACCGCCCATCCCCTATCTTCCTAACTATATTGTCCGACAACCACCGAGGGTCAATAAGGCCACGGCCCGACCAAACAAAATTCAAAGCCCGCCACCATGATGACCCAACTCCCTCACTAAACCTTACTCGCCCTGCACTATCTTGACCATACTTGGCCTGTAGCAATTGACACCATAAACTATCTCCTTCCGCAAAACATCGCCATACCCATTTCCCTAACAAAGCATAATTAAAGTCCTTCACCCTCGCACCCCCAACCCTCCGTTCTCCCTAGGTAAGCAAATACTCTCCCATTTAACCCATGAAATCTTATTATTTTTAAAGAATATTAATTATCCGATACTTCTCCGATGGGATGCAAAATTTTCTTGGCCACCTAGAAGTAACTTGCCGTATCATAATTCACAAGAAAAATATTATTTCCTCCGTACAAATATATAAGATCTCTTTTACAAATGCATAAAAATTAAGAAAAATAGTTTTGCATTAAATTTGTCAATAATATACTTTCTCTTTTCAAAATTATTCTTCAATAATTAAGAAAGAAATAATGATCTTTTATTTTTCTTCATATAATTAAGGGTGTTTTTGAGAAAATATAATATAATAATATAATAAAATTTACCACTACTAAATTTACTAATTTATCCTTAGTAGCTTCATCCACAATCCAAGTTCTGTATCCTTCATTGTAATTTCACTAATTCTATAATATAATAAAATTGATCACTACTAAATTTACTAATTTATTCTTAGTAGTTTTAACCACAATCCAAATTTTGTATCCTTCATTGTAATTTCAATAAAAAAAATATAAGATAAAAACAATAAAAAGAAAATATGCTAAAAAATTGGAATAAAACAAATTATAGATAAGAACAAAACAGAACAATAATTTCACTAAAAAAGTAATTAAAAAAATATATAGATATCGTTATCAATTTTAAGAATATTCCAAATTTTATATCATTCATTGTAATTTCACTCTATTCAAAATATATGCATAACTCTATAAAAAAAAATATACGCATAAAAATAGAAACAAAATAAAAATATGAATCAATCCATAAAAATATGAACAAAACAAAAACAATAAAAAGATTATAGAAAGTTGAGTAAATTTTTTTATCAAAAAATAGAAACAATAACAAGATTTTAGAAAGTTTGGTCAATAAAAAAACGTTTACTAAAAAAAATTATAGAAACAATAAAAAGATTATAGAAAGTTTAGTTAATAAAAAAAAAAATGAAAGTTTAGTTAAGAAAAAGTTATAGAAAAACAGAAACAATAAAGACTATAGAAAATTTAGTCAATACAAAAATTATAGAAAAAAATGGTTAAATATATTTTTGGTCCACAAAATATAACATATTTCGTTTTAGTCCTTTAAAATTTTTTTCAAACTTTAGTTCTCTAAATTTTCTTTATAAAAAATAAGATAAATATGCATAAAAATATAAACATAAGTAATATTACTACCAAATTTACTAATTTAAAAATATACATGGAACAATTTAAAAAAAAATTATTAATTTAATAAATTTAAAAAAAATAACACAATAATTTCATTTATATCTTAATAATATTTTATAACAAATTTTAAAATATTTTGTTATATATAAAATTTCACAATAATTTACTTTAAATATTGAATAAAAGTCAATGAACAATTTTTTTTTTTTTTTACGACGGAGCAGATGATGAAACTTAGGATCTCATACATATTATTAAAGAAATGAAAATTGATTTTTTTAAACCGCGGCAGACTTTTGTAACTGCTCCACACTTTCCCTCTCTCAATCAAAATTAGAAAAACGAACCCTAGAAATCGTAGATTTACATACAGTCTTCTCTATAATGCTCACAGATTTTCACTCCAATTTTCAAATAATCGCCAAGGTATTTCATTTTCTAATTTCTATTTCCCCTTACTTAAAATCACCATTATCCCGCCTCTGATTTAACAATATTTATTCAATCATTTCCCAAATTATATTCATATATCGTTTTGTCCCAGTTGTTTCCATTTGCAATCGAACACTACTTGGACTTAAAATGCATATTGTTCCGTTATGTTGTAGAACAGTTACTTTAATCGAACACTACTCTAATTGCATTTTTTTTTTTTTTACATTTTATACCTGCTTAGGTACTTACGGACTTTACTGAATAATGTCTAAATCAGTGGGTGAGGTAACAATGATTCCGTGCGAGAAGAGAGCAAGGTGTGTTGATAATGATGAGAATCAAGATAGACTCAGTGACTTACCTGATTGTGTTCTTCTTCATATCTTGTCATATTTGGATTCTAAACACGCTGTTCAAACTTGCGTTTTGTCAACAAGATGGAACCATCTCTGGAAACGTATTCCCACCCTTATACTGCATACCACAGAATTTCGTACTGTCAAGAAATTTGCCATATTTGTGTCTAAGATTTTGACTCTTCGTGATACCTCAATTGCACTGCATGCTCTTGATGTTGACCGTCATGGTGATATTGAGCCTCAACTCCTTAAAATTATTTTAAACTATGTTTCCTCCCATAATACTCACCTTCAGGAATTAGGAATCTCTCTAAATAGTGATACTCGTCTTATTATGAGTTATGTTTCTTCATGTCAGACTCTTACATCTCTTAAGCTTTCACTTTACTCTAGAGGGAGTGATAATTTTACAAAAACTATATTTCCAAAATCTTTGAATTTGCCTTTTTTGACCAGCTTAGATCTACAAAATTTTGCCTTTTGCATCGATGAAAACGGTTGTGCTGATCCCTTTACGACTTTTCCCAAGTTGATTAGTTTGGTCATTCGCCTTTGTAGTGTAAAGGATGCGCAAATCCTCAGTATATCAAGTGAGACACTTGTCAATTTGGCTATGCATCATAATTCATCTAAATTTGATAAGATTCGAGTTATCTGCTCCAAGTCTTTGTACCTTTACTCTTACTGGTAAGCTTATTCAAAAAATATGTGGGAGTGGTCTTTCTTCTGTTAAACTAGTAAACATCGACGATTATTCAGATTCAGTGGACCATGCTTTGGTTCTATTCAGTTGGCTGCAAGACCTTGCTAATATAGAATCATTGAGAGTCACCTCAAATACTCTTCAGGTAACTTGTCATGTATTCAGGCTTTATTTTTACATTTTTTTTATAGCATGCAACTGACTTGCATGAAACTGATTCTGATTCACCCTCGTTTTTCATTGCTTAGATTCTCTCCTTTGTCCCTGACTTATTAGAGGTTAAGCTCCCTTCTTTTTGTAACTTGAAGACACTGGAAGTAAAACTGAAACCACTTCTTTATGGATCAATATACATATATATAGAAAATGCCATGTTAAAGAAAGCGGCTGCCAAGTCACGCAAAGAAGCTGCTAAGTTAAGAAAGGCATTTAAAGCAGGTTTGAAACCACCTCCCATACCTGATGGAATAGTTGACTTCTTGCGACAAAACTCGCCGTCGGCAGAAGTTAACATTAGAACAGATTACACGGGTTATTTTAATCTTAAGCAGGTAGTTATTTAAAAACCTTAAGGGAGCTGAGTGCAGTAATTTTTTTGAGAGTCTGATCTTAGATAATTTTAAACAAAGCTACCTTTAAGAAGAATTTATGATTGATTGTTAATAAGCAGATTGAAGAATCTATAAAGGGTGCGAAAGTTACCGAGTATCAATCGCAGTTGGCCATGCCTGCCTCCTCTACCGCACCTACTTATGCTGCTGAGTCTGCTTCTGCTGCTGCGCCTTCCACTGCTGCACCTCCCAATTTTCATCTCTGTCATGCTGAAAAGGTTACAGTCATTCCTCACCTTCATTTTGATGGATTCTCTTTGAGTTTGTGCTACTAAATTTTTGGGTGTCATTTGTTATTTTCATGTGAGATTTCCAATTTGTGATATTTGAGAATGAGATAGCATATTATATTATTGTAGGGGCCGTTGTCTGCATTTTACTCAATTAGAAATTGTTCAAGCATAATGACATAGACATATAATGAAATCTTCATGTGTCCTTCAATTGCATCCTGCCCCTTTGTTTCCACTTGATTTCTATTGTCTTAGCCGGAATCAGGGCTGTGTGGAGAACTTTTGAGGCCTAAGGCAAAAATTAGAGACACAATAGAACAAGACCCAATTCCATGATCATATTGATTTAGTTTATTTTAATTATTTAAAAATATTTCATTGTTTCAAAATTGCTAAATAATAATATACTATATATAAATAAAATATAAACATTTACCAATTGTGGTCGATACATATGATTGAACTTTCCGTTCGTACTTATTGTTGTGACTTTTTGCTCTCCTAATCTAAATTTTTATTCCGAAAAACTAAAATAAAAGCATTTTAAAATTCAACGATAATTCTTTCATAATATGTCAAAATTTTATATGCCTCAAAATATGTTATATATAAATATAATTTTTGTCAATACAATATCAATTAAACAAATTTTATAGGTGAACTAAAAAGTTATAAAATGAGCAACAACAATTTTCAAAATATCAAAGCAAAATAAGTGGCTAACACAATATTTGCTTCAAAAGATTGAAATGACTGATAGCAATAGACATTAAAATGATTTTATGCTAAAAATCCTTGCCTACGTAATGCCCAAAATTTTAGAATTTAGAGAAAATGAGGCCTATAGGTACTAATTAAACAACATAAAATATTATATGAGGTTGGGGCCTAGGCATTGGTCTAACTGGTCTTATGCTCTCCATGGCCCTGGCTGGAAGTTAAGATGCATGACATTGAAATGGTAATTATTTAAGCAACTATCTATCAAGAAACACCTTTGTTAAATATCTCATATTGCTGAGGAACTAGGTGAGTGCATGTTTATACTGGTACATTGTGCTGATATTGATACGAATCTATTGTTATCTGTTGGTTTTATAATAAACATTTACATTGCTATTCATCTTTTTATTAATAGCACTTTTTATGAAGTGAACTGTCTAAACTTATATAGGATATGATTTCCTCTATTATCACGGCTGCCTCTAGGTTGTGTCTCAATAATTGTGTTGCACTGTTCTAACTATAATGCTTGTTTTTGAAGATAGATGACAACTAATGTGGAGGAACGAGGTGAGTGTATGATTGTACTGGCTCATTGTACTGATATTGATAGGAATCTGTTGCTAATTGTTGTTATAATAAACATTGCATCATTATTCATATTGTTGATTAATAGCACTCTCTAAATTGAACAAAATTGATAGAGGATGCGATCCGCTTGTTGATGTTATAATAAACATTACATCGTTGATGTCCTACGATAGAAATAGAACACGAAGCATTCCATGTTTCAAAAAGGGAAAGACACGGGTTATTCACATTTCATTTGAATATAGGATATGATTTGTTGTACTATCTTGGCTGACTCCAGGTTCTGTCCCATTACATTTGTTTTACTGCTCTAATTGTAATGCTTGTTTTTTCCTCATGATAGATGGCAACTAATGTTGACAACAGTGATTCAACGCTTTGGCCTGACTTGGTAACTAAAGCTTTCATTGACATTATGGTTGATGAAGTTATAAAAGGAAATATGCCAAATGGCGCGTTTCTTATTGGAACATGGACCTCAATGACTACTAGGTTGAATTCCATAACTAATTGCTCCTATAAAAAGGAACAACTACAGGAAAAAATGCATCAACTACATGCCATGTTTCATGAGTTCTATTCACTTTTGCAAAACACTGGATTTCAGTGGAATGCAGAAACCAACACTGTTACTGCTAGTGAAGTGGTCTGGCAAAATTATCTTAAGGTATGGTTTAATTTTTATAGGTTTTGTTAGTAGATTTACATTGATTTTATATTTTAATGTTGTTAATGTATTGACCATATGCTTATATTATTTTAGATACATGATAAGGCATCTCAGTTTCAAAAGAAAGGGTGCGACCATTATAAGTTGTTGGAAATCATATTCAACAAAAATAATGAAACTGAAGTACTTCTTCATTCATCTATCCCAGACCAACCAAATACTGATATAGTAAATGAGCTCAATAATCAATACTTGAACACTGAAAGTGAGAATAATGCACATGTTGATAATGATAGTTCAGACAATGATATGCAAGTGGAGCGGATCATTCATAGTGGTAAGCAAAAAATTCAAGTAAAAGATCATACATCCATGAAAGAGTCTACATCACATCAGATGGGAGATGCACTTTTAGCACGGGCTAAGATTGTGGAGGCTAGTTCTTCACATGTAACAGGAGATTTTTCTCTTACTAAGTGTGTGGTTGCTCTTGAAGAGTTAAGAGACATTTCAGATGACATCTTTGGGAAAGCCTTGGAAAAGTTTAAGGATCCTGATTGGAGGGAAATGTTTATCGCCATGTCAAATGATAGGAGACGTGGATGGCTATTTAGACTTTAAAGATAAAACGTGCATATATGGCGATAGTGATGAGACACATTTGATATTTTGCTTATGGTATACTATACTTGGTTATATTCTTCTCTTAGCTATTTGGTGAACAATTGTATGTGTGTTATTAAAAAATTTATGTCGATTTCATGGAATATTTTGTTCTTAAAATTTTGTTATGAAATTGTATGATAACCTAAATTGATATTGATAGAATTGTTGATTTTGCTTATGTGATGGAAGTGATGGTGAACATGAGAATGAATCCTCTTAATTTTTTATCTTATTTTAATTTTTCTCAATTTTTACATCTCAGTCCTTAACCGACTTCTTTCCCCTTTTTAAAATTCCAATCTTATCCTCTTGTTACAATATAAATGGTCAAGATTTCACATTATTCTCTTAATTGTTTTTTAGAATTGAGAGAATCCATTTCTGTGAACATGCATACATTCTCTCTTGTTTTTTTGGGTGTTGAGCCTAGCTACAAAACTCACAAACAAGTGTTCTCGTTAAGTATGATTTATGACTATTATTGGGAATATTTTAACAAAACGTAGGTTTTAACATCTTCTGATTGTAATTCATGGATCCATTTTAATGCACTGAGTAATACTAGAGTTTCACCGATATCAACATCAAGAATTGGTGAAATCCATTATGTTTTAGCAAGAACAAATCTGCCTTCGTCATCCCTTATGCATATACCTATGCCAACCTTATTTTGATGACTAGAGAAAGATGCATCAATGTTGATTTGTAGAGTCCACTATGTGGCTTGGACCATCGAGGAATGCTTCGCTGCTGCTGCACATTATCATTTCCACGCTGCTTCTGCACTCTTTTCCAATCAAAAAGAAAATTAGTAGCACGCTCACAAGATATATGGATAGGTTCTGTAATATTTTTCCACAACTTAATATTCCTTTGTTGCCAAATGCTCCATAACACAACCATAAAAAGAGAGGCATGGCCTTTGTTTAAGGCCTGCAAAATAGCAAAAATAGTTGCTGCAAAATTGCTTTGGCTGTGAATATGTCCCTGAATGAGATTCCACCAACCAAAGTGGTTCCATATACCCTTTGCATTATTACAGAGAAAGAAAACATGCATGGTGTCTTCATCACCATTATCACACAAAAGACAATCACAAGGGCAGCTGACACCTTTTCGAATGAGGCGCATTCTAGTAGGTATGCAATTTCGACACAACCACTAGATAAAATTATAACCTTCGATGGGACTTGAGCTCTCCAGATCAGCTGCCATTGTCCAGGCTTTTGACGGAATAAATGCCATTCTTCTCAAACCGCCAAATAATTTTATTGTCGGTAACTGAGTTCAGCAGTGGTGTAAGCAGAATTTTTCCTGCATTATTAGTGTCAAACATCATCATTATATAAGGTGCATTCCAACGCTTCTCGTTCATCAACATCAGATCCGAAACTTTCATACTGCCAAGACCTGAATCCAAGTGCAAAGGTTGCTCTAAAACTGAACCATCTGAAATCCACTTTTGTCCCCATACCGAAACGGTAGTACCAGCCCCAATACTCCACCTGTATCCCCCACAGACAATGAACTTTGCACTCCAAATGCTACGCCAAATGTAACTTAGGTTGCGGCCAATGCTTGAGCTACGAAAATCACTTTTAGGAAAGTATTTAGCTTTGAGTACTAATCTAGTGATGAGATTATATGGATTGGATAATAGTTTCGAGTCCTGCTTACTAAGTATTGCCTTTGGGCTCTTAAATCCCAAGTCACCTGTATTTTTGTGCATAGCTAGTTGATCCCATGAGAGCCAATGAATACCTTTTGCCTGATCTTTGTTATGGCCTCACTAGAACGAGTTCATCATTTTCTCAATTTCATCACACAAAGATGAAGGAATTAAAAAAAATACTAATAATATAAGACAAAATAAATTAAAGAACCGATTTAATCATAATTTATCTGTCTGCTTGAGACAAACATCTACCGCTCCAAGAATTTATTTTCTTCCATATTCTATCCTTAATAAACCCGAATATTGCCTTTCTACTTCGACCCACCATAGATGGTAGACCAAGATACTTCCCAAACACATGTTGAACACCTAAAAAAATAGTTATAGAGTTCTGAATGTTTTGAGAAACATTTCTAATGCATGAATTACAAAAATTTAATCATCACAATTTTTTTCTAAATATATCAAATTTTACTTTTTGTTTTTTAAAATTTTCTTTGAACTTTAATCCTTTTAATTTTTAGTTTTCAATTTTAATCATCCTTTTTACAAAATTTCATCTAACATGTTCATAATGGCTTATTTTAATTACATATTATTATGACCTTAAAATTACATTAGTTTAATTATTTAATCTTTAGTTTAACAAGTTAATCTTTAATTTAAAACTATAGATAAATTAACAAAATTTAAATATTAGATAGTTAAAGTATTAAACTAATACGTACTGTAGTATTTTATGATCTTAATAATTGATATGCTTTTTTAAAAAATTATTTCAAATATAATACATGAACGTTTCAATAAAAAAAATAATTGACTAAAATAAAAGTTGAAATTTATTGGCAGGATACAAAAGTTGAAATTTATCCTTTAGAATTATTGAAAACAAAAGTTGAAATTTGATAGCAGCGAGACGCGAGAGATTTTGGTAGCCGCGCGTTTGAAATTGAAAGAGGAAATATCAAATTTAAAGCTTGACCTTTGTTTCCTAAAACTAGAACTTCGACCCGTGCGGTGCACGGGCACGGGTCTAATTAGCTGTAATATGAAAAAATAAGATATAAAATTTTTAACACTAAAACTATATAAAAACGTCAAGTACCATTAAATATTAGTTCGACAATAAATTTGGATAAATGTTCATACAACAGAAATTATAGTATATTATGAAATACTTCTTTATAGACTACATTGGAAGTTTTACTCGTATTCTCAACGTCTTCGTCGATAATCAATATTTTTAATCATTCTCGTTAAATAGCTCTTGAAGTTGCAACATACAACTGACCATGTAAAAATGCTGTCGACAGAAGATATATCCCAACATACTTAAGAAATTGTCTTTGGCTCTTATTAATATAGTCATCGCAAAAGAAAAAATTAAAGGGATGCAGGTTCGATTCCCGTGCCAGCCAAATTTGTTTTTTTTTTTTTTAATATAATGGACCACATGAAAAATGAGAGGAAAAAAAATTAGGTTTACAGTTAGCATTTCGGAGCAAGTTTAGAATACAAGAGATATATAATAATAATAATAATAATAATAATAATAATAGTAGTAGTAGTAGTAGTAGTAAGAAACTAATAATAATAAATATTTAACATCTTATAAAAAAAATTAACATAGTAAACTAAAGGTTGTGGGTTCGATTCTTAGTGAGGTATTTTTTAACATTTTATTTGAATTAATAATAATAATGATAATAATAATAATAATAATAATATGAAGCTAATAATAATAAATATTTAACGTGGTGAGTTAAATGTTGTGGGTTCGATTCTTGGTGAGGTATTTTTTAACATTTTATTTATATTAATGTTATTAGGGTAAAATGAAAGGGAAAATGAGCGGGAAAAAAATTAGGTTAAGAATAGCAAAACGGAACAAGCTTATAATATAAGAGATTAGAAAAACCGAACCCTAGAAAACGTAGATTCACAGGTACGAGTATTTCATTTTCTATTTTCCCAAATTTCCGATTGCAATCAAACACTACTTTGCTTGGACTTGAAAGCCTGGTGTAGAATTTCACAGTTGCTTTAATTTCTCATATTATAGATTATAATTCCATATTGTTTTTATTTCTATGCTTACTTAGGTATTTACAGACTTTACTGAATAATGTCTAAATCAGTCGATGAAGTAATAACGATTCCGCCCGAGAAGAGAGCAAGGCATGATGATAATGAATATAATCAAGACAGACTTAGTGACTTACCTGATTGTGTTCTACTTCACATTTTGTCATTTTTTGATTCCAAACAAGCTGTTCAAACTTGCGTTTTGTCAAAGAGATGGAAGTATCTTTGGAAATGTATTCACACTCTGATATTGCATTCCAGAAATTTTCCTACTGTCAAGAAATTTGCCATATTTGTGTCTAAGATTTTGACAGTTCGTGATACCTCAACTGCACTGCACGCTCTTGATCTTTACCGTCCTGGTGATATTGAGCCTCAACTACTTAAAAATATTATAAACTATGTTTCCTCCCATAATACCCACCTCCATGAATTAAGAATCTCTCTACATGGTGATACTCGTCTCATTATGAGTTGTGTTTCTTCATGTCGGGCTCTTACTTCTCTTATGCTTTTACTTTACCCTAGAGGTAGTGATAATTATACAGAAACGTTATCTCCAAATTTTTTGAATTTGCCTTTATTGACCAGCTTAGATCTAGAAAATTTTACCTTTTGCGGCACTGAAAACGGTTGTGCTGAGCCCTTTTCCGCATTTACCAAGTTGAATAGTCTAGTCATTTATAGTTGTAAGGTAAGGGATACTCAAATCCTCAGTATATCAAGTGAGACACTTCTCAAGTTGAATAGTCTGGACATTCGTAACTGTGCCAAAGTCGAGCTATCGACTCCAAGTCTTTGTACATTTACTTTTCCCAAAATATCGATGCACCAGATTATGTAGCTTCAGCGAAGCATGGTTTGGTTCTATTAAGTTGGCTGCAAGACCTTGCCAATGTAGAATCATTGACAGTCACTTCAATTACTCTTCAGGTACCTTGTGATGTCTCCAAGCTTTAGTTTTTTACTTTCTTCTTAAGATATTTTTTTTAAAAAAATGTTAAAATTCAATTGATACATAAAACTGATCCTAATTCACGCTCATTCCTCATTCCTTAGATTCTCTCCTTAGTTCCAGATTTATTCAAGGTTAAGTTATCTTCTTTGTGTAACTTGAAGTCATTGGAAGTAGAACTGGTACCATTTGATTATGGAGCATTAGCCCGTATAATGGAAAGGGTTATGTTACAGAAAGCGGCCGCCAAATCACGTAAAGAAGCTGCAAAGTTAAGAAAAGCATTTAAAGCAGGTTTGAAACCACCTCCCATACCTGATGGAATAATTGACTTCTTGCGACAAAACTCGCCGTCGACAGAAGTTAACATTATAACAAAGTACGCGAGTCATTTTAATCTTAAGCAGGTAGATATTTAAAAACCATAAGGGATCTGAGTGTGGTATTTTTTTAGAATCTTACCTCAGACGAGTTCAAACGAAACAACAATAAGAGTTTGTGATTGATTGTTACTATACAGGTTGAAGAATCTATAAAGGGCGGGAAGAACACCAGCTATCATTCGCATTTTGCCGTGCCTGTCTCCTCCGCTGCTGTACCTGCTTCTGCTGCACCTCCCAGTCTTCATCTTTGTTGCACTGAAAAAGTAACATTCATACCCTACATGCATTTTGATGGATCCCTTTGAGTTCGTGTTCTAAATTTTTGGGTGCCATTTGTTGTTTTCATGTGAAGATTTCCATTTTGTGATATTTGAGGATGAGATTCCATATTAGATTATTGTAGGATCCCTTGTCTACAATTTACTCAAGTAAAAATTGTTCAAGAATGATGAAAGAGATATTTATAATAAAATCTTCATGTATCCTTCAACAGTTCAGCTGCATGCTGCCCCCTTTTTCCACTTGTAAAATCTTTGTGGAAGTTAATGAAAGGACTGGAATTTAAGATACATGACACTGAAACTAATTGCTTAAGCAACTATCTAGAAACATCATATTTTTTGTTTAATTATCACATATTGTTGAGGAACGGTGACTGTCTGCTTACATTGCACTGATATTGATAGGAGTCTATTATTAATTGTTGTTATATAATAAACATTACATTGTTATTCATATTGATTGCACTTTTTATGAAGTGAACTATATTGATATAGGACATGATTTGCTCGTTGATGGTCTTATAATAATAAATATTACATCGTTGATGTCTTGACGATAAATTATTGGCAAAAACCCAAGTTGCACATAGAAAATATACAAGGTCTAAAAAGAGTTTATAAAGAGAAACACCCCTCACCTTACAAGCCGAGTTGTAAATGTTAGTTAGGAGGCTCAATATAATAACCTAATAAGAACTAAATTGATGTAGGATGTGATTTGCTCTATTATCATGGTTGCCTCCAGGTAGTGTCTCATTACACCTGTTGCACTACTCTAATTGGAATGCTTGTTTTTATGATAGGCGGCAACTAATGTTGACAACAGTGACTCAATGCTTTGGCCTGACTTCGTAACCAAAGCTTTCATTGACATTATGGTTGATGAAGTTACACAAGGAAATATGCCAAATGGTGTGTTTCATACTAGAACATGGACCTCAATGACTACTAGGTTGAATTCCATAACTAATTGCTCCTATGAAAGGGAACAACTAAAGGCAAAATTGCATAGTCTGCGAGCCATGTTCCTTGAGTTTTATTCGCTTTTGCAAAAGACTGGATTTAGGTGGAATGCAGAAACCAACACTGTTACTGCAAGTGAAGAGGTCTGGCAAAATTATCTTAAGGTATGGTTTGATTTTTATAGATTTTGTTAGTAGAATTACGTTAATTTTATTTTTCAATATTGTCAATGTATTGATATGCTTATATTATTTTAGGCACATAATAAAGCATCTCAGTTTCAAAAGAAAGGGTGCGACCATTATAAGTTGTTGGAAATCATATTCAACAAAAATAATGGAACTGAAGTACTTCATCATTCATCTATCCAAGACCAATCAAATACAAATATAGAAAATGAACTCAATAATCATTACTTGAACACTGAAAGTACGAACAATGCACGCGTTGATAATGATAGTTCAGACAATGATATACAAGTGGAGCGCATCATTTGTAGTCGGAAACAAAAAATTCAAGTAATAGATCATACATCCAGGACAGAGTCTACATCACATCAGGTGGGAGATGCAGCACGGGGTAGTTCTTCACATGTAACTGAAGATTGCTCTCTTACTAAGTGTGTGGTTGCTCTTGAAGAGATAAGAGACATTTCAGATGACATCTTTGGGAAAGCCTTGGAAAAGTTTAAGGATCCTGATTGGAGGGAAATGTTTATCGCCATGTCAAATGATAGGAGACGTGGATGGCTATTTAGACTTTAAGGATAATTCTTTACTTGCATATTTACAAATCATATACTCTGCTAACTGTGTGCTTGTCTTAATGATTCATTTAGTTGCTGCTGGACTTATTTATTGGATGACTTGGATTTTTGGTATAGATTTGTTTTCTGATCGTGATAATTCAAGGTTTTCTGTAGTACATCTTGTACTAAAGTGTACATTTTGTTTATATGGGTGAAAATAAGAAGTAAAATTACACTTTCTTTCCATTAAAGTCTCTCCCTCTTACAACATATAAAATTCCTCTTATCTCATTCCCTTGGTTAAAACAAACAGGTCCTTTACTTAAGCTTTGAAATCTACGTTGATGATAGAATATCACTTTCTATGACATTTTGGTAAACAATCTGATTGTGCAGTTTAAGTACTTTCTAGGTGAAGTAAAAATATCAATCACAAGAAAGAGAAGAGGGGGTTTGAATACCTTTTTTTTGACAATTAAATACCTTTTTTGATAGATACTTAAGAATAAGAATCAAAGTGATTTTTATTTGTTGAGTTTTGAAAACATTGGGATCTTGGCTAAAATCGTGTTCTTAACTATCAAAATAAAGAGAAAATTAACATAAGCTCAAGACCCAAAAATATCAAACAGTAGAAAATGACTAATTGATATGTTTTATTATAGAAAAAAAGTTATGTTTTAAGCTAAATAGTTATCGGTCTCCTCTCCGTTGTTAGTTAGTTTCTTAACATATAATAAAATTGTTATTTTGTTGGCCAAAAACAAAATTGTTATTTATATATGTATTTAATATCTAAGGATGAGAATGGTAAGGTATAGGTGCGGTACCCATCTTCATAGTTGTAGTTTAGAAAGTATTCGAATCCGAACTCATATTCGGATGAGTGATAACCTTTGTACTTGTATCTATACTCTTTGGATACTTAAGCACGTTTACCCGCAATTCTACTCAGAATAAATTGGTCAATTAAAAACATGATATAATTTTTTTAGAAATAAAAGGTTTTCAAAGATTTTATTGTAGATTTATAAAAATTATAAACAAAATTATTATTAATTATGCCAAAGTTTATATTTTAGTTGACATAATCACATTGCAGGGCCGGCCCAGAGGGAGGGCAAACATGCCCACAGCCCAAAGCCTCCACATTTTGGGGCCTCAATATTGTTATTTTTGGGCCCATCGTTATAAAAGTGGTTAAGTATTTTTGTTGAATTTTAATATTACAAGGTGCCAAGTGGCTGGTGCATCGATGTAGGAACCATAAAATTGGAACGGTAGTGAGTTTAACTCCCACCTCTAATATTTTTTGCTTTATTTTAATTTGACATAATTACAACAAATGACACCATGGATACCAACATAAATCAAACTATTTCAAAAATTATTTCCTTTTATAAAATGATGAATTTTTCTTATAAATTAAATCACTTTATAACATCATTGGATGTATGTGCAAAAAAACTTTACACCGACAGTGCATAACAATTAAACTCTTTGTTATGAATTTAATTTATATGCACCGCCAGTGTAAAGTTATTTTACACATGCGTTCAATAATATATCGACACATCATGTATGGTAATTAAAACTACATGATGTGTCACATTCATTAAATGATGTGGCAACACATCATTGAATGTATGTGCAAAAAAACTTTACACCGACAGTGCATAACAATTAAACTCACTTGTTATTTCTTTGAAAAATTTCATTTTGTTGGTAAGGGTTTGAAAATTTTCTTTGAAAATAAAGAATTAATTTTTGAAATTAAATTGCAATTTTTATTAAAAAATAATATTTTTTTTATAAGCAACAATATCAATTTTTAAATGAGATTAGTTTGAAGGTGTATTTTGTTATTATCGATTTAAATGTGATTATTTTTTACATCATTGATGTTAGTTACATTTTAAATAAAATATGACTTTTTAAAAATTGTATTTTTTTAATAAAAACATATTGATTTAACTAAATTTATTTCATCTTCAAAGGGCCTCTTTGTCGAATTTGTCCGGGGGCTCCAAATACTCGTAGACGGCCCTGTCACATTGTGTTTGTATTATGTTATAAATAAACATTATTATTGAAATGTGTAATAGTTTAATAGTGTTGTATTTTTTTAAATAAAAAAACTGAACTATAGAAATGTGGGTAAAAAACTGAATTCTTTTAGATAGGGCCGACCCCCGACTATTTGGAGGTCCAATCCCTGATAAAAAATGTTAAAAAATTCAAAAGAATCATTTTCTATTTATATACTCCATCCGTTCTAAAATGTAAGTCATTTTGGGCAAATTACACAAATTAAGAAATATAATTAATGTTGTATGAAAAAGAAAAATTATGAGTTAGTTTACAAAATTATCCTTCATTAATTGTATATGAAAGATAAATTGAAGAATTAAAATAAGATAGAGTAATAAATAGTTAAGAGTATAATAGGAAAACTAGCATTAAATGTTTTATTGGTAATGTAAAATGACTTATAATTTGGTACAATTTCTTTCTCAAAGTGACTTACAATTTGAAACGGAGGGTGTATTTTTTTTTTGACGAATTTTTCTATTTATATTATAAGTAACGTAAACACCAACAATGAATTTGTCCAAGTGGTAAGAATTTTGGTTTTTTTTTTTTTTTGGTGATTGAGTTTTGGTTTATTTAAACATGTGATTATGAGTTTGATTCCATAATTCATGCACACGGAGAAAATTCGGTTGAGAGGAACAAAAATTCTAATAAAAAACGTGTAATTATTATTTTTAACTTTATCTAGATTTTTTTTACCAAACATATGATATTAATATTATTAACATTGGTAATATATAATAATATTAATTTTTATTTCTATTATTATTATTATTATTATCATCATCATCATATGGTCTCAAAATTAATCAATTGAATACATATCATATTGGCAGTGGCAGCCTGACCCTGGTACAGGTTATTCTGTTCGAGGAGCATATCATTTACTTACGTCACAGGATTCTATCACCTTAGATGATGTAGCAGTCTCATTTGGCACCCTCAGGTTCCCTTGAAGGTTTCCATTTTTGCGTGGTGTTTATTACAGGACATGTTACCCTCAAAGACAAACCTGGTCTCTCGCGGCATTTTATCATTGGAGGCTCATCACTGTGTATTTGGCTGTGGCATGGCCGAATCTGCTTAGCATCTCTTCCTTTCTTGCAGCATTTGTGGTTCTCTTTGGTCACTTATTAGTTCTTGGATTGACTCTCCATTAGTGGACTCTCAGGCATTATCAGATCATTTTCTACAGTTTACTTCCTTGGCAGGTGTTTCTAGAGCACATTGCTCCTTTATGCAGCTCATCTGGTTAGCCTGTGTGTGGGTTATGTGGCACGATAGAAATCAAAGACTGTTCAGAGGCTCATCAAACTCGTTACTTCAGATGTTGGACAAGATCAAGTTACTCACTTATAGGTGGTTGAAGGCGACGAGCAGTACGCTAGCTTTAAACTACCATAGTTGGTGGTCTAGTCCTTTAGTTTGTTTGAGCCTTGTATGATTGACTGTTTTATTGAAATTATGTCTTTGACTCTTTTGTAATCTTCCATAATCTCTTTCGGCACGCCTTGTGCTGAGGGGATTCCCTGGATTTGTTATTATATATATACGTCTCATTTTGGCTTGTTCAAAAAAAATACATATCATATTGTATAAACATTAACAATATCGTCGAATTATATAACAATATCGTTGAGATTTGCTGGATTCGTCTCTGAGTCCTTGTTGGTTACCAAATCTGTTGAGATTTGCAGGTCCTTTGTATCTGATTTGGCTTTTTCCATGTCGGTATTGACTATTTTTGTGGCGGACTACGAGCCGGACTTGTCTACTTGGGTTTCTTGCTACCATTGACGCGTCGATTTTGGCTCGCGAAGCTGCTTCTTGGATTCCGATAGGCCGGTTAATTTTGATTCGAGATCGGAAGTTAGAGTCTATGAGCGTCTTTGTAGGTTGAGTTGTTGTATTCCTTGGTAGTTCAGAGGTTGAGGAGTGTCCTGTGGGGTTAGCCTATGATTGGGTCTTTTTAGGTGATGTAGTGGTGATGTTATTTTTGGTGTTGTTGTGTTACTGCACTTTGTTGCGGTAGTTTATGTACTATTCCTCTCCATTAGTATGCCTTATACTTATGGAGGAGTGTTATTAGTAATATTTGCCAATTCAAAAAAAAAAAATATATATATATATAATATAATTATATTATAGTACCTTAGAATTTTGAGAATCACCCACAGCCCATAGGGGCCAAGTGATTATGCGTTGGCTTAATTGGTCTACAGGTCCCTTAAAGACATTTTAAGTTCCATTTTGGTCCCTTAAAGAAAAAAAGGTCCGTATTAGTCCCTTATTGATATCTCCGTTACACATGTTAGTCCTTTCCGTCCAATTTTTCCAGATTCTGTTAAGTAGTGCACACGTGGCACTGTGACATGCTACGTGGCATACATTACATGGCTTTTAAAATAAAAAACAGAAGTTAAAATTTTAATTAAATTAAAAAAAGTTAAAATACAAAAATAAAAAACAGAAGTTACTAATTATAAAAAACAGAGGTTAAAGGTTAGGGTTGTTGTTCGTGTACGCTGCTTCTTCTTCGTCTGCTGCTTCTTCTTCTTATTCGTCTGCTTCTTCTTCTTCTTCTTCTTATCTCATCCATTCACAAATTGAAAACAAAAATGGCAAGCGCGGGTGATAGCTCGTCTGGGTTTGAAAATCGCAGAAACATAGAATCAAGTGGAAGAAGTTCGATTGGGAACTCTGGATCTATAAGTTCAGCCATTAGGAGACGACCACAACACTGCAAATGTGATGAACTTGTGATATTACGAACTGTGGGTGACAGGTCAAGTGTTAATTTTGGGAAAATTTTTTGGGGATGTAGAAATTGGAGACCAAACGGTGATGCAGGTTGTGGATTCTTTAAGTGGCTTGATGATGATATCGTTGATGAACGTGATTTGAAGATTGCAAGGCAAAAGAAGAAAAATGGAAAGTTGATGAATGAAGTTTGTATGCTAAAAAATGAATTGGTCATAACTCAAAAATGGCTAAAGATTTCTACTGGTTTTGGGTGTATTTGTTTTGGAATTAACTTGGTCTTAGTGACCATTATATTGTATAGTGGTAGATTTATTTCCAACCCATCTATGTATTTGAGGTAGTTTATGAAGTAATTTATGTCATGTTGTTGTAATGGAGTTATGTCCAAACTATCATTAGTAGTTTATGTCATTTTGGTTGATGCATAATGTAATGTAATTTGTCAATTTTATTGACTCAATGAATGAAATTGTTGTTAGTTAATATTGTCAATGTTATTTCTGGTTCATGCAGCAGGCCTAATTTCTGGTTTGGCATAATTTATGCAGTAGAGCTAATTTCTGTCTTGTTAATTTATGCAGCAGGCCTAATTATTGTTAGTAAATGTATGCAACAAGCCTAATTTGGCATATTTATGACATGCTTTTACTTTGGCAACATTATATGCCAATTACATGGTTTAGTTATGAATTTTGCACAAAAGATTAAGGAACCAAATATTGAGACCAAAGCTTTTCAATTATATTAATTTGGTTCTCAAATACATCATAAATCTTAATCAAAAGATCGAGACCATATATACTAAGGTTCTCATATACATTCAGATACATCATAAATCTTAATCAAAAGATCGAGACCATATATAATAGGTTCTCAAATACATTATAACCTTGCAAAAGATTGAGACCATAGGTTCTCAATTACATCATTTTAGCTAACAATATAAAACATCTTAAAGTAGGTTCTGCAAATACATTATAACATATTCAGACCATAGGTTCTCAATAACCTTGCAAAATACATAAAACTTCAATTTTTTGGTGTTGGTTGTGTTGAAGCTTGACCTCCTTTCTTGAATGGCAATTTCTGTCTTTTGTTGGTGGTGAATAGTGGATGGGATGCTGCAGGCTTTGGTTGTTCTTTCTTCTTCCTTTTTTTTGAATCAGTATTGGCTTGGCCTGCTGCATTTGGTTGTGTTGAAGCAGCATTTGCAGGCTTGGCTTGATCTTTGTTCTTAATTCTTTTTGAAGCAGTATTGGCTTGGCCTGCTGCATTTGGTTGTGTTGAAGCAGCAGTTGCAACAGTTGCAGGCTTGTTTTGATCTTTGTTCTTACTTTCTTTTGAAGCAGTCTTACCTTGGCTTGATGCATGGGCTTGTGTTGATACTTGTGGTGCATGAGAAGATTGTGTTGCAGGAGGTGCTTGTGATGCACCAGCTTGTGTTGTAGTAGCAGTTGCAGCTGATACACCAGGTTGTGTTGTAGCAGGAGGTGGTTGTGTTGTAGCAGGAGGTGCTTGTGATGCACCAGCTTGTGTTGTAGCAGGAGGTGGTTGTTTACAAGTTTGCTTGTTGTGACCAGGTTGTTTACACCTACCACAAACAATTCCATGATAAGCTCTCTTCATATTTCCATCATCCTTTTTCAATTCATGAGCTTCCTTGTTTCTTTTCTTTTTTGGTCTTCCAGGTTGCCTTTTTATGGGTGGTGGTTGAAGGTTAGTGAATTCAGTTTTGTCCCATAAATTTTGACCATTTGTTGGGTAGATAATGGGCTGATAACAAGCTTCATATGTCTCTTTTCTGAAATAGTTAGGTACATATTGACCTGGATCAGTTTCAATTTCTCTCATACAAGCTATTGCATGTCTACAAGGTAAGCCTGTCAACATCCATTTTCTACAAGAGCATTCCCTTGTTCCAAGACTAACAGACAAATGGTCACCAGTAGCTGAAATGTTTCTAACTTCAAATAATTCATAACCAGCAGGCCTAACCAAACATTATAATTAACTATAAGTCATCAACAATTATAAGTAACATGTAAACTATAAGTAACATAGTAAACTATAAATGACAAACAAATAAGTAACCTAGTAAACTATAAGTAACCTAGTAAACTATAAATGGCAAACAAATAAGTAACCTAGTAAACTATAAGTAACATGTATAAAAAATTATACCTAACCATCCATTGGTTGCTGAATGATGCCTCTCTTTCAAGCTTCTTTTTTATGTTTGGTAGAATGCTTTCAGCATATCTCCCAATTTTTTGTCTACTTTTCTCCCATCTCTCCATCAGATACACTCTAATCTCTTCAATCATTGTCACTATGGGCTTGGCTCTAGCACCAACTATGACTGAGTTGAATGCCTCAGACATGTTGTTAACCAAGGTGTCACATTTTGGCTCAGGTGTGAAATATGATTTGCTCCAATGTCTTGGTGGTATTTTGATTAAATGTTTGAAAGCCTCACCATTTATAGTTTTGATCTCTTGCATATGCCTATGCCATGCATTAACATAAGTTGCATTTGCAGCCTTCCACATCAAGTCCTTTAATTTTTTTCCAGGGAATTTCTTTCTGAAATTGTTGTACAAATGTCTGACACAAAATCTGTGAGCAACACCTGGAAGTAACTCATCCATTGCTGGAAGTAGTCCCTACAACACAACATAGACAGAAGCAATTGTTTCAAATAATAAAAAATTAAATAACACCAAGACAATCAATATGAAAGTGTTTATGTACTCACCTTTTGTTGGTCACTTATGAAAGTGATTAAAGAACAAGATCTTGTGCCTCCTAAATCATTGGTTAACAGCTCCAAAAACCATTTCCAAGTCTCTTTTGTTTCACCCTCTACCACAGCAAATGCAATGGGCAGCATTTGATCATTAGGATCTCTTCCAATTGCAGCTAGTATCTGACCACCATAATATCCTTTAAGAAATGCCCCATCTAAGCCAATTATTGGCCTACACTTTAAAAAACTTTCCTTGCATCCCTTAAAACAAATGTAAGCCCTTTGGAAATGTGGACACAAAGGCCTTTCAGGATGTTCTATATCATCCTCATCACCTTGGAATGGTGTCGTGGTGACTATAATTGTTGAACCACGATTAGTTTTTAATAATTCATGGGCATAGTCATAAAACCTAGTGTATTGTTCTCTAAATGACCCATCCACTATATCAAAAGCCAGACTCCTAGCTCTAGCTGCTTTGGTCTTGCCAATCTTTAAATTCCATTTTTGTTGTGTTCTCTCAATAATGTCAACCAATTTCAAATTGGGATTCTCTTTAACCTTCTTGTGTTATTTTTTCCCTAACCAATTAGAACTAAGTAACTTCACCTTAGGATCCCTATTGCACAAATGCTCATCTTTAACATTCCTCAATTGCCAAGTTACTTGCCCTGGAATATATGAACAATAAGCAGACCATGGACAACCACTTTTACAAATCAACCTTATCCTTTGTTTGTCATTCTTCTTATATTTAATACCTCCTCTATTAGAATGGATTGCATAACATCTTATTGCTTCCTGAAACTCTTGCTTACAAGCAAAGTACATTCCAGACTCCCACTTGTAATCTCTCATTGATGTTGGCATCTTAAAGGTTGGAAGTTTGGACTTTTTGACATTACTTTGTTCATCATCTTCAGTCTCACTACTGCTGTCAGTTCCACTATCCAACTCATCACTATTATAATCATCAACATCACTCAATCCTCCAGCTATGGCTTTACCTTTCCCTTTGTTAATTTTCCCAACATTTTGTTGTTCAAATAACTCATCAGCTTGTTCACCTTCAACAACAGGGGTTAACACTATATTGGGGTTCTTAGTCTTCTGTTTTGGTCTTCCCTTCTTGCTTGTTGTTTGGCTAACACTACCTTCTTTTGTGACTTTCTTACCCTTGTCCTTGGTCACAGTTTCATCAACAACATTTTCACCCACCACAGTTTGATCCACAACAGCATCACCACCTTCATTCTCAAAGTTATCTTCAAGCATACAATCATCCTCCTCATCATCAAAATGTATTCCTAGAGCACTATCATCACTGTCTTCATCATCACTGTATTCATCATAATCAACTTCATCAATACTCACACCTTTCCCTTTATCAGTTTGTTGTTCTCCCTCTTTGTCATTAATCACTTCAGCAGTAGGCCCAACCTTATCTCCCTCAGTTGGGCCATATTCACTTACTCCCTCAACTGGCCCATTATCATTTAAATCCACAGTAGGCCCATTTACAGACACAGTAGGTCCATGTTCAGTTGGGCCATATTCATTTACTCCCTCAATTGGCCCATTATCATTTAAATCCACAGTAGGCCCATTTTCAGACACAGTTGGGCCGTATTCATTTACTCCCTCAATAAGCCCAACTTCAATTATATCAGGCTCAGCCATTGGATGCATAAGGTACAGATGGACTCTTTCATCCATTCGTGCTATGTTTCTCATTCTATTTGCACCCATATCATCCTCCAACAAAATCAACTCATCTAAGTTTTGGGGGTCATAAAACCACATAGTGTCTACACTTGGGTATTTCAATTTCTCCTTAATCTCTCCAACAAATTCAAAATACGAAAAATAATCTTCATCAACAAACCAACTAGTCTCTGCTCCAACATACCCATTATGATCAAACTCTTCAAACCCACCCCCATGATGGACCACCACCTCCAATCTATCAACCATTTTTAATACACACCACACCTAATAAAATAACAATCACAATAAACAGAGGGACCACAACAGCAACAAAAGCTCAATAAAAAATGCACAAGGAAACATGAGGAATATTATGTCAGACACTAAAACCATAAACAAACTAGCAACAACAAGAAGACAACAAAAGAAAATAAATTTATAATCCTTAAGATTGTCAAACCCTAAAACAACAAATAAAATCCCAAAACAAAGTCTACAAACGCTAAATCATTTCACCGGAAAGACAAAAACACAGAACAAACCTGGATGTGCAATTTATCCTTCGATTCACCTTCGATTCGCCTTCGATTCACCTTCGATTCCTCGTTTTTCTTTCAATTACCCTTCGTTGTTGCTTGTTCGTTCGTTCACTTCGTTCGTTCACTTCGTTCGTTCGTTCGTTCGTGTGAAGAAGAAGAAGAATAACCCTAACCCCTCAGTTTTTACTTTTGTCATTTACCCTTTTAATTTTTTAATTAAAATTTTAACTTCTGTTTTTTATTTTTGTATTTTAACTTTTTTTAATTTAATTAAAATTTTAACTTCTGTTTTTTATTTTAAAAGCCATATAATGTATGCCACGTAGCATGTCACAGTGCCACGTGTGCACTACTTAACAGAATCTGGAAAAATTGGACGGAAAGGACTAACATGTGTAACGGAGATATCAATAAGGGACTAATACGGACCTTTTTTTCTTTAAGGGACCAAAATAGAACTTAAAATGTCTTTAAGGGGCCTGTAGACCAATTAAGCCTTATGCGTTTGATTATAAAAAATTGAACTATTTGTTTCTTCCATATCCCTCCACATTTTCCCTCTCTCCGAATTAGAAAAATGAAACCCTAGAAATCTTAGATATGCACATTACATACTTGTTCTTGCCATCCATTTCGTGAACCTTAGTAGCAGTGTTCCAATCTACCTCTCCTGCTGACAGATCATCACTCCAATTCTCAAACTCAATCGCCACTGCAAGGTATTTCATTTTCTTCTATTTTCCTCCCTAAATCATTATCTGCCTGAGAATGAGATTTAACAATACTTACTCAACCATTTTTAATCATAAATCATTTTGTCCCACTTGTTTTTCATTGCAATCCAATACTACTTTATTTGGACTTATAATGCTTCTTGTTCCATTACAATGTAGAATATAATTCCATATTGTTTTTCATTTTGTGGTTGCTTAGGTACTTTAGGACTTTACTGAGTAATGTCTAAATCAATCGATGAGGTAATAATGATTCCGCCCGATAAGAGAGCAAGACATGATGTTAATGAAGAGAATCAAGACAGACTCAGTCACTTACCTGATTCTGTTCTTCTTAACATTTTGTCATTTTTTAATTCCAAACACGCTGTTCAGACTTGTGTTTTGTCAACAAGATGGAAGTATCTTTGGAAACGTATTCATACTCTGATATTGCATTCCACAGATTTTTCTACTGTCAAGAAATTTGCCATATTTGTGTCTAAGATTTTGACTCTTCGTGACACCACCTCGACTGCACTTCTTGATCTTCACCATTGTGGTGATATTGAGCCTCAACTCCTTCAAAATATTTTAAACTACATTTCCTCCCATAATACCCACTTCCAGGAATTAAGAATCTCTCTTGATACTCGTCTCATTATGAGTTGGGATTCTTCATGTCGGGCTCAGGCTCTTACATCTCTTGGTGATACTCGTGGTCTCATTATGAGTTGTGTTTCTTCGTGTCGGGCTCTTACATCTCTTAAGCTTTCACTTTACCCGCCTCCATTTTACCATAGATGTAGTGATAATTGTACACAAACATTTCCAAAATCTTTGAATTTGCCTTCATTGACCAGCTTAGATTTAACAAATTTCACCTTTTGCGGTGGTGAAAACGGTTGTGCCGAGCCCTTTTCCGCCTTTACCAAGTTGAATAGTCTAGTCATTCGTAGTTGTATGGTAAAGGATGCTCAAATCCTTAGAATATCAACTAAGACACTTGTCAATTTATCTATGTATTATTATTCATCTAACTTTGCCAAAGTCGAGCTATCTACCCCAAGTCTTTGTACATTTACCTTTCCCAAAAGTACTAATCAGAAAATATGTGGGAGTGGTCTTTCTTCTGTTAAACAAGTATATATCAATGCTCAAGAAGATGCAGTTTCAGTGGAGCGTGCTTTGGTTCTATTAAGCTGGCTGCAAGACCTTGCCAATGTAGAATCATTGACAGTTACTTCAATTACTCTTCAGGTACCTTGTCATGTTTTCATGCTTTATTTATACTTTCTTCTTAAGATGCATTAAAAAAAAAAAATTGTTAAAATTCAATTGATTGCATAAAACTAATCCTGATTCACGCTCATTCCTCAATGCTTAGATTCTCTACTTAGTTCCAGATTTATTCAAGGTTAAGTTCTCTTCTCTGTGTAACATGAAGTCTTTGAAAGTAGAATTGATACCATTTGCTTATGGAGGAGGATTACCCCGTTTAATAGAAAAGGAAATGTTAAAGAAAGCGGCTGCCAAGTCACGTCAAGAAGCTGCAAAGTTAAGAAACGAATTTAAAGCAGGTTTGAAACCACCTCCCATACCCGATGGAATAATTGACTTCTTGCGACAAAACTCGCCATTGACGGAAGTTAACATCAAAACAAAGTACCCAAATATTTTTAATCTTAAGCAGGTAGATATTTAGAAACTACTAGGGATCTGAGTGTGGTATTTTTTTAGAATCTTACCTTAGACGTTTCAAATGAAACAACAATAAGTGTTTGAGATTGATTGTTACTATACAGGTGGAAGAATCTATTAAGGCCGGGAAGAACGCCAACTATCATTCGCAATTTGCTACGCCTGCCGCCTCCTCTGCTGTACCAGCTTCTGCTACCCCACCTGCCTCTACTGCACCTCCTAATCTTCATCTTTGTCACACTGAAAAGGTAACATCCATACCACACCCTACATGCATCTTGATGGATCCCCTTTTGAGTTTATGTTCTAAATTTTTGGATGTCATTTGATGTTTCATGTGGAGAGTTACATTTTGTCATATTTGATGATGAGATTGCAAATTAGATTATTGTAGGAACCCTTGTCTGCAATTTACTTAAGTATAAATTGTTCAAGAATGATGAAAGAGGTATCTATAATAAAATCTTCATGTGTCCTTCAACAGTTCTACTGCATGCTGCCCCTTTTTTCCACTTGCTTTCAATTGTAATTTTTTGCTGGAAATTAAGAATCAAAGGACTGGACTTTATGATATGCTTGTGCAACTATCTAGAAACATCGTATTTTTTTGTTAGATATCACATGTTGTTGAAGAACGGTGTGTGTATGCTTGTACTGGAACATTGTGCTGATATTGATATGAATCTATTGTTAATTGTTGTTGTTATATTATAAACATTACATTGTTATTCATATTGTTGATTGATAGCACTTATTATGAAGTGAAATAAATTGATATAAGACATGATTTGCTCATTGATGTTGTTAATTGTTATAATGATCTGAGTGTGGTATTTTGTTAAGAATCTTACCTTAGACGTTTCAAATGAAACAACAATAAGAGTTTGTGATTGATTGTTACTATACAGGTGGAAGAATCTATAAAGGGCGGGAAGAACACCAGCTATCATTCGCAATTTGCCACACCTGCCGCCTCCTCTGCTGTACCAGCTTCTGCTGCTGAGTCTGCTTCTGCTACCACACCTGTCTCTACTGCACCTCCTAATCTTCATCTTTGTCACACTGAAAAGGTAACAAACGACACCACACCCTACATGCATCTTGATGGATCCCGTTCTAAATTTTGGATGTCATTTGGTGTTTCATGTGGAGAGTTACATTTTGTGATATTTGTGGATGAGATTGCATATTAGATTAGTGTAGGAACCCTTGAACTAATGCTCGTTGATGTTGTTAACTTGTTATAACTAAATTGTTCATATTGTTGATTGATAGCACTTATTATGAAGTATAAATTGCACTGCTCTAATTGGAAAGCTTGCTTTTATGATAGATGACAACTAATATTGACAACAATGACTCAACGCTTTGGCCTGACTTGGTAACTAAAGCTTTCATTGACATTATGGTTGATGAAGTTACAAAAGGAAATATGCCAAATGGCGTGTTTTATACTGGAACATGGACCTCAATGACTACTAGGTTGAATTCCATCACTAATCGCTCCTATGAAAAGGAACAACTAAAGGCAAAATTTCATAGGCTACGAGCCATGTTTGTTGAGTTCTATTCGCTTTTGCAAAACACTGGATTTAGGTGGAATGCAGAAACCAACACTGTTACTGCAAGTGAAGAGGTCTGGCAAAATTATCTTAAGGTATGGTTTCATTTTTGTAGGTTTTGTTAGTAGAATTACGTTAATTTTATTTTTCAACATTGTCAATGTATTAATATGCTTATATTATTTTAGGCACATGGTAAAGCATCTCAGTTTCAAAAGAAAGGGTGCGACCATTATAAGTTGTTGGAAATCATATTCAACAAAAAGAATGAAACTGAAGTACTTCATCATTCATCTATCCAAGACCAACCAAATACAAATATAGAAAATGAACTCAATAATCAATACTTGAACACTGAAAGTACGAACAATGCATGTGTCGATAATGATAGTTCAGACAATGATATACAAGTGGAGTGCATCATTCGTAGTGGGAAGCAAGAAATTCAAGTAAAATATCATACTTCCAGGACAGAGTCTACATCACATCAGATGGGAGATGCAGCACGGGGTAGTTCTTCACATGTAACTGAAGATTGTTCTCTTACTAGGTGTGTGGTTGCTCTTGAAGAAATAAGAGACATTTCAGATGACATCTTTGGGAAAGCCTTGGAAAAGTTTAAGGATCCTGATTGGAGGGAAATGTTTATCGCCATGTCTAATGATAGGAGGCGTGGATGGCTACTTAGACTTTAATTATAAAATTTTACTATGTATATATGTGGTGATAGTGATGAGACACGCATGATATGTTTTTTATGGTATTTATGATTATATTTTCCTTTAAGCTATTTGGTGAACTTTGTATGCCTGTTTGTATGTTATTTTTATTTTTATATTGATTATAGACTCTGAATGTCATATATAACATTTGAATTAGGGAAAATGGGGTTTTACCCCCCCCCCGCAAAGTTGACGAATTTTGGTTTATCCCCTGTAATATATTTTTTTGGGCCCCTGCAATATCCGGATTCCTTCAATTACCCCCTGACTGGCCAACTGGATGAAGAATCTTTCTTTTTGATGATGTGGCAGATTATGTGGATTTTTAATTCAATTTTGATTATTTTATTTAATGACATATAGATAAATATATTAAATATTTATTTTCTGTTTTTTTTTTAAAAAAAGAAGTCAATTTAATTTATTATTTTTTTAAATTCAATTGTCTAAATAAAATGTCAATTTTCTGATTTTTATTTAAAAAAAAAACCAATTTTTTTTTCTTTCTAAATTCAATTATTTAAAAAAAAAATGTCGCTTTAATTTTTTTTCTGATTTCAATTTTCTGTTTTTTTTTTACAAAATGTCAATTTAATTCAAAAAATGTCGATTTAAGACAAAAAATCATTTATATTTAATTCAATTATTTTAAAAAAATGTCAATTTTTGTTTTTTTAAATATCAATTTTTTGACTTTTATTTTTAAAAAAGTCAATTTAATTTTTTTTTCTGATTTCAATTTTCTGTTTTTTTTAAGAAATGCCAATTTAGTTTTTTTTAAATTCAATTATTTTTTACAAAATGTCAATTATTGAAAAAAATAATGTCAATTATAAGTTGACATTTTTTTAAAAAAAGAATTTTTTTAATTAAATAATTGACTTTTTTTAAAATAAAACTCACAAAATTGACATTTTAAAATTGGCATTTTGTAAAAAAAATAAAAAAAATTGACATGTTTTAAAAAAACCAGAAAATTGAAATTAGAAAAAAAATTAAATCGGCATTTTTTGTTTTAAATAATTTAATTTAGAAAAAAAATTGTTTTTTTTTTTAAAAATAAAAATCAGAAAATTGATATTTAAAAAAAAAATTAAATTGACATTTTATTTAGACAATTGAATTTAAAAGAATAATAAATTAAATTGATTTTTTTAAAAAAAAAAACAGAAAATAAATATTTAATATATTTATCTATATGTCATTAAATAAATTAATCAAAATTGAATTAAAAAATCCACATAAGCTGCCACATCATCAAAAAGAAAGATTCTTCATTCAGTTGGCCAGTCAGGGGGGTAATTGAAGGAATCTGAACATTGCAGGGGTTAATCCCAAAAAAAATATTGCAGGGGATAAACCAAAATTCGTCAACTTTGCAGGGGGTAAAACTCCATTTACCCTTTGATTTAATTATATCATTTATTATCGACATAATAAGCTATATAGATTGAGTTTCAAGGATGGAATTCTTAACCATTTATTTAGAATGAGGACATTCTTTCTATGCGTTATGACATGATAGGATAATGTTATCATGTTTATGTTATATTATATTATATTATATTATATTATATCATACCATATCATATCATATCGTAATTCTATTTATATTTTATCATATTTCTATTCTATTAAGGTAGGCATGACAATGAAGCGGGACAGTGACGTGTTTTGCCTTTCTCTAACACAAACCTATAAAGTTCGGGTTTCTCCAAACCAATCTCAATTCTCAATGGGTATGAAACGAAGAACCCCAAAGTCATACCCAACGGGGTTTAAGTATCTCTATTTCGCCTCACCTCGATATAAACTTGCGTTGATTTTTTTTTATTTAAAAAAGAAGGTAAAAGTCGAAAACTATTTTATTTAGACAATATGATTTTTCTAAACAAAGAATATAAATAGAAAAAACAATTTTGTTTAATACTCAACTTAAAAATTAAAAAATAAACATATGAATATAATTTAAGACGTTTAAGGATTTATAATTTAAGAGAGGTAAAATGTAATTAGATATATGCGGAACAAGTTCAGAGTGTGTATCAATGTCCTCATTACCCGCTCCACCCCGCCTTTTAAATTCAGGGAAAAGCCGAACTTAAACCCAGTTAAATCAATTTCCCCCCGTCAAAATCGGGGTGGGGCGGGCGGGTAACCACGTGTATGAGTTTTATTGTCAAACCTATATTATGGTTATCAAACAGACCCTTTGTTATGTAAAATGTTAGTATTTGACAGAACAGTACAAGATAATACAAGACAGAATAACACAATACAAATGTTTAATGTATTGAGTAAATTTTGTGTTTGTACGATGTTTGGGGGACAAAAAGTTATTTTGGTACTTTAGACAACTTGTGCAGAGGACAAAAATTTGTCCCGTGATTCAGTGGGGGACAAAAATTTCAGTTTTTGTCCTGTCCCTTGGCCCCCAGTTTGTCCAGTATCAGGAACAGTTTTAAAATCAAACACAGTACAACTGAAGTTGTCCTGTCCTGTCCCTTATTTTTTTAGTAAATCAAATGCACCCTAAGTAAGTGAAAAAAGATCGAACTAAATTTGAAATGGAAGTGGATAATAGTTAATATGAATGAACAAAACATTTATTACAAAAATAATAATTAATAAAACATTTCAAAGCATGTCCCTATGAGCATAACTTAATTGTCATGTATGTATCGAGATTCAAATTCTGGTACTCCCACTATTTCACCTTAAAAATGTAAAATTCTATCCATTAGACTACTTTAAAAAACAAAAGAGTAATCAAAGTAGCAAATTTCCACAAAACACATCATTTCCATGACCGAGTTGGTAGACGGGTTCAAAAACTCAAATCCAATATTAGAACTGATACTTGTGGGCATGGTGGGTTGGGCCAGGTTCTACCCGCAAATGAACGGGTTCGGATAAATAATGAGTTGGTTGGATTGGGTCGGCGGGTTCGCATATTGACCCACACCCATGAACACCCCTACCCCGGACCACTCTTTAAGACCTTAAATAATAATTTTTTTATGGAAATGTGTAAAACCAACGTATTGGATATTTCAATATGTTATCAGTTATATCAATTTTAAGTCAGATCGCGGGTCCATGCTCAACCATAGTTTGTATGATATTTTTGGTAAACAACCTCATTGTGTAGTTTAAATATTTTCAAGGTTTCTATTCACATGTGATTAGAGAACTAATTTATTCACCATTGTCAACAGGTTACGAGAACAGATCTGTTGTAAATCGGAGATAGGACAAAAAGATTCAATGGAAGGGGGTATATTAATCCAAAGAGGGTGCATTGGAACCATAGGTATCCTAATGGCTTTTCTAGTTGTAAACATTTTTTTTTCAATTATCCTGGCGGCTAGAAATTCTATACTTAAAGTGGACAAGTGAGATGACCGGAATTCGAACCCGGCTTCTGTATATATATTGCGATGTCCAACGAGTCAAGCTCATGTGACCAAAATTTTGTTTTTTATTTCCATATTGTATTACTTGGTTTTTATTTCTAAGTCTCCATCATCTCCAAAAATGTTTTGCCATCAATTTTATATCAAAACCTATTTTGTAATTATACATGTAAAAATAATTTTGATTAAACAATTTAAATTAATAAGAATCACTTTTACTTTAATAGATCATGAATAATTTTATCACCCCAAATCCAAGTACAAGTTAATGGAATAAAAGAGTAATTTATTTTATTTTTTTATAATAAAGGGTTAAATATCATTTTGGTCCCTCTAAATATATTAAATTTCATTTTTAGTCTCTATAAAAATTTCCTTTGGAGTTTAGTTTCTAAATTTTAAGTTTTCAATTTTGGTGAATCCTAGGATACCATTAGATGTAATTAATGGTTTAGATTTGATATAAATTAAAATAAGAACTCCTACCCATATTTACACACAATCCTAACTCTATCTCTTCCCTATGTGCATCAAGCATCATCTCATCATTCATCGTCCACTCACAAAATTTGCAGAAAATTGTTTCTCTACAAGGTTCTTAGAGATCAACAACCCTTGTTGTTGTTTTTTAATTATTCAAAAAAGAAACAAAAAATATGTTTGTTCTTTGCAAAGGTGCACTAACTAGATTCAAAAGTTTCAGAAAAAATGACAGAATAAAAAGACATCAACTACACACTTAGAAAATTCAAAGTGATAATACAGTGATTATTTTTTCCATGTTCTTGTTATTGATTTTGTTAATAAGGTTTTTAAATGATGAAATTAAAAAAACAATGATGAAATTCAAAGACCATTATTGATTATCCTTTGCATTAAAGTTAGTTTTTACAATTTTATCATAAAAATTAAACTGCCAATTGAGTCGCATCTTGGAAAATAGAAAGCAATTTTGTTAATTTTAAGGGTAGTTAGTAATCACTGGTGGAGAGATAAATGAAAGATGAAAGAAAACGTGCAGGAAAAGGAGAGAATGAGATATGTGAGGGAGAGTGAGAAATTAATTGTGTGTGGTGATGAATTATTAGATCAAGTAGGCATATTCAATCTAATGGTTAAAATAAGTGGTACATTGGTGAGGGACTTAATAGATCCCTCATTTTAGAATTCACCTTCAATTTTAGTCACTATTTTTATTTTTCAAAAGTTCATGTATCACTTATAATTTTTTTTAAACATAGCATTAAGAATTTAATTTACATACACTTTCGTAAAATTATTTTAAACATGCATCAAATAATATATTGACACATAATGTAATGTGTTTTAAAATACATGTCGTTTGACTCTCGGGGTGGTCTTATTCAGGATTTTTATTGCAACATTGGCCGCAATAATTCCTAGGATGTTGAGTTGTGAAATTTAGTTCATGTTATGCGTATTGCTCGTTACCTTCATCTTGACCGTGCCATTTTTGAAACAAATTATACCCTTGTTGTAGTTGTTGTTCTCAATCACTCTACCACCATATCTTATCTCACACGTCTCATAGAAGAGATTCTTTTAGATTTGGTTGTTACTATTCAACACTGTTTCAGAGAAGTCAAACTCATGTGCGGATTTCCTAGCCAAAAAGGGATTTGATGCTTTTTTTTCCCAGTTTTAATTAATTTTGATTGTAATTTTTTACATGTTTTTAAGTTTTAGATTGTAAGAGTGCTACTATCCTTCGGTTAATTCGTTAATTTAAGTATTATACTTCATTCGGTCCTTTTTATAAGAAACAATTTGAAAAAATTACGCATACCAAGGAAACACCTTTTACATAGTTATTTTCATTTAATACTCTTCTAATTTTAAATTTATTCCATATATACCCTTATTTAATTACTCTCAATTCAACTAACTTACTTATTTTAAGGCTAAATTGGACAATTGGTCCCTTAACTTATTTATTAGTTTTATATTGGTCTCTTAACTATTTCATGTTACAAATTAGTCCCTTAACTTTAATTTTGTTTTCTATATGATAATTTCTGTTAATTTTTCTCAAAAAAACATTAACTTTGTTTACGTGACTATTGATGTGACCACATAACACACTAAAATAGATGGTTTGTTGAAAAGAGAAACCCGTCAATAGTCATTTTCTACAAGAACACTAATTTTTTAACAAGTTAAAAGGACTAATATGACAAACAAAATGAAAGTTAAGAGACCAATTTGTATGTTAATTAGTTAAGGGACCAATTTGTAACATTAATTAATTAATGGACCAATATGAAACCAATAAATAAGTTAAGGGACCAATTATGTAATTTAACCTATTTTTAATATTCTCTTTCATAATAAATGAGGGCATAAATAAAATTAAACATTTAAAACATTTGAAAATTAGTCAAAGTTTCTTTTATAAAAATGACCAATTTTTTTTTCCTCAAATTGTTGCATATAAAAAGGACCGGAGGGAGTATTATAAAAATAAAACATGATGTTTCACATTCATTAAATGATGTAACAATAAATTATTAAATGTATGTGTAAAATAACTTTATATTAACGGTGTTTAATAATTAAACTCTATCATTATTAAGACTTTAAAATACAATTAAGTTAATAATTTAACTATTTAGTCTTTAATTTATGATAATTTATCTATAACTTCAAATTAAAAATTAAATTATCAAACTAAAGCTTAAATCGTTAGTTAAGGATTTAATTGATATGCACCGACGGTGTAAAATAATTTTACACTGTCAATCAATACCAACCATGTTTTCCGCCATATCACCCCACTTTACCCCACTTTTATGACATGACATGGCAAAATGATTGCTATTTATTGGACGATGGTGTAAAACTATTTTACACCGTCGGTGCATATCAATTAAACTCAATAGTTAAATGAGTTTAATTGTTGTGCACCGTCAGTGTAAAAGTTTTTTACACATGCATCAAATGATGTGTTGCCACATCATTTAATGAATGTGACACATCATTTGTTTTTAAACACCATACATGATGTGTTGGTATATTATTGGATATATGTGTAAAAAAATATTACACTGACAGTGCACAACAATTAAATTCTAGTTAAATAATCAAACTAACAATATTTTAAATTTTTAATAAGATATGTTTTTAAAATATCAAAGAAATTTAAATAATTAAAAATACGAACTAAAATTTAAATAACAAAGTGTCCCATAAGTGTAGCTCAAATGGTAGCTACCAGGGACATTATTGGAGTGGCGGAGTTCGAACCCCGGATTTCACGCTTCCCCACATTTAAAATGTGTGAGTCTTGCCATTTAGGCTACTTGACCAAAAAAAAAAAAATTTAAATAACAAAGTTTGAAGAAATTTTTTAACAAAACCAAAAAAACAAATATTTTTGAGTCAAAGATTCTGTGCATAAAAAAAAAAACAAAGATTCTGTGTTTGGAAGTAGTTGTTTCCTGCGACCACACTTTCCCTTTCAAAATCAGAAAAACCAAACCCTAGAAAGTATAGCCTATACATACGTGTTCTTGCGATCGCGAGCCGTTCCAACTTTTCAAATAATAAGAACTTACAACTCATTTGCAAGGTATTTCATTCTCTATTCCCCCCTTAAATCATTATTTTCCCAAATATTGTTAATCATAGTAAATCATTGCAAGTCTGTTATAGAATTTCACATTTGATTCTTGTTCCTTATATTGCAGAATATAAATTTCATATTGATAAGGCAATAATGATTCCGCTTGAAAAGAGAGCACGGAATCAAGATAGACTCAGTGACTTACCTGATTGTGTTCTTCTTCACATTTTGTCATCTTTGAATTCCAAACAGGCCGTTCAAACTTGTATTTTGTCAACAAGATGGAAGCATCTCTGGAAACATATTCACAATCTTATATTGCATTCCACAGATTTTCGTGCACTCACAAAATTTTACATGTTCCTATCTAACATTTTGACTCTTCGTGATACCTCAATTGCACTGCATGCTCTTGATTTTGATCATCGTGGTCATATTGAGCCTCAACTCCTTGATAATGTTTTAAACTATGTTTGTTCCCATAATACCCACATCCAGCAATTAGGAATCACTGTCATTGCTGATATTTGTCCCATCCTGAGTTGTGTTTCTAAATGTCACACTCTTACATCTCTTAAGCTTTTCGTTTATCCAAAATCTGGTAGAGAAACGTTATTTCCAAAATGTTTGAATTTGCCTTTATTGACAAGCTTAGACCTAACACATTTCACCTTTTGCGGCGATGAAAATGGCTCTGCTGAACCCTTTTCCACCTTTACCAAGTTGAATCGTCTGGTTCTTTGTTTTTATAAGGTAAAGGATGCTCAAATCCTCCGCATATCTAATGAGACACTTGTCAGTTTAGCTCTGCATTGTCATTATTCATCGTCTACCTTTGCCAAAATTGAGCTATCTACTCCAAGTCTCTCCATATTTACTTTTCCCAGAAATCCAGATCAGAAAATATGTGGTCTTTCTTCTGTTAAACAAGTAAATATCAATGTACCCGATTTTGCAGTTTCAGCGGAGCGTGGTTTGGCTCTATTAAGCTGGCTGCAAGACCTTGTCAATGTAGAATCATTGACAGTCACTTCAATTACTCTTCAGGTACCTTGTCATGTTTTTAAGCTTTATTTTTACTTTCTTATAAGATGGTTTTTTTAGTTTTAAGTTATGTTAAAATCCAATTGTCTTGCATAACATTGATCCTAATTCACACTTATTCCTTATGGCTTAGATTCTCTCCTTAGTTCCGGATCTATTCAACATCAAGTTCTCTTCTTTGCATAACTTGAAGTCATTGGAAGTAGAACTGATACCACTTGATTATGGAGGATTATCTCGTTTGATGGAAAAGGCCATGTTAAATAAAGCGGCCGCCAAGTCACGTAAAGAAGCTTCTAAGTTAAGAAAGGCATTTAAAGCAGGTTTGAAACCACCTCCCATACCCGATGGAATAGTTGACTTCTTGCGACAAAACTCGCCGTCGGCGGAAGTTAACGTTAAAACATATCACCCAAATCATTTTGATCTTAAACAGGTAGTTATTTCAAAACCATATGGGAGCGGAGTGTGATATTTCAAAACCATTAGAAATGTTTGTGATTGGTTGTTATTATACAGGTTGAAGAATCTATAAACGGTGTAAAAAACACCAGCTATCATTCGCAATTTGCCTCACCTGCCTTCTCCTCTGCTGTATCTACTTCTGCCGTTGCTCCTTCTTCTGCTGCACCTCCCAATGTCCATCTTTGTCGCGCTGAAAAGGTAACATTCATGCCCAACATGCATTTTGGTGGATCCCCTTTGAGTTTCTGTTTTAAATTTTTGGGTGCCATTTGTTGTTTCATGTGGAGATTTCTATTTGTGATATTTGAGGATGAGATTGCATATTAGATTATTGTAGGAACCCTTGTCTGCAATTTACTCAAGTATAAATTGTTCAAGAATGATGAAAGAGATATCTATAATAAAATCTTCATGTGTCCTTCAACAGTTCAACTGCATGCTGCCCCTTTTTTCTACTTGCATTCAATTGTAAATTCTTAGCTGGAAGTTAAGATACATTACATTGAAACAATAATTGCTTAAGGCTTAAGTAGCAATTATCTAGAAACATTGTATTTGTTGTAAAATATCCCATTTTGCTGATGACTGGTTTAATTTTTATAGGTTTTGTTAGTAGATTTACGTTAATTTTATTAGTCAATATTGTCAATGTATTGATGATATGCTTATATTATTTTAGACACATGATCATGCATCTCAGTTTCAAAAGAAAGGGTGCGAGTGCGACCATTATAAGTTGTTGGACATCAAATTCAACAAAAATAATGAAACTGAAGCACATCATTCATCTATCCAAGACCAACCAAATAATCTGTACTTGAACACTGAGGATGTGAATAATGCACATGTTGATAATGATAGTTCAGACAATTATATACAAGAAGCGGAGCGCATCATCCGTCATGGGAAGCGAAAAATTCAAGTAAAAGATCATACATCCAAGAAAGAGTCTACATCACATCAAATGAGAGATGCACCTGTAGCACGTGCTCAAGCACGGGGTAAGATTGTGGAGGCTAGTTCTTCACATGGAACAGGAGATTGTTCTCTTCTTAGGTGTATGGTTGCTCTTGAAGAGATAAGAGACATTTCAAACGACATCTTTGGGAAAGCTTTAGAAAAGTTTAAGGATCCTGATTGGAGAAAAATGTTTATTGCAATGTCTAATGATAAGAGACGTGCATGGCTACTTAGACTTCAATTATAAAACTTAACTTTGTATATGTGGTTTTGGTTATATTTTTCTTTAAGCTATTTGGTGGTTAACTGTATCATTTGTATGACTGTTTTATGCGTTGTTTTGAATTTTATAGTGATGTTATTAATATTAAACCTTTTATTTCACTTTCATTGAATGTCTGGTTTTTAAAGTTTTGTTATGAATTTGAATTTGTATGACCATTAATAACCAGTATTGATATCGATAGAAGTGGTGATACTAACTGATTGTTGTTACGTCTAGACCCCTTAATTATATTTCTGTCAATTAAAAAAATTAAAAAAAAAGAGTGAAAACCTATTTTGGTCCCTCACAAATTTTTGACGAGACAATTTAGTCCCTGACAAAAATAAAATCCAAAGTAGTCCCTAACAATTTCATACTTGGGGCAAACTAGTCCCCAATTTGTTATAACAGAGGGACTAATTTGTCCCCGATATGAAAATGTCAGGGACTAATTTGTCCCCGATATGAAAATGTCAAGAATTAATTTGGATTTTATTTTTGTCAGGTACTAAATTGTCCCGTCAGAAATTTGTGAGGGACCAAAATGGGTCTTGACTCTAAAAAAAATTGGTCTCTTTCGGCAAAATCTAACCTCAAAAGTTTAAAGTGAACCAGCATTGTAAGTGGTCCACTAAAGATCTCATTAATTTTTTTTAATGTTATCATTTGATTTTTTTGTAAAAAAGGAAGCTGTTGAATTTTGTGGAATTGAACAATTTTGAAACTCAACAATCTCTCCTTTAATGAGGACGAATGGTCTAGGACCACATGAGAGAGATCACTATCCAAAACTTTAAAACATTAGCTATATGAATCACCTCTCTTATATTCAATAATCTTTTCATTTATAGTTGATGTAAAACTTATCATATTTAAAACTCAATAAAAAATAAATTTATGTATACCAGTTAAGATTTTAAATGTGGAAATTATATTTTAAAAAGTGTGCATTTAATTTCTTAAAAACTTAAAATTTAACATTTACAATAAATATTTACTATATTCTTGGCCTATGAAGTCCGGATACGTGACACAATACTGCCGTGATACGTTATTTAAAAATTAAATTTAAAATTAAATATACAAATGCACAATATATAAACATAACAAAAATCGATAATGATAATAAATTAACATTCAAATTACTCAAACTAAACAAACAAGTGACAAGTTAAACAAGTGCTACCCAAAAAAGAGATAACTTTGCCAATCCATAAAGCACATCATAATCTATCATTCATGATTTAAAAGGAAACATACATTGTATCAGTCTTATCTCCTCTATTTCTAGAGTAAACCGCCAAATTGGTCCTGACTCTGTAACTGACTCTCAAATAGGTCTCTGACTTGCCAATATCTCAAATTAGTCCCTGTCTCTGTCAAACGTTTCTCAAATTGGTCCCTCCGTTAACTTCTATTTGCTGACTCTGTTAACTCTGCTGACTTGGATCGTTAAGTGGTGACATGAATCTTTCCATTTATGCAGTACATTTATGCAAAGTTAACGGAGTCAGCATATCGGAGAACATTAATTGCCCGATACATCTCTGATACGCATATCGGAGAAGTATCCGACACGTCGATAATTTTTTTAAATAATATTAATTGTCCGATAGTTCTCCGATACGAATATCGAAACATATCAGACGAATATCGATTTCGGATACGTATTGGATACAATATTTCGCCATTTTTAAAGTATGGAGCTTTATAATTTTTGGTTTACTTATTAATAAGGATCAAACCTAAAACCTCGTAACTATTAACCAAATTCCTCACCACTATTGAGCATCATAGTTCATAGCATATACCCTTAAAATACATATTAATATTAATCTCCTGTTTTCATCTCCTATTTTTGTCTCAGTTGTTTAGAATTCAATCGCAAAATAAATAAAATACTATCGATAATTATTCAGTTGTGCTATTTGCACACAAAAAATAACATATAAATATAATTCCTTCATTAACGTAGAAAAAAAAATAAGAACACCTTCTATGCTGCCTCGTCGTTATCCTCCGGCGTTCCTACAGACACAAACCAACCTGGATTCCATTTCCGATCTGTAAATCATCAGATCACAACTCACAACTCAGGTATTCTAAATCTCATTCCCCTAATCAATTCCATTTCTCCTTTTCTTTGCTTAGGTTTTCTATTCTCAATCGCAATTTCAAATCTCACCGTAGAATTTCTCAATTACTTCTTATCATTCAATTCTCTGTTCATTTTTATGCACAGGTAAGGTAATCTGTCTGAAAAACAATGTCAAATTCAGCGCCGGAAGATGAGATAACGATTCCGCGGAAAACAAAGCGATTAAGGCGTGAGAATGAAGAAGATAAGCTGAGTGATTTACCAGATTGTGTTATTCTTCATATATTATCGTTTTTGAATGCCAAAGAAGTAGTTAGAACTTGCATTTTGTCCAAAAGGTTGAACAATTTTTGGAAACGTATTCCTAATCTTGTATTGCATTCAACTGATTTTACTACTTTCAAGAGTTTTACTAAATTTGTTTCGAAGATTTTGTCTCTCCGCGATGGATCAATTGCGCTGCAAGCTCTTGATTTTGAACGTGTAGGTAGTATTGAGCCTCACTTACTTAAGAGGATTGTGAACTATGCTTTTTCTCATAATGTTCAACGATTGGGAATATCGGTGAAAGGTGATATTTGTCACATTCTGCCTTGTATTTCTTCGTGTCGGACTTTAACGTCTCTTAAGCTATCTGTTTCTCCTAAAGGTCGGCATAATTATGGGAGAACGTTGTTTCCAAAATCTTTGGATTTGCCGGCATTAACCAGCTTACATCTAGGGAATTTTGCCTTTTGTGCTAGTGACAAAGGCCGAACTGAGCCTTTTTCGGTTTTTAACAAGTTGAATAGTTTGGTAATTGACAATTGTACGGTGAAGGATGCACAAATTCTTTGCATATCAAGTGAAACTCTTGTTAATTTGACTATGCGTAATCATTCTTCCGACCTTTACAAAATTGAACTATCTGCTCCAAGTCTTTGCACATTTGCTTTTACCGGCACTCCTTATCAAAAACTCTGTGGGAGCAATCTTTCTTCTGTTAAACAGGTGAATATTGATGCAGAAATGTTGTCTAACTATACGGAGCCTCCTTTGGTTTTACTTAGCTGGCTGCTAGAGTTTGCTAATATCAAATCGTTGACGGTCTCTGCAAGTACTCTTCAGGTACCTTAACTTGGCATATTTTGAAGCATTATTTCTTTGTTCACATGATACATTTTTGCTTTTAACTTTTGTCGAAAATCAATTGACTTGCATCAAACTAGTCCTAACTCATCCTCGTTGTTCAGGTTCTCTCGTTAATTCCTGATTTATTAAAGGATAAGCTCACTTCCTTGTGTAACTTGAAGTCACTTAAAGTACAACTGAAACCCCTTTCATATGGATTATCCATGACACTGAGAACTGCCAAGTTACAAAAAGAAGTTAAAGCAGGATCGGAACCATCTTCACCCATACCTGATGGAATAGTGGACTTTTTGATTCAAAACTCACCGTCGGCAGAAGTTGACATCATAGATTGCTCAAGGTGAAATCTGCATTCAACTCTTTAAACAGAGATTCATATAACTGGTTTGGTTTTTGTTTCCTTCTTTGTTTCTGTTTCCCTATGTCTCTCTGGTTATAACTACTACTAATCTGTGGATAAATCACGAGTCCCTTGGGTAGAGAAATAAATTGCACATGCCTGCTAAGATGATCGTATCCAGTACAACTTGTTAGAAATATAGCTTAGCAATCATTTGCTCCATTAATCGAATGCACCGTATGCGATACACTTTATCTTTTGTAACTGTTAGAAGTTTGCTAGTTTAGTTACATTCTGTGTAGTTGTTAGTTTCAGTTAGAAATGTTAGATTCTGTTAGAAATGTTAGTTTAGTTATATATATTATTGCAAATGCTGATATATGGAGATCTATGTTTCACCGTCACATTCTCCACTGCCACTGGAAGAGGTACTTTTATCCCGCTTACAGCTGATGGTAGGTCTGCTTGCGGATCTTGGGTGGTAATGCAGCTCGTGTTGCGGGTGATGCCCGCCCTCATTTCCTTTTGATAAACGCAGCTTACTTTTGTCTCCTACAAATCAAGCTCCAGCAAGTTTGTTTGATAAACACAGCTTCTGTGAATACCATTGTATCCACACACTCTTCTACCTTACTTTCAGTGTGGTACAGTAGGCTTGGCCACCCCAATTCTAATGTTTTGCTTTATGTACTCAGACTTCATAACAGTTCAGTATCCACTGATAATAGCGCGGCGTTTTGCGTTTCATGTTGTATGGGAAAATCTCACAAACTACCCTCACACCCATCTCCGTCAAATTATTTTTAGCCTCATGCATTACTTTTCTGTGATTTTGGGGACTAGCCCCTGTGCAGTTCTCTATCCGCTATATCTAATATGTGTACTTTGTTGATACTTTAACTAATCCGTAACTACATGTGGATTTATTTCATCAAAAGAGGTCTGAAACTTAGTTTTAAAACAATATAGAACTATTATTGAGCTGCAACTAAATAAGAAAATCAGAGCCTTGCAAACTGACTTGGGGTGAGTGGGGGGGATAACTTGTCCTCACACTCACCACCAAATGGTGTAAATGGGGTTATCCTTACTGCCATTTATCTTATTAATAAACCACCTTTTGTCCCATGAAGGCATGAACCGCAAATTCCCTTACAAACACTGTTCTGCATAACTCCCGATTATACATTTCATAAGGTCTTTGGCTGTGCTTATTTCCCTTTGTTAAGACCTTATAACTATAATAAACTGCAACATTGGTCCATTGTTTACTTTTCTAGGTTATTCCCTATGTCACAAAGGGTATAAATGCCTTAACAACAACATAGACTCTTTCGTGAGTCGAAGTCCCCATCTGTCAAGTCAGATTTCCACACCCAAATTTATGCCTCTTGGTGTCATTCTCACAGTCTTCCCATGTTCCTCTCAGTCCTTGGTTACCTTACAAACACTGTTCTGCACCTACTCTACAACCTTCACCGTCTGTTCTTTACCTTCTACTGCCTTGAGTACCATTGATCCCAATTACCCTGTTTCTTGTCCTACTTTGTCTTCTTCATCCCATGCAAGCACAGTCCAAGTTTGGCATTGTAAAGCCTCAACTTCACCCCGCTTATTGCTCACTGTTGTCGAGCCTACCTCTATTAAACAGGCCTTGTCCTCTTCCAACTGGAAAACTTCGACGCAGTTGGAATATGATGCTCTTTGGTCCCTCTTCACAGTTCAACCTTAGATTCTCTTAAGGGGAAAATCGATTTTGGCATAACCTTGCGGCCAGTCTCATCTCAGAATCCCTACTATATTTGTATGCATTTTGTTATGCAGATTATGTCTCAGATGGTGATGACCGGGGGTCTACTTTATGGCCCAACTTTAATTTCTTGGTGGTCCAAGAAGCAACCTCTTGTAGCCAGATCCTTAGCCAAAGCAGAATAGAGAAGCATAGTTATCATTGCCTCATTACTCATATGGGTTCATCCTTGCTCAGGGAACTTCAAGTACCTTCGTCCACTTTGATTATCTATTGTGATAATCACTATATCTATTGGGATCAGTTGATAACATAGGCATGTACTGCATGTTCCTTTGCTTGAAAATTCATATTTTGTTGATATTATGTTGTTTCTAACAAAATAAAGAGCCTAAAATTGCTTATTCATTAGAAGCTACTAAATTTACATGACCAAAAAGTTTTGATAGTCAAAAGATGAACACATTCATTATGAACAATATAGATGTTTCGATCAGTCATGAGCTTGATAGTTGATAGGAATATCAATGTTTAAGCATATGTTAAAATATTTTAGAGTATCTTTTGCTTCTCTATCTGATAGTCATGTGATAACTATCAGATACATTTAATGTTTTTATAAATTAAGGCGCTTTTATTTTTTATGTTTGATGTTGTCTGGTACTAAATAAGTTTGTGAAATAACAATGGCTGGGTGTGAGGGTCTGGTAATTGCATGCGTCCTTGGAAATTCAACAATGGCTGGGTGTATGGGTGTGATAATTGCATCCTTAGGAAGTTTTGACGATTCTGGTGCCAAATTATCATAGCCTTGTTATTTTCATTTACTTCCCTTTTTAAAAAAGTGATTGGTCAGAATCTTAGAGATAGGATATTAAGTTATGCTTTCTTTTAGTTGCAGACTAAGGTACTGTTTCGTTGAAGGAATTTAACGGAGTGGAAGGGAGTGGATGGGAGGGAAGGATTTTAATATCTTTGAGTTTATGCAAAGTTGTGGATGTTATTGTCTGAACAATCCTTTCAAGTTATAGGGAGTTTTCAAGTTTGGCACATTAATGGATAGATGTCAACTGCAATACTTTATACTAATTAGGAATTTGTATTTATGTTGTGTGTATCTAGGTTTGGTGGCTCTTTTGACCATCTGCCTCCATTTCCCGTGTCTTCCATTTTTCCTCAATTCCTTCAGCCTTCTTCTCGCGAGGTATACTCTTTTTGCTTACATTCAAAATATAAAGTATATTGGATAATACTATTGTTGTTCAAATTTTTATGGTTTTGTAATGAATTTTGAGTTGTATGCTTTATAGAATATATGTTCAAATGTGTTTTGGATATGATTGTATCTTTAAATTATTATAGGTTGTATGCTTTATATTTTGCTATGGTTAAATTATTCATTGATAATTGAACAATGACTTATTGTATATTCCAGTCTGTTGTGGATGATCTGCGCCAGCGGATACAACAGTTAGAGCAAGCGGTATTGCAAGTGCAGCAGTATATTCAACTAGCCCATGAAGAGATATCTCGGGAGAGGGAGGAAATGTCTGCCATCCAAGGGCATATGTCGATGTTGTCAAAGACCCTTGCTGCCCTAAAGCGGCAGATGCAGACTATGGGGCTGTGGCAATAATGTTCAAGACCATCAGTGCCATTATCATAATGATGATGATAGATGTTAAGAATAGCTAAACGCACTTTTGTTTAGATATATTTTCTCTTCATAATCTGTTTAATTTTTTTTTTCCTTCAATTTTTAATACTTCATATCTACTACGGTTGCTGAGACTTTACTTTAGGTGAAGTTATAACAAGCTTCAGGGCAAGCTATAAGCATTCATATACAACAGAGCTCATCTTAGGAAAAGCTATGAAAAGCTTTGGGGCAAGCTATAGGCTTTCATACAATACAACGGAACTCACCTCCAATTTAGCCTTTTATTTAGTTGCTCTAATAATAAATATTGAATTTAATTTAATTTATATGCACAGTTAGTGTAAAAGAATTTTACACATGCATCCAATGATATAATGACACATCATGTAAAATAACATTACACTAACGGTGCATATAAATTAAACTCATAAATATTTAGATATCTCAAATAAGTTTTTTTGTTAAAAATACAACAAGAAAGTCAAAATATTATTACTTGATAAACTTATTTGTCCCGTTTTGACATTTTTTTTATCTTTACACTAACTCCAGATAGAACTTACTGAAATAAAAATTGGCAAGGCAAGATTCAAATAAAATGGAGATGAGTTTTTCTGCAAATAATTTAATTGCTTATAACAAAAAAGACATTATGTTTAGTACATTAATTATGGATGAATTTCTCTTTAAAATAATGTTGAATTCTGTGTAAAAAAAAATGATGTCGAATTCAAGTTTCTAAATAACTATTTTTATTTTATTTTTTATTATTATTTTGGTTTACTCTAAATAACTATTGTTAGTTTTAATGTGGACATTGATTTTGAAAATTTACCCCAATATTGCACTTTCTACAATAGCATAGGACATGATCTAACTCACTGCAAAAGAGTTAATAGTGATAAAAATCCAGTTGACAAGGATCAATTCCTGAAGAAAAACTAGCAACAATATGTTAGGAAAGTATTTGTGGTGGTCACTAGAGATAATAGACAGGGTAAATCTAATGACACAAGACCTGAGGCTCCTATCATTGTAGAGGTTTAAAACACATGAGATTAACAACATAGATCCTATGTTGGAGAGGATGTTGAGAAGCAAAGAGCCTTCAACAGAATCAACACCCTTGGCTGCTAATATCCATAGCTCCCCTGTGTCTGCAGAAGCTGATAACATACAGGTTGATGATGATGCAACTAAAACTCATGTTGATGTTGATAACATACTATGTTGTTGATGATGAGGCACAAAACTCTTCTGCTTCAGAATTTGTAGATGCCACTGAAACTGACTCTAGTGCTTCAAAAGCAAATGTAGAAATAGACAATACTCACAACTTTGATGTTGATCAACATCAAAGTCCTCATAGTGAGCATTGTTCCGGTCAACAAACCCTTGCACCAGAGAAAGTAGTGAAAGATATGGAATTTTTTAGAAACTCATGGGCCAATCTTCCTGAACAAGAAGACATAGAAAATGATGCTATCAACCAGCCAGATATTTCTGCTGATGCTGTAATCCATGAACAAGTCACTGAGGTCCCATTTCAAGTTGTGACTCAGAAAAAAAGGTAAAACAAAAAAACAAAAGGTTCTAATACTCAGAAATTATCTTATTCCACTATATAGATAATCACTCAACAAACTATATAGATAATCGCTTTCACATTTATTTTGAAATTATGTTATTCCACTGTTTCTTTAATAATAATAATATTTATTTATAATTTGAAATAAATATATCAACTTATATTTTATTGTATTTCTACTTTTTTTAATAATGTTGTTTAATTTAATTTTTTCATAATTTATTTCAATAATTTATAAGTTTTTAAATTTTTAATGTAACCCGACCGGTAACTAATGCTCCAAATGGACCGATACTATATAACTCCAACCGAAGGGAGACTGAATATAAATAGAATATCGTGGGCCTGATTGATCATATACTTGATGACACAAACATGATTTTATTTAACTTAATTATTTTCTATACTAATCTTTATTTATTTTTTGTTGTTCATGACATTTTAGTTTATCAAAGTTCATTTTTTTTGTTGAGCTTTTCTTTCTTTGTATTGAAATATTGGTGGTGTATTTCCAGAACACAATTTTCCGGTTTGTAATTGATATTAGGTGTTACATCTGGTTGTAATTGTTCCAATTTTGGCTACCGGAACTCAATTTCAAAGTGTTTTCCGATTTAAAATCTTATTCAAAAAAAGCTTGGTTGGTGAGAATGGCTTCAAATGGTAGAGATAACTCTTCTAATAAAGAATATGAAAGCTTTGTTCAAACAAATTTTAACATTGCAATCAATTTCAAGATTCCACATGAACAATGGGTATAATTTCTGTTCTGGACTGGGCCAAGGAGCTGGCCCGAATCCACTCCTGCTCGGAAGACAGGGCAGGCCCAATAAGGACTTGCCCCTGCCCGACAGTCAAGCAGGCGGCTCTTTATGCGTGCTGCTCGACATTCATCCATGGAGCTTATCCACTCCTCCTAGGATCGTGGAACTGCTCCACCAAGATAACAGCTGGCAACTGCTTCTCCTCTTATTCAGGAGTTATCTTGGCAGTCCACCTTATTGGGCTGCTCAACACAGCCCACTAAGGGGACCTTTGGCCCAGCGCTGGGGGCAACTATATAAGCTCTCCTTGACAGGAGAACAAGGTACACAATTCACATTCTCTACTCTCACTCTCTCTCCTTTCTCTGTATCTCTCTCTGTCTCTGACTTAGGCATCGGAGCACCTGCAGGTACAACCCCCCCCTCCGGTGGTGGAATTACTGCTTGACGCTACAGTACGACGGACCCCTGGCCATCACTCCTTTCTGATCAACAGGTTAGATCAGTGGCGCCGTCTGTGGGGATCTGAAGTTCTCCCCATCTTCTCTTCTTCCTGCAAGAACGAAAGATCAAAACCAAATTTTCCAACCACAATCATCATGACCAGTGCTTCAAATACCAACAACGAAGATGTCAACAACAACGTCGACGTTGCTCCTCCGTTCACCTTGAACGCCGGCGGTCCTGTCCTCATGCCGGTTGACGGCAACGATCAGCCCATTCCCGAAACTGATCACAGAGACGGACGAGAAACCTCTCCCGAATCTGATGATGAAGATGCGGTGCAGTTCCTCTCAGAGCGAAAAAAGGGGAAGCAGTCGCAAATCGCGCCTGGAAAATCGGCAACAAATCCTCAACCGAACTCCCCGCGAGTTACGAAAAACGCTGCTCTGCTCGACGCCTTGCGCGAGACTATCCGGACTGTTAACGAGCAGAACAATCGTGTCCGGGCGCAGGAAGACGGCCAGCGGCAAATTCTGGGGTATATCAAGCCCCCTTCTCCCCCGCGGAGAGCTGAACGCTCGGAATCTCCACCTGCTCGCCGAGCAGGGACGAGCCAAAGAAGACCTGTCCTCGAGCGCGTCCAGCCACAGGTCCAGAAGAGGAACAGAACTCCTCCCCGCGAGGACTCTGTCGCCCGAACAAACAAAAGGGGGAAAGCGGCTGCTCTCTTCGAGCAGAGACCCAGATCTCCTCCTCGGAGGAAAGAGATCCTGCTCGGAGGCATGACCCAAAGTAGTCGGGGAGACGACTATCAAAACCGGCGAGAGAACTCTCCTCGACGAGAAGAAACTCCAACCCACTCACCGGGCTGGAGTGACGATGAAGTTTACAAGGGTCCACTGACCAGGCAGATCATGGACCTCGAACTTCCTCGTGCGTTGAAGAAGCCACCCCAGCTGGGGAAGTATGACGGGCTCACTGATCCCGACATACACATACAGAACATTGATGCTATCCTTAATTACCAAGCAGTAAGGGGAGGCATCAAGTGCAGAATTTTTCCGACCACACTAGTCGAAGGTGCCATGGCTTGGTACAAAAGCTTGCCCCAGGGATCCATCACCTCCTGGAAAGACTTGTGCAAGCAGTTTACCAGTCACTTTACCGCTTCCCAGAAACATCCGAAGACGAAAGCAAACTTGGAAGCTGTCCGCCAAGGACCCAACGAGACTCTCAGATCATACATTGAGAGATTCAACAAAGAAGCTGTGCAGGTTGATGTCACTGATGACATGAAGAAATACCTGATGAGGAAGAACCTCCGCGATGGAACCAAGTTCAAAGAGATGGTTGCCATCGAGAAACCTGCTACCTGGGATGAGATCCTGCACAAAGCCCAGGCCTACATGCAGTTCGAGGAGGAAACCATGGCCGACGCCATGAGATACCCCCGAACAGAGGACAATCGCCCTCCCCGCGAGCAGGGCAATAGAAACGGGGACAAGCGCGGGCGTGATAAGTCACGGGAACCCCGAGGACCTCCTAGCCAGTTCACCAATTACACTCCCCTGCTCGTACCACGAGAGATTGTCCTCGCCGAGTGCGCTGCCTCGGATTTCAAGAATGCTGGGATTAGATTCCCGAAATCCACCCCTTTCAAGCCCAGGCAGGATAGGAGCAGATATTGCGCCTATCACAAAAGCTACGGGCATCTGACTGAAGACTGCATCCAGCTCAAGGTTGCCATAGAAATTTTGATCCGTAATGGCAAGTTGAAAGACTATGTCAAGCGGAAGGAAAACCCTCGCCAGGAGAAGAAGCGCGAGGACACCCCCGAGGATGAGCCCAGAGCTTCCGGGGAGAAGAACGTCGCCTTGGTTGTCTGGCGACCAGAGGACTTCTATGTCCCCAAACACCTCAAAAACACCTACGAGTATCCCATCCTCAACGAATGGGAAAATTTTGCTGAAACCATGGTCATTTCTGGCGGTGTCTTCGACAAACACACCGTCGGCTCGGTAAAAAGGAAGTTCGAGGAGCTCATTACTGCCTCCTCGGGCATGGCTGTCACCCTCGGTAAACCGAAGACATCGTCGGAGGATCTGCCAACTCACAGATCCCCCTCCTCATTAGAGCCGACATGGCAAACTTTGACGTTCGACGCATCCTCGTCGACTCGGGTAGCTCGTGCGACATTATGTACGCACATCTGTTCAGGACATTGCAGCTGGATGAGTCCCATCTCACACCGTATTTGGGCTCAGATCTCCAAGGATTCAACGGGGCAACCACAAAGCCCTAGGGTTACGTCGACCTAATCGTCACCTTCGGCCACAAGGAAACGGCCAAGTCGATCAAAGTCAAGTTCATGGTGGTAGATTGTCCATCTCTCTACCAGTGCATCATCGGCAGAACTGCAATCGCAGACCTGCCCGCCGTAGCCTCCACTGCCCATCTGAAGATGAAGTATTACACTGACAAAGGGCAGCTAGCTACTCTCCATGGAGACATTGAGGCTGCGAAGAGGTGCTTCAATGCAGCTTATAAAGGGCAGAGCTATGTCGGCCCTGTCCCTGAAGCGAAGAAGAGCAAGACTTCTTCCGAGCAGCCCGAAACGAGCACAAAGCCTCCTCCTCCACAACCTCCCCAGAATGTAAGCTTGGTGGACCTCGACAGTCGTCATTCCAAGCAGGAACATAAAGAGGAGAAAAAGTTGCGCAAGGACAAGGCAGAGGACGACGCGGCGAGCAGGGATAACCTTCGTCCCATCCCCGACGGGGATTTCGAGCTGATCCCCCTTGGAGAAGATCCGAGCAGGAACTTGAAGATTAGAAAGGACGTCCCAGACTTGGCGAGGAAACAGCTGGTGGCCTGCCTGAAAGACAACGCTGACCTGTTCGCCTGGAGTGCTTCCGAGATGCCAGGCTTGTACCCCCAACATTGCTTGTCACCAGTTGACCGTCGATGAAGCTGCTAGTGCTGTAGTGCAACGTAGGCGTAGGCAGTCTCCTGAAAAAGTGGAGGCTGTAGAAAAAGCTGTAAAAGACCTCTTAGAGGCAAATTTTATTTCTGAAGCCAAGTATACAACTTGGTTGTCAAACGTTGTACTCGTGAAAAAATCTAATGGAAAATGGAGGATGTGTGTTGACTATACCGATCTCAATAGGGCATGCCCTAAAGATGCTTACCCTTTACCTTGCATTGATAGATTAATTGATAATTCTTCTGGTTTTAAATTACTGTCTTTTTTAGATGCATATTCAGGGTACAATCAAATTCCAATGGCTGTGGCCGACAGGACGAAAACGGCCTTCATGACCGAGTCGGGCAACTATTACTACAACGTGATGCCCTTCGGCTTGAAAAATGCCGGCGCTACTTATCAGCGGATGATGAACAAAGTTTTCCGAGGAGAGATCGGGGACATGCTCGAAGTGTACATGGACGACATAATCGTCAAATCCCACGAGGAGGTGGATCACACCATCCACCTTCGAAAGGTCTTCGAGCAGGCCAGGAAGGTCAATATGAGGTTCAACCCAGAGAAATGCACATTCGGCATCCGAGCAGGGAAGTTCCTCGGTTTCTACCTCACCGAGCGCGGAATCGAGGATAACCCCGACAAATGTCGAGCATTCACCGAGTTCCCAACTCCCAACAACAAAAAGTCCATACAAACACTGAATGGATTGCTGACCGCATTATCCCGCTTCGTAGCAAAATCAGCTCAACACGCACTTCCCCTTTTCAAATTACTTAGAAAAGAATCTGCCTTCGAGTGGACTGAGGAGTGCGAGCAGGCCCTTCAGCACTTGAAGAAGGCACTGTCCGAGCCCCCAGTTCTGTCACGCCCGGACGTCGGGGAGGTGCTGTACCTCTACCTCGTCGTCGCCTCCGAGGCTGTCAGTGCAACTCTTATACGAGAGACACTAGAAGGACAGAAACCAGTATACTTCACGAGCAAAGCCTTGCAAGGCCCCGAGCTCAGATACCAGCGAATCGAAAAAGTCGCACTGGCCCTCGTCACTGCGGCGAGGAGACTGCGATACAACTTCCTCGCGCACACGGTCGTCGTCCGAACAGACCAGCCCATCAAGTCACTTCTTGTCCGACCAGACATGGCGGGCAGGATGCTGAAATGGTCGTTGGAGCTCTCCGAATTCGACATCCGCTACGAAAGCAGAAAAGCACTCAAAGTCCAAGTTTTGGCCGACTTTGTGGCCGAAATGACTTGCTCTCCCTCCTCGACGGATGGAGCGAACAAGTAGACCATTTTCGTTGACGGAGCGTCCAACGCAACAGGGGCGGGCGCAGGAATCATCCTCGAAAACGAGGAGGGCATCCTGATCGAGGTTTCGCTAGCACTGTCCTTTCCGACCTCAAACAACCAGGCAGAATACGAGGCCTTCCTTGCAGGATTGCGTCTCGCCGAGGACGTGGGCGCGAAGGAAATAAAAATCTATACAGATTCGCAGCTCGTCGCATCGCAGGTCCTAGGAGAATACCAAGCCAAAAATGACAACTTATCTGAGTACTTGGCCTTAGTGAAGGAAAGAATCACGAAGTTTGACTCCGCCGAAATACAGCATGTTCCCCGAGAGCATAACAAACGAGCAGACATCCTGTCAAAGCTGACGAGCACGAAAAGAAAAATCGGAAACAAATCCGTCATCCAGGAAATCCTCTCCCATCCGAGCATACAAAAACCAACGAGGGTCCTCGACATAAACGCCATCGGGGACGCCAACTGTTGGATGACCCCAGTATACAACTATCTCGCGCACGGAACATTACCTAACGACGAGAATGAGGCAGCGACGGTCAAACGAAGAGCGTGCTCGTATACCCTCCTTGACAATAAGCTTTACAGAAGGGGCTTCTCCATCCCCCTCCTGAAATGCGCTGACGAGGCCACCGCCGACTACATCCTCCGCGAGATACACGAGGGAATTAACTCACAGCACCTCAGGGGTCGCTCTCTGGCCAGAAAGGCATTGCGAGCTGGATATTACTGGCCAACTATGCAGCAAGACGATAAAGAGCACGTGAAAAAGTGCGACAAATGCCAACGGCACGGGGACATACACCTTGCTCCTCCTCACGAGCTCAAGTCATTATCGTCCCCGTGGCCATTCGCATGGTGGGGCATGGACATCCTCGGTCCCTTCACCAGAGGAAACCTCCAATGTAAATACCTCATCGTTGGAGTAGACTACTTCACCAAATGGGTAGAGGCAGAACCACTCCCCGAAATAACTTCATTTAGGATCCTACGTTTCTTCAAAAGAGATATCCTATGTCGTTTTGGGATACCCCAAGCTGTGGTCACAGACAACGGCACACAGTTCACTGACAAGACATTTAAGGGATTCCTTGCCAAAATTAACACGAAACATCACTTCACATCCGTCGAGCGCCCCCAAACTAACGGGCAAGCAGAAGCTGCGAACAGAGTCATCCTGCGCGGACTACGACGACGGCTCGGCGACGCCAAGAAGCAATGGGTCGAGGAGCTGCCCCACATACTATGGGCATATTGAACCACCCCTCACTCCACTACCGGGGAGACGCCTTTTCATCTAGCATATGGGACCGAAGCAGTCATCCCTGTGGAGATTGGAGAACCGTCTCGTCGTACTGAAGTCCCCCTCAACGAAGAGATGAATGACGAGGCAATGAGAGAAGAGCTGGATCTCGCCGAAGAGATCCGAACATCAACTTCCCTCAAAGAAGCCTCACTAAAACAACGAGTGGTTGCTCGACATGACACCAAAGTCATAAAGAGAGACTTCGAAGTCGGCAGCCTCGTCTTAAGACGAAATGCAAAGGACTCCCACGAGGGCAAACTCGCAGCCAATTGGGAGGGACCATATCGTGTCCGCGGCAAAACGGACAACTGCGCATACCACCTCGAAACCCTCCAAGGGAAGGAAATCCCTCGAACGTGGAATGACCAAAAGTTAAAACAATATTATAGCTATGTTATTTGCCAACCATGCACCTACGCAAAGGCAGCATCTGCTCTTAAAACAACGAGCGGAGCTCCTCGACAACGGATGTCGCGCAGGCACCCGCGCTCATCTAAAAACGCTTAAGGTAAACTCTGAACTCAACACACGAGCAGAGCCTCTGCCCGATGAGGACAACTCATGAAACGAGCTCCATCGTCGTCGTGCCGCAGCCTAACACCCAGCTCGCGATGGGATGTTCAGGTCGCGGACCGAGCACATCCACGTGCTCGGATCTGCGTTGGTCTGGAAAAACGACTCTAGACGCTTAAGTAGTTCCCTAAACTATTTAAGTTATTTTCGAGGACAGACGTCCTCGACAGAACGTGCCCGTACAACAATTAGCGAATCACAAAATTTTAGGGATTTCTCACAAGTTAGAGTCCGAGCACAAATTTGTATGATTAAACGAGCACAAAAATAAACATCCACACAAACAGGCAAAACTTAGCAAACACATGCACAAATAAATAAAGCCACCAAGGCCAACGATGTCATTAAAAATAAGGGGACAAAGCCCGTTGTTCAAATATTAAAAGAATTTGGCGCGCAGGCCCCCAGAAATAAGTTGACAAAAAACGAAAAAATAACATAATGGCACGCAGGCCGAAATAAACTAAGACAAATCAATGGTCGCTTTCACCCTGGCCTTCCTCCTCGCCGGCTTCGGGCATCTCCTCTTCCTGATCCTCCTTGGCTTCTTCTTCCTCCTCCTCCTGCTCCATTTGCTTGTACTTCTCGGGAATAACAATCTGCTCGTTCTCCACCTTCCTCAACATGCCCGTCCCCTCGGTGACCAGCCCGGGATTGACAATCTTCAACTGGGCCACGGCGTTGTTAAAACTGTACTGGGCGCTCTCGAAAACCTTCCCCATCTGAGCCCGGATCTCACCAACAAGCTCTGCTCGGGTAGCCAGACCCCGAACATGCTCGGGTTCATCCTCGGAGGAAGCCATCAACTGTCGAAGAGACTCCAGCTCGTCTTCAGCTCTCTCCTTACCCTTCTTCTCTGCAGCACAGGTGATCTTCAGCTCGGCCACCTCCTTCTCCGACTGGCGCAAGTCAGCAGCGAGGTTGGCATAGTTTTCCTGCTTGCCCTTCAGGTCGGTCACAGTGTTCCCGAGCTGCAGCACCTCAGCCTCGAGCTCAACATTCCTCTTCGTCAGTCTCTCTACATCTCTGCTCGGCAACCTCTCATTCAACACCATAGTCGTCTCCGCCAGCCGGAGAGTAGCCGCAAAATCCTTGGCGAGCTGAGCCTCAAGCTCCTCGGAGCTGAACTTCATAATGGCCTCCTTCTCCGACCGCAAAATTGTCGCCGGATGCTGTTTGAGATATCCGGGCAGGCTAAAAAGGGGAGGGAACATGAACCCCTTTGCCTCCTCGACGGCATCAAGGTCGACTACAAAGTTTTCCCTTTGCCTCTTCGCAGTAGGAGGCTTAACGATGGAGGGACTCCCCTTGGCCCCAGCAGGAGACGAAGAGCTGCCCGGAGTAGACGAGGCCGAGAGCATGACATTTGACATCGCCGAACGAGCAGGTTTCTTCTTGGCCACCCTTTTCTTGTCGGCGGCGATCTTGACGAGCTCATCAGCGAAGTCAGCCATATTATCTGCAAGGAGAAACACACGAGCAAAGTCAATAACCGAGGAGAATAAACAAATGTACACAACCTACAAATAAAACAAGAAGTTAAAACCGAGCAGGAAAGCCGCGGCGAATACCTAACAAAGTTTTCCTAGCATCCCTGCTCGTACATTCAAGCAGAGACTTGGTGTTTACAAAACGGGGTTCCACCCTCGGATTCCCGAACGCATCCTTGGCGGGCACACCCACTTTCGTCATAAACCTGACGGGCTGGAAACCCGCAACATAAGACCTGATCCTGTCATACCCAGCGCGCTCTGCCGGGGAAAACGACTCATCTCTAACTAAATAGACATCTGTTGGCAGAGCGAAGTGCCTGTCTGACCAACAGAGTGGAAACCGGGGAAGCTCTAGGTGAACGGGGACACCCTCCTCGCCCAGGGTCGCAACAGTCTTGTAAACAGACTTCTTTGCCTCCGGGGACACCGGTTTCACCACGTAATATCTCTCCTTGAATCCCCGGACAGAGTCCACAAACATCCTAAAGATCTTCACCTGGTGCTGCTTCAAAGAGACCCAACCTTGCCTTCCCCGAAATGTTTGTCGTTGGATCTTGAAGATGCGGAAGAATAACGGCAGGGTAGGCTCGACATCTAAGTAGTCGCAGAGCTGCTCGAACGCCCGAATAAACGCTAGTGAATTCGGATGCAGCTGAGACGGTGCCAACCTCAACCTGTCGAAGACGCCCACTGCAAAGTCGCTGAAGGGCAATCTGAATCTTAAGTCTTTGAAGGCGAATTCGTACATAGCGAACCCGCCCTCGGAGAATTCCGAACAAACTCGTTTTCCCTCCTCGGGCACGTGGACCTCCCAATTCTCCGGATCACCCTCTCCTCTGTCCTCGACTATCGTATGTACGCTAGGATCACCCTGTACTATCGAAGAAGTCGCTCCCCGTGGTTCGGGCGCAACCCATGCCAACCTCTCATCCGTTATCGTGTCGACGAGCCGATGACTTTCCACAGGCTCCTCGATATCTGCCATGATGTACCTGAAAAGAAGCGAAGGAAAGTGAATTCGACAGTTCGATCAAATCCACCCTTCCACCGCAATTCAAGTGAAAGGGCGTTGAACATGGCGAGGATGCTGTCCCCAACCAAAGCCCTCATCAAATGGCAAATTAATTTAAGTACAAAACGAAGAGATACGGGAACTACGAGGACAAGGCGGGGAGAAGGTCCCCGACAAATGCTCACAATAAATACACGTTCGTTGTGCTCGGGAGACGGGGATGATCTATGGTTAACGGGAACGCTACGTTCCCCTCTCCTCGACACTGACGAGGAGGAGCCACGAAGCTCTCCTCGACGCAAACCCAGAATTTCCCAGAATCGCACTGTTCATCTTCCTCATGCAGTGTTCATCAGCATTCATAAGCATTTTCCCAGAAATGCACATTTGATCCAAAAACTCTCAATAAATACTCAAAAAGGTGTTTGGCAGTGGCAAAACCACCACCAAACACCAAAACCCACATAAAGGCAGTGGCTTTTGCTAAAGGCAAAACCACCACAAACCATCAACACAAAAGGGTCTTTCTAACTAAAACCCATTCATCAAAACATTAAGCAAAATCAAACCTTTAAGCACCAAACAGGAACAATGGGAAAAATTAAAGTGAGTAAAGTCAGAACATTACCTCTGTAGTAAAGAAAGGAGTAAACTTGAGCAAAAACGAAGCTTGATTTGCGTTGATGAAAAACCTTCTTCAAATGGGAGAAAACGCAGCAGCAACAGTAAGGAGCAAAGGAATAAAAGAGTGAAAATGAGAAACCTCTCCCTTTCCTCCTATTTATAACCTTCGAAGCTGATTGGCGTGTACAAAAGAAGGGACGCGCCCTTCCAATCACAGCCATTGATCCAATCCAACAGCTGTGATTAAAATCATCCAACGCACCTGATCAAATCCCAGAAGAAGTGGAAAGACGCGTTAATCCAACGGCCTAAAATCCTCCTCGTAGAACGAGGAAATTGCAGCCTACTCCCTAGGTCATAATGACAACTTTTCATAGCCCATACACGTGGCAAACGCATACGAAACATCTGTCTCTTCAAGTCTCATCAAGCAGACCACGCGTCACGAGCACGTGGCCTTTTTGAATTCTTTCTGCTCGACAGACGGGCAGGAAATTATCCCGAAACAAGTCTCTTTTACGAGCACGTGCTCGCGACAGATATGAACTTTCAAAACTTCTCCTCGACGGTGGGGGAAAAGCCCTCCTCGCCAGCGCCCTCAACACCAGCTTTCCTGCAAGCAAAACCAGCAAGAATTACGAGCACGAATTTGCAACAATTTCTCCTCGTAACCACTATGCCTTAAAGCTCCCCGCGAGCATCTCCTCGTAAAAAGATGAGGAGAAACAAAATACTTTGTCCTCGACACACGAGCTTGAACTTAAAGCCACTGCTCTTATGACTAAGAGCAATGGCTTGGGGGGCTCCTGTTCTGGACTGGGCCAAGGAGCTGGCCCGAATCCACTCCTGCTCGGAAGACAGGGCAGGCCCAATAAGGACTTGCCCCTGCCCGACAGTCAAGCAGGCGGATCTTTATGCGTGCTGCTCGACATTCATCCATGGAGCTTATCCACTCCTCCTAGGATCGTGGAACTGCTCCACCAAGATAACAGCTGGCAACTGCTTCTCCTCTTATTCAGGAGTTATCTTGGCAGTTCACCTTATTGGGCTGCTCAACACAGCCCACTAAGGGGACCTTTGGCCCAGCGCTGGGGGCAACTATATAAGCTCTCCTTGACAGGAGAGCAAGTTACACAATTCACATTCTCTACTCTCACTCTCTCTCCTTTCTCTGTATCTCTCTCTGTCTCTGACTTAGGCATCGGAGCACCTGCAGGTACAATCCCCCCCTCCGGTGGTGGAATTGCTGCTTGACGCTACAGTACGACGGACCCCTGGCCATCACTCCTTTCTGATCAACAGGTTAGATCAATTTCAAAATTGAAGAAAAGAAGTTGCAACAATAGCATACGAAAGGATGGCGAGAGAATCATAAGACCACAAGGGGATGAGGGGTTGAAGAAAGCATTACATTTACATGTGATTATAAAAACTAGAGACCACAATAAAGATTAATCTAAGGGTTATAATTTAATCCTCTCATCTCTCACCATAAAAACTCCTCTCATTTAATACATCATATATATATTGCAATTTAATCTTAAATTATATCAATCAATATATATTAATTGAGGGAATGTGCTATGAAGTAACAAATATGTCTATTGTTAACAACAAAACTATAAATTTAAACCAACTTCCTATGACCTATGAATGAAGACTATTTTTTAAAACTATAATCACTGCGAAGCCGATTGATAATTCGACTATTCATTTGTATGTATACAAATTCATACTATAATGATATTTTTAAAGCTAAGAATGAAGATTTGCACTTAATTGTTATAGTTTTTTAAGGAGATAATTTGTATATCTTTTGTCTAATTACTATTTGTTATACTATTTTTTGGGTTACCACGATATAAGTACGAAGTTTTCACCATTGTTGGTGATGACTAATCTATATTGGGGAACTTGTAGGGCACACTAGGTGGGTTTTTCTTCTTCTATCAATCGAATTTTTTTCATACACAGGAGTCAATAATTGAACCCATGATCATTTGCTTAAGGGACCCAAGATCCTTACCATATAGACCAATTCATTGTTGATTTTGTTACACTTTTTATTTTAGCGTTTGATATTCATCTCACATTTTATATTTTTATTAAGTTATTATTATTATTATTATTATTATTATTATTATAAAATTTAAAAAATTCCAATCTATATATACTTATAAATATGTATGTTCGTCACACAAACTTATTTAATGTCTAACACGAACAAGGTCGGGGTCTAAACTAGTGAATAAAAAGATTTACATTGTTGTGCATACAATGAATAAAATACTTTTGAACATTAATCAAAAAAGAATTTAATCATTTTATATGCATTTGTGCAAATCTATTAACATACTTTTGCTATGAATAATTGTGATATTGTTGTTTAGTCAAAAAAAATTATGATATTTTTTTTTTGAGCAATAAGAAAATTATGATATTGTTAACATTATATATGCATGTTTGTGAATCTATTAACATATTTTTTTCTTTAAGAGATCTACCAACATACTTTACTTATGAATAAGTATAATATTATTAATATTTATATTTATCAACAAAAAACTGTTAACATTATATATGCATGCGTGTTAGTCTATTAACATACTTTCCGTATCAATAAATTAGTATCTACAAATTGAAAGTTCGATTTCCATGTGAGTACATTTCATATGATTTGCTTAAAAAAAAAAAATTCATATAAATAGTATATGATATCGAAATGTAAGGCTACATATATGTTGATTAAAAAAACTGTAAGGGCGTTTGGAGGGAAGGAATAGGTATGGGGGGAGAAAGGATCCTATAAAAAAAATTCCTCAAATTTTCTTAATTGTTACATCTTAATTATTGATCAATTTTTTTTTTATATATTTTTTAATTAAAATATTATCACGTGTTTATAATTTAATGGTCTATTGTACATATTATTTTCTCAATTTTTTTTTTCAATGGAGATAACCTCCTCATGTTCATAGATTTTTCTAACATACATATTATATTTAATTATTTATTATGTTATTTCTTTTGATAATTAATTTTATATTATTTTCCCTTCTAGTATATCTTTTATATTGGCTAAATAAATTTTTTGTGCTTTATTTTTGTGTGTATCATTTCATCCTTAATTTATTTCTTTTGACAATTTTTTTTTTTTGTTGACAAAACCATCTTATTAAATTTATTTTTTAGGTTCATTTGGTTGAATTAAAATTGTTTTAAAACTTGACAAAAAATATTATTTACACATTTTTTAAGATAAAAGAATAAAGTAATTTATACAACACGGTCTTGAGCATCGAATCAAATTTAAAGCATGTTTTGAATTTGTGTAATATATTAGAATAGACTGAACGTATGTCGAAAACATATTTAAAAAATAATTTAAATAGTACTTAATTCGTTTCCCCTCTGTTCTCAAAAATCAATACAGTTATGCCTAAAGCTCATAATAGTGACTAATAGATCTTCAACAATTTACGTCGTGACTCCAGCCCTTGTTGTGACTAATACATGTGTGTAAAGCAACAGTTGAAGAAGGAACGATGGTGTCGTGAACAATTAATTTTGTTTGAGTAATTTATATTTTTTTAGAATATTTAAATTTATGGTAAATAATGTAAGATGGGTTTAGGTCAAACTATTGATGTGGCCTAAACCACTGTTTGTATATAGAGGTTCACTTATTCGGGTCGTCGCATATTGACCAAATAATTTGTGCAATGACATGTCAAGTAAAAAATTTAAAAATAGATTAAATCAATAAAACAATTAATATCAACAACATCAATCCATAGACCTAGGCAATCCAATCGGATCCAAAAGATCTAGAAGAAAAAGTCTAGATTGAAAATATGGGTTTGCTAACTTAGACCCACCTAAAAATATGAAGGTCTAAGTTAGCAAGGTGTACCTTTCCACTTTGAACAAAAAAAATCATTCATATTGATTATTTAAAACGAGTAACTTGAGGGATAATTTTGTAACTTTCATTTAAAATGTTCCTTAATTTGCATCCACTTTGTTGATTTACACCCACTTTATTTTAAAAAGGGACACATAGCTTAACATGGAACACTTGATTTATCAGACAGAGGAAGTTGCTTGAAATACACATGACTTTCTCACTTCAATTAATTATTTATATAGGTGTTTACGCTGGAAATTCGTGAACAAACGCTAGTTTGATTTTTAAAACTTGCAGGACCAACTAGTAAATCTTAGAACAATTTTGTGCTTAATGTTTCCAGAAAATATTTAAGTGTTTAGCTTTTTATGTAAAATAACTGTTTGTTTGCAAGAGAATCAATGAACGTTGTTCCCTTCGAATCGCCTCGAAGAAGAACAGGGATTTAAAAGAGATAAAAACAGTTTGAATTTAAAGTAAGAAAAACAATAAATGACTTGAAAGTAAATTTCATTGAAAGTAAAAGCATTACAAATTAATGGTGCACAAACCATACATTTTTCTCATATAATTCCTTTGTTTCAACAACATAAGTACTTGGTATTTTCAGAGAAAACTTGTATAAGAATTTTGTGACCCTTTTTCTGAATTAGAAATTACAATATATAGGCCTATAATTTGTAATCGTTACTTCTTTCATTTGGCCCATGATGAATTCACGTGTCTTCCCACGTTTCCTGGAATTTCGCTCTTTGCTGCGGTTGCATAACCACTTCTTCGAAACAAAATAGCTTGCTAATCGAAGTGTCCTTCGATTTCTGTCCTTCGAAGGAATGCTTCTTTACACATTTGCTCGAAACATCTTTGATTTGAAACTCGAAGCGCCTAATTTCTTTTAAATATAACAAATTGCCAGCTCGTTAATCATGTATTTAAATAAAATTAAAAATACAAAACTATAGGCCAACAAATTGCCCCCCAAAAATACCAATTTCGACTAAAATCTTCAAGGAGAATTTGGTATTTTTGAAAAAGATTTCAAATAAATCTCTTTGTCTTCTCACTTTCTGCTATGACGTCATGGTTATCATGACTTTCTTTCCAACCGTCACCTCAATTCCCACAATCCATTAAGGCGCTCGCTTTTTCAGCACGCATGGGACAAGTGTTGAGATATGAAGTTGAAAGGGGTGAAAAACACTTTTGACTTTTAATTTTGATTTATTTAATTCGAGCTAAGGAAACCCTATAAATAGAGCTCATCAGCTCATTTCACACTTTTTCACTTCTTCTCCAACCTCAAATTCACTGTGTTTTTCCGTCCCTGTCTAAAACCCCAAGAGAAAAACACTTCAAATCCAGTAATACTTTCTTAGATTTCTTTCCTTTAAACTTTCTTCATCCTTTCCAAGCAATTACCGGAAAACCCTTTTCACCTACTTGTGTTCATCTTCTCCTTCATCTATGGCGTCGAGTTCGCAAACAAAGGAAGCAAAATTTTAAAAAAATACACCCTTTAAGAAAGTAGGTTAAATGCATTGATTGAGGAGAACAAATATTTTATTTTCAATTATACCCTTCTTGGAAAGTGTAGAACATTGCATTTATTGGTTGAATCAATATTCATTTAAGGGTAAAATTAGAATAATGCATAAAACATAATGATTAAATTAGACTTTTTCTTATACTTGAAACTTTTAATTTTTTTGTTATGTTGCTTATATTTCAGACCGGAGGGAGTAGATTTTTTGTCTAATGACTCTCAAGCCTTGAGATATTGGGTTCGGTTTTCATCGGATGTGAAGTTGAAAATCGAATTTGCTCAATTTTTTTACTCAAACAAATTTAATGTACTTTTTTTTGTCTCCTTAACATATGTTAAATACGAAGAGAAATAACATCAACATAGTGGTGACTAGTCTAAGAAATGACCTACTTCGCTAAAGAGTGAACAACCATATTTGTTTGTCTTCTTATAAATTTTATCTCAAAGTGTGAAAATGAAAATAAACTATTTTTTTTTTTGACAGGAAAATAAACTATTCCTAATACTATCAATAAGATATCCAAAATTCCACTTAACCTAATGTTTAGAAGTCACTCTCAAAGACTACAAAATTCCACCCTTGTTGTATGGCTACACCTTCTCCTTCTAGGATCGGTAGTCTTTTTGCATCATATTGTTTGGCCTAAGCACATATAAACTCACCATTACTGCTCCTTGTACAACATGCTGCTGTTATAATTTCTCGATCCGCAAAGAATCATGCACCGATATTACATTTGATCTATCCATCTTGTGGGCTTCACCCATCTCTTCTCATATTATGTGATCTTGTTTCCTGTTGAATGCGTGTGTGCACCATATGAGTATCGAACCAACTTTGCCACATTTGAAACGAGTTGTGGCCAACCTGTTCCGGTGACAACTTATCATTACTCCATAAGTTGACAGTATGTGCTGACCAAAATGCCCTTAAGCATAACTTTAGAATACATAATCCAAAATTATTTAAATTTGGAACATAGGTTTCGAACCTTACATATATAGAGAAAGGGTGTGTTTGTTGAACAAAATACATAGAAAACACTTAATTTCGGAACATAACTTCCGAAGTCAGTCTATAAATGCCAGCTAGCAGAAATTGTACTTTCATAGCCACTCAAACACTCAACCACACTCATCCGAAAATTTTGAGCTTTGGTCCGATTTTTTGACGTTTGGAAGGCTTCAAAACAACGTTTCTTCACCCATAGAGGGTTCTTATACTAATTTGGAGTCATACAACAGGTAATGCATGCTTTAATCGGTTTATTTTTGTAGTTTTTATGGGTTTTCTGTAAAAGTTGGTTTTCGAAGGTGCAATCTAAAGCATTTTCGATAGGTAAAATCTGAAATGACTTCGGAAGATACGTTCTAAACCTTCCTGATTTTTTATTTTCTTGGTTTGTAGCGCAATTCTATGATTTTAAGTGCTTGTGTCGGTTGATATAGGTAGGTAGGGACGGAACCAAGTGTATAACAAAAGGGGCTGTCGCCACCCTTCAATTATATTAATGCTATATTACCCCATTATATGTATACATGTTGGCCCCTGGAAATCCCATCCATAAATTTGTCTTCGCCACCGTTTAATATAAATTATTACACCTTACAAATATAATAATATAGTAATATATTATTTGATTATGGCTCCATTAAGGAAATACTTTTGCACCAAAGAAAAACCAAAGCAACACTTAAAAGACTTGTTAAAATCTATAGCTTTTTTTTGATAAAAGAATCTATAGTTAGTTGTACAACTTTTATATAAATTCTAGCTCAATTCACACGTAAAAATGCTAAAATTACTAAGTTAGATGTCATGATTGGAGTTTGAACCTTAATTTCTTCACTTTGTGCGTGTAAGTTTTTATTGATTTGTCATTTCGTTCATATATACCAAAAAATATTATAGCTTGTTACACTCTTTGATTTTATGTTAAAATAGATACAAACCTATTAATCAATGTTGTTTATTAGGTGAAGGCTAACATGAAAGAGTTGATCAAGTGGGGCACTGTGCACCACATATAAATAACCCTATAATAAATACGAATTTTACAAAATTTACGGTTGAATTAAAAGTTTATATCATATATAGATCATCTATACAAATTTTTTAAAAAATTGAAAAGCATTTGATGTGTTATTATGTCCCACCAAGATTAACGGTATTCAATAAAAATTAATAAACCGTTAATTTTGATGAGTCTTAGTAATATATTAATTGATTTTCAATTTCTTTAAAAAATTGTATGAATAATCTCTATAATATAAAGTTACAGAGTTATTGACAAGTGATGCACGGTGCATCACTTGTCCAACACTTTCATTTTAGTCAAAGCATATTTATCATGTGATATATTTTTGCCACCCACAACAATTTTTTCTGGTTCCATCCCTCGGTGTTGGGATGGCCGAGATACGTCATTTGGAAAAAGCACTACAACTGTAGAACATCATTTTAAAGACCACTTTCTACACTCGAAGTTGATGTGTAACATTGAAATTCTGGCACGCGATGGACCAATGTGGTGCACGATGTTGCAACACTGGTCCTCCTGGATACACAATAATAAATCGACAGAATTTAAATAACACAAGTTATTGTTAACCCAGTTCGGTGCAACTCACCTACTCTGGGAGATACCAATCCAGGAAGGAAATCCACTATGGTAAAGTAGTTCAAAGCTCTCCGCAAACGCCCCGTTTACAGCTTATCACCTAGCAACTACCCGTATAGATTTCTACTTAAGAACGTCCTAAGTATGAGACCCCTCTCACTTCCCCTCAACCACACAACATGTGGATTTTTTAATTCTGTTCTAAAACTTAATCACATTCTGTGCTTAAAAGCTTAAGAGTGAACACCTTATTCTTAATCAAGTATCAATCGTGATACTCAAAAGAATAACTAGGATCTAAACCTAAATCCTAAGCCTAAAACTTCTCAATCGCTATATAGCGTTTGTATCTTCAATGTGTTTCAAGTGCTCTTCAACGAATGAAGCTTGCTTCTTTATATAGAGTCTTGAATCTTCTTTGGCTTCATGAAGAATAGGATTGTTTGTTGCAAACTAATCTTTTGATTTAAATTCGTTTGCACAAAAAGATAATTTGTTACACAAACAATTAATATTTGTTTGTTTTATCTTTTTAAATCTCCCGCTGTAGATCATCGATCCTCTTGACCAAACAAATAATATTGATTTGTTTTTATCCTTTAACAAACAAATAATATTGATTTGTTTTTATCTTTTGTCAAACAAATAATATTGATTTGTTTTTATCTTTTTCCAAACAAATAATATTTGATTTGTTTTTATCCTTTTAAAACTCCAGCTGTAGATCTTCAATCTTCAGCTAACAAACTTGTTCCTTGTTGAATAAGGAAGCGCAAGTTTGTTTCTTCAATTCTTCAAACATATCCGCGCGCTAGATCAAGATAAGGATAAGGCGCGTTATCAGGCCGGGGTTCCCAATGTTACTGCATTGGAACCCAAATTTGGCCTCAGGCTTATTTTACCAAAAATGAAGTCAATCTTCAAAACTCAACAAACATATCTAAGCATGGCTTGAATTTTATTCGTGGTGAATAAGTGTAGTCACATGAATGTGGTTGGAATAAGAAAGAGTGTGGTTGTGTGATAAAGAGAACATACAAGTTGACATGTGCTTGTTTAATTGCTTTGAAGATTGAACGTAAGCTACCAATTAGACCGGGCAAGGTGAACACTCATTGGAAGAGAGTACAAATTGGTGAAGACGATGGTGCCGAGGTTTCGTGTTTGAAAGAGTGAGATGCAATTCAGGTAATTAAGAACTTATAATTTTTAAATATTTTTCATGAAAATAAAACTTATAATTTGTTTTAATTATTTGAAGCGAATTTGTCTTTTGATTTAGGAACGGTTGAAATCAGCAGATCATATTATGAAGTTGCAAATCAGGGATCAAATGCGGTAGATAGCATATCCAAACACAACATCATTGACTCCGCCGGTTAAAAATGCAGATACAAAGGGTGCAAAAAAGAGGGGAAAGTCAGCTAAATGCAACAGTCTACCACTAGATCTCCATCTTATTGGGAGCACCTTGATGCCCAATTTCCCGACTCTAACGAATCACAGTTGAAACCATATTCCCAGAGAACTTCCAACACAGGTATTAATATGCCAATACTTTAAACATATTTCAATCACCGTCTTGTATTATGCAGAGACCGAATGAAAATACCTAGTTAATTGAGCATAATATTAATAGTAACTCATGTACATTTCCTTCATCTGCAAATTAAACAAATCCATATGCCAAACAGTTTGGATTCCTCAAATCATACTCTTCACTGTAATGTAAGAAATATAGCAATAAGCATATAAGAAGGATGACATAAACCAAACTAAAAATCAATCAAAACATTTTGTCAAACACCTTTTTTATTTTTATTTTTTCACCACAAGTATACGGTTCACTGGACCGCCTAATCTAATTCGGAGGTCAGTTCTGGCATCAAGTGGTTCCAGCCCCCATCCGCTATTTAAGTAGCCAAAGGGTAAAAAAATGGAAATGTGTAGGGTGCGCAAGAAACGGGTAAGATGGCAAATTATGAGATTGAAAAGAAAAAAACATCTATATATGAAGAAGCGTATATTTCCATTTTTTTTTTCTCGCACACCCTAAGCGTTTCCACTTTTTTTGAATCAATTTAAGTAGCCAAAGGGTAAAGATGTTTCTGTTCTAGGACTTAACATCCCTACAGTAGTAAAGTACAGAAAATTATGACATTGAACAAAAACCTAAACCCAAAAAGTGCTTGGGAGGGAAAATCAATCGAAGTGGTTTGCTAAGAAAACGAGAATGAACCATCAGAAGGAAATAACAATGAATAGTGTGTCAAGACTCAAGAGAAAGAGAAAAAGAATAATAAGGACATAACCATGAATATGGTGTGTTGAGTACACTAGATAAATAATATGATAATGATACATATTATCACAAATGCCTTTGATAATTTAAATACCTCAACATCTGTCTTCTACGATCAATTTTTACCAAAAAAATACATAGTAATGTAACTGGTTTTCTATTTTTGGTAAAGCAACTCAACTAAGCTTCTAAGCACCATGTAGATGTCTAGGTCTCACACCATGAAACCCCAGTTTCACAGCATTGACCCTAGCTGCAAAGCGGAGAGAGCAAAGTGACTCATCAATTGAAGATTGATCAGGTGATATGTTGACAAACATCAAAGTTTTGGAATCCCCTTCAAGACATGGCTGCAATAGTAAATATAATAAGGTTATAAGAGCATTTGAAGAAACAAAATGGTATGCTTCAAAAGGAAAAAAATAGTAAAATGTGATCAATAATTCTTAATAAAGTCAACCCGGATGATGTTATGGAAGGTTTTGTTATAATTGGTATTAGTCCTAGGTCCTAGCATCATTATCTAATCCAATAAGATCATTGCAATGTTGAGTGGAAGGTCACATGAAGCATGGAGGATGACATTCTAGTGAATATTTTAAATGTTTTTCAACTATATCTTTGTTCTTCTCCTACGAAAAACATCACAGTTATTAAGAAAAGTAAAATCTAATAATTTGAAGTATGACTTTTTTAACGTCTCTATGTTTCATGAGAAATGGTTGGAAATAGCGTCTCTATGATAATTGTATAGGTGATATCATTGTACCTTTTTCACTTTTAATTTAAAGATACCAAGAACAGTATGATCAATAATACAAAATACATGGGTTTTCATATACCTGGAGTAGGTGCGTCAATTTTGAATCCCTGAAAGGAACATGCTCTTCTTTTTTTGCCAAAGCAAATATGACATTACTTAAAGAGGAGAGACTTTGGTTGATAGCCTGAATATAACAACAATGAAAATAACTAGTTTATTAAAGAAAGTTGAATCATTCACCAAGAGCTCAAGATCATAACGGTGCAAAACAAATAGACACCTGAGTTTCCTTCAAACGGTCTCCCGTGGCCCCACTCCTTGAAAGTCTTTCACTTCCGGCCAAATCAATCAGGTTTAAGACACCTTGTACTTGTTGTTCAGTGTTCTGCATAATAGAAATAAATGCATTGTGAAATAAATAATCGGGATAAAGCCGTAACAGAACTCATTATTAAAGCATGTACCTCATTTATACCACATATGCGCAAAGTAACGACAAAGTGGCTTCTTGATGATTGTTCATTCATTTGTGTTCTTCCCATTGACCTGAAGACACAAGAGGGTAACGATTTCTTATTTTCTGTTTCATAAGTAAAAACAAGCTATATGTAGACTCTAGTAGTGACCAAGTACAACAAGAGCATATTGTATTTTATATATTAATCGTAGATCCTTTAACTGAATCAAATATACGCTTCTGTCATATACTCATTTAAAATAAACCCGACAACTTGAAAAATTGATCAGTTGAAAGGAAATAATATTCATGAAATTGTTGATTCCTTGCAGAAGAAAACACGCATTCTTTTAGTCACCCACAATGTTAATTCTTACGCCATAGAGAAACATTTAAAGGATCCTAATATGGTGCAAACACAATAATACCTGATTTGGGCAGCCTTTTGCAGGAGGGAGGAAATCTCATCGGCACTACAAACATCGACAATGGTGAGGTCCAAAACATGCGTGTTTCCATTTTTGTCATGTCTAATAGTGTACTGTTTTCCGTGAACACTATTTTCTGCTCGTGTTTGGTCAAACCCACTTGACCGATTTGATAATAACAAATCCTTGATAGTCTCATTATATATTTCCAATACTGATGCCTATAAATTTGAATATAAAAATCAGATTCAGCTTCCATTTAGGTGACAACATGAAAATCAAATATAGTAGCATAACCAACCTGCATTTTGAAATTCCAGCCCTGGTCTTTAAGAGATTGACTAGCCTGGAATATCTGTTCTAAAGAAAGTGGTATCATCCCTTTCAGATCTGGAGCGTCGGGCCTACCCATCATTGTATAAGTTTTTCCTGAACCCGTTTGTCCATAAGCAAAAATGCATACCTAGCATAATAAACAGTGGCCTCTCTCAGATCATAATTTATACCCAAAACAAAAACAACAAAAACAAGCCATAGAATAATTGTACGGCTTATAATTGTACGACCTATACTAACTGAATTCCTTGTTGTCCAAAGCCACATTCAAGATATCAAACACAAGAAACTTGGGGGTATTAAAATAAAGTATCCTAGTAATATATTTGAACAAAATATCATGTCAAGGTTCGTAGGAAATATAAACAAATCTAAAAATTATGTACTTCAAGTGTTGATGGTAGAGGTGGAGTAAGGCTTTTGAAAGCAGAAATGCAGATCACAGACATAAAAACACTAGAGTAATTAATGATCATATCCCATAATGAGGTGCATAATCAACAGTCCCCAGCGACATACATTAAATCAATAAATTACTAAATACTAATACATGTTCAATAATCATACAGTTTAGTTTTGCTACAAGTGAAACAAGCACTCAATTTGTTTGTAGGATCTCTAACACAAGAATATGCATGACACATTATGATGCGAAAAGAGGCAATGTAGTAATCACCTTGTAGCCATCAAGCGCACTTTGCACCAGTTGTGATATTTCAGTGAAAACTTCCTGCTGAGAGGCGCCATGATTAAACACCTTGTCAAATGTAAAAAGGTGTTTCTGTCCTGCTAATCGTTAAAGGACAAAACTGTGATACTTTATTAAGCATAATATTACATGAAATTCATAAGAAAATATAGGAGTGGAGTAGGGGTAAAGAAATATGTGTTGTACCATTTTGCACCACCTCAATGCCCCGGCCAAGCATTTCCATTGATGTTGGGTAAGAAACAACCATGTCCTTTTCGGAACGATCCTCTTGTAGTAAAGGCCGCACGCGACAAAACACACGAATATTTCCTTTTAGCTCCTAGAAATAGAAATAAATGGATGCCTTAGATCTATAGTGTCTTACAGTTGACAAGATTTAGATAATCTAAAAAGTAAAAAGAACCAAACATTACCAAGACAGTGTTGTGCAGTTTTTTCCTTAGCTTTTCTCCTTCAACTATTTGAAATTCTTTATCTGCCAACTGATCTCGTAGCTCTCGTATGATTCTTTTCTGTTCTTCAAACATTGCTCTTGTTTCCAAAGCAGATAAATCAGCCATCTAGCCATAAAGCAAATATAAATTAGTGTCAGTTATGGTCTTCTAGTTATCATAGGTGCACTGAACTTTAAAAGCAAAACCCATCATGAACATTTTATCATTTGTCTTCAAGAAAGTTATAATACTGGTAAACAACTACTATGTATAAATAAAATCAAATAGGATTACCTCTAACTTCTCCCTTTCAGAACGTAACTTTTGCTCCAGTATAGTTATTTTCTCCTTTTGAGAGGAACAAGTCTCCTGTAAAGGCAACACTATTGTAAAAATCTACTGAACACAATAGTACACAAATAATAAATAAACGATCTTATCAAAGTTGGGGACTAAATAAAACAACAAACCTCAAGTGCCTCTGTTTTAACTGCCAATTTATCCAATTTTGAATATGTTTCATATTTAAATTTTATGTATTTTTCCCGTTCTAAAATTACAGCATTTAGTTGTCCTTGTATGCGATCACGATCTTCTGTAATTTTTTTTAGTTCTTCGCGGAGGCATGCGAGTTCATTTGCTAGCATTTCTTTATGCTTTGTAGCTTCATTCTGTGAATCCTGAGAGAGATAAAAAGAAAGGGAATAATGCAACAGTAAAAATGAGAGGCTTACAACGAAAATAGGGAAAGGGTTTGAATACTATCAATAATCTGCAAGTCTAAATTACTTTCTTCTTCACAACAATGTTATTTAAGAACTTGTTAAGAATTATGAATTATTATACAAGTCCAAATTCAAGTGCTTGAAAAGGACAAAGCTAATGCCTTGGCACAATGAATAGAGCTTCAAGGCAAGCTAGCAATGCCTAGCTTTCTCTGGCAACTCACTTCTATTTATTCCTCAACAAAGCAGCAAAAAATTCCAACAAGTTCACATACACTTTCTTCATTCTGGACATGGTCAAATGTCACTGTCATACAACACTAAATCAACAAAAAAAAATTGAAACAACTTACTTTAAGAGATTTCAATCGATCCTGCAACTCCTTATTAAGATCTCTTGTCGCATTAAGGCTCTCAACTATGATGGATTTCTCCATTTCAAGTCGACTATAAGCCTCATTAGCTGATTTGAGATCTGATTGAAGACTACTATTACACTGCTGTAGTTTCATATTATCATCAATTGCTACCTAGTTATCAACCCACAAGAAATCACACCATCAGGCTACATATAACTTCACTTGAGATATTCAATCACAATGCTAACACAGTAAACTTACCGACTTTTCCAACTTTTGTTTTACACTTATCTCTTCTAAGGAAGAAATTGTCTTCCTCATATCAGATATAGTATCATTCAGCTCCTCAGTCTTATTTTTCATCTCCATCTCTGTGAATAGAGAAATGCACGATGATTAAATAATTATTCTTTTGTCTGACACTCAATAATAATAAATAATTTTAGGGATGATGAACAAGATAATCCAAAATAAAGATTATTGGTTGATCATTTACAAAGCTTTAACATAAAAATGCAAATATTTACAAGCTCTCCATGGTGCCAAATTATTGCACAATCACTAGAGAACTAGATTATTACTTCCCTATTTTTAAAGTAAACTACTTCACCTAAATTCACGACTACTAGAAAGTAGTGGCACAATATACAACAATGAATATTAGCTTTTCCCCTAATCCACACAAGAAGCACAACACAAAATGTAGCAACTTAATCAGTCACAATATTTATGGCCCGTTTGATTTTTGAGCTTATGAAGAATAGCTTATGCAAATAAATACTGAGTGTTTATGTTAATTCATAAGTTCTCACTAACAAAAATTGTATCTTCATAAGCTGTTTTTTCATAAACTACCTTGACAAGAGTATGAATAATACATAAAAGCTTATTTATTTGCATAACCTGTTTTACATATGCTCAATAATAAGTCAATCCAAACTGACCCTTAGTGTTCAAAAACCAAACAAGCCAACGAAATTTAGATTTGGTCTTTTGGAAGCAAACATCCCAACAAAATTTTATTAACCATTTACCACAAATGACAGAAGAAGGAAAACAAAATACCAGTATCGCAGCACTTTTTAACAGCAGACTCTACTTCAGAATGAAGTTTGTCATTTTCATCGACACACCATCGAACACAAAGCTTAAGCCGCTTAATAAGATCCACCATCTGGTCCATTTTTTTCTGCATAACAAAAAAGAGGGCAAAACATGCAAACACCCAAAAAGTTCCATAAACTGTGTCAATTCTTATTTTTTTTAAATTAAAAGATAGATTATTAAAAAATTGAGTAAGAATGAAGAAACCTTATTATCATACGGATTCCCCTTTTTCATCTTCTCAATAAGCAACGCCTCGATATCCTCTTTTGTGAACTCAACGGTGTTAGAATCGGTTCCCTCTGCGTTGTTCACCACCGTAGATAATGGCGCTCTAGCTCTTCCACTCACTCCTTGTCTCTCCATCTTTTCAGCTTCAACATCAATACTTAGACGCCTGTTTGTGGCAAATTCTTCAGCACCAATTTTTTTCTGAAATCAGAAACAATTAAACACTGTCGTTCAGCGCGCACGGAGCACGGATTAATTCAGCATTCGAATCGAAAATATGAACTCGAGAAATGACTTACGTTGGAGTGGTTGTGAGGAGGTTTGTTCTGGTTCCGAGAAGCCATCTGTCATATTAATTTAAGCTAATAAATTTGTGAATTTGATGAGAATTTCAAGTTTTCTATATAATTTGAACATAATTCATTTACAATAAATTATAGAGAAATGAAATTGAATTGAAATCTGGAATGACGAGAGGCAATAATCTTACTGTGTATCGGAGTGAGGAGAACAACGGCGCCAGTGAAGGCGGAGAAGTAGTGGGGATGACGGTGGTGAGAAGTTAGGGTTTACGGAGGTAGAATCAGAACAGAAGGGAGTGTGAAATTGGGATTTGCCCGCTCCGTGACGGCAATATTCAAATTCAGATTTTGAAACTAACGGTCTCTTGTTTTATATTATTTTCTGGAAAATTAATTATTAAATCATTTCTCCTAACTCTTATTAAAAAAAATCATTATTATAAAAAAAAAACCATTTCTCCTACCGGTTTGACTATTAGGCATGCAAATTTATAACTTTAACTATTTTTTTTACAAGAACTTTGACTATTTTATATGAAAAAAATTAGCATGCGCCTTTTGGAGATCGTGTCCGTTTAAATTTGACTTATTTTTTAGTTTATCAAAATAGCTTATCCAAATAAATAAATTATGTTACTTTATAAGTTTTCAACAATAAAAATTGTGTCTTTATAAGTTTTTTTTTCTTTCATGAACTACCTTGAAAAACATATACTAATAAAAAATACATTTGTCACAAGAGGAGTGCTAACAACACACATTCTAACCCACGTTTTCCAACACGCTCTATCTAATTGGTTGAAATTTAAATGGATCTCACTAAATCATGTATACCCCACATAAATTTGGTGGAATCCATTTGAAATTTAACCAATTAAAAATAATGTGTTAAATGATGTGTTGCTAGCATAATTCTTTGTTACAATATATAAGATCTCTTTCACAAAAGCACAAGAATTAATAAAAGTAATTTTGTAAAAAATTGGTCAATAATTTACTTTATCTTTCCAAAATTACTTTTCAATTATTAAGAGAGAGAAATCTTTTAAGGCTATTTTACTTCTCTTCATTTAATTATTTTTGAGAAAATTTAGTCGATGCACATTGAACTTGAAAAATGTCTTATAAAATGGGATGGCAAAAGTTTGCAAAAATGTTTTACTAATACAATATTGGGAGTTGGGACAGAGGACTTATTTTTTAAGGGAATGTTTCTATTTTTGAACTCTTAACATCAGAATAACATGTGTCATTGGATACTCTTCTCTCTCTAAAAAATTTCTCTCTGACCTCTCTCTAAAAACTTTTTTATTACCTCCGTCCCTAATTATAAAACTATGTTTGACCACGCATGTACGTCAATGCACAATTTTGATAACTAATATCTTTAGTAGTAAAAATTATAAAAACTTAATATTTTGAAAACACTCATCAAAACAAATTAAACAGATCTTATATGCTAATATTTACATTTATATATTATTAAAAAATATGGTCAAAACAAGGTAAATGAATAATACATTTTTGTCAAACAGAGCTTTATAATTAAGGACGGAGGTAGTATTAAAATGTAAAGTTATTTGGAGATCCATTAAATACTTTTTTTTTTAAAATGTGCTTGAAGAGATCAATTGCTTATTATATATTTTATTATTAAAATTATAAATTAGTGATGCATACAAGTGAAATCCATTTAAGTGTCCAAATATTGAAAGCCCCATTGTGAATATTCTAAGTGCAACATTATTTTTTGTCGATTTTGGTACGTCATTCTTTAGTTTTCCATCTTGTTATGACTCTCATTTGATTCAAATTGATAGATTAGTTTCAACTCATTACAAATTCTATCAACAATTTGGGCATTACATATATGAAGACATCCGATTATTTTATTTTGTGAAGACATTTTGTTGTTTATTATGAGTTTATTCACACATTCACTATTTTCAATTTTGGCAATGTGGAATTTATGTTATTTTTAATGTATTTTAACAATTAAATTAGATGAATAAATATTTTTGCAATAAATTGTTTTTCAAAAACCTAATTAATAATATAATTACGGACCTAGATTTCATGCAGTCAAAGAATCCTGCAGTCACTGCATTGTAGGCCCTTAGATTAAATTTGATGGTCCGAATTTAAAGATCATCAAATAAATAATATACATCAACGAAATTGAATTACTGAAATTAATCTGTAGTCAAATAGTGACTGCAGAGAATCCATTTCTACAATTACTCACCAAAAATGGCTACAACATTTCCTTGTCACTTGTATTCTTCTCTTCTTGTGGCCGTTGCCGAAACATAATAAGCAACGGTAAACAATCCATGAATGAAACATAAAATTCCTCCAATAGATAAAACACGATGATTTGATATTCCACAAGATTCTCTTGATCTTGAGTTGGCTAATGTGCCTATGATTAGCATGGAGAATGCAACTCCTAATACTATCCTGTAAACAACAAACACTAATTCAGCAACTAACATAAACCAATTTAAGGCCAATTTGATGGAATGAGTTTTAATCAATATGTTTTAAAGTGCAAAACTGACAATTTAAAACATCAATTAATATAATGTATTTTTGTATTACGGTAGATGTTCCAGAATTATATTATAGTATCCACCAGCATTTTTCAAAAACTACACTATGTACCTGTTTGGTTAAGCGTTTGCAACCAACAAACGCACGTTTGAGCTCTAAAACGTGATTTCACACTTTTAGAATATGTTTGACTTTCTCTTTGCAAAACAATTTTGTGCTCTAAAATCAATTATAGGAGAAGCTCCAAATACTAGCGAGCTTTACCATGATTTTGACATATTCACCTTAATTAATACCAAACATAGACATAAACCGCGCATGTTGAGAAATCAATTGCACCATTAAGCTTATTAATGAAGCATGATAGAGTTTAATGTTTATTATTGGAGTATTGGATTTTTTGGTACATGATGGAGAGTAGAGGACTTACCATGAGAAAATGAGGAAAGTCATTGCTAATTGCCTATTGGATGTGGCTCTTTTGTATTCTTCTTTAGACTTCATGCAAATGCACCCACCAAGCAAGTGAGCAATTGCATGAGCCAAGACCAAGAGAATGGAAGCACCAAGTCCTAGCTTGAAAGATTCATAGCTTGGGTCTCTACATTCAAGTACCCACATCTTCAAATCCTTCACCTATTTTCATCACACAAAAAAAAGTGTTTTTTGTTATCAATTATTGAATCCTTAATTGAGATATGTATGATTTGTCTATAAAGTATCGGTTAAGTCGTAATACTTTAATTTTATAATTTTAAAGGACAAAATTCCAATCTAATTGAAGAGGATTGTAAAATGAATATTAGTAACACTTTAATGAATAATAATATTTCCCCCTTCAATTTATATATTTTTTTAAAAAAATATATGTATGATTTAGGACTTTTGGAGTACCTTGTTTTGAGCTATTTCTGCTTGAATTCCAAGTATGCCAGCAACAACATCCATGACAATAACAACAAGGCAGACAAGGAAACCATAGTTTCTAACCATTTTCTTAAAATTAAAAGGTGATGCAAAATATATATGATGTTAGCTACATTGTTTCTTTAACTCTTCACTTTAATAGATAACCATAATTTGTTATAATATTGAAGGAATAAGAATAAAGATTGGGCCAGGTTTGCATTGCATTATCATATATGGAACTAATTAGCTAATTAGATTTAAAGCTACTTCTATCTTCACATTTTTTACTTTATTCCATTTTTCCATTTCCCTTTACAATATTCCTACCATGAGGGACACGAAAACCAGAGTTTCACTACCAAGGAAAGCCCAAATTCGGGGTATCGAAGAATGTCCAGCTGACGAGAGTGAAATGGAACCTTATTGTTGAAGAGTCTCCCTACTTTAATTTTTATATTTTTTTTTACTTTAATTGACTTGTGTAAGCACAATTCATTCAAGCACATAACAAAAAATGGTAAAAAGGAACAAAATACATAAGAAATTTGTCATCCAGCTCGATCCAACATTGACCTGCATTTAGTGGACACAATTCTCCGATTTACTATTTGAACAATGTTTACAATAGATTTGTTGGAACATGAGCACAATTAATGTGTGAAAAGTTGAAGAAACTTGGTTGAAAAATAAAAGGATAAACACAAAAGTTAATCTCGAGACTTATAAATATTGAAGTGTGAATTGAAAAAAGTGGAAGAATATGAACAATAAATCTCACTCCCAATGTATTTCTAACTATACTTTCTCCCACTGTGAATTGGAATATTGAAGTGTGAATTAATATGTTTCTCTATTTTTCCCTCTCCGCTCAAGAACATCGATGAACAATGAATATCACTCTCAATGTGTATTTCAACTTTAGATCTACTCTAAAGAGCGCTCAATCATCAGATCTTAATCACCTAATGATTCAGGGCCCGTTTGTTTCAGACTTTTTTTTCCAAAAAATCTATTTTTTTTAAAAAAAAAATCACTTTTTTCATTTTAGTGGTGTTTGTTTCAGATTTTTTCAAAAATCATTTTAGTAAAAAAATCTATTTTTTCTTCAGCTTTAAAAAAAAGTGATTTTTTTACTAAAATGATTTAAAAAAATAAATTTTATAAAACCGTTTTTCAAAATATTACAAGTTTTTTTATATTCGTTTTTTCTAAATTCAAACACTAATTTTGACATCATATAACATAGACGTACATTATTGAAGAACAAAAAATAGTCAAAATCCCAATTTTTATAAAAAGTTGTATTTTAAAAATGATTTTTATGAAAATCTATTTGAAATAGCTTCAAAAAAAGTCATTTTTTTGAAATTTTGATATCCAAATTTTTTTTCAATAAAATGATGAAATACCTAAAATAAGGTTTTAAGAATAACTATTCAAACAAAATTTTCATTTGAAGCTTTTATAAAAAAATTCTTTGTAAATTTTTTTTATAAAAATTTTTCTAACACTACAAAATCTATTTTCAGAAAAATCCAAAACAAACAGGCCCGAAAGCTATTTTCAATAGCTATTTTTTTGAAAACCATTTTCTAAAAAAATAGATTTTTATGATTGTAAATAAACGCAAAATAACTTCAGATTTTCTTCAAAATCTCTACAAAAAATCTCTAGATTATTTTCAAAATAAATCATTTTTTTTAAAGCTTAAACAAACGGGCCCTCACTCTCTTTGCCTCTCTAAGTGTTTCCCAAACCCTAGGACCAAAAGCCACAAAATGTTCCAAATTCGCATGCTTTTATATTAAATCTGGTCCATGTGCCCCGTGCATGAACCATGCGCCCAACATGTGAAGAAAGTACATATCAATGCGCCTCACGCATGAGGTTGTAGCCAGAATCACAAAATCCATCATTTCTCCTCAATCCATGCACCCCGCGCATGAGCCAGAACCGGAAACCCCTCCAACAAAAAAACTTGAGATTTTAAGGTGCACGATAAAAAACTACAAAACCCAAATTAGTCCCCGATAAAAAATGACCCTATTTAATCCCTAACAATATTAAATCAGGCCATGTTAGTCCTTCATGTTGGCAAATGAATTTAACTGCCTTAATATAAGTGTGTTGTTATAAGGATAATATTAAATAATAGTATCACAAACAAACTTCTTTCCTCACACAAATAAAACTCGCTGGAGCATTTGTTATTGTTGTATAACTTTGATCACTTTCTTTCAGATGATATTTTCATTACAATTAATAATAAGTATTTATAACATTTGAAACAATACATATTTAGATTTTACTAAATAATTTATGGCTTCTTTAAAATTAGCAAATCAGTCTTGATTTTCTCTTTCTGACAATTTCAATGCCAACTTTATATTTCTAACATCCTCCCTTAAATTTGACTTCATCGTTCCCAGCAAATTCTTCATCTTTAAGAACAAATTGGTTTTTAGTGGCTTTGTAAAAATATCAGTAATCTGGTCTTCCGAAGTACAATACTCCACCACAATTTCCTTATCTTTTATCAAGTCTCGAATGTAGTAATATTTAATGTCAATATGTTTGCTACGCCCATGAAACACTGGATTCTTTGTTAGAGCAATTGTTGATTTGTTGTCTAGAATACCTTCGTCGGACCATCTAGTTGATACTGCAATTCACTTAATATTCTCTGCAACCAAATTGCTTGAGTAGCACAATTTGTTGCAGCTATGTACTCTGCCTCTGCTGTTGACAAAGCAACTACTTGTTGTTTCTTAGAGGACCAAGAAAACACGCCTGTATCGAGATGAAAAACATAACCCGAAGTGCTTTTTCGTGTTTCAGTTTCACCTGCCCAATCACTGTTTGTGTATCCAATCAACGTTGGCTTCGTAGAACTTGAATAAAAAATTCCTTCATCAATTGTTCCTTTAACATACCTCAAAATTCTCTTTGCAGCTTGCCAATGTGATTGTCTTGGCGAGTCCATGAATCTACTTATAAGTCCAACTCCATAAACTATCAGGTCTTGTTGATGTCAAGTACCTGAGGCTTTCCACTAGTCTTCTAAAATTTGTTGAATTTACAAGATCACTGCCACTTTCTTTTTCTAATTTCAATCTTTCTTCCATTGGAGTCAACATTGATTTACATGATTCCATCTTAAATTTCTTCAAAATATCTGCTGCATATTTCTTCCGTGAAATAAAAATACCCTCATTGGTTTGCTTCACTTCAATGCCTAGAAAATATGACATTAGACCCATATTTGTCATTTCAAACTGTGTGCACATATTCTCCTTGAATTCAGCTAATAACCTGGAATTGTTTCCAGTGAAGATTAGACCATCCACGTACAAGAAAACAATAACAACATCTCCATCCTTGTTTGCTTTGACGTATAAAGCATGTTCATATGGACTTCTATGAAATCCATTGTTTATGAAGTATGTGTCGATACATGTGTACCAAGCTTTTGGCGTCTGCTTTAATCCATATAGTGCTTTCTTCAACTTGTACACTTTATCTTCATTTCCTTGTTGTAAATAACCTGGCGGTTGTTCTACATAAACTTCTTCTTCAAGCACACCATTCAAGAAGGCGGACTTGACATCCATCTAAAATATTTTCCATTGATTTTGGGTAGCAAGAGAAAGAATCATGCATACCGTGTTCAATCTAGCAACTGGAGCAAATACTTCAAAATAGTCAATGCCGGGTTTTTGTTTGTACCCTTTTGCTAATAATCGTGCTTTGAAGCGATCTACTTCTCCTTTTGGATTGTACTTTGTTTTGTACACCCACTTGACTCCAATTGGTTTCTTTCCTTCTGGAAGTGTAGTTAACTCCCATGTATTATTTTTCTCAATTGCATGAATTTCTTCATCCATTGCTTTCATCCAATAATCTTTATTTGCTGCTTCCTCGTATGTCACAGGATCACAATCAGCAAATAAAGCATAATAAGTATTTTCTTCCTCCGTATCATCATGATCAAAATCTCGTTCCCTTTGTGGATATCTACGATGTGGATGACGTTCCCTTTGTGGATATCTACGAGGTAGTGAGTCTTGTGTTGATTCAGTGGATGGTTCATCAACTTTATCATCTACTTCTTCATTTATAGTAACTGGTACATGCAACAACTCTTTTTTATTTTCTGACCAATTCCCGCGATCTATTTTCATCGAAGGTAACATCCCTGCTAATGACTACCTTTTGAGTTTCTGGATTATACAATTTGTAAGCTTTTGTTTCTTCACTATATCCTACAAAGATGCACTTTTCTGCCTTGTCATCAAGCTTCTTCCTCAGTTGATCTGGAACATGTGCATAAGCAATACAACCAAAAACTTTCAAGTTACTCAAATTTGGCTTTTTCCCACTCCAAGCTTCTTGTGGAGTTTTATCATGTATATTTTTCACTGGACACCTATTTAAGAGGTATACTGCACAAGTCACTGCTTCGGCCCAAAAACTCTTCGGTAAATTCTTAAAATGCAACATGCTTCTCACATTGTCCATGATTGTTATATTCTTTCTTTCTGCCACTCCATTTTGTTGAGGAGTGTATCTTGCAGTCATTTGATGCTTAACTCCATGCTTTCTCAAGAAATTATCACAGACAATATACTTTGTTCCCCTGTCAGTTCTTAAGGTTTTTAGAGTACATCCACTTCGTCTTTCAACATACGCCATAAATCTTTTGAGTGCATCACAAGCATCTGATTTGGTTTTCAAAACATAAACCCACGTCTTCCTACTAAAGTCATCAATGAAAGTAATAAAATATTTATTACCTCCATTGGATGGTACTTCCACATAACATAAACCAGAGTGCACAAGCTCAAGTGGTTTTGTAGCTCTCCATGCCTTCCTCTTGGGAAAAGGATCTTGATGTTTCTTTCCTACTACACAAGCTTCATATAGTTTATCAGGAACTTGGATAACAGGCAAGCCAGTCACCCATTTCTTATTTGCAAGAAACTTTATGCTTTCAAAGGTGAAGTGTCCAAGGCGCATGTGCCAAAGCCAATTATCATCAATAGCTACAGCTTTGCAACACATATCATCATTATACTTGAACCATTTAGAACCCAAATTAGTTCCCGATAAAAAAAGACCCTATTTAATCCCTAACAAATTTTTTTTTTGGTCAAGTAGCCTAGCGGCTTGAAATTCCACCCTTAAAGTGGGATGACCTGGGTTCGAACCCCGGCCCCCTGCATATATAATGCGGTGTCCAACCAATTGAGTCAAGCTCATGGGACAATCCTTAACAAAATTAAATCAGATCATGTTAGCCATTCGTTATTATTTTTCTTAATTTGGTCTTTTTTTTCTACTTTTGAACCGTGATTGGACAGTCCAGTCACAGTTCAAAAGTAAAAAAAAAAAGACCAAATTGAGAGAAATAATTAACGATAGACTAATATAGCTCGGTTTAATTTTGTTAGGGATTAAATAAGGTATTTTTTGTCGAAAACTAATTTGGGTCTGTAATTTTTGTGAGAGACCAAAATGTATCTTCACTCTTCTTTTTTTTTATATATTTTTTAGTAAAAAAGGTAAGAGGACACGTGTTGTATTGTCCTTGAATGCAAACACATTTGGAGCGCAACCTACAATGCAATTCGAGTTTTCTAGAAAGAACTTGATCTTTCTATTTTCTTCCACTAGCTTCAAGAAAAAACTATACTCAATCTTTCATTCGGTTGCACACAGAGAAAACGAGTGATAGAGATAGAAAGAGGAAACCGAAAATCGCAATTCGATTCCCTCCCAATTCTCCAAAATCCTAACTAATAATAACAATGTCAGCATACCGATGGAAAAGCTTCGACGTCAACGAAGACCGCCCCTCCAAACCTCGCCGCTATGGCGTAACCGAAATGCGAAGCCCCCATTACACTCTCTTCAACCACAATGTTCTTCAGGTTAGGTTCACTAATTTTCCTTTTCTTTTTTCATTAATTAACTAATCTTTACTATAATTTTGATTTCAATTGTGTTCAATTAGGTTAAATTGAGCTTAAAGATTGTTTATAACTTGTGATTATGGTGGATCATGTGTTTCTAATTATTTATTTCTTGGAGTATTGTTTAAAGAAAATGGTTATGTTGTTTGCAGGATATTTTTGAATCTATGGGAGATTGTGTTGATGGTTTGAAGTTTTGTGGAGGTTCTGATAGCTTGATGTCAAAAGCTTTTATCAAACAAGTCATTGACACGGCTCATCAGCATGATGTTTATGTTAGTACAGGTGATTGGGCTGAACATATGATTCACAAAGGTCCTTCAGGCTTCAAAGACTATGTGGAGGTTTGTTCTCATCACATTTGTTCTTATTGTGAGGGAATTTTTCTGTTTTTGTTGTTTAGGTAGGGGTAAACTTGAAGCATAGTTAACTATGAAGCACATACACAGACACCAGATATGACATGACACTGACATGATGACACAATGCATGTCCGTCACCGAGACATGCCTAATCTGAGGAGTGTTGGTGCCTCGTAGATATTTAAAGAAAGTTTAATACTTTGTAACCTTAATTCATTGCATAATAGAAAAGTAGAGCAAGCCAGTAGTCACTCTGTTGTCCGAGGTTTAAGCACAATTGGCCGACGAACTCCATGATTAATCATTGTGTTGTCGTGCGTTTATCTTCTTACTTTAGAATCGGACGCATTTGCTATATTAACATTTTTTTATTCCTGAAGTAGTGGATTAGTTAGTGTTACATGATTAATGTATGATCTGTTGTAATAGGAATGTAAGCAGTTGGGGTTTGACACAATTGAGCTGAATGTTGGCTCCCTTGGAGTTCCTGAAGAAACCCTCTTGAGATTTGTTCGTTTGGTCAAAACTGGTGGTATGAAAGCTAAGCCTCATTTTGAACTTAAGTTTAGTAAGTCTGATATTCCCAGAGGTGGTGATAGAGCTTATGGGGCTTATATTCTTCCAACACCTAGATCGTCTGGTAAATATAATTTACTCTCTTGTTCTCTTTCCTGTTCATTTTTGTGCATACATCTGCTTGTCTCTCTTTTAAGATGGAATGAGACATATTTAGGCTTTTCTATGGAAACTATCTTCTGGATTGTACTAATAAAACATAAAAAAGTGATACGCCGTTGTTGAAGAATAGACTGATGTGTGTGATTAGTCAGGGCCTTGGTACAGGACAGATCTTGACAATATGCTCTTTGTTTCAAGAAATACTATAGTGGTGAGGTGATGCAGTGTTCATGAATGAGGACGATTCACTAATCTGCAAAATATGTCCACATTGGATGTCTCTCTTCTATGACAAACCTGTTGATACATGATAGTTGATTGTATGGAACCCCGTCGCGTGGTTCATACATGGCATTTTACGTCATTATTTAAATATTTAGTTTTGTATGTGCTTGGCATGATAGTATATTATTTAGAAATAAGATTTAACAACTCTATAATTCTTCATGCAGTATGATATTTCCTTTTCTATTTTGATCAGAAACATGAAGTTTTGAAGTTTCAAAGAAATGTTTCATCATGAATAGACGTTCATAAGAAATGGGAATATTCAAATTTAGAATACTGAACGGGTTATTGTTTCAATTTGGGTGAATTGAATAATCAGATTAAGTATACGGAAGATATTCCTGTTATGGATATCTTCCTCTTTAATTTTCAGAAAATTCTCTGCATAGAATGTATGTAGGATTGGTAGAGGCCGGGTAATATGCTTCTATGGGGTACTATTAGTTAAGACATTGATGTTGATTGTTGAACACATTCCGACATGCTATAATTTTCTGTTTCATGAAGTGCTCATTCTAAGGTATTGATTACTGGTTGTACTCAAGATATCAAAAATCTTTTGTTCTGAAATTGATTTCAATTGCGATGAAGAATGTAGAATCAACATGTCATATTGGTTTGACCTTGTATTGAAACTTTCACAGAATTAGTGGAAGATGTGGATTTCTTGATTAGAAAAGCTGAGAGGTGTTTAGAAGCGGGTGCAGACATGATAATGATCGATGCTGATGATGTCTCCAAACATGCTGATAATATGCGCGCGGATGTTATTGCAAAGATTATAGGCCGCCTTGGTCTTGAGAAGACTATGTTTGAAGCATCAAATCATAACGCATCTGAGTGGTTTATCAAACAATATGGCCCAAATGTAAATACTCTATTTCACTTTTCTTACTAATAAGATTTAGAAATAATGAAATCATTGCACAACATTTTTGATATTGTGCGTCTTTTGTTCAGGTCAACCTTTTCATCGATCACTCGAATTTGGTAGATGTGGAATGCATTCGGGGACGCAATTTGGGCAGAAATCATGCTTCCGTCCTCAGTTCTTCTTTTTTCCCGTTCTGAAGTGATGAGAGTTTGTATAGCACCCCGTAAGATTGACTTCGTGTTTGTGTAAAAAGTACTGTATTGTAGTGGGTGTAACATATGTCCTTCGTTGAGTGAAGATAGGGATGATGACTTAATGGAGAGATTGAAATGAAATAAATGAATGTATTATCTTTCATGGAATTTATTTCCTTTCTTTCTTTTTTTGATAATGTAAAAATCTAAAATTCCTTTTCTTATATTTACTATTTATTTAGATAAGAGAGAAAAAAAAAGATAAGAGAAAGAAAAAAACACCACCTGTAAAATTTACATAAGAAAATTTGTCTCTATTTATAGTTGTTCAATTATATTTTTGTTGATTAAAATTAGTTAAACAGGAAAAAACCCACCAACAATTAGATTAAATGGATGATGATTGAAAGGCCCGTCACTTCTCTCACTTTTCTAGGATCAAGATTGTGATTTTGTGCATCATTTTCTTCCGGTGTTTTTCCTTCATCGCTAAGGTAACTCTTCTCCTTTGATCCAATCACGTTGTGGTTTATCATTATTTAGCTTTAATCCAAAAAAAAAATTATATCTATTTCTGTGTTAGATTTTGTTGTGTATCCCCAATCCCCATGTCTGCATTGCCATAGAACAATCGGAAATGTTTTTCTTTTAGGGGTATTGGTGCTCCCTTGTGTTACATTTACCGGTTGAATGATAAGATGGACAGGAAGAGGTTTCCTCGTTGCGTCTTTCCACACATCATTGGTTCTGTCCCTTACCTTACATTTATCGCCCCTAGATATTCAGATAAATTTGTGGGCATTTTCTGAATTGTCAATTATCTTGTTCAATTGGGATATTGAGGGTGGTGGTGAGATTCACATTTTCACCCCGCATGATTTTTTGTTTAATCTGCTACACTCAAGGAATGCCATCATACCCGAAAGAGGCATTGCAATTTGTGTTCCATGTTTTGTTCTTGTGTTGTAGTGGTGCATCTTAATTTGTTTGAATGTCATTTTATATATTTTATTGCATTTGCAATCATGTGTTTGTTTTTCTAAGGTTGGAAAATTTACTTTGAAAGAATTAATTTGCTTAAAAGTTAGTTAAATGTAGAATGATTTATGTTTATATGCATTCGGCTACAAGTGTGTTTAACAACATATTTGAGGTTAAAAGACAATTGTAGAATGACCGTATATGTTTAGAATCAATTTTAGAGGTACATTCAATTTAACTTGAGATCACTCAAACATGTTAAAATCAATTATACTTTTTATTGATCAGCATGTTAGTGAGAAGCCTTATATATAGGGCCGATCCAACCAAATTGGAGGCCCTGATTTGAAAAAGAACTTCATATCTCCTACTTATCGCTTCTATATTTAGTATCCGCGTAATGGATTATAGAGAAAATATAAATTGCGGGTTGGCCTTCTGTTGGCCTGTTTTTCATCTCTCTCTTTTTACCATGATTGTTTGCACCGCACCTATGATACTACACTAGTAATAGAAAATTTGAGACCGGAGCTAAGGGCCTGCATTCGCTAGTCCCGGTGGATGGTCAACCTTGCCATACATAATGACTTGTTGGGAGAAGATGCGTTATGACGGTATCTAAACTCTACCTTGTGTGGTTGTTTTTAGTTCAATGCGAGTGGGATGATCCACCTTTAAGCTCTCTAATCCTTATTTACATAAGACCTCATAACAATAAAACCACTCAGTCCCAAGCCAAAACAAAAAACACAAAACCTAAGCTTCAACATTATTACAATGAAGAAAGTCAAACAATTGAGCTTTGTACAAATGATTGTTGAATGCTACTATATATGAAAGAGTGACTTTAATTAGTGCATGAAATTTGAAGATATCCATGTAAATGTATCTAACCCTCACTACTTTTATTTCGTAAGGCTTTATGTCTTTTAAGCTTTATGGGGTTCAAAGTTCCAACACTTCTAAAATCACCTTGTTCTCTCTTAAAATTTATTCCAAACATGCATTAAAAAACTTTGGTTAAATAAGAGAGAAATAATGCCGACATTTATTATAGAAAATCAAACCCCTGTTGCAACCTGATGGTGCCCTTTTCTTAGTTCTTATTGATCATTACATAACTAATTAGCATTTTCTTAGTTCTTATTGTTCATTACCACCAAGGATTAATGAATATGAATTCAGCAGAGAAACTGTATAGATATTTGTTATGTATGCATTGAATTTCGTAAAGTCTTACTAATTATTTACACATTGTACATACAGATTGAGACAATCCTATGAGGTCATTATCTTTCAAAAGGCAGTATGGAAGGAATGAACTTGGTAGTTGGTCAACACTATTTAGGAGGCACCGTTTTCTCTTATCTGTTTTAACCTTAATAATTATCCTATGTACAGTTTATCTTTACTACGCTATTTCTTTCACCGAAAAAGACCCATGTGCTGGGTTGAGTGGTCCTCAAAAAGCTTCTTGTCATATGCAGCTTGTTAAGAGTGAACTCCGAAAAAATCACAAACATTTCTGATTTTCATATAATTAAGTGGAGTGTTAGTAATTTAGTATTATTTGCACTATGATGTATACCAATATTACTGTTAAATTGTCTCAGTATTTGTGACTCAAAATATGTAGAATGTGTGATTATTTTCTTTTATAGATAATAAAAGAATCTTTAGCATCTTAGCAGCTCAAATCAAGTTTTGGATTTCAAATAATTAACTACTAATATTTGTCATTTTATTAAAAAAGAATCTTATCCTTGGTCTATGATTTTTCAGCACATTACCTGTTGAAGATTTGGAATGAGTGTCTCAATGAGTTGTTGCAATGCCTCTTGTATAATGCATTATGATGCACTAGAATTATAATTTAGCTCCTCTTTTGTTTTGCTGTTTTTCTTTCTTGGTTCTAACAAAATTGTTCTCTTATTACAGTTTGTTTCAATGTCCTTATTTTAAAATGATATATCAAATGGGGTTTTGGCTAATATGACAAGTTGATCAAATGGTACACGGTGCCCCACTTGTGATAATCCTATGACGAATACGAATTTTATAAAGTGTGTGACTTTAGAGTGTATATTTCAATTCCTAAACATTAAAAAAAAAATAGATTTGGATTCTCTCTAGCCATTTCTTTCTCATTTCTCATCCTGCCCATTTGTCAATTAATATCATTGACTCATATGGTAAATTGAGATGAATGATTGAAATGGCAGCAATATCATTTTGCCACTAAATTGGATTCAAACCCTATGTTTTTTTTTTTTATATAAATGAAATGGTAAAGTAATTTCAGTATTTCTACTAGTTGAGTTAGAATTTGTGGACAATGGTCCTTATATTTCTATTGTTAATGCTTATATAGTGTTGAAACAATTATTTTTTGTAGATTTATTATAGAATAACATTTTTTTTATTAGTGGAAAAGAGATCTGGATAATTTGAAATTTAATTGAAAAATAATTAAAATCTAACTAAAAGTTATTCTTGCCATAATTTAAACTTGGATTTGAAGTTTCCCAAACAGTTAATGTTAATTTTCAAGTAATTTTCTCTATTAGAGTTTTTTTTATACGGCTATTAAAGTTACAACTGACTTAACATGCAATAACCAAATTCATTACAAAAATAAAATAAAGAATAGTCTTCTTTTCTAAAGAGTTTTCTCAATTTTTTTCCAAACATATATCACATGCATTAATATTTTTTTTAGGTTATTGTTACACAAATTTTTCAATATGCAAGGCTCAATAATCAAGCCTTTTATCTATTACTTAAAGGATCTAAATTTCTTGCCATTTGAATCAATTTGTCGTTGGATTGGTTAATCATTTATTAATTCTACTCAACTGTTCTAACATTTTTTTGTGTGAACCTTCCGATTTTCACATAAGAATCTTAATAATTGTTCTTTCGAACGTTCGTTATAAGAAAATTCATTAACACTATGGATTAGTCAAATGAAAAATACAAAAATATACGATATGATTATTAATTTTATTTTTGGTAAATAGACAAAATTATCGCAGCAACAGCATCCCACCTAATGCCTTTGATACTTTTATTGGTTCAACTCGAATTTGTGAACATCATTAATTAAAATATTTTATTTGGATAAATTAAACAAACAAAACCTTGAGTTTGTTCTTCTTAAAAAAAAAAAAAAAACTTGAGTTAAAAAAAACACGTCGCCGTCCCCACTCTCCGGAACTCGTGAAATCTTCTCCGTCGCCCCGTCGTCTCCTCAAAACCCGTCGCGTCACCTCCATATCTCCGCCTCGCCATCTTCGGTAGCTCCAAATCGCTCCTCAAATCGTTCTCATTTGATAGAGGTATGATTGTGTAGCTGTGTTATTTACTAAATAGTTGAAAAAGTAGATGTTCTGTGAAGCTTGTAGATTTATCACTGTATTTATTAGGAGAAAACGAACCCTAATTTTTTATTTTCCTTTCTAAAGCGGAAATTTTTTTGTATGGATGTTCTTGGATTTTGTTGTTTAGTTTTGGGTGCATTCTGTTAATGCTACATTTTGTTTCTTTATTCTGTTAATGTTACATTTTGTTTCTTGTGGTAGCAATGAACTATTCTGCATACTAGGATTGTCTTTGTTTGACATGTTATGTATAGAATTCGGATGCTGTAGTTGTTTTGTTTGTAGCAGCAGATGAACTCTAAATGTTGTTGCTATGATTTAGAATTACAGTTTATTGAATTCTTTAATGAGGAATTTATTCGGAAAAAACATTCCGACTATTGGAATCTGAAGGGGTGATAGAAGTTAATCAGGGTTATTGTAGGTATAATATGCATATCCTGAGTATGAAGGTACAGGCGTACAACATAAGCGTTCAATTGACATCCTTAATAAGGCATATCACCTACATGTGAGAGCAACCAAGTCTCCTGGCCAAGTGATTGTAAGGCCAACCTTAGGATACTCTGAAGTCGACCTGGTGCACTCCTAAATTCGGTTCCTGACAGTGTTAGAAAAATGTTTGGCCTGCGGCAGCCACACACTGCTACAGACCTACAGTAGTTAGTTATTCTTTGAAAGCTTTGAGATGCACTAGATTTTGAAATACTTGGATATGAGTGCGTTGGATTGGTAGAAGTCCAAATAATTAGGTTTCAATCCAAACCCAATCTAGAAATAATTGAATTGATCTGCAAGTTAGCGAGTTAGCTCTCATCGGCATTCAACACCCACAGACGCTCTTGCTGACTGTGTGAGTCATTTTGTTTTTGGTTCATTGTTCTGCTTCCTGTTCTTCTCTCAACTGCTCTTTGTATTTGCGTTCCAATTGTATTTATTTACCATTATTTTGTGCCATCTATTGTTAGAATTTTTTCTAATATTTTGTGGGCTACAATCAATTGTAGTTTTGGTTTTATGAAAAACGGGTTTGATGTTATTTAATGTGATCCCGTTGATGATGCTTAAGCTCAACAAACGTGATCAGTAATAATGGGCTTTGGACACTGATTCGGATTTGTGTAGAGCAAAGTGTAGGCCCAACTCTAGGGTCCATGATGGGTGGTACTAGGGTTGAGATTTTTATATATAAGATTGGCTAGATCTCCTTTACCGTCACACACAGAAAAACACAGTACACTCATTTGTGGCTTTCCCATCGAAGATCTCAAAGATTGGAACAAGTGATCAGGCAAAGGAAGTCCAAACTTAATACTTCAGTTGTTCCGAAGAATCAATTGCCATAACTTCAACAAGTAAGTGCTCTGATACCACATGTTAATATATTAGGATCAATATATTATATGACAGTAGAACACTTACTTGTTGACGTCATGACAATTGATTCTTCAGAACAACCGAAGTATTAAGCTTGGTCTTCCTTTGCCTGATCACTTGCTCCGATCTTTGAGGTCTTTGATGGGAAAAACCACACATGAGTCTACTGCGTTTTTCTGTGTGTGACGGCAAAGGGGGCCTAGTCAATCTTATATATAAAAGATCTCAACCCTAGTACCACCCATCATGGACCCTGGAGTTGGGCGGGCCTACACTTTGTTCTACACAAATCCGAATCAGTGTCCAAAGTCCATTATTACTAATGACGTTTGTCGGGCTTAAGCATCATCAACTGGATCACATTAAAAAACATCAAACCCGTTTTTCATAAAACCAAAACTACAATTGATTGCAGCCCACAAAATATTAGAAAAAATTCTAACATCTATTTCTCTCTTAAAATTTTGTTAATAATGTTCTCATGGTGCTCTCTGCTTCCACCTTTCCACTATCAGAGAAATTGACTGCAAATTAAATTTACTGTTTTTGCTTAGGTACTTTGTCCAACCTTGGCTAAGATTAGAAACAAACAAATGCTGTCCTGATGCTCTTAAAAATATTACCTCGATCACTATGTGAAAGAATAATTTTTGAACTGTGTTACTCATACCCAACATGTATTTCTTTATTGGGTTTTGTTGTTATGGAATGTCGTTTATTATCTGTATTGTTATTTCATGATAGGACTCCCAATATCATTGGTTTAGATATCGCCTCTTATTTTGTTGCCATTCCTGTTTAACAAAAACATTGGATCTGGTTTTTGGGGAAATTGTTTTGTGAGGCCCCAAATTCTAATAAGCTATTGGATGCTCCAATTTTCAGATTGTTGCAGTTATGTCGTCAGAGATGGAAGATTCAAGCTCCACAGCGAAGCGCAAACTATCGTGCACCGCTTGCTTTGATGCACTCTGGTTCTGCTACTGTAATGGCCAGTCACCCAAAACCTAAAAAATTTGCATCTCTCCCAAATGGGTCATCCCAGTACTGATTAAGTTTGTGCGTTTAATGTGTGCAGCCCCAGTTCATCAAATGCAGCAGTATTATAGGCTTGGTGCTCTTGATAATTGTTCTGGTAAATGGAAAGCAATGGTTGACTGTTTAATGCTCAAGACAAAACCCAGTTCTCAAGTCGAGGTTTGTTCCTATTTCCTCCTCGTTAATGGGTAATTTATATATGGTGAAAATCTTTAAATACATTGGGTTAAATATTCTTTGAACATGGTCCTATTTGCTGTATTTGAGAACATCTTTGGTTGTGTTTGGGGAAATTGAAGAGTGTAGGTGGTTTCGCTATTTTTGTTTTGCAACTCTATAATTGTATGGAAATTATAGCTGCACATATTTTTCATGTGGATTTAAAAGATTTTTTACAACATATATCCCAACTTACTGGCAGTGGCACACACACGCACAAAGTCAGATACCACCCCATTGCGTGGCCTTGAATATGCCCGCGAATTCTTCTGCTGTTTGATTGTACCTCAATAGAGCAACTGATATTTTGTGTGATTGTGTCCTTCATTGTATTGGATACAACATATTTCCCACCCAGTGAGTGTGTTTGTGTGTGTGTGTGTTCTTGTGGCTTGAAATAGCAAAACCGAGATCGTCTAACTGATAAATGACAGATCAATGCATGGAATTATCGATACAGGGGTTCCTTGCTTGTTAATGGGTATTAAGATTTTGGTATTTCGTTATTAAAAATTTATTGCTAGTGAACTAAAGAACCTGCCCTTTCAACTCTGTCTTATTACAAATTCTCTTCATTTCTACTTTTGACTTTCTATAAGACACTCTTATTGCTCTTCTGTGAATGATGAAGGAACCATAAAATTGGCAAGAGTAGAAGAGCTTTTGGTTTTTAATGTTCTTGTTTTTATATTTCATCATTTTACCCCAAGTTGCATGGTTTAATTGATCTGGCTGGCATGAAAGTACGTCTTTTTATTACAGATTGATAAAAGTTATTTTCTTTTGATATGATTATGTTAGTTATCAGTGGCATTTAACATTTTTTATCGTTAGTTACTATAGTAAGTCAATTTCATGTATCATAATGTACCAGTAGTTGAGTGAGAATAATTTCATGTATCATAAGTTTTGTCTCCTCTCTGACCTGTTTCCAGTTTCTTGCTCCTTTCTGAAGCCCTGCTTTTTATATTGAGTCTTGGTACAGTCGATGGCTTTGCAATCAACCAATAATGCTTTCAACTCTACTTCCTTCATCCATATGATAAACCACGTACACTCTTGGTTTGTCGGCCGTCGACTAACAAAAATTATAGCTCATGGAGTCAGGCCACTGTGATGGCTTTGTTAAAACTTAAAACAAATATGGCTTTCTCGATGGCTCAAATTCACAGCAGCCAAAGTCATTTGATCTTCAGTTGCTGTCTTCTTGGTAGAAGAATAATGTAAAGTCCATGGGCAAATATATCACTTCAAGTGTCGATAATCAGGCCTACACTCTGAACCCCTTTAAACAAGAATAGCATACACTGCAGCAGAAACGTGTTATGATTTATTTGAACATTTTAACCATGGATGGACATTAGATATTTCAATTTTTTTATTTTTTATTTTAAAGTTCAGACAGCAATTCCAATCCAAATCTTGATGGACATTAGATATTTCAACTTTTGCTTTTCAGTTCAGAATTTCTATTCCAAGCCAAACCTTGATGACAAATCTAAAAGCCACAAATAAAGATCATCTTCTCTTTACACATTTTGGCATCTGCCTCCTCTCTTAAGTTACTGCATTTACCGATGCAGACTGAGGCAGTTGACCAGACACCAGATAAAGAAAAATCCACAGTTTCAGATCTTCTGCATAGGCTGAATACCAGGCTGTTGGATAGTGTTGCTGGTGAATTAATTTGGCTCAAGCACTTGCTAACTTGTTTTGAGATTACCATTTCTTCTGCTGTCCTGTTCTGTGATAACCCATCCGTTATTCATTTGGTCTCTAGTCCAACTTTCCATGAGTGATCCAAATGTATTCATATTAACCTCCATTTTATTCAAGATTGTGTCTCCTCAGATGAAGTCCCAACATCGGCTGGCAGAATCACTCACAGAGCCTCTTCAAGCTGCTCAGTTTCTCCTCTTAGCCTCTTACAACCTAAGCTGAGAATTTTGAACGCTCACTTCCCCCCAATTTGAGGCGAAGTATTCAAAATCAATGTGTGTGTGTGTGTGTGTGTGTGTCGTGTTTGTATTAATTTGTTTGATTACTGTTACGCGTTATTATTTGTAGTTAGTATTGTTTACTGTTCGTTAGTCTGTTTCAGAACTACACTGTGGTATGTATATCTGTATCACAAGTAATTGAATGAAAACAAATCTCTTGGAGTAACAAGCTGTGTGTAACCCTTGCGTGCAGGAAGTCCTCGAAGCTCGTGAGAAAGCCAAACCACACATCTGGAATTTTCGAACACGATATGAAGCTTCACAAAACTGGCAAAGACTATATGGTCATCTAGACAGGCCTGAATGAAGAAAATCATATTAACACTCATTGCCTTCTGATTTTAATTGGCATTTTAGAGGAAGAGACTTTTAGAAACCGGATAAAGTTTATATCAAATTGAAGGTGCTACGAAGCGAGATTTTCATTCTCATTTTTTGTGCAGCCTTCACATTGAATTTTGTATTGAGAAAACTCGGCATATTAAGTTTCTGTTAATAATGTTTTAAAATTGCAACGCCTTTCATTTTCACGGTTTTCGGTAATGAAATTTTGGTTGGTCCCTCTATCGTTACTCAATCGTATCATATTTTTGACTCTTGCCCACTTAAGTTTTCACAACTGTCAGTGAAAGATAGAAACATAATTTCAAATGTTTATAAAGAAGTTTTTAAAATTTAACCATGACAGATAAATTTAAAAGATCATCATATGTTTGTGTAGTTTGTTCACCTACACATTTCAAATTGCCTTTCAAAGGCAATATTTTCACTCTTTCAAAGTTGTTGATGACAGTTATACAATCTTTTTTGGGAGAGAAGAGTAGAGACAATGTCTGTATCATTGTTCCTAAATTACATCATAGCTTAAGTTGTATAACTTTTGTCAATTAATATATCTTATATTCAGTTCTATAAGTGAAATTCATTTAATATATGTCAGAGACATTGATTTGTAGGGGTTTAGTTTCATATATTTTTTCTTTCTTTTCTGAATGAGGTCTAAATTTGTATATGATATTATCATTTATCCACTAAATTATTTGATTAAAACCCCCTCTTATATTCGTTTATATAAACATCTAATATAATTGACCCACTTATCTCACAATCAAAAGATCTAGTTAAGACTTAAGAGTAAAATGATATTGCGTCAGTTATTCATTTTCTTCATATTTTCTAGCCAATCAAATTAGTATAGGAAAATTTTACTTTTAGTTTTTTATAACATTTTAAATGGTAGGTAACCTTAGTTGAAAGTTGTTTGTATTTTTGGGGAAAAAATTAATGTATTCTTTTTATTGATAAAAATTAATGTATCTTGTTTAGGATTGATTGGGACTTGAGAGTGAAGGGGGTACTGAATTTTCTAAGATGGTATTTCCCTCCTTTTGGTACATTGTTAATAATATCACTTTTATCTTTTTTCCTTTATTTTTATGTATTTAGTCCAAATTTCAGACTAAATATGTAATTTTTCATTGATTCAATTTTCTCTTATATTTAAAATAGAAAAATAAAAATACAACAGGGTCATTTTGAGTGGTAGATGGATGTATCTCAGCTAGGTAGATAGATGAGTAGAGATTTTTTTAAAAAAAAAAAGGAATGTTTATATGACCAAAAAGCAATAGGATAGATTGGAAGGTGCAACTTTAACAACTTTTCTGAGAGACAGATTTAATTCATAGGAGTACGTTGGTTAAATATTTTACACTATCACTCAATCACAATTGTTAAATCATTAAAAATATTTAACTTTAATCGTAATTATTTTGTAAAGTCACAAATATGGTTGATTGTGATTTGCCGCCGATGTAAAAAATTTACATTGACAATGTATTAAAATTAAACTCACATTATATACTTAAAAATTTGTATAAATACATAATTTTGGTAAGAACATTTCTTCATAGTAAGTTATAAATTTTGATTCCCCCAGGTAAAATATTAAAATTCTAAGAATAAAAATAAAAAACAATGAGAATGTACGTATTGATATAAATTAATTTTATGCCGACATTCAATAACATTGTCATACCGTCTGCTTTGTCACGGTAGTTTTTTAAATAACTACCAAAATACTGAATTCTAATTAGATAATAGTTCACTACTTCACTATCAATAGTTGCAGGTAGATTAGATACAACATTGTGCACCTCACAAAATTCGCTGTGGAAATTAGTCACCGCCTATGAAGCACATATACCTTTAGGATTAAACGTGTCGCAGTGTTAGACATGTGTCGGTGTTCGACACTTGTATGAAACTTGTAAGACACGTGTCGGAAAACTCGGAGAAGTGTCCTAAAAAAATTATTTTTTCCTTTCTGATACTCCTTAGACCAGTGTCTGACACCTGTATAACACTCATACAATACGTGTTGGACAACTTAAACAAGTGTTCCAAAATAATTTATTTTTATTTGCTTCAAGACACAGTTGGCCACATTCCAGACACATCAAAGATGTGTCGAAACAATGTTGATCAATGATGTGGTTTTTGAAACGGATCAATGAGAGGGGGAATAATAAATAAATAAATATATGTTGCGGTGTTGATGTTCTATATTTTTTAAATTCAATATCGACATGTTGGTGTCCGTGTCGTGTGTCGAATTCCGTGCTTCATAGACGACCGCTAACAATGTGTGTGCTTTGTACCTATAACATAATAAACAAAATAAAAATAGATACATCATTTCAAGGTTGGTAGGTGTGATTTTTCATTGAAAAGGAATTAATGTCTATGAAGGAAATAGTAAGTAATAGTAAAAAATGGAAAGTGAAGGTGTTTTCAAACTTGTCAAAGACTTGCTGATATTGAGTCACTGGTGGAAAACTCCATATCACGTGCTCACCTTAAAAACCAAAATGAAACAGTTTATTTTGTTCAAGTATAACTGTAAAATTTAGTGTTATTTAAGAACCAAATAACTCTTCTTTCTTGATCATAAAAAACTGCAGTAGTGTGTATAAGTTTCATAGCGAAAAGAGTGTGTAAATTAACATCATGGCTAGTATCAAACAAATTGGAAATAAGAAAGCATGTGTGATTGGTGGCACTGGTTTTGTTGCATCTATGTTGATCAAGCAGTTGCTTGAAAAGGGTTATGCTGTTAATACTACTGTTAGAGACCCAGGTTACTGTCTTAATATGCCATTATATAATAATAACTGTCTATATATTCATCTTAATCTTTTACTTATTTAAAGGTAAATAACATTATTTAGATAACAATATATCAACCAAAATATTAAAATCTTGTGTTGGTGCAAGTTAAGAGATTTTTTAATTGCTAATTCATCTCATTTTAAGTAAAGTCTTATGTGTGTCGTTTTTTGTTTCTGCTTACCAAAACGCAATTGCTTAAGCGCATGTTTGGATTGACGATGAGTCTGGTAGAATCACATTGTGCTACTGTAATTTTGACAAAATTATAGTGTGAACATGATTTTATCAAATTTACCGTGATTCCAAACATGAAGACGCAAGAACTGCTAGGCCTATCTCTCTACTGAAGTTGTATATAAGAATAGATAACACACAAAGACTTTGGTATGAAAAAAAGGGCTTGATTTTGGTGTTTTGTGCAGATAGTCCTAAGAAAATATCTCACCTAGTGACACTTCAAAGTTTAGGAGAACTGAATCTATTTAGAGCAGACTTAACAGTTGAAGAAGATTTTGATGCTCCTATAGCAGGATGTGAACTTGTCTTTCAACTTGCTACACCTGTGAACTTTGCTTCTCAAGATCCTGAGGTAAAATTGAATGTTTTTAAGTATATGCATGCGAAAAAAACCAATATATTAATGCAAAAATTTTGTGCCATTATTATTCAGAATGACATGATAAAGCCAGCAATCAAAGGTGTGTCGAATGTGTTGAAAGCATGTGCAAGAGCAAAAGAAGTCAAAAGAGTTATCTTAACATCTTCAGCAGCCGCGGTCACTATAAATGAACTCAAAGGGACAGGTCATGTTATGGATGAAACCAACTGGTCTGATGTTGAATTTCTGAACACTGCAAAGCCACCTACTTGGGTAAAAAATCGAACCTTATTCACTGTTCTCAATCACGAATCGCAAAAAATAGAAGTTTGTTCAACGTCCGCTAAGCTATGTAGGAAATGACTTTCGCTCTTTACATTGTGATGCATCGTTATCATTTCTAATTGGAAAAGATTATAAACTTGTAGGGTTATCCTGCCTCAAAAGTGCTAGCTGAAAAGGCTGCATGGAAATTCGCTGAAGAAAATGACATTGATCTAATCACTGTGATACCTGCTTTAACAATTGGTCCTTCTCTCACACCAGATATCCCGTCTAGTGTTGGCTTGGCAATGTCTGTAATAACAGGTTCAAAGCAGCAAAGTTCAATGGCTTAAGAACTTTTAAGGACTATAAAAGATGACTCATTAATGTTTCAATCTCATTTTTATATCTTGCAGGCAATGATTTCCTCATAAATGCTCTGAAAGGAATGCAGTTTCTGTCGGGTTCGTTATCCATCACTCACGTTGAGGATATTTGCCGAGCTCATATATTTCTTGCAGAGAAAGAATCAGCTTCTGGTAGATACATTTGCTGTGCTCACAATACTAGTGTTCCTGAGCTTGCAAAGTTTCTCAACAAACGATACCCTCAGTATAAAGTTCCAACCGAGTAAGCTTCTAATCATGCATTTTTTATGAATTTTTTTATTAAATTTCTCATCTTTAGATTCTGCAAAGACCAATTGTTTTCGATAGAGAAAAAATGATTATACATATCTATCAGAGAGATTATCTTCATTGGCATTAACTTCTACTAACGAAAAGTATCGTTTTTTATTTGCAGATTTGATGATTGCCCTAGCAAGGCAAAGTTGATAATCTCTTCTGAAAAGCTTATCAAAGAAGGGTTCAGTTTCAAGCATGGTATTGCTGAAACTTTTGACCAGACTGTGGAGTATTTTAAGACGAAGGGGGCGCTGAAGAATTAGATTTTGATATTTCCAATTCACTAGCAAACTCTAAGCTTTTTATGTGTTTATGAAGTTCAGAGTGAATAAGGTTCATCTCTGTGAATCCCCTAGTGTATTGCCACTTCATTAAGACGAGAGCACAATAATTTTGTTGTTAAGTTTGGATTTGATTATGCTTACAGTTCAAAATCAATTATTCTGTCCATGTTTTTAACCATCTTAAGACTAATGCAACAAATGAAATCATTGACTCAAAATCAAAAGAAGAAAAATTAATAAGCACAAGAACTTCTCATCAAGAGTATACAATGATGTTATTCAGCCTAACAACGTTAGTGCTTCACATTCCAAATGGTTTAACAAAGAGATTAGTTTTTATGCATCGACGGTGTAAATCAAATGTAGAACATACTTTACGATTCTTGACAATAAACTCTTAACCAAGTAACTAAAATTAAATGAAGATATATAATTTAAAAAACGAAGAACACCGAAAGACTCCAATGATTATCGGCTGTGCAATCTGCGCAGATCCTCTGACTGTTTCACTTCAAGGGACACTTCGTATAATGCAGAAGGAGATTTGCTTAACGTAGAAGGAGATTTTCTTAACGTAGAAGGAGATGCTCGGATAGAGTTTACATTAGGCTTCTTATAAAGTTGAGATAATGCTTGAACGATGTCCCTCATTGAAGGTCGGATTTTGGAGATTTCATTGACACATTTGAATGCAAGTGAAGCCACATCAGTAAGCTTATGTACATCATAGTTTCCATTCAGTATCGGATCCACAATTTCTTCCCATCCAATCTTGCCCTCGCTTTCCATGGCAGCCTAATCATAACCAAAAATGAATATTTTGTTAATAAATGTACATTAACGGTGTAATCATATACTCTATTACACATCTTGCTACTTCATATTTTACCATTGATGAGCATTTATACAAGTGTGACATATGATTAGACATCTGCATAAAACTTATGTGTAATGTTACTGCATAGTTAATTAACTCGACACAATTATTATATCTTTGAATGCGGAAAAATATATGTATGCGCAACAACGCGGCCAGGCATATAGAAGCAAGCAAGAAGAAGCTGTTCTTACAAGTTTTACATATTCCATGAGGCCCTGCTGTGGATTCCTGCCGGTAATAAGCTCGAAAAGTAGCACACCAAAACTATAAACATCACTTTTCTTAGTGAAGGTTCTTGTACACATATACTCGGGATCAAGATATCCAAAAGTTCCTCTGACGTTTGACAAACGAGGTTTAGTCATCTCTGGTCTCGAAAGCCCAAAGTCAGTGACCTGCACAATAAAATACCCCGAGGTTTTCGATAATTAATAATGCACCAATGAATGTTTTCGATTTCAAATATCATGGATGCTTATTCATCTTTGTGAAACTAAATGCAAAGGTTGGTTACCTTGGCTTTCATAAACTGATCCAATAGAATGTTCGAAGACTTGATGTCTCGGTGCACAATAGGAGGATCAGCCTGCGACGAGTTGTTTATTTAGAAAAGGAAAAAACCAGAAGTAAACTTGTTTTATGTTCTCTATGTGTAATGTTTACTAAATTTACAAACAATATTTGAGTATACTATTTACCCCGTAATGTAGATATTCCAGCACCCTTGCAACATCTAGTGCTATGCTAAGTCTCAAATCCCAGCTCAACGGCTCATGATTATCACCTGCATCGTCAACGCAAACAAAGGTAGATAAAAGGAGTAACAAAAAGAGTTAGAGTGAAAATTAGTCTTAGCTATTATTGAAAATATGAAAATTTGCAATGTATATATGCACGCGAAAATATCTATTGCATCGGGAAATATCTAAACAATTCTTTCCTAAAAATGTAAAATGAGAAGAATTGCTATCTTTCTAACCATACAAATGCGAAGCAAGACTGCCATTGCTCATGTAATTGTAAAGGAGCATATGCCGTCCTCTTTCTGCAGCATATCCCACCAAACCGACAAGATTTTTGTGGTGTAACCTTCCAAGTAATAAGACCTGTTTACAGGAGAGCAAACAAAGCCTTAGAGATATAAAAACAAAGTGACGACGACACAACACTAGAATTTGTGCTTTAAGTGTTATATAGATACTTAGAAGATAGATAATAGATACTAAGATTCTTTTGATCATTATAGTGATATTTTGTTGAAGAATAAAGCAAATCTCCGTACGGAAAAAGATTAAGGAAGTGGAAAATACGCAAACTCGCTATCATCCCATCCGTTATAACATGTTTGAAGTAAAGTTTATAAAAAATACAAAAGATCAATCAACTTAGAATTCTGCAGTATATACATAAATATAAGAAGGATTCGAGCTAATTTGATTAGTATTAATTTAACAGTTTGTTTTCCATGATAGATTTTCCAATCTAAAGACTAAAAAACAATAACTCAATACTGTCATATACATAAAAGATGGTTCTTTGTTCAATAATTGCAAACTTTCAAAGAAAATTTCATGGACATATAGATGGAGAAACCTAAGCATATCATCAGATTCAGGTATTACCTCAGTTAAAAATTCTTGTTCTCCTTGTCTTGAATTAGCACCAAGAACTTTAACTGCAACCGTCTCACCTGTAGACATGACTGCTTTGTAAACAGGACCAAATGCTCCATGGCCTATGATCGTTGTGAAATTAGAAGTAGCCTTTTCTATATCTCTGGAAAAAGATTAACAAGGTTACACAAATAGATCAACAAAAAACTATGTTTAATGGTCTAAAAGATAAGAAATTGTTAACTGTCCTTTTTTTTGGGTTACCATGTTCTTTCCAGACGCAGGAGCCAGGAATCAAACCCTTGACCACCTGGTTAAGGGGCCTAAGACCCTTACCACATGGACCAATTCGTTGTTGGCAATGTTAACTATTTCTATCAAATTTAACGAAATGAAAATCAACATACTTGTAAGAATACTTGGGAATTCCACATGCTGCATTCTTCTTCCTAAGTCCTTCTAACCATAAAGATGTGTTACTCCATTCCGATGTTCTTGGTGACTCAAAAGCCATATTGGAGTCTGATAATGCTAAGCTGGAATCAGCCCCTTTGACATGAAGAGTAACGACCTCAGTTCTCATAGGACCGCTCTTCTCCACCTCTTCTACCTCTACACGCCTCTTACCAAACATGAAGAAACAGACTAAAACTGAAAATGCCAAACCGGCTCCAATCACAAAGCCTGTGCATATTCCTATGGCCAAAATCAAGAGAGTGCTACTCATCTCAAGAAAATTCAGAATCTACTAAAAACTACTTATGAGTCTGCTGGTGTACCTGAAAATGCACAGACAGAAACTTATAATAAGAACCAAAAATCTAAATCTTGCTGCATAACATTAAAACATAAGCCAAACAACACCTTGCTTTTGTCATCAAATATTAAGGGAAAGTTTTAACTGCTACATGAAATTCTATCTAGAGGCAATGTTTTAACTTTTAACAGTTGTTAATTCAATTATTTTTTCTAAAAAAGCTAAACAATTTTCCTTCTATGACCGAATGACTCATCACTCACTCACACTACTTAAAATATATCTGACTCCTCTAAAGTAAGTAACACACTTTAGCGAGTAAAGTGAGTATTATCGATCATCTATTAACGAATCAAAAGTGGATAGTACGAGTATATCATAACGAGTTTTTGAAATAACTACCGTTCATTTTCTCACTTTATACTCTACTTACTTTATAGGTGTAAGATTCATCGATCACTCGCACAATGGCAAAATCACGAATTCAATACAATCCGAACTCAAACTTAAACTCCGTTTGACGAATTATCGTCGCCTTCCAAGCTGCAAGTAAACTTAAAAAGGAATAAAAAATACAAATTTTCAGCTTCTGAAAAAGAAAGAAAGAAAGAAAGAAATAAAGGATAAGAACAAAAAACAAATGATGCATGCTGTGTTTGTTTCCTTATAAGTAGAAAAAAAAAAAAAAAACATTTTCCACGATCATTGTAAATGAAACAGAACATAACATAACATGCATGTAACATCCAATGAAATTGGTACTAAACAGAATAAACAATACATACTATGATAAACTAATACTAAAAATATATGAAATTAAACTAAAACAATGTGGTCACCATAAGTAATGATGATAATGAGGGGAATGGAAAATGCAGTGAGAAATGAAATGAAACCGCTTAACCAAAACATTATAAAGCGGTTACATTTTATTTCAAGTGGAGTGACTTCGTTTTTTTTTTGTTTTTGGAAACTTTTTTCTTTGGAAACAGTGACGTAAGTTTTTATATTTTTAACAAAAAATGCAAATGGATCTGTCAAAAAAAGAACAAAGCTAAAGTATTATTATTTGGAAAAAGAACTAAAGCTAAAAAAGGCTTTAAATTTTGAGATTAATTTTTTGTTATGCGCATACTTTGGATTTTTTTTCACCGTGCATTCAATTAAATCACATCACAATGTCGTTGTCTATATATAAATTAAATTCTTAAATTTTTTTAGTTTAACAAATACATATTGTCGGTATATATTGCTAACTTTATACGAATTATCTAACCTTTTATGTCATATCAAAAAAACGTATTGGATTGGAGTAACTTTGACGTAATATAGAGTGATTAATTATTAGCTACAATATGTAAAATAAAATTATTTTACATTGTCGGTACATATTTTCTCTCTAAATTTTTTACTAAAATTGTTGTAATTTTTCTAAATTTAGAAAATTTAATGTTAATTTTTATCAATGAATAACCTTTATTGATTAATACCTTAATTGGAGCTTTAACAAATTTGTATTGATTCTAAAAATATTTATATTTATTTATTTGTCGAACAAACAATTAATGTGTTTCATCTGATGAATCAATTCAATTGATCTTGCCTCATCAGTGGTATGAAATTTTTTTGAATCATCAGTGGTATGAAATTTGGGAACAAAGTAAAATACAGTATATTTAAAGAAGGAATTCTTTGGTTTATGAAGTTTAGAGAGCAATGGATCTACTCCCTTTTTTTATTACAAAGGGGACATTAAGTCCAAAGGAAAAAAGCCTACAACAAAATTACACGAGGAACATTGATTCCCAATAGTATATCAGCAGTCAACAAATGAATTATTTGAGCAGGACACGACTCAAAATAGAGTATATATATATATATATGAAATCATATCACATCCAATGTTTGCAAGCGCATCCGCGCATTGATTACTCTCATGATACACATGGGACACTTTCACTTTCCAAACAAGCTCAACTAGCCGGCGAATCCTTTCAATCAATAGCAATGTATCTACTTAGGATGTCATAATACATCACTCTTTTATGTTCAGATTCTGAAATCATATCACATCCAATGTTTGCAAGCGCATCCGCGCATTGATTACTCTCATGATACGCATGGGACACTTTCACTTTCCAAACAAGCTCAACTAGCCGGCGAATCCTTACAATCAATAGCAATGTATCTACTTAGGATGTCATAATACATCACTCTTTTATGTTCAGATTCTGAAATCATATCACATCCAATGTTTGCAAGCGCATCCGCGCATTGATTACTCTCATGATACGCATGGGACACTTTCACTTTCCAAACAAGCTCAACTAGCCGGCGAATCCTTTCAATCAATAGCAATGGATCTACTTAGGATGTCATAATACATCACTCTTTTATGTTCAGATTCAGACTATTAATTATCGTAAGAGTTCATGGCATTATATTATCATTAGGAGGCATTATATTATCATCAGGAACCGGTGAATACCTCAAAATATGACATTTGTGGTTATAATAAGCTCTGTATAAGCCAATAGAGAGAGCTTATCAAAATATGGCTTAAGCAGCTTATGAAATTGTGATAAGTAGTTTTTATTAATTTACCCAAACACTATATAACGGCTTATGACTAGAGGGAAGGCTAGGAAGATAAAGATACGGTTGGAGCAACAAGTTATTAAATTTCTTTGCTTTAAGACATATATATGACCATATTGGTCCACATCATACTAATCTTTTTGTCATGGAATTATCCTAAGACTTACTTTTAATTTTGGAGTGTAAATTAAGAATTAAATTTAGTTTATGTGGGTGCCTAAACACTTGTTAACTTAGATACCATGTCATTAGTTGTGTGTACCTTAGAACACCCACATCCATATCACTCAACATATTGGTATAAATGGGTCTCACATAATATAAAATATTACTTCATACTTTTCAACTATTTAAACCACTCAACAATATTTTCTCTATATTCATACCACTCATCCAAAACTCTAACATGGTCCCCATAAAATTCATAATATATTTCAAATTTATACTTTATATTAATGTATAAAATGTATATTGAAACAAATTAAGCATGAAGCATTTTGGATGGATTTTCAAAGTAAGAAGCATTTTGTTGATTTGAGATAAATGGTGGAACACCACTATTTTGCATCAAATTGGACCAAGAATTATGATGGTTGGGGTTCATCGACAAATAAAATGTGTAGAAGAATTTTTTTTTAAAAAGAAATAAAATAAATAATTCAAATTTAGACTAAATGTAGTTGAAAAATTATGATAGATTAAAATAGTTGATCACTTATTTATTCTCAAACTATATTTTATAATATATAAACACTTTGTAAAAAAATTTAACTTGATTGCAACGGCCATATTTTGCAACAGTAACAAATTATAATGTTGTAACTTTTATTTATATTATTTTAACTAGACTCTAACCCGTGCGTTGCACGGGTTTTGTGAAGTGTCTAACATACGATTTTAATTGTTATAATTAAATTGCAAGTAAAAAAAATAAAATGACTACCAAAATATTTAAAATCATTAAATCAATACTAAAATTATATGAAAAATGCAAAACAATAGTCAAATATTTGAGATATAAACGAAGCCAATTTAATTAAAAAGGCAATGATTTGAAGTTCTTTAATTAAAAAAAATTGGCAAACCAATAATTGACGTGCATTGAAATTATGGTAAAATTACTACAGACTATAAATTGGTGTTCCTTGAATTTTGGGAACAAATTAAGAGGAAATGTAGTTACTCGTGTTTGATATGTATTGTGCATTAGATATAGTAAATGTAAATCTTCTGATCAGTCTGTATAAGTAGTATATCAAGATGATGAAAATAATAAAAAAAAAACAAAAAAAAACTTCATTCATATAATGTTTGATAATAGGATCAAAAAGTACATTGCCTAACTATTACATCCAAAAGAGCAAACAAACTTACAAACCAAATCGTAATAGATAATAATCTCATAAACCATAAGTGCAATACAACTGTCATGTAGTTGCCAAAAGATGTTAAATTGGTATGGCTATCTTTACTTAATAGCACACTATTGGTTAACACATTTTTGTGAGCATGCTTTCATGATTCAATTGCATTTCTCCCGCCTGCACTGCACATATATTAATTATGCAGAATTTGTCACAAATGGATCCATCATACTGTCAAATGTACAGCTAAGAATAGAATGAGTGGTAGTTTGCAAATGCTATATAAGTCCTTTTTTATAAATCCTAAATCATTATTCTTTAGTCACTAAGATATACTTAATTAAGATAAGATGGCGTACATTGTATAAGGCAAAACCGCACAAATGAATGCACATTGTACTTATAAATTATCAGTGGACATTACTTAGCCTGGTTTGCATTGCTATGAAAAAAACTCAGACCATGACCAAACATCTTCTACCAAGGAAAAGAACTTGTATCCACAATTACAACCGATGCAGTGCAAGGACCAAGAAGAAAAGATTCTATTAGTGCATGTAGCCTAATATTCACATGGTTCAACACTACTCATTCCATTGGAATTCCAAAATGAGCTTCATATTGGAATCATATATCTTTTTCGATCCTAGAGAAATCATATATACCTTTTCAAGCCTTACATGAATTTATTGTAGTTAATTCATAAAAAGTGAGAGACGCAAAAAATTTGGACAGTAGTGTGAAAAACGAAAAGTAGCAGGATATGGATATTGTACATGTGTGAATAACATATTACAGAAAAGAAGGAGACCCATAGCAAGTGATATGCGTAGAAAACATTCATCATCCTTACAATATAGTTGCAGATAACTTTTTATACTTCAATCAAGAGCGTTTGAAATCGACTTGTAAAGCAGTCATTGAATCCTTCAAGAATAGCTTATAGCAATCAAAGGCCTCCTTCAACTTGTGAAGAACCTACTTTTTATAAATCAATCAAGAGCCGTTGAAATAAACATAAAAAAACCCATGCAATAGCTTATAGCAAAATAGTTTTCATGAATAAGCAAAATATGTTAGAGACTTTAACAAATGGTTGCAGTAAAAAAAACCCAAAACGTATGATCTAAACACAAATAATTATCCCATACATCAAGCATATCTCAACTTACCATGAGAAGGAAAGAATAATCATGTGATAATAGTCTTTAGCTAGCAAATTACATTGATGGATTCAAGAAACTAAAAAATAAAGGTACCAAAAAAAAAAATATTACAAAATCATAAAAAGTTTGTTTTCCGGTAAAATAAAATCAGAGGCCAAATTTTGAAACAAAGAAATTGTATAGAAACCCCTAAAAGGAATTAGAAAATGTGAAATCAAAACCCCTAAAATTTTATTGTAACTATAAATACCTTGACTGATTAAAGAATACTTCAATGAAATTATCCCAAAATCCCCCTGAAATTCTGGCACCTACTGGGGACAGATGTTAAGACAGAAGTTATAGCAATTGTCGTACGTAATCAGTTGTAAAGCTAAGACAAATGCTCTAGCGTATGTCCACAGTAGAATATAATCAACAAGTATAAGCAACAGACAATGAAGTAAATAACACAGAGAATTGTTAACCCAATGCCCTTGATCTGACCTTTGGCTCCATCACCAAAAGTAACATAACTAGTAGTGTATGCTTTAACATTGGTTAGATAACTTCCAACACCAGTCATATGCCTTGAGCAACCACTATCAAAGTACCAATCATTTCTGGACGAAACTCTCAGAGATGTATGAACTATGTGAGCAACATCATTTGCCTTTGGTTTCCATTCCTTCTTTGCATTGCTTGAATCAGATTTGTACCTGGGATTACTATACCATCTTGGAAACCCATATAATCTAAAGCAGAAGGGTATGATGTGACCTTTTCTACCACAATAATGACAGATCCATCCCTTAGGTTTAGGAATTATTTTGGCAGACTGATGTTGTTGAACATGCTGTGGCATCTGTCTGGTTTCAGTAGGATCATAAGTGTCTTTAGCAGGAACAAATGTACTAGTAGAAGTAACATTTTTCTTTTTAGGATAGTTATATTCTACTCCAATACCCTTAGGTTTCCCAGCAACTTGACCCTCAACCAGTATATCTAATCTTTCAGTTCCATTATTTAGCAGTCTAAGCTGTTTATTTAAACTAGTCAGCTGATAGTTCAATGTGGTTACCTCATCTCTAAGAGCAGATGCCTCGGACAGATGCTTTGTCTTTTCAGATTGTAGCTGCTTTGTGAGTTGAGAAATTTGAGCCTGATGCTTCACCTTCTCAGCTTGCAATTTACTTATAGTGTTTTGTTGCTGCTGACATACTTCTTCACTTCTATGACTCAGTGCTTTATAGGACGCATCTAGTTCATCAAAGGTCAATTCTTCATCATCTGATTCAGATTCAATAATTCCAGTAAGTGCAGTAATGTGATTTGCAGACTCAGAGTAGTCATCATCCTCAGAGTCATCTTCATCAGACCAAGTGACAGCCATAACCTTCTTCTGTTTCTTCAGGAATGTTGGACATTCAGCTCTAATATGTCCATGTCCTTCACATTCATGACATTGAACACCTTTTCCTGTACTGGCCTTTTCTTCAGGTCTGTATTTTCTTACACCATTAAACTTTCTGTTATTATCAGAGAAACTGCCTTTAGCATTTGTCCTGCCTCTTCCATCCATCTTCTTTAATATCCTGTTGAACTGCCTGCCTAGGTGTGCCACAGCTTCAGATAGATTTTCATCAGTTTCCAAGCCATTTTCTACTTCCTCATTTTCAGTGGTGTTGGTTACAACGGCTATACTCTTCTTCCTCTTTTCAGTTTTCTCTTTAGCAGCCAGCTCACAGGTTAGCAGTGAACCCACTAAATTTTCAAGTTTCATCAAGCCTATATCATGTACTTCTTCTATGGTAGTACGTAATTGTCGTACGTAATCAGTTGTAAAGCTAAGACAAATGCTCTAGCGTATGTCCACAGTAGAATATAATCAACAAGTATAAGCAACAGACAATGAAGTAAATAACACAGAGAATTGTTAACCCAGTTCGGCGTAAACAACGACCTACTCTGGGGGCTACCAAGCCAGGAAGGAATCCACTATAATAGATCTAGATCTAAGCCCACAACAAACATACAAGTTTACGACTTATCTCCTAGACTCTACCCGTGCTAACTAAACCTAGGAACTCCTAAGTTTGAGACCTCGTCTCACTTCCTTTCTATCACAAACCTTGTGATTATAACAGTTGTACACACAGTGCGGTTTTTGCAAAATGAGGCCAACATACAAAACACCAACAATCTCTCCCTTTGGCAAATTTTGGCTAAAACAACCTAAGACCAGTTATGGAGAGATGCAGTACATACCTTCCTTCAAGTCAACACAAACACACAACTAAGAAAGAAGATAATACATTGTCACATTATTTTCAAAAGAGGTCTTCAAGTGAGAAATAATGAACAAGCAGCATCAGAGACATGCAACAGCGGAAATACACAACTTAGCCTCATAGGATACAAGATAGGAGAGAAATAAACTCTCACACATAAGCGCCATACAGTTTAACCAGGGAAAAATAAATTCCCATAGATATGAATCACCATAGGAAAAATAAATTCCTACAACACTGAGAAAAATAAATTCTCAGATATCAAGTAAAAGTGGATTCCTTTGAAACAGACAAGATGCCTTAGCATTTGGAATGGCATCTGTCACACACAACATGCATCACAACAAAAGTAGATTACTCCCCCTGAGTTCATGCATATATCACCGTAGAGAATACTCCCCCTCAACAGAACATACATACACATATAGATATAGCATACCTGCTCCCCCTCAAACATAGCACATTCATAGACAGATAGATGATGTAGCATGTGTCACATCATTATCACGAACAGAACATATACCTTGACTACTACTCCCCCTTTTTAGCCATAATTTTGACAAACATAATACTTCATGCATTGATGGAAGAAAACAGAAGTAGCAACACATCATAGTACCATTATTACAGACCAGTAGCACATGCAAGTGCACAAAATATCCTGGGCATAGCCCTCAAAGTACAGACAGAAAAAGAAAAAATTAGGAGCAGAAAAACACAGGATCAAACACATCATTCAGAGAGGCTTTCATCAGAGCCCTCTATCACAGGTTCACCACCATCATCAACATCATTATTTCCAGCACCAGCTTCTTCAAGCTCCAGGGCCTGGATAACAGCTTCCAGCTTCAACTTCTGGTCCTCTAACCCTTTGCAGGTAGCTTTCAGCTCTGCAATCATATCCTTCCTAGTCAGTGTAGCAGATGACCTCTAGACAGATGTTGTAGCAATGTCTGGAGCATGTGTCCCTTCAAACAACTTACTATGCAAAATCAAAGGAGCTTTTCTCTTCATTGGGAAATCAGAACTCCTTAGAATACCAGGTTGTTGACTCAGAATAATACCACACAGCAAAGTGGAAAAAGCAATGGGCTTTTTGATAGCCATACTGTCAGCATGCTTCAAAGTTTGATTGAAAATATAGGTACCATAATCATATTTCACCTTGGACCCAATGGTATAGATCAGACGAGCCAAGTCAGTAGAAATATCAGAGGTGTGCATAGTGGGCACCCAGTTTACAGTGCCAATCTTGTTCAAGCATGCAAACTTCACAGAGAGTTTGCTGGAGGACACCTTCTTTCCCTTGGGCCATTGCTTCACATGACCATTTGTAATTGCCTTGGCCAATTCACCATCAGTCAACTCCACTTCAGGGGTTCTAGCATCATCCCTTCCCAGAAACTCATTAATGATTGAAGGAGAAAAATTAACCAGCAGACCACGAACAAAAACCTTATGATACTTAGGACTTTGGGGGTTATCACAATCCTCAGGGACGTTCACAATGAACTCTCTGACCAGCTGTTCATAACAATCTCCCAATCCCCACGCAGTCTTCATCAAACCAGCTTCCTCAATCAAGCTCACAATTTCAGTACACTCCAGGGCTTCTTTCCCAAGTTCTCTCTCTAAAGCAACCCTTCTCTGAATGACATACTTCCATTTCCCTACACAACTAGCAAGATGAAAAGAAATGTTATCAATAGGGACCTCAGGTACATTAGCTGGTACCTTTCTGCCACCCATACTTTTCCTGCCAATAGAAGCTCCACCAGATGCTTCACCTTTAGTTACAGACTTCTCAGCTTCATAATCAGAGTCATTTTCAACAGCTTTTCTCTTTAATTGTTTCTTCTGGACAACAGGTGTTTCAAATTTACTCCTAGGTCTAGGAGGTCCATACATTTGTTTCTTAACAGTCTTCTTAACAGACTCTACAACAGGGGACTTGGAGACAGATGTTATAGCTTTACCAGAATTGCTCCGTAGTCTCTTAGCCACACCAGCACCATAAGTCTTCACCAGAGGAGGAGACTTAGACCTCTCTTCATCAACATCAATCACCTTATTCCCATCAGACTCAGCTTCTTCAGTGGATCCACTCTCTTCTTCAGAGGACTCACTAGAGGAGTCTTTTCTTTCACTCTCCACATCATTTTCAGTTCTCTCACGCTCATCAGACTTAGATGTCTCAACTGATTTGTTAATCACATTATCATGATCAGCGTTCTTACTTGCAGTACCTGTTTCACTAGCATTACCACTACTAAAACCAGAATCAGAACAAGCTTCTGCAACAGTATCAGGATTACGAACCTGTTGGTCCAAAGATGCTTGAGCATCTGGCACAACATCAGACTTGGCTAGAGGGTCAGATTCACTAACAGATTTCACCACTTCTTCAACAACCTTCCTAGTTTCATCAATCACATCACTAGGATTTTTCTCAACAGCAGAGTTATCAGCATCAAGAACAACTTCAGAGTTCCTCACAGTATTCGCATCAGCAGTTTCTAGGGTTTCAACCTGACCAGTTTTCCCTAAATTTTCAATCTCACCAGAATTTTCAGTCACTTCAACATTAGTCCTAGTCTTCTCAGTCTCATCACTAGGATTTTTCTCAGCAGCATTAGCATCATCCTTATTAACTATACCAATATCCTTTTCATTCTCTAGATCAGAAATACCTAGGGTTCACAGTTTGTTTAGTTTCACCTAGATCTTCCAATTCAACAGATTTTTCAACAATATTTGTTTCATCAACAGCAGAATCAGAGGGTACAACATTGTTACCTTTTGAATCATGGCCAGAAGCGCCAACATCGGTCGCGACATCGCTCGATTTGAAGGGATTGTCAGAATGATACAAATCGGACATAGTGAGGCCGATTGTTGCCGTTGATTCACCTCGCTTCATCTTTGGCTTCGATTTTGTACTCTTCTTTGATGCAGCAGGAGATTTGGAAACCTTTTCTTTCTTGATGACACTTTTTGATCGAGCCACTCGTGCTTCCACTTCCGATGCATGCACAGAATCGAGAGGAGTTGCTTGAACAATTAATGCTGCCGGTTGTTCCTTGACTTTCGAACGAGTAGATTTCGAGGGAGTAGCAGTGACAAAATCTTTTTGAGCAGGAATTTTGGTTGGTGTAGACATGATGAGGTTATGGATTTTGGAGGAGTTAGACGGTTTTGAGGTTGAATGGGAGAGAAGAAGTTCAGAAGTAGAATAGGGAAAGTTTTTGGTTTTTGAATGTATAAAGCGTGAAGTAGGGAGCTGATGGTGTAGGTAGTTATGGGAAGTTTGTATTTTGCTTCCTAAAATCGCGTGCACCACTAAATGGAGGGAAGAGAAAAAATTCAGTGCACGCCTCCTCACTAATTGCTACAATTCATAGAGACCTATTCCCAATTTACCCCTTAGCTTCTCAAATTGGTTAGCATCAAGAGCTTTTGTGAATATATCAGCGAGCTGTTCTTCAGTAGCAACATGTTTCAAGACCACCACATTTTCTTCTACTAAATCTCTGATGAAATGATGACGAATATCTATGTGCTTGGTCCTACTGTGTTGTATAGGATTTTTGGAAATATTGATTGCACTAAGATTATCACAATATAAAGCCATAGCATCTTGCTCAACACTATACTCCCTTAGCATCTGTTTCATCCAGACAAGTTGTGAACAACTACTCCCAGCTGCAATGTATTCAGCTTCAGCAGTTGAGAGAGACACACAATTCTGTTTCTTGCTAAACCATGATATCAAGTTTTCTCCCAAGAAGAAACAACCACCAGAAGTGCTTTTTATGTCATCAGCACTGCCAGCCCAATCTGCATCACAATATCCAATGAGTTGAGAGTTATCACTATGTGAGTATATCATGCCATAGTCACATGTGCCACTAACATACTTGAGGATTCGTTTTACTTGTGTTAAGTGACTCATCTTTGGATCAGCTTGGTATCTTGCACACACACCCATTGCAAAGCTAATATCAGGTCTACTGGATGTAAGATATAAGAGACTTCCTATCATACTTCTATAGAGACTATGATCAACACTAACACCCTTCTCATCTTTTGTCAACTTCAAATGAGTAGGTGCTGGAGTCCTTTTGTGAGTAGCAGTGTCCATTCCAAACTTCTTGACAATATTTTTTGCATACTTACTCTGAGAGATAAATATTGTCTCATCCATTTTCTTCACTTGAAGTCCAAGAAAGAATGTTAATTCGCCAACTAAACTCATCTCAAACTCTGACTGCATCTGTTTGATAAAATGCTCCACCATCTGACTTGACATCCCACCAAACACTATATCATCAACGTAAATTTGTGCTATCATTAATTTACCATGTTCTTCTTTTACAAACAGAGTCTTATCGTGTCCTCCTTTTCTGTATCCATGATTGACTAGAAATTCAGTCAATCTCTCATACCAAGCTCTAGGAGCTTGTTTCAACCCATATAAAGCTTTCTTTAATTTGTAAACATGATTAGGAAGATCTGGATTCACAAAGCCTTTTGGTTGTTCCACATACACCTCTTCATTTAAGTACCCATTGAGAAAAGCACTCTTAACATCCATCTGGAAGAGTTTAAATTTCAGAATGCATGCAACACCAAGCAACAATCTTATGGATTCTAATCTAGCAACTAGGGCGAAAGTCTCATCAAAGTCTAAACCTTCCACCTGCGTGTATCCCTGTGCTACAAGCCTCGCCTTGTTTCTTGTAATAGTTCCATTTTCATCAGATTTATTTTTATACACACATTTAGTACCTATTACATTCATGTCTTTTGCTCTAGGAACTAGATCCCAAACTTCACTTCTTTCAAACTGGTTCAACTCTTCTTGCATGGCAATGATCCAGTAATTGTCCGTGAGGGCCTCTTTGACATTATACCTTGATTTCTTCTTGTGGTGATACCTTCATCTGGATTGCCTATGATCAGATCCTTGGGATGATTTTTCTGGACTCTGATATATGGTCCTTTACTACCTGGAGCAATGGTGTCATCAGTGATAGGACTCTCAGGCGTTATCTCAAGTTCTTCTACACTTGCAGTTTCTTCAGGCTGGAATTCAAAAGCTTCACCATCTGGACTCTCATCTGTCATATGGTCAGATGGTACATCATCTATCACAACATTCATTGATTCCATCATCACTTGAGTTCTGGAGTTATACACTCTGTAGGCTCTGCTGTTAGTAGAGTAACCCAAGAATATACCTTCATCACTTTTTGGATCCATTTTCCTCCTCTGTTCTCTATCTATCAGGATGTAGCACTTACTTCCAAATACACGAAAATACTTGATAGTAGGTTTTCTTCCTTTCCACAATTCATACAAGGTGTTTGTTGTTCCAGCTCTCAAGGTGACACGATTAAGAATGTAACATGTTGTATTCATGGCTTCAGCCCAAAAGTGTTGAGGAAGTTTCTTTGAGTGTAGCATGACTCGAGCACATTCTTGTATAGTTCTATTCTTTCTTTCAACTACACCATTTTGTTGGGGTGTAATAGGTGATGAAAATTCATGTCCTATTCCTTCAGCAGCGCAAAACTCAGAGAATCTTGAGTTTTCAAATTCTCTACCATGGTCACTCCTGATTCTGACAATGACACTTTCTTTTTCTCTTTGAAGTTGTTTACACAAGTCCTTGAACGCACAAAAGGTGTCTGACTTTTCTCTGAGAAAGTTGATCCATGTGAATCTTGAGTAGTCATCTACAACAACAAAAGCATATCTCTTGCCACCTAGACTTTCAACCTGCATAGGCCTCATCAAGTCCATATGTAGTAATTCAAGCACCTTTGAAGTAGTCAGATGCTGCAGCTTCGGGTGTGGCATCTTTGTCTGCTTCCCAATTTGACATTCACCACATATGTTTCCTTCTTCAATCTTCAGTTTAGGTACTCCTTTTACCGCATCTTCAGCTATGACTTTCTTCATACTCCTTAGATTAAGATGACCCATCTTTTGATGCCATAACTTGACTTCATCTTCTCTAGTGATGAGACAGGAGGAGATTTGAGCACTTTCTTCAGAAATCCATAAATAACAGTTATCCTTTGACCTAACTCCTTTCATAACAGATTCACCATCTTCAGTTGAGACAGTACATTCAGATTTCGTGAAGTTCACCTTCATTCCTTGATCACACAATTGACTGATGCTTATGAGATTTGCAGTCAATCCTTCCACCAAAAGAACATTCTCAAGTTTAGGCAACCCATTTGCAATAAGACTTCCAATGCCCTTGATCTGACCTTTGGCTCCATCACCAAAAGTAACATAACTAGTAGTGTATGCTTTAACATTGGTTAGATAACTTTCAACACCAGTCATATGCCTTGAGCAACCACTATCAAAGTACCAATTATTTCTGGACGAAACTCTCAGAGATGTATGAGCTATGTGAGCAACATCATTTGCCTTTGGTTTCCATTCCTTCTTTGCATTGCTTGAATCAGATTCGTACCTGGGATTACTATACCATCTTGGAAACCCATATAATCTAAAGCAGAAGGGTCTGATGTGACCTTTTCTACCACAATAATGACAAATCCATCCCTTAGGTTTAGGAATTATTTTGGCAGACTGATGTTGTTGAACATGCTGTGGCATCTGTCTGGTTTCAGTATGATCATAAGTGTCTTTAGCAGGAACAAATGTACTAGTAGAAGTAACATTTTTCTTTTTAGGATAGTTATATTATACTCCAATACCCTTAGGTTTCCCAGCAACTTGACCCTCAACCAGTATATCTAATCTTTCAGTTCCATTATTTAGCAGTCTAAGCTGTTTATTTAAACTAGTCAGCTAATAGTTCAATGTGGTTACCTCATCTCTAAGAGCAGATGCCTCGGACAGATGCTTTGCCTTCTCAGATTGTAGCTGCTTTGTGAGTTGAGAAATTTGAGCCTGATGCTTCACCTTCTCAGCTTGCAATTTACTTATAGTGTTTTGTTGCTGCTGACATACTTCTTCACTTCTATGACCCAGTGCTTTATAGGACGCAGCTAGTTCATCAAAGGTCAATTCTTCATCATCTGATTCAGATTCAATAATTCCAGTAAGTGCAGTGATGTGATTTGCAGACTCAGTGTAGTCATCATCCTCAGAGTCATCTTCATCAGACCAAGTGACAGCCATAACCTTCTTCTGTTTCTTCAGGAATGTTGGACATTCAGCTCTAATATGTCCATGGCCTTCACATTCATGACATTGAACACCTTTTCCTGTACTGGCCTTTTCTTCAGGTCTGTATTTTCTTACACCATTAAACTTTCTGTTATTATCAGAGAAACTGCCTTTGGCATTTGTCCAGCCTCTTCCATCCATCTTCTTTAATATCCTGTTGAACTGCCTGCCTAGGTGTGCCACAGCTTCAGATAGATTTTCATCAGTTTCCAAGCCATTTTCTACTTCCTCATTTTCAGTGGTGTTGGTTACAAGGGCAATACTCTTCTTCCTCTTTTCAGTTTTCTCTTTAGCAGCCAGCTCATAGGTTAGCAGTGAACCCACCAAATTTTCAAGTTTCATCAAGCCTATATCATGTACTTCTTCTATGGTAGTAACTTTCATATCAAACATCTTAGGAAGAGATCTAAGCATTTTTCTTACCATTCTTTCCTCGCTTAGCTTTTCTCCTAGAGCATCAAAGTTGTTAGCAAAATCTAGAATGGTCATGTGGAAGTCATGGACAGATTGATCTTCACCCATCATTAGATTCTCAAACTTCACGGTCAGAAGCTGTAGCCTTGAATTTTTCACCTTTGCAGTGCCTTTATGTGTAGTCATTAGAATTTCCCATGCTTCCTTAGCCACTGAGCAGTGTTTGATCATCCTGAAAATGTTGTTGTCCACAGCGTTGAATAAGGCATTTAGCGCCTTGGAGTTACCATGTGCAAGCTCATCATCTTCCTTCGTCCAATCCGCTTCTGGTTTTAGTTCACCTGTGGTTTTACCATCTTTGTCACGTATCACTGGATACTCCCATGCCGTTAAGATAGCCTTCCAAGATTTGCTATCAAGTGATTTAATAAATGCCACCATTTTGGCTTTCCAGTAATCATAGTTTGATCCATCCAGAAGTGGAGGTCTGTTGAGATAGCCACCATCCTTGTTCATTATGCCAGAAAGTAACTTCCCTGGTCCTCACCCACGCAGAACAGGGTGCCTGCTCTGATGCCAATTGAAATTCCGGCACCTACTGGGGACAGATGTTAAGACAGAAGCTACAGCAATTGTCGTACGTAATCAGTTGTAAAGCTAAGACAAATGCTTTAGCGTATGTCCACAGTAGAATATAATCAACAAGTATAAGCAACAGACAATGAAGTAAATAACCAGAGAATTGTTAACCCAGTTCGGTGTAAACAACGACCTACTCTGGGGGCTACCAAGCCAGGAAGGAATCCACTATAATAGATCTAGATCTAAGCCCACAACAAACATACAAGTTTACGACTTATCTCCTAGACTCTACCCGTGCTAACTCAACCTAGGAACTCCTAAGTTTGAGACCCCGTCTCACTTCCTTTCTATCACAAACCTTGTGATTATAACAGTTGTACAAACAATGCGGTTTCACTAACCAAACAACAAACAGTCTCCGTGCTTAAAAGCTTGGGAGAAGTTTCACAAAATACAAACCAAACAGGCTTAAGCTTGTGTTATAGAATCCACAAGAAAGGCTTACAATTAACAAGACTCAAACCCTAAAACTATATTCTTCAAATACGGCTTTAGTCAGTCTTTTAGGTTTTAGTCTTCACATATTTATATGACCTGAGTTAGCATGGGCTAGGTCTTCATTTTGGTCTTTAATCTTCAGCTGTCCTTTTGCAAAGTCCAGCACACATGAAATGGAAAGAATCACTTGTTTCCATAAATGGCGTAGCATCTTCTGGAAAGTATCTCTTGGTGCAGCCGCCTTATAAACCCTTGTTTAAAAACGTGCGTCTTGATAAGCAGTAAGGCGAAAATATTGCTTCAGAGAATCTTCAAAGATATGGCGCGCAATATAGAACATTAATTACCGGCATGACAAATGTTGTACCCACATGCTACGACATCTGGTCCAACATCTTGCTTGAACTTGTTTTTGCAAAATGAGGCCAACATACAAAACACCAACACCCCCAACCAACATCAAAATCCTCATTGTGCCCTCCATTCAAACCTGCAAAGGACACTTACAAAACAAAATGTGGAGGTGAAGCTGGCTAGAGTGAAAGAAAATGCAAAAATAAATTAAAGATGAAGAAAGAAAAAAAGGTGAATACTGAAGAAACGATTATCTAATACAACCTTAAAACATATGATGAAGACTTGCACATTATTGTAGAGATTAACCTTCATAGATTTGTCTAAGTTGAAAAATAATTGATAATCAAAACTGCATCAAAATGAAAACATATAGATTCAAAACCATAAAATAAAAACATATAGATTCAAAACCACCAAATTATTTCCTACCTCTTAATACACAAATCTTTTTTTTGTGCAAATCCACTTTGCTATATATGAAGTTGTCGAAGAACAATAGATTGAAATTAGAACAAATCCATCATGAAAAATAGAATTAGTAAGAACCAAGTAGAAAAAATGAGAGAAAGAGATTGAAACATATATTTATTGAACATAGATTTGCAGAACCACCACCACCGAAATCCTCCCTGTGCACTCTATTCAAACCTGCAAAGGATGATGAGAATATGGATGTGGGCTTAGATACTGGGCCTCAGCAGAAAATGTGGAGAGTTTACACAAGGCAGCGTTGGAAGGGAGAGAAAGGAGGGACATGTGGCTGACTAAGCATGAGAGAAGGATGAGAGCATGTGAAGGCACATGAGGAAAGCATGCTCAATTTAGTTATATAAGCAGTACTTGGTAGAGAGAATAATTTAGCCTAGTTTTCTGTTATTCAGTCAAGTGGGGTCATCAATCATTTGGTGATTTGGGAGAGTCTGCGTACTCTTTGGGGAATTGGTAGTGTCACTATCAATTCTACTTATTTTCCTTATTTTCACAGTTATTGTATTTTCCCTAAAGAACAAGTGCAATACTTATTCCATTTTTATACAAATTCCATCTATTATTCTTATAAAAATTGTATTGATTCCTATCAAATTGGTCCGACCTACCGGATCTGCTGGAGATGGAAGGCCGTATTACAGCATTAGAAGATCAAATGGGTGAGGTGAAAGTGATGTTGAAAACATTAATAGAGAAAATACATACCACGAATACCTCTGTTGGAGAAATCAGTAAGCAAATGGGGAAGAAAGTTACTGACCCAGTCAGTGATGAATCTACTGGAGCTTCGTCACAAGCTGAATCTCGTCTCGCTGGTAAGAAGGTCAAATTACCGGTGTTTGAAGGAGACGATCCCGTTGCTTGGATCACTCGAGCCGAGATCTACTGTGATGTTCAGAACACGGTGGATGAAATGCGTGTGAAGCTATCTCGTCTGAGTATGGAAGGTTCTACTATTCACTAGTTTAACCTTCTGATGGAGACGGAAGATAATCTATCTTGGGAGAAGCTGAAGAAAGCGTTAATCGCTCGTTATGGTGGCTGTCGATTGGAAAACCCCTTTGAGGAGTTATCTACGCTTCGTCAAACCAAAAGCGTGGAGGAATACGTTGAATCGTTTGAACTATTATCATCTCAGGTGGGTCGATTGCCTGAGGAACAATATTTGGGGTATTTTATGAGTGGGTTGAAACCAGCCATTCGACGGCGTGTTTGCACGTTAAACCCTAAATCAAGAATGCAGATGATGAGGATTGCAAAAAATGTGGAGGAAGAGTTGAAGGATGAAGATGACGATGGTGAAAGTCGTGGGTGGAAGAAGAATGGATCGGGTAAGAATGAGTGGGCTGGGATGTTATCTAGGGCCCGTAATGGATCTGGACTTAGTATTGAAACCCGAAACTCCAACCCGGGTTGGAATAACCTGAACTCCAAAACGGGTTCTCCAAGTTCAAATCACGGTTCGACGCAATCGTTGGCATCAGTGGCTCGAAAGAGCGAACCCGAACGGCACGGAGGAGTGAACGATCGTTGGAAAGGAGTCAAAAGTTTGCAAAATGATGAGATGAATGAACGTAGACTCAAAGGGCTGTGCTTCAAGTGTGGGGGTAAGTTTCATCCAACCCTACACAAGTGCCCAGAACGTTCTATGCGTGTTTTGCTTTTGGGTGATGTTGTACCCTAAATTTTGCCTACTCTTTTATCACATATATTGTTTTTGTTACATTATCTAATGAAAAATGTGAAGTAGCCCGTTTGGTAATGAAGAGTTCGTTTCAAAGGAGTTGTAAGTGTGAGGTCCTTGGTTCGAGTCCCACTCAATACTTTTTGCTTTTTATATATATGTTTATTTATCTTTAACTTTTACTTTCATGAAAAAAAAATCACAATCTACTTTTTTATTTTATTTTATATCTAATTTTCGTTTTTACTTATTTATTTAGTTATTTATATTTTAGTTTTTATTTTTATTTGTTATTACTACAAAAAAAAAAATCAAAAAAAATCATAATGAACAAAGTCAAACAAAAAAGGAGAAAAGGCAGCACGCGTGAAAGGAAAATCCCAAAGTAGAAGTTTTTGATCTGCTCATGAATCCATTTATTATCAGAACCAAATAATTCCATAATCAGATGAATCACAAATTAATTACAAAAAACCTAATTTCTGAGTTATAAAAACCCCAAAAGTTTTGCAAGTCAGCAGAGGAAAAAATTGGGAACGGCCGAAATTCAAACACCCAGAAAAATCTTTACAAAAAGTCACGATCCCACAACCATTGGATTCCTGGTTCCTGTATCTGAAACGAAAGCCTCAACACCAGGATCCAAAGCTTCACAACCACGGTACAATCGCCAAATCTCCAACAAACACCGAATACCCATTCAGTGTCACGGCAATACCTAACAGTAAAAGAAGAAGAGGAAGGAATTTAAAAAGCAAAAAACAGGGAACGAAATTAAAAAGAAAAAACAAACACTTACAGCAAGAGGAATACACGGCACTCCAGGTAACCCTTGAATCTCTCGAATCTCCGATTGCTGCATGTTTTTAAAATTAAATTCATAGTGAAAGAGTTTAAATCTAGTTAAATTTAAAACCAAAGTGTTTGAATCGGTTATTCGGATTTTGGGACTTAGGGAGTCTAATTCGGGTTTAAAACCAATAGATAAGTGTTTAGGAGAAATTTGGGACTTTTTGTTGTTGCTAAAAAAAAAGGTAAAAAAAAAAGAAAAAAAAGTTTTCCGGCGGCGGCGCCACCGTGCAGCACCGGCGGCCGCCGCGCCGGAATCTGGGTTCCATGGTGGCAACCCGCCGGAAGAGATGAAGATCATCTCCTTGTTCTTGACAAACAAGAACAACATAGAGAGAGAAGAGAGAGTATACCAAGAGAGAGAAAGTGGGATTTGAGAGAAGAGAGAGAAAATTTGTGGAAAATGAGTGATTTACGGTGGTTTTGGATATATATAGGCAAGGATCCAGTGTGCGCGTGTGTATCACAGGTTTACTATGACAGCCGTCCGATTCCAATCAGACAGCCAAGAATCCACAACCCCCATGATTTCATCAAGACCGTCTGATCGAATCAGACGGCCGAGATCTTCCCTTGTTTTTTTTTGTTTGGCAGCGCCTGGGCCCTCCCTGCTTGGGTTGGGCTTGACACTGTTATTGCTATCTGCACCCTCCTATTCTGTTTTCGCACCCCCTATCCTTTTTTATTTTATTTCTTTTTTTTTCGTTTGTATAATTTATTTCAATATGTAAAAAATAACAAAAAAACACAAAAATAATTCTTTTTTTTATTAAATGCATATCAGCTTAATTTTGGTAAATAAGTGGATGAAAAAGAGATGGTTTGGTGTATATCATTCCTTCTCCCGATTACCCGAGTTCTTGACGTATGGCTCGTAACTTGGGTAGTCGTCATTCTAAAAATTAAAATCAACTTCAACACGCCAACCTTACTATTTTCACGCCCCCGTGCGTTTATTTTTCAATCAAACAAACTTTTTTCGCCAAAGCGCGACTAACCTATTTTCATAAATAAAATCAATCAACCAACAATTATTTTCTACCCAGAACTGCGTGTAGCTTTGAATTTCCCATTGCACCCGGGAATACGTAGGAGCGGGACCCCTTGTATATATAATAAATAATAAATAATTAAAAGCATGCAAATAAATTAAAACACTATTTTTAACCCTAAAATTAATGAGAAGGTTCCCGTTGAGTACAACGGATGCGAGGGGTGCTAATACCTTCCCCTCGCATAATCGACTCCCGAACCTGGAAATGGTTGCGATGACCCTCTTTCCATTATTTTAAGGTTTTATCGATATTTTCCTTTTCCTTCCGGAATAAATAAAGTTCGGTGGCGACTTTACTGTTTAGCGAGCATTTTCCGCTCGCGCATTTTTCCACCCGCTTCAGCTGGCGACTTCACTGGGGATTATTAAAGAGTCAAGCCTATCCTTGTTAGTTTTAGGGTTATGGGTCCTCCTGGTTGTTTGTTTGCTTTTACCGTGTTTTATTTCCTTTTATTTTTGGTTTTATCTTTAAGCTTTATTTATTTTGTTTTATTCTATTTATTTCTGCATATATCAATTGTGGGGTGGGGTATTATTTGAGTAAAGCTCTACACCCGAGCTTTGAGAAGAGCTTAGGATAAGATGGAGGTTGCGTAATGTTGGTCCTCCTGACGTATGTCTTGTAGGGTCGGCATGAAAGCCCCGCCTAGAATAGATCCCCTCGAAGGTGTTGTTGTGTTGCAAGTATTTGCAATATCGACAATATTTTCTTGTTGGATCCATGACTCTAGGGACCTGTTAACTAGTCTAGAACCTTGAAACGTGTTATTAGGACCTCCATTAGAACCTGAGTAGATGGTTACGTAGTGCTGGTCCTCTTGACGTATGGTTTGTAGGATCGGCACGAGAACCTCGCCTAGAAGAGGCCCTTTGGAAGTGTTATTGTCATGCAAGTATTTGCAACGACATTGATATTTTCAAATAAGGTCGATGACTCTAGGAACCTAGCTAAAGCTTAGCATCGACATGTGAGGAGGGGGGGGAAGTTCTGATCACAAATACCTCTGAAACCTTACCCAAACTTACGCCTTACATGACATTTGCATACATGAAAAGTGACTTTGCATACGCATTTTGCTTTGTAGGAACTAAAACAGGCAATCAATTGTATAAGCATAAAGGAAGTATGGTACCTGAAAGAAGGAACACGTTTCGTTACAAGATCAGAAACATTAACGTGGAGAGTCTTCAGGCTTTGAGCAGTCGGTTAACAACGGTCAACAAGAATAATTTTAGGGCAAGTTACGGGCGGATACTTGACTTGCTGCATGTAAAGATAGATGATGGGGCGCTAATCACGTTAGCCCAGTTCTATGATCCACCCCTCAGATGTTTTACCTTCCAAGACTTTCAGTTAGCTCCCACTTTGGAAGAATTTGAGAAAATCACAGGTTGCAATTTGAAAAACCAAAGTCCTTACTTAGGACTGGTAGAGAATCTTACTCTAGAAGCGATTGCTAAAGCTCTACATCTCGAAGCCAGAGAAGTGGTGGCATGCTTAGAAACCCAAATGGGTTTTCAAGGATTTTCAAGACAGGTTATGGAGGATAAGGCTCGTGCCTTGTTAGCTGCTGAAGATTGGGAAGCATTCAATGCAGTACTAGCCCTTTTGGTCTATGGGTTGGTTCTCTTCCCTAATATCCAGGACTTCATAGATTTCCCAACCGTGGGAGTATTCTTGACCAAAAATCCAGTTCCTACACTCCTAGCTGACTTATACTACTCCCTTCACGATAGGTATAAGAAAGGGGGCGTGATATCTTGTTGTGCTCCTTTGGTCCAAATTTGGTTTATGTCCCATATGCCCAATAAGGGCCCCATCGTGGAAAACAAAGATAGGCTTAAATGGTCGGAAAGGATTATGGCTCTCACTGAAAAAGACATCTCTTGGTATCATCGAGAGTACGATGGTACAGAAATCATACTTAGCTGCGGTGAATTCCCTAATGTACCTCTTATGGGAACTAGAGGATGTATTAATTATAACCCTGTTCTTGCTCTTCGACAGTTGGGTTATCCAATGGAAGATAAGCCAGAAGATGTTTCTCTAGAAAGCTTCATTTTGAAACCAGGAGTTGAGAATCCAGCATTATTAAGGAAAATTAGAAGAGCTTGGGGGCATGTACATAGGAAGAAGGTTGGTAAGAAAAACTGCATAGCCAAGCCTCCCTACACTCGGTGGGTAAAGGAGAGAGTTAAGCTAATCAAACTACCTTTTGCCATCCCGGCCCCGGTTAGGCCACCATCACCTGAACCTATTATGACATCTCTTGGTATCATCGAGAGTACGATGGTACAGAAATCATACTTAGCTGCGGTGAATTCCCTAATGTACCTCTTATGGGAACTAGAGGATGTATTAATTATAACCCTGTTCTTGCTCTTCGACAGTTGGGTTATCCAATGGAAGATAAGCCAGAAGATGTTTCTCTAGAAAGCTTCATTTTGAAACCAGGAGTTGAGAATCCAGCATTATTAAGGAAAATTAGAAGAGCTTGGGGGCATGTACATAGGAAGAAGGTTGGTAAGAAAAACTGCATAGCCAAGCCTCCCTACACTCGGTGGGTAAAGGAGAGAGTTAAGCTAATCAAACTACCTTTTGCCATCCCGGCCCCGGTTAGGCCACCATCACCTGAACCTATTATGACTGTTTCCATTGAAGTGGCTAATGAATTGAAATCCAAAATCGCCGAACTTCAAAGCAAGAATGCGGAGATTGAGGATAAGTATCTCCAATCCGTAGGGGAAGTCGCAAGATTGAAGAGAGCTCAAGAGGACAAAGAAAGGTCACTTCGAGGTAGTAATAAAAGATTAAAGGAATCTGAGGAGAAAAGAATGAAGATTGGGGAAGGCTTAGACAGTGCAGAGGCTAACCTTATAGCCAAAGATGAAGAGATAGATAGAATCTTACATTCCAATAAAAAACTAAGGGATTTTTGGGAACTAGCCTCTAAAGCTCAGAAGAAATGGAGGGAGGAATATCAAAAGCAGACACAAAAGATCCGGGAGCTTGATCAAATAAACAAGGAGCGCCTACAGACAGAGACTATTCGAAGCCAGGAATTTGAGAACATGTACTTTCAAGAAAGATCAAAATGTGAGCGACTTCAAACCACTATGGAAGTATATGAAGGGAAATGTGGACAACTTCAGGCTAGTGTCGAGATGTATGAAGAGTACTTCGCCCAACACGCGAGAAGGCACGAGGATCAAATTGCACAATTAAAAAGTGATCTCGAGGATGCCCGCACTAATCTGGCCCGTTACGAAAATGCCTTCAATCTCGCGCATCATGACGTTACTGTGTGGAGGAATGACTTCAGGGATCTGGTTGCCCTCTTCAATCTAGTCATTGCGGAGCTTCCGGAGAAACTAAGAGACGCTGATGCAGCCATGCATTACTATAATCTCCCTAATGATGTGGCAAATTTCATGGAGTACTGCAAAGACCTTTTGAAGAATTATCAAGAGCAAATACGAAGTGTTAGGAGCAGAATGGCCGCCTAATTTTGTTTTGGCATTACTAGTTGTTTCTTGTACTTTGATTCTTGTACTTTGATTACATGTTATGCAATCAATAATAATGTTCAACTTCAAAACAAATGTGTGGACCTTGTCGTTTTTATTTCCAATCGCTTATCATAGTTGTGCGCCTAATAGTTCCTACAAAGAAAAATGAATAAAAATAAGGCATGATTTTCATCCTCATTCATTATCATGCATCTTCACACGCCTACATTTGCATAAACTCATTCATTTTACATCCAAAAGCTTATTTCATCCCACTTCGATACTCCAGGAAACTCAAGATAGCCAGAAAGCCTAAGCAACCACCTCGCGCACCCGCTCCCCGACACTCTCACGGGACACGTGCAAATATCCAAAGGACCATGGATCAACTCGAGAGAGATCAAGTTACCCTAAGAGAAGACGTGGACTCTATTAAAGGAAAGATGGATAAGCTCCTTGAACTCTTCCAAGCTTTGGCACACAAGGAGAGTAACGCACGTCCCGTTGCGAATGAGGATAATATAGTATGGCCTGAGTTCGGCCTTCCTCCTGGTTATACTCCTCCCGAAATGGGTGAAGTCTCTACTCAGATGCCTATCATGATACCGGTTACAAACAAAACCCCTACTCCTCAAGGAGCTTCAGTAGCTCAAGATGGCATTACCCAGCCACGTCATACAACTGAAGGTTTGGTAACACCCGTCAATGCTCACTCGGATGTTGAGACCGCTCAGAAGTATCGAGCCCTGGAGGAAAGATTGAAGGCTGTAGAGGGATTTAATGCATATGGGATTGATGCTCTGGATATGTGCTTAGTGCCAGATGTAGTTATCCCCCAAAAGTTTAAAGTACCCGACTTTGAGAAATACAAGGGGATTCATTGCCCAAGGAATCACTTAAGGATGTTTTGTAGGAAGATGGCTGCATACGCCGCCAATGAAAAGCTTATGATTCATGTCTTCCAAGACAGTTTGAGTGGTGCATCACTGGACTGGTACATGCGATTAGAGAGGACTCAGATCCAGACATGGAAGGACCTCGCAGATGCCTTTTTGAAGCAATACAAGTACAACCTCGATATGGCTCCTAATAGGATGCAGTTGCAAAACTTGGCACAGAAGAACAATGAGTCTTTCAAGGAGTATGCGCAGAGATGGAGGGAATTGGCTGCTCGTGTGGAACCACCTTTGTTAGAAAGGGAACTAGTCGATACCTTCATGAGCACGCTACAAGGGCCGTACTATGAGAAAATGATTGGGAGCATATCGTCAGGTTTTGCTGACATGGTAATAATTGGGGAACGAGTGGAAGAGGGGTTAAAGAGTGGTAAGATACAAGGTGCCTCTAGTTCACAACTCGGGGCAAAGAAATCCTTCAGCAACAATTATAGGAAGAAGGAAGGTGAAACCAACGCTATTGCGGTAGGATCGTCACAAGCACCTCCTGCTCCAATGCCATACTTTCAATATCCTTATATGGCAGCAGTAGCCCAAGGGCAGTATCCGCAACAAACATATTCTATGCCTTCTCCTCAGCGGCCGGTGGTGGCACCTCAACAAAGTCATCAACAACAACCGGTGGGGTACCAACAAAAGAATCAGCTTGGGCCCAGAAACAACAATGAAAGAAAGAGGGTGTACTTTGATCGTCTGCCTATGCCATATGGTGAAATCTTACCTTACTTAATCCAAAAGGGAATGGTTGAGCCAAGACCACTTCCCCAAGTAGCACCACCATACCCGCCGTATTTTGATGAGAATGCTAAGTGTGATTACCATGCTGGATCGCTGGGGCATACCATAGAGAACTGCAAGGCCTTCAAATATAAAGTTCAAGAGTTGATTGACAAAAAGCTAATATCTTTCAAAGAGGAATGCCCAAATGTGAAGGATAATCCTTTACCCGGGCATGCTGGTCTATCTGTGAATGCTGTAGAAGAAATTAAAGAGCGCAGTTTGATTAAAGAAGTGACGAAGATAAAGACCTCAATGTCTGTAATGCGAGAGAAGTTGATTGGTTATGATGAGTTTGAAGAAATACATTCTAATTGCAAGATATGCTCGACGAATCCAGAAGAATGCCAAAAGATGAGAGATTGTCTTCAAAAACTGATGGATCAAGGTCTGGTTCAGATTGGCTATTCAAGAGCCGATGCAGATGTCTTTGTTTTAGAATCGCGGGATCCAACACCCATCGAGATCCCATACGCGAGAAGGGGACTGCAAATACCGGTGAAGCCAGTGGAACCCATTGTGTTTTGCGTGCCTACTCCATTCCCTTTCGAGAGCATGAAGAAAGTACCATGGAACTATCAGCCTACTGCTTATGTGGGGGGCAAACCATTAACGAATGATGAATCCAATGTCACCAATATAGTTGGCATAGGGAGCATGACGAGGAGCGGAAGAATATTCTCCTCTGAACAGCCCAATAAGAAGTCACTGGTAATACCTCGCAAAGGAAAAAGTGTGGAGGACGAAGTTGGAGATGGGCCCTCCAAGAAAACACTACCGCAGGAGGAGGCTGAAGAGTTCTTGAGGATTATCAGAAAAAGTGATTACAGAATAGTTGATCAGTTGGGGCAGACTCCTTCTAAAATTTCCGTGTTGTCTTTGCTCCTCAGCTCCGAGGCTCACCGAGAAGCATTGTTGAAAGTTTTAAATGAGGCACATGTGACAAGGGATATTACTGTTGATCAATTTGATGGGGTCGTTGGTAACATTACGGCCAGCAGATATTTGGGTTTCAGTGAGGATGAATTACCGGCGGAAGGACATAACCACAATCGGGCCTTACACATCTCAGTGAAGTGCCTAGATAACATCCTGTCGAGGGTTCTGGTGGACACAGGTTCTTCTTTAAATGTGATGCCTAAGACAACCCTTCTAAAGCTGGCAGTTGAAGGGGCACTGATGAGACCTAGTTCCATGGTGGTAAAGGCTTTCGACGGATCAAGAAGAACAGTTGTGGGAGAAGTCGACCTACCCATCCTAATTGGTCCTCAACTCTTTACAATTACATTTCAGGTTATGGATATTAACCCCACGTATAGTTGCCTCCTTGGAAGACCTTGGATTCTTGATGCCGGGGCTGTCACTTCTACTTTGCATCAGAAGCTCAAATTCATAACCGGTGATAAAATGATAGTTGTTTCTGGCCAAGAAGATATGATGGTTAGTCATCTCTCTTCCTTCCGATATATAGAGGCTGATGAAGAAGCTACGGAGGTCCCGTTCCAAGCTTTAGAGATTGCAAGCGTTATGATGTTAAAATCAGATCACAGCCATCACAAAAGAAAAGGATCGGCCATGTCTTCCTGGATAGCCATGAAGGAAGCATTAGAAGAGGGTAGCCTTGAAGGTTGGGGAAGACTACCAGATGTCCCTGAGAAGAAGGATCGTTTCGGGCTTGGATACCAACCATCAACAACGCTGTTCTCGAAAGGTGATCGAGAGGGTATCCGCACCATTCAAGAGATGTTCTGCAGCGCTGGTTTCATCCATGAAGGTCACGTGACCATGCTGGAGGACACGGATGAGGAAATACCAAACTTGGTGTATCGTTGTGCTCATGATGAAGTTCTTACCAATTGGAAGGCAGTGGAGATTCCGGAGACCTTTTCTATTTCTAAGTAATTTGTTTGTCTTTGAAAAATCCTTTGCTCTGCCCAAGGCAAATGGATATGCTTTTGTAGGGCACCCCTTTGTTTTCAATAACTTATTTATCATCAATAAAGTGCATTTTTATGTTCAATAAAAGTTTCTCCTTTCCTTCTTTCTCTCTTCTTTTATTTTCTGTTTTTTTCAAAAAAATGGCAATATTTTCCTGTCATCGTCAGTTTTCAGTCATTCCATCATGCTAAAATAAGAATCATCCTCATGCAGATCCATAATTGAACCCCATGAAAATGACATTGCTACAATCCCTTTTGACTTTGAATTTCCAATTAACCAAGCGGAAGAAGGTGATGAGGACGATGGTGAGCTTCCTGAAGGGTTAGCCCAACTCTTGAAACAAGAGGAGAAGGTAATTCAGCCTCACCAAGAATCAGTGGAAGTAATTAATTTGGGGACCGAGGAAGACAAAAAGGAGATTAAGATAGGAGCATCGTTGAAGGAGAATGTGAAGGGAAAGTTGGTCGAACTACTGAGGGAGTATGTGGATGTGTTTGCTTGGTCATATCAAGATATGCCAGGACTAGACACTGACATAGTAGTGCACAAGCTGCCACTCAAGCCAGAATGTTCGCCGGTAAAGCAGAAATTGAGAAGGACTCGACCCGATATGGCGCTCAAGATTAGAGAGGAAGTGAAAAAGCAGTTTGACGCCGGTTTCTTAGCAGTTGCCAAGTATCCACAATGGGTGGCCAACATTGTGCCAGTTCCAAAGAAAGATGGTAAAGTCAGAATGTGTGTGGACTATCGGGATCTGAATCGAGCAAGCCCCAAGGATGATTTCCCTCTACCTCACATTGACGTACTATTGGATAACACTGCTCAGTTCTCAGTCTTTTCCTTCATGGATGGATTCTCCGGTTATAATCAGATTAAAATGTCACCGGAAGACATGGAGAAAACTACATTCATCACTCCATGGGGAACTTTCTGTTACAAGGTGATGCCCTTCGGGTTAAAGAATGCGGGGGCAACGTATCAAAGAGCAATGGTGACCCTATTCCATGATATGATTCATAAAGAATTAGAAGTCTACGTGGATGATATGATTGCCAAATCTCAGACCGAGGAGGATCACTTGGTTCATCTACATAAGTTATTCGTCCGCCTGAGGAAATTCAAACTACGGCTAAATCCTAATAAGTGCACCTTCGGTGCTAGATCGGGCAAGCTATTAGGATTCATAGTCAGTCAAAGAGGAATAGAAGTTGATCCTGATAAAGTGAAGGCCATACAGAATATGTCGGCTCCAAGTACTGAGAAGGAGGTTCGTGGATTCTTAGGAAGATTGAATTACATCGCTAGATTCATCTCGCACCTCACAGCCACCTGCGAACCAATTTTCAAGTTATTAAGGAAGGATCAAGCTATCAAGTGGAATGATAACTGCCAAGAAGCATTCGACCGAATCAAACAATACTTGCAGGAGCCCCCTATCTTGGTACCCCCGGTCCCAGGGAGACCTCTTATCATGTATCTGACAGTACTTGATGGATCAATGGGATGTGTGCTAGGGCAACACGACGAGACGGGAAGAAAAGAACATGCCATATATTTCCTGAGTAAAAAGTTCACCGATTGCGAATCGAGGTATACGTCACTCGAGAAGACTTGTTGCGCACTAGCATGGGCCGCCCGACGCTTGAGGCAGTATATGTTGACTCATACCACTTGGCTGATTTCAAAGATGGATCCCATAAAGTACATCTTTGAAAAACCTGCCCTCACAGGAAAGATCGCGCGTTGGCAGATGTTGCTATCTAAGTACGACATCCAATACGTTACTCAAAAGGCCATAAAAGGGAGTGTGTTGTCTGAACATCTTGCTCACCAACCGCTGGAAGAGTATCAACCCATAAAATTCGACTTCCCGGATGAGGACATTATGGTTTTGAATGATGAAAAGGTCATAGGTGATGATGAAGGGCCCGAACCGGGGGCACGATGGAAACTTGCATTTGATGGCGCCTCGAATGCGATGGGGCACGGGATTGGGGCTGTCCTAATATCACCAAGAAATGGGTACACCCCCTTTACTGCGAGATTGTGTTTTGACTGCACGAACAACATGGCGGAATATGAAGCATGTATAATGGGGCTCGAAGCTGCGATCAACCACAGGATTAAGATCTTGGAAGTATATGGAGACTCAGCACTAGTCATCTATCAAGTAAAAGGAGAGTGGGAGACACGACATCCCAAGTTGATCCCATACCGAGCTCACGTAGTGAAACTGACGGAATACTTCGATGAGATAACTTTTCACCATATTCCTAGGGAAGAGAATCAAGTGGCAGATGCTTTAGCTACATTATCATCAATGTATAAAGTGAAATTCTGGAATGAAGCACCCATCATAACAGTGGAACGCAAAGATGAACCGGTTGTGTGCACGGTGGCTGAAGAGGAGCATGATGATAAGCCTTGGTTCTATGACATCAAACGATACCTCGAAAAGCAAGAATACCCGGAAAATGCTTCCGCTACTGACAAGAAGTATTTAAGAAGATTGGCATCACAATTCTTTTTGAGTGGGGAGGTGCTTTACAAGAGGAATTATGACATGGTTTTGCTCAGATGCGTGGATAAATGTGAGGCGGATATGCTCATAAAGGAGATCCATGAAGGTTCCTTTGGAACCCATGCCAGCGGACACGCGATGACAAAGAAAATCCTAAGGGCAGGGTATTATTGGTTGACTATGGAAGCTGACTGTTTCCGCTATGCTAAGACATGTCATAAATGCCAGATTTACGCCGACAAGATTCATGTGCCACCAACCCCTTTGAATGTCCTAACATCACCATGGCCATTCTCTATGTGGGGAATAGACATGATAGGGATGATTGAGCCAAAAGCTTCGAACGGTCACCGGTTTATCCTGGTTGCCATCGACTATTTCACCAAGTGGGTTGAAGCTGCTTCTTATGCAAATGTGACAAAACAAGTGGTGGCCCGATTCATCAAGAAAGAAATAATCTGTCGTTACGGAATCCCGAACAAAATTATCACAGATAATGGGTCCAATTTGAACAATAAGACGATGAAGGAGCTATGCGACGAATTCAAGATTGAGCACCATAACTCATCTCCATATCGGCCTAAGATGAACGGCGTTGTGGAAGCAGCCAATAAAAACATCAAGAAGATCATCCAGAAAATGGTGAAAACTTACAAAGACTGGCACGAGATGCTCCCTTTCGCATTGCATGGCTATAGGACGACGGTCCGAACTTCCACTGGGGCAACTCCATTTTCCTTAGTCTACGGCATGGAAGCAGTACTTCCTATTGAAGTGGAAATCCCATCGTTAAGAGTTTTAATGGAGACTAAACTAGAGGAGGCTGAATGGGCCCAAGCGAGATTCGACCAACTAAACCTTATAGAAGAGAAACGTCTGACAGCGTTATGTCATGGTCAATTGTATCAAAGAAGACTCAAGAGGGCATTTGATAAAAAGGTTCGTCCAAGAGAATTCAAAGAAGGAGACTTAGTGCTGAAAAAGATATTACCCATCCACAAGGATCCTCGCGGAAAATGGACCCCCAACTATGAAGGGCCGTATGTAGTGAAAAAGGCTTTCTCTGGTGGAGCTCTGATTATCACTACCATGGACGGGGAGGAACTCCCGCTCTCAGTGAATTCCGATGCAGTCAAAAAATACTATGTCTAAAAAAAAAAAAAGGAAAAGCTCGCTAAGTTGAAAACCCGCAAGGGCGACTTAGGCAATAGAGAGCGTCCCGGTGGATCGAAAACCTGAAAAGGCGGTCCAGGCAAAAATTAGGGGCACAAAAAAGGAAATAAAACCCGCTGGGTTGAAAACCTGAAAGGGCAGCCTAGGCAAAAAAGGGTGCAATCCCGGTGGACTGAAAACTCGAAAGAACGGTCCAGGCAAAAATTAGGGATTTATAAGGAAAAAGTGAAGGGGCAAATGACTGCGGCGTGGGGGCCCACAACAAACTCAGATGGAAAGGATCGGTCTAACCGTCAGAGGCGAGGTATTGGGATTATAAAGTTACAGGGGAATGTAGCATGTGTTGTATCTTAGTGGGGCCTAGTCTATTGCCATTTATCTTTCTGTCTTGGTAATCTCCTCTTTTAGGAATTACATTCTCTTATACTATTACTCATTTGAGAATCAAATTTCATCGAATAAAAATCTCTTTCAAAGCTTTTCATCCCTTCGTGCTTTTATTGATTTGTAAAATGTGTTTTATTCTTAATAAATAATGTATTGAAAATGGGAAACAATAAAAAAGCTTTCAAAGCACGTTTTACTTTGATTTTAAAGGTTGAAGGAGTATCGTCACCCAATACTACAACGCTGCATCAGGTTCTTGAGACCTAAAACTTTTCATCAGTCGTTACGATCTACCCAGCGCAGAAGATGTTTGGAAAGCAAGTCATGGTCCATGGACTACCACTAGAGCATCAAGAGCGTTAATTTTCACGGTCACACTTCCAGGATGTCGGAGGAGCGCAAATTCCCAAACGAGTATCACTTCTCGAGCCCGACCCTTATTGATCACCCTAAAAAGGGGAAAAGATGACTTTTCTGTCAACCCCCCAAACTTTCGTCCTTAATACATTGCATGCATTGGCTACACATTTTGCATAACATGCATTAGCACACACATAGGCGTATCATGCAAATAAATACATCATGCATCAAATGCATTAACCCAAGGATCACGCATAAAAATCATGCATCAAAAGAGGGTCATGCATACACATCATAAGCAGAAGAGTTCTACCCTAGTTTGAAGTTTCAGAGCCCTACCTAATTTAAGTATTTGGCATTTTTGGAGTCATATAGTATTTACCATATTTAGAATCTTACCGTATTTAGAGTTTGGAGTCCTACCTTATTTGGAATTTTCAGAGTCCTACCCTATGCGGCAGAGTTTGGAGTCCTACCTTGTTTAGCAATATGAGTTCTACCCTATTTGGAATCTTCAGAGTCCTACCCTATATGACATTTTAAAGTCCTACCTTATTTAGAAGTTTAGAGTTCTATCTGTGGCCAGCAATTTAGAGTCTCATTCGCGCTGGCAGGTGGAGTTCTACCTTATTTGGAAAGTTTGGAGTTACATCTTTGTGTGACCAGCAATTTAGAGTCTCATTCGCGCTGGCAGGTGAAGTTCTACCTTATTTGGAAGTTTGGAGTTTCATCTTTGTGTGGCTGGCAATTTAGAGTCTCATTCGCGCTGACAGTTAGAGTTCCACCTTTGTCTGGCTGACAATTTAGTGTACCGTTCTCGTTGGCAATTTAGAATTTTATCCCCAGTTTAGCCGGTAATTTAGAGTATCATTCGCGCTGGCAGTTTAGAGTCTCATCTACCCGGACAAAATTTTGGGTCCTGTCGTATTTAATTATCTTCCACCACGAGTACATGAAGACAACTATCAATCATATTCTCGAGTGAAAAAATAATTAAATGGGGGCAGCTGTTGTACCCTAAATTTTGCCTACTCTTTTATCACATATATTGTTTTTGTTACATTATTTAATGAAAAATGTGAAGTAGCCCGTTTGGTAATGAAGAGTTCGTTTCAAAGGAGTTGTAAGTGTGAGGTCCTTGGTTCGAGTCCCACTCAATACTTTTTGCTTTTTATATATATGTTTATTTATCTTTAACTTTTACTTTCATGAAAAAAAAATCACAATCTACTTTTTTATTTTATTTTATATCTAATTTTCGTTTTTACTTATTTATTTAGTTATTTATATTTTAGTTTTTATTTTTATTTGTTATTACTACAAAAAAAAAAATCAAAAAAAATCATAATGAACAAAGTCAAACAAAAAAGGAGAAAAGGCAGCACGCGTGAAAGGAAAATCCCAAAGTAGAAGTTTTTGATCTGCTCATGAATCCATTTATTATCAGAACCAAATAATTCCATAATCAGATGAATCACAAATTAATTACAAAAAACCTAATTTCTGAGTTATAAAAACCCCAAAAGTTTTGCAAGTCAGGAGAGGAAAAAATTGGGAACGGCCGAAATTCAAACACCCAGAAAAATCTTTACAAAAAGTCACGATCCCACAACCATTGGATTCCTGGTTCCTGTATCTGAAACGAAAGCCAATGTGCAAAATTTGGATACAATAGAAATGGTGGAAGCAGGGTTGCAGGAAGTTTTGTCAAAATATGCTGAAGTGTTTGATGATTCAATCAAGTTGCCTCCTAGAAGAGCTCAGTCACATCAAATCAAATTATATCCAGATCAAGGAGCTGTGAATGCTAGGCCTTATAGGTACCCTCATCATCACAAAGAGGAAATTGAAAAGCAAGTCAAGGAATTATTAGAAGCTGGGGTAATCAGACAAAGCATGAGTGCTTTCTCCAGTCCAGTCATTTTGGTAAAGAAGAAAGATCAAAGTTGGAGGATGTGTGTGGATTATAGAGCCTTGAACAAAACTACAATCCCAGATAAGTATCCTATACCAATTGTTGAGGAATTGTTGGATGAATTGTTTGGAGCTGCTGTCTTTTCTAAAATTGAATTAAAATCTGGATATCATCAAATTAGAGTTCATGATGATGACATCCATAAGACTGCTTTTAGAACACACAATGGGCATTATGAGTTTCTAGTCATGCCCTTTGGATTAATGAATGCTCCAGCCACTTTCCAGGCTACTATGAATGAATTGTTTAGGCCTTATTTGAGAAAGTTTGTCTTGGTTTTCTTTGATGACATCCTGGTATATAGTAAAACCTTGTCTGAACACTACTATCACTTAGATCAGGTGTTGAAAGTATTGTTGGATAACTGTTTTATTGCTAATGAGAAGAAATGCAAATTTGGTTGTGAAAGTGTGGATTACTTAGGCCACATCACATCTGGTAAAAGAGTGACAGTGGATCCTGAGAAGATACAGTGTGTCATTGACTGGCCAATTCCAAAAAATGTCAAGGGAGTTAGAGGATTTTTGGGATTGACAGGATACTACAGAAAGTTTGTCAAAGATTATGGAAAGATAGCTAAGCCCTTAACAGGATTGACTAAAAAAGACAATTTTGTGTGGGGAAATGAAGCAAGGGAAGCTTTTGAGAAGCTTAAGTTAATCATGATTAGTGCTCCTGTGTTAACCTTACCAAATTTTGATATTCCTTTTGAAGTGGAGTGTGATGCTGCAGGTCGAGGTATTGGAGCTGTTCTCATGCAAAATAAGCATCCTATAGCTTATTTTAGCAAAGCTCTATCTGCTGGTAATCTATCAAAATCAGTTTATGAAAAAGAATTGATGGCCCTTGTTTTATCTATCCAGCACTGGCGACATTATTTGTTAGGCAAATCATTTGTGGTCTATACTGATCATAAGAGTCTTAAGCATTTTTTACAGCAAAAAATTTCTTCTCCAAACCAACAATGTTGGTTGGCAAAGTTATTGGGTTATCAATTTGAGGTGCACTACAAACCTGGACCTGAAAATAAAGCAGCAAATGCTTTATCAAGGTGCCATGGTGACATGAATGTCTTGGATTGTTCTGATGAAAAACTGGGAGGGCAGCAGGTTTTTCAAAGGACATCACAAGATGCTGGTTTGGAAATGAATGCCTTAGTGTCTTCTCCTCAATGGCTGGAAGGGCAGAAGCTGCTGAATGAGATTTCACAAGATGTTCAAATCCAAAAGTTGATCTCTGAGTTGACTGATAAACCTGACAGTAGACCTGGTTATACAGTCCAGCAGGGAATTTTGCTCTATCATGGTAGGTTAGTTATTCCTGAAAACTCACCTAGCATTCCTAATCTTCTTGCTGAATTTCATAGCACACCAGTGGGTGGTCATTCTGGGTTCTTAAGAACTTATAGGAGACTTGCTACCAATTTGTACTGGGTTGGCATGCAAAAAAGAGTAAGAGATTTTGTTAGAGCTTGTGACATTTGTCAAAGACAAAAACATGCTAACACAGCTCCTGGAGGACTATTGCAACCATTACCCATTCCAAATGCTATTTGGGATGATTTGTCTATGGATTTCATTACTGGGTTGCCAAAATCCAAGGGTTTTGAAGCTGTCTTGGTAGTAGTGGATAGACTTTCCAAATACAGCCATTTTATTCTACTTAAACACCCTTATACAACAAAATCTGTGGCTGAGTTGTTTGTTAAAGAGGTGGTCAGACTGCATGGCATACCTTCCTCTATAGTTAGTGACAGGGACCCTCTCTTTGTTAGCCATTTTTGGAGGGAATTATTTAAATTACAAGGGACTCAGCTCAAGATGAGCTCTGCCTATCATCCTGAAACAGATGGGCAGACAGAAGTGATAAATAGATGTCTTGAGAGCTATTTGCGTTGTTTTGCATCTGACCAACCAAAATCTTGGGCTGTGTGGGTGCCTTGGGCAGAGTTTTGTTACAATACCACATATCATATCTCTATTGACAAGACTCCTTTTGAGGTGGTATATGGCAGACCTCCTCCAACTATAGTGAGGTTCTTAAGTAATGAAACAAAGGTGGCTGCTGTAGCTTTCGAATTATCTGACAGGGATGAAGCTTTAAATCAGTTGAAGCTTCAGTTGAGTAAAGCTCAACAGCAGATGAAGTTTTTTGCGGATAGGAAGAGAAGAGACATTCAGTTCAAAGTGGGTGATTGGGTTTTCCTCAAACTAAGGCCTCATAGGCAGCATTCCTTAGCTAGAAGAATCAACCAGAAGCTTGCTGCACGTTTCTATGGCCCATTTGAGGTAGTAAGTAAGGTTGGTGCAGTAGCTTATAAGTTGCGCTTGCCTGCTCATTCTAAAATCCATCATGTGTTCCATGTTTCATTATTGGAAAAGGCTATTGGTGATTATCAAGCACATGGTGATCTCCCAAAAGAGTTGGATATTAGTGAAGAGGAAGATGTGTATCCTGAGAAAATCCTTGGTTCTCGTTTTATTATGCAAAATGGTATAGCTACTCCTCAGAGTTTGGTGCAGTGGAAACACAAATCTTTGGAGGATGTGACCTGGGAGGATGATTCATTTCTGACTGGACAGTTTCCTGATATTAGCCTTGAGGACAAGGCTAGTTTTTCAGGGGGTGCTATTGATGAGAATATAGATGTGGGCTTAGATACTGGGCCTCAGCAGAAAATGTGGAGAGTTTACACAAGGCAGCGTTGGAAGGGAGAGAAAGGAGGGACACATGGCTGACTAAGCATGAGAGAAGGATGAGAACATGTGAAGGCACATGAGGAAAGCATGCTCAATTTAGTTATATAAGCAGTACTTGGTAGAGAGAATAATTTAGCCTAGTTTTCTGTTATTCAGTCAAGTGGGGTCAGCAATCATTTGGTGATTTGGGAGAGTCTGCGTACTCTTTGGGGAATTGGTAGTGTCACTATCAATTCTACTTATTTTCCTTATTTTCACAGTTATTGTATTTTCCCTAAAGAACAAGTGCAATACTTATTCCATTTTTATACAAATTCCATCTATTATTCTTATAAAAATTGTATTGATTCCTATCAAAGGACAAATCACAAAATAAAATGTGAAGGTGAAGCTAGCTAGACTGAAACAAAATGCAGAAGGCATGATATTAGAGAGATAGAAGAATTTTTTTTTTACAGAGAATTACATGAGAGAGAGGGGGAAGAGAAAGGAAATCCTGAGAGAAGGAGCAATGCATTTTTTTTTGTTTTTTCAGGGAGAATTACACGAGAGAGAGGAAACCGAGTGAGAATGGAGTGATGGATGAAAGGGGATTATTAGAGTGGCTAATTTTTAGGAAAATACAAACAATAAATGCTATTTTTTTAGTAAAATGCAATCCGGTCTTGTAAATGCTAAATAGAACATAGGGAACACATGTTTAAATGTTTTTTAGTGGCTCTATATACTTCGTTTACCGAGAGAACTAAGGCATTTAGTTGTGGCAAATTTTTTATTTTATTATTATTATTATATTTTTTTATATGATTATTATTATTATGTTAAATTCAAGCAAAATTACTTTTTTATTAGGTAGGTGGGGCTGATCATTAAGAGAGGGATTATGAGGGAAAATAGGAGAGGTGATTAGGGTTAAGTGGGGGCAAAACCAAAACCCTAACTCTCCTTTTATAGTAATTAAGATCCATCAAACTTTTCAGAAACAGTAAAAAAAGAAGAAGAATGAATACGTTGCTTTGATTGAAAATGTGGTAAAGAAAAGAAACAACATATGTACCCAAACATTGATACCTGTCGCGGTGATTTTTGGATATCAAGTTATTAATTAACTTCGAATCACAAATTAATATTCCACCACCGATCTTTAATTTATCCGAGGGAAAGGGAAAAAGGTCGAAAAAACCCTATTTTTAGAGAACAAGGTTCGGGGGTCGGTTATACGAAGGGAAGGTATTAGCACCCTAAGTATCTATAGTACTCTATAGGAACCTCTTGTTTTTATTTCTAACTTTGCGCTTAATTTTAATTGCTTGTAAAAAAAGTATAAGTGTGGGAATTAAAGTAGTGATCGAGAAAAAGTTTAAAGTGATGAAAAAAAGAAGAAAAGTGTTTTTGTTGATTTTATTGATTGGAGAGACAAGTCTCATGCCTACGTACCCGAGGGATCAAACCACCGTAGTTCGGGGTAAAAATTACGAGTAAATTTGTTTGTTTGATTTTAATGTTTTGAAAATGGTTTTAAAGATCAAAAGGCCGAAAGTGGCAAAATGTGAGTTTGATTGATGTTAGTTTGTGAAAAAAAGTCTATATGGTTAAATTGATTGAGATTTGATTGTGAAATAAGACGCGGACATTTGGTTTAAAATCCAAGGTTTGTTTGAGAAAATGTTTTGAGTGATAAAAGACACTTGGTTTAAAATCCAAGGTTTTAGGCGAAAAAAAAAAGAACACTTGGTTTAAAATCCAAGGTTTTAGCGAAAAAAGAAGCCATTGGTTTAAAGTCCAAGGCACTTGGTTTAAAATCCAAGTTTGGTGCTAAAAAGACACTTGAGTTAAAATCCAAGATTTTCACGATAAAAGACGCCGTTGGTTTAAAGTCCAAGGCACTTGGTTTAAAGTCCAAGTTCGCGATAAAAAAAGACACTTGGTTTAAAATCCAAGGTTTTCGCGATAAAAGAAATGTTTGGTTTAAAGTCCAAAGTTTGAAAATGTTTGATGATGAAATGTTTTTGATGCTTTTCGATGTTTGAAAATGAATTGTTTTGCTATTTTTTTTGAAGAGGTGTTGAACTCACTTTTGAGAATAAAATGACTAATTATTTTTGAAGAGGTGTTGACCTCATTTTTGAGAATAAAATGACTAATTATTTTTGATTTGGAATGTTGGGTTCCAAAATAAAAAGGTAACGCGTTAAAAGAATAATAACGTCGCAATAAGCAAATTAAGCGCGAAGACAATCCGTAATGATATTTTGATCAAAACGGTGTCTTTTCCCTCGGAAATAAATATGCTAACGTTTTTGCGGAAAGCAATAAATAAATATGCATGAGATGCAATTTTTCATTTATAGTGTACATTTGTTCCTAATTACATTCTAAGGTATTTACAAGAAAAATAAATATGAGATGAATGCAAGAAAATGCTATGCAATTTTCATTTAAATTTACATCAAATCCTAAAAATACAATCTAATGTCCTTGCAATAAAATAAATGATTAATTAATAAGGCAATGAATTAAATGTTAAATTAACAAGCAATAATAATAATGAGTTAGTAAGTTAGTAATATCAATTAGGGATAATGATCAAGAATAATAAAGTTAGGTTAGTAAGCAAGATTAAGCACAAATAATCATGAAATAAATAAAAAGAACCTCAAATAAGTGCTTATTTTGGATTTAATAGCTTATTGAAGCACATTCCATAAGCACTTTTATCATAGGCAAAAATAAAATAAAAAAAACAGAAAGGGGGTGCAAAAAGCAACTCTGGGCCCAAGCCCAGCTGGGGGGCGTGGCCCAGAGGGGGGTGTATGAAGTAAAAGGTTCAGACAGAATCAGAGCCGTATGATTGATCAGACAGCTCTGATCTGATCACAGTTAAAAGGAATCAGGCGCGTATGATTAAATCAGATGGACAAAAGCGCGCAGGTGCACAGCCTTATCGTGCACCTGCGCGCACAGGATCAGAAAGAGGATATATACACAAAAAAAAACCCTAGAAACTAAACAGAATCAATCTTCTCTCTTCTTCCCCGCCGCGGCGGCCAGTTCTCTCTCAACCCTCTTTCTCAAATTCGTTTTTTCACAGAAATTTTCAACATTAAAAACATACGAAATTAACCTCTAAACATAAATTCAAACTCAAAACAAACAAACAGAATCCCCATAAATCAGATCGAAAGAAAACGGAATGGAAAGGGGAAAGAAATCAACCCTTTTTGCTGTGTTTGCTCTGACTCTTCTTCTTCTTCTTCTTCTTACTTCGTTTTCGCGTCTTTGTTTATAGGTTCGGTTTCGGTTTCGTTTTGAGTTTGGATTTCGATTTATGATTTGTGGTTTGGATCGTTTGTGATTTAGTGTTGGATTCGAATGAATGGTTTGGTGGTGATTGATTCTAGATTTGTGGTTTATGAATGATGGATGATGATTCTGTTTTTGATTCTTTGTGGACGAAATTTTGATTTTGGGTTTTGGATTTGGATTTCTGGTTTCGGTTTTTTATTATGGTTTGATCTGGGTTTTGATGAAGATTGGATGAAGATGATGAAGGTTAATGGTGATAAATTTATTTTTGATTTTTTTTATTATGGATTTTTTATGCGGCTGATCTTTTTTCTGTGTGGGAACTGTGCAATAAATGCACTATTTGTACTGTGTCAGACCTAGGGTTTGGCAGATAAAATTTCCCCATTTGGACAAAATTGCCCCTTTGGGCTTGGATTGGACAAAAACACCTGATCTGGACTTTTTTTAAAAAAAAACTGGCAAAAACACCAAAAAGGAAAATACACAAATAAAAAATTAAAATTAAAATAATAATAATAATATATATAATAATAATAATAATAAAACGAAAATAATAATAATAATAAAATAAAAATAAAGAAATAAAAATAATAATAATAATAATAATAAAAAGAAAATAAAATGAAACCAAATAAATGAGGTATTTTAAAATACCTCTCTGCCGAAATTTCGTCAGAAACGACAAAGGGAAAAAAACGGTTTTAAACGCCGAACAAAAGTGATCGGCGTCAAAAAATTGGGTATGACAATACCACTCTGACGCAAGTGGTAATATATGTTGCAAAGACACTAGGAAAGACACAACTATGTTTATGCTCTTAGTCTCTTTGTCTAGACTATATAATCTTTCACTTGTATGACTTTTGACAACTTTGAAGAAAACACCTTTTTGCGAGTTTAGAGAAATGTTCGCTAGGGTTCTTCTTTGAACCAAACTTGAATCTTATCATGAGCCTCTTACTCTTGTGGTGATACCTTGATCTTATCATTTTTTTTGTGTGGAGTGTGTCGATTTCTTTCATTTCTTTCCTACTCCATCTTTTCTTGTTTATGTTTCTCCTTTTATTTGATACTTTGTTGGAATATTATCACTTGGTTAGATCCTACAACTCATATGAAAATAGTTCGATCCACGTCATGTCACATATATATATATGATAAGTGGAGTGGTTCGGTCTCCCTTGTGGAAGTTTTTCCATGGCTTTATAGGATCTATCTTCAATCAAAGTCACAATTAAAGAGATATGGAAGTTTTGGAGAGTGGTACTTGGCTATGGTATATTAAGTTTCGACGTCCCTTTTTTACTTGGGAGGAAAAGTTGTATCAGAATCTCCTTCTTCCCTTGCAAGTTATCCCGATTACTATTTAGAAATCGTCTTGGATCTGTAGTCTTGATAATGGTGGTAGATTCTCGATGATTGTTGGCCTGCCATTCTCCTTGTCGTTAAGGCAATGTGAGGTTTTTGCAAAGGGTGTGGTGTAGTTGAGCACCATCAAAAGTCAAGACTGTATTTTCATGGTAAACTTTGCTTTCAAGAATTTCTACTAGGTTGGACTTGGCGGCTAGAGGTGTAATTCCAATGGGAGGTTCGCGGTGTGCGCATTATGTGGAGGGGGGGCTAAAAACAGAGGGTCATTTATTCATTTTGTGTCCCTTTGCTAGGTCAATTTGGTTGGAGGTGTATAGATGGTTCCGTGTGGTTGAGGTGTTGCCAGAAAATATTTGGGGTCATTTTGAAGGATTCTTGTCTCCTCTTAAATGTGGTAAGAAGTCCTTCAAAGGTATTTTGATGGTCTGACATGTGGTGGTTTGGACTCTTTTGTGTATTAGGAATGAAAAGATCTTCGATAAAGTGTTTGATCTGGCTAATGTGATGGAGAAGATCAAATGCTCTTCTTGGAAATGGTTGATGACTAAGAAACATAAATCGCCATGTTTGTATTATGAGTCGAGTATTTATTCCCTAGATTGTATAGTTAGATAGTAGTCCTTTGGATGTGTGTGGTAGATCTTTGGTGAGCCATTTTAGTTTTGGTTGGTATTGCTTTGGCTCGTGTGTTGTTTGAGTACTTTCATGTACTTATCCTATAGTGGATAGAATAACTCTTGTACTTTTTCCAAGTCGCTATTTATATAAATATACATTTTTTTTCTATTTAAAAAAAAATTGTTAGAAACAATTCTTATATATACTTACTTTTTTTTTACCAAGTAATCTAATGATTAGAATTCCGCACTTAAGATGAAAATGTGGACTATCTGAAATTTTAACTCCGGGCTCTGCATATAAAATGTCATGTCCTTATCAGTCATGTCTTTATCAACTAAGATAAGCACATGAGATCTTGTGTATTCTTAGAGTATAAATATCGGTACTAAAAGTATCGTGGTTTACCTGCAAAAAATGGACTATCAAACAAAGATGGATAATTGAAGTTATCCACCGTTTCTACAGTCAACAACGTTACTCTGCCCATGAACGTCTCTTATGTGTCATGTGTGCACATGGTTTATTTTTCCTTTTTTCAAATAGGTAAATGGAACAATGTCTACCAATTAAATGGGTTGTATGTGATATAATGTGGGATCATGTGAGACCCATTTTAGAGTTTTTACTGGATTGTATGAATATTTAAAAAATGTAGATGAGTTGTTTATGTAATTGGGAAGTGTGAAATAATATAAAAAAATAAGTGGGACCCATTTAAAGAATGCATGTGAGTTCCTTGAATAATGATGCTCTTAATTTATTATTTAGGGTCCGTTTGAATTCGGCTTATTTTTGAGCTTATGGAAATAACTTATGCAAATAAATAAATAAATAAAAATTTGTGTTAATTCAAAAACTTTCATCAACAAAAATTGTATCTTAATGGCAGTTTTGGTACCCCTATTTTCAAAACATTTGGATTTTGGTACCCCTATCTCTAAATCAGCAATTTTGGTCCCCCTATTTTGTCAAATTTTGAAATTGCACTCATCTTTGTTTTATGTTGCTTATGTAGCACATTTTAATATTACGTGGCATTAATTAATTTAAAAAATTGTTGCCACATCATATTATATTAAAATATATATAAAAAGTTAAATATTTAAATTTTAAAAATCCAAAAAATGGCAGAATTTTTTTAAAAAATCTGCAAAAAAAAAAATAGAAAAAAATCAAATAAATTACTAGAAAATAGTTTTAAAATCTGAAAAAATGGAAATAAATAAATTAAAGTAGTAGAAAATTGTTTAAAAATCTGGAAAAATGAAAATAAATAAAGTAAAGTGGTAGAAAATTGTTTAAAAATCTAGAAAAATAAAAAAAAACAGAAACAAAATCAAATAAATTACCAGAAAATAGTTTAAAAATCTGGAAAAATGAAAATAAATAAATTAAAGTAGCAGAAATTTGTTTAAAAATCTGGAAAAATGAAAATAAATAAATTAAAGTAGCATAAAATTAAAAATACCATAATTTCATAATATTAAATCGGTTAAAGACACCATAATTTCATAATATTACTTAAGTTGGTAGTTCAAAACCAATCATTCAAAATAATGGCATGATGTTACCTAAGTCATAAGCACTAACCATCTGTTATAATGCTAAAAGTTGCAAAAAGAGACATAACACAACCATCTAAGCATATATCATCTAAGTTTCAAAAAGAGGCATAACACAACCAAGTATGCTTTAAAAAAGAAACATAACACAGTTGGTGAATTCCAAGTAAGCTTAACTATCTAAGTCTAGAGCTATCTAACTATATTGACTTGACACTTGTGATCCCTGAGGTGCTTGTGATCCTTGAGATAACACAGTTGGTGCTTGAGATCCTTGAGGTTGTGGTTCTTGTGAACTCTCACCAGCATGTGTCTTCTTCTTTGACTTTTGCTTCTGCATAAATAGATAATAAGGTATATAGTTACGACACACAGTTAGATAATTTAATCAACAACATAAATCATATAGTTACAACATGTATTAGTTACCTTATTTCCACCTTTAGGTATCTCTCTATCTGCAGCTGTTTTACCCTTGCAAGTTCTCATATTATGACCAAGCTTTTTACATTTTTTGCATTCCACAGTTTTAAGGTACCTTGGAAGTATCTTACTATTCTTGGGCTCATCATTACTCTTATTTCTTTGTTTTTTCGGCCTTCCCGGTGCTCTTCTAATCCGTGGTGGATTTATTATTGACTCACTATCTATAATAGGTCAAAGCTTTGGACCAGTTGAAGGCATGATGATGTGAGAATATGTTGCCATAAATGTTTTTTTCCTATATGAAGTAATGAAATTAAAATGAGAACTTAATGAGTGAAAATCTAAATTTTAAAGTTGAGTTAAAATTATACCTATAACATGCTGCAACATAATCCTCTGGAGCTTCATGGTTATGCCACATGCAGGTAATACTATGGCAACACGGTATACCGGTCAGGTCCCATTTTCTGCAAGCAGAAGTCCTTTTGTGTAAATCGACCGTATATTGATCGTTCCCATTCTCTACATAAAAATGGCCACGATGCTCTAGATCACCAGCCCAATGTGGAGACCACCCATCTGCAGCCCTCTTGGCCTTTTCGAGCAATTGCTGAATCTTTGGACATATGTTACCCATATACCTTTCCATTAACCCCCTTTGAGTAACAATCCTTTTTGGAATATAATTTTTTAGTCCCTCAAGCAATGTGATGATAGGTTTGTCACGGTGCTCCAATATGGTTTTGTTGAATGCTTCACACATATTGTTGACTTGTAGGTCACATTGTGTGTTAGTGTTGTATGCACTCCTTGTCCATTTAGTAGCAGGAACTTTCATCATATCTGTCCATGCATTTTCATTCAAGTTCTTCATTCTTTGCATTGCTCTTTGCCAACCTGGAACTGTTGTAGCCCTAGCAGCCAACCACAACACTTCTTTCATCTCTGCTCCCGGATACTTCTTTTTCCAATTTGCATAGAGATGATTTACACATAACCTGTGTTCTACACCAGCACTGATATTTTGAGTTGCAATTTCCAAACCCTTTTGTTGGTCTAAAATGAAGGCCCAATCTCTCTGTTGTATGCTATTTAGGTCCTCCAATAACAAGTTAAGAAACCATTGCCATGAATCTCTTGTCTCCGCCTCCACAACTGCATAGGCAATTGGAATCATTTGATTATTCCCATCTTTCCCCACTGCTGCCATCAGTTGACCACCATGGTCACCCTTCAAGAACACATGCATCAAGTCCAATTAAAGGTCTACATGTATAAGCAAATGCAGCCTTACATGCTTCAAGGCACACATAAATTCTTTCAAAGATCAGACCATTATCGCTCGTATCACACTGAATAATAACGGTGCTGTTACGATTTTGACCTCCTTAATTCCGCCGCGTAACTCCTTAAATGTGAGTATTGTTCACTAGCAGCCCCTTGCAGCATTTCAATTGCTATTTTCTTTGCCCTATATGCTTGATCATGACTCAATTGAACACCCCATTTGTTTTTGCACTCAACAATCAAGCTCTTAGTTTTCATTTCAGGGGTATGCCTTAGTGTATGGACGAACCTCTTAGCTAACCATTCAGTCTTAGCTTGCCTATTTTTATCAGTCCTATGACATGAATGTTCCTCGGTAAAACTAGTAATTTGCCAACAGTTGCTTCCAATTCTCTTACCAAACCTAAGATGAAAAGGACATTCTTTCTTACACTTCACTATCATTCTTTTCTTATCATTTTGTTTGAAGTACAAACTTTTCTTCCTCTGCATAGCATAGTGTTTAACAACTTCCTTCACAAGAGCTTTGGTAGTGAATTCGAAGCCCAACTCAAACTTAACGACTTCATCACCCTCTGGCAATTTATATTTTGGGAACTTTGGCCTAGTTGCCTCATCAATTTCACTTCCCTTGGGTGTATCTAATATGTCAGAATCATCATCTTCAAGTTCAAACTCAGCAGTCATAATAGGATCCAGATTCATAACATTCTCAATTGGGCCAACATTAGAACAAACTTCGTTAACTGTTTCTTGTGGCAAAACGGTAGCCCAATTCCAATTCTCCTTAAAATCACTATCATCTTCAGTATAATCATCACTGACATCGTCGCTGTTAGCAACATACTCCTCATCTTCACTATCATTTTCATCATCTATGTTAGCATTACCTTGAACATCAACTTCATCTTCTAATTCAACATATTCGCCTTCACTATCACCTTCACCGTCACCTTTATATGCATCTTCTAATTCAATAACAACCTCCTCATCAAATGCTTTTCTTTTTCCCTTACCATTAATAGTCTCATTAATATGCTCCTCAACTACAATTGGTGTGTCAAGTAGATGTTCCACATAGATTTCAATAACTTCGTACCCGTTAACATCATTTGCAAATTTTAACACATCATCATCACAATGTAGTGACCTCAATCCATGACTTAGTGCTAGCTTAGGATGACGATAATACAAACTTTTGAAATCACTATACCCTAAACTTTTTATCAATGTTGATATATCCATGTAAGACATGGCATCAACATCCCGATCAAAACTCATTTCTTGCATTTGACCATTAACATACATTTTGCAAGGCAATTCTGTAAACAACCCACCATGATATATGCGTAATCTTACTTCTTGCCTTTGTGATGGGCTATACAAGTCAACAATATAAAAACAACATAGCAAAATCAATACAAAAAATAGTAGCAAAATTAACAACAGTTGTAATCAATTCCTAAACTAAACTTAGAAAATTAGTAACAATAGTAATAATCAATTCCTAAACTAAACTTAGAAAATTAGTAACCAAAATAATAATTGATTCCTAAACTGAAGTTCCTAAACTAAATTCCAAAACTACAAGATTAGTAGCAACTAGAGTTTAAAAATCATAACAGTAGCAACAATTATAATCAAAATTAATAGCAACAATTATAATCAATTCCTAAACTAAAGTTCCTAAACAAAATTAGTAATAACAGTAATAATCAATTCCTAAACTAAAGTTCCTAAACTAAATTCCAAAACTACAAGATTAGTAGCAAAGAGTTTAAAAATCATAACAGTAGCAACAATTATAATCAAAATTAGTAGCAACAATTATAATCAATTCCTAAACTAAATTAGTAACAAAATTAGCAAAATTAGTAACTGTTATAAGCAAGTCCTAAACTAAAGTTACATAACAGTAGCAAAATCACTAACAACAATAGGGGTTAAAATAGACACATACCTTGAACAATATCTTTCACTGTCTTTCGACCACGATGATGAATCTCGACCCCCTTCTCCTTTCTCGACCCCTTTCCCATTCATAGAAGTAGTCATAACTGAAAATGAGAACCGTTTAATCACAGAACAAGAACCGTTTGCATATAAAGAGAAGAGTTATTAAACACAGATGAAGAGAAGAGTTATGAACCGTTTACATATGAAGAGAAGAGTTATGCAATGTTCGCCTTCTCCGTTCTAGGGTTCGTCGAATTCGACCCCTCTCGCAGAGTTATGCAACGCAGATGGAGAGAAGAGTTTTGCGTTCGTTTCCTCCGTTCTAGAGTTATGAATTGTTCAGCTTTTCAATCAAATTGTTATTCAATTGTTTTTTCTTTTTTCTTTTTTATTTATATTTCAATTTCAATTATTACTAATATTGAAATTTAGAAAAGAAATAAAAAATCAATTCTTTATATAAAAAAACAATTATAATATAATAATATTAGTTTTATCTGATGTGGCAACAATTTTTTAAATTAATTAATGCCACGTAATATTAAAATGTGCCACATAAGCAACATAAAATAAGGATGAGTGCAATTTCAAAATTTGACAAAATAGGGGGACCAAAATTGCTGATTTAGAAATAGGGGTACCAAAATCCAAATGTTTTGAAAATAGGGGTACCAAAACTGCCATTAAGCCTAAAAAAAAAATTGTTAGAAACAATTCTTGTATATACTTACTTTTTTTTGCCAAGTAATCTAATGATTAGAATTCCGCACTTAAGATGAAAATGTGGACTATCTGAAATTTTAACTCCGGGCTCTGCATATAAAATGTCATGTCCTTATCAGTCATGTATAAATATCGGTACTAAAAGTATCGTGGTTTACCTGCAAAAAATGGACTATCAAACAAAGATGGATAATTGAAGTTATCCACCGTTTCTACAGTCAACAACGTTACTCTGCCCATGAACGTCTCTTATGTGTCATGTGTGCACATGGTTTATTTTTCCTTTTTTCAAATAGGTAAATGGAACAATGTCTACCAATTAAATGGGTTGTATGTGATATAATGTGGGATCATGTGAGACCCATTTTAGAGTTTTTACTGGATTGTATGAATATTTAAAAAATGTAGATGAGTTGTTTATGTAATTGGGAAATGTGAAATAATATAAAAAAATAAGTGGGACCCATTTAAAGAATGCATGTGAGTTCCTTGAATAATGATGCTCTTAATTTATTATTTAGGGTCCGTTTGAATTCGGCTTATTTTTGAGCTTATGGAAATAACTTATGCAAATAAATAAATAAATAAAAATTTGTGTTAATTCAAAAAATTTCATCAACAAAAATTGTATCTTTATATACTATTTTATCATAAATTACCTTGAAAATCTTATAATAATACATAAAAATTTATTTATTTACATAAGTTATTTGATTTAAACTTTAGATTAGAAGAGACAATTTTCTCAAAAATTAAAGGGTTAACACACAAAAAAACTCCGAGCAATTAAATCTAAGAAAATAAAATACACATTTACATTGTAAAAAACATAACATATTCATTAAATCGAGAGATTAATCTTAGGCACTGTTTGGTAAGTCCAAGAAGCTGGCTTATAGCTTCTTGGACTAGCTTATAAGTTTGTTTAAAAAAAATAGACGTGTTTGGTAACAAACTTTTTTAATTAGCTTATAGCGTTTTTTGAGATGCTATTTTAAGTAGCTTATGAGCTTATAACTTTTTCCATTTTATTCCATTTTTACCCTTATTATTTTCATTTATTATTTATTTAAAAAATTGTACAAAGATTAAACATGATTTAAAAAATAAAATAATTTATTTTTCAAAATTGAAAAAAATGGAGATTTTAGCAGTGGGCCCGACAATGGCAACAGTAATAATACCAGGCCGCCACATGTCACAAACATCATCATTAATAATCTAGGATTCTACTATTTTTCCCATCCAATCCAACGACGACAAACTACTTTTCTTCAACGTGGCAAACATCCCATGGAAAAGTACAATAAACCGTAAAGCACACAAACACTCCCTCCCCCCCCCAAAAAAAAAAACAAAAAAATTTGCTCTCAATCAAACAAACATATCATTCATTCTTCATCATCCCTTCTTTCTCACTCTCTTCACTTTTTTTCCCTTTTCGTTTTCGCACCCAAAAACAAAAAATCACTAATCGCGTTCCTTCGTTTTCTTCATCACTCTCATTACTTTCACTGATTCCTAATCAACAACAAAATCACCCTCAAATTTACTAATTACGATTTTCGCTTTCTTTTCTTTTCTTTTTTGTATTTTTTTTTTAATTTTTTTTTTTGTGAGGAAGAGTGTAAAGGGGAAGAATGTCGAAGAAGAAGGTGAGTGGAAGCACCATGACGTTGAAGGACTTCCATGGCGGTTCTATTCCATCTGATCTCCCTCTCCCTTCTGCTCCTGGCGTGTATGTATCATAATCTCGTTCCATTCTTTTCATATCAATGATCAATTTTCTAATCTTTTTTACTTTACCTTCATTCGTATTTCGTTTATTCACTGATCCATATACTTATTCATATATTGGTTGTGTAAATTACTAATAAAAATTTGATTTTGGTACATGGGTGAAAAATTACTAATTAGATCTATCACTTTTAATTGATCATGCTTTTATTTATTTATTTATTTTTATATTGTTTGGTGTGATCACTGTGATGAATTATTTAAATTGATGGATCTGTTTATTTATGCATAGAGTGTGTGATGAATGATGATTTACTTTTTTTGTACAGAACTGTGAGGCCTTCGGATCGTGTTGGTTATGATCGGCCTGCATCGTGGGGAACACCGATGGGGCGGCCGGATCATTGGTCTAGGCCTCACACGTCTCCGGCTACTAGGCATTATGATGATAAATCGTTGTTTCTTCCACATACTGCTCCGATTGGTAGGAATTTTGATGAGGATGAGAGAAAGCCGTTGGATGGTAGTTCGGCTCCGAGGAGAACTATTAGTGATGAGAGTATTCGTGCTCCTCTTCCTTCTCGTGTTGAGGTGAAGAGAAGCAGTTCATTGAGTAGACACGTGGCTCCTGTGTCCCCTGTTGGGAATGTTAATTCGTACTCGGCAAGGCTTACTGAGACAGTGGCAGTTCATGGGGGAACTAATTCACAGAGTTTTGGAGCTAGTAAGGAACATGGATCGTCTACTGGTGGTGGTCATCCAAATGTGTGGTCGATGAGGAAGGAGGTGGCAGGTGCTGTTGAGTCGGAACAATCTGCTTGGTCTAGTGCTAATGCTGTTTCTAAATTGGCTCATGCAAGTGCCCTTGATAAGGTGTCTTCTGGAAGATGGCAGTCGGTCCATTATCAGACTGATGTTGAGGTGGTTAGACCTTCCGAAGTGGAGAGTAGACCGCATGCATTTATTAATAGCAATAGGATAGATACAGTGGGTGAAAAAGGGAATTCTGATGAAATGCTAGCAAGACATGCTGAAAGGGGTTTAGGGATTGATAACCAGACGCAAGGTGGTAGGAATGAGTTATTCGAACATGAAAGGTCTGGGGTTTCAAAGTATTCAGATGTACGACCGAGAAGTGCAGTGCAGTTTTCCGATGGGGTTCAGCCTGCTCGAACTGATAGCAAAGTAGTTGGCTCCGAATCGCCACACCATATAGCTTCTGAACCAGTGGAGCGACCTAAACTCAAGTTGTTGCCTAGAACAAAGCCACTGGAAAGTTCAGAACCTCCTGTTACAGAACACACACAGGTAGGTATTCACATATTCAGCTTATGAGTTTCAGTTTTTATACATTCTTTTATTCACGTTTTGAATTCTCTCATTTGCTCTTCATGTTAGGTATATCGTCAAGTTAATGATTCTAGCCATGTTGAACCTGTTTATCATGGACATGGACATGCCAATTTTGTGAAGCCTGTTTCTGCTGGAACTGAGAGTGGGAAGGATCTAGGACAGCGTCCAAAGCTGAATCTGAAGCCTCTGAAGCCTCGGCCTGAGGTCCATGAACAGTTGGAAGGAAACAAGGAAAGAGACAGCAGGTCAGTTACTTGAGACAGTGGGTAGAGAAATTTTTCACCATGTTGCTATATATTGATTTTGTGATGGGCGTTTGGATGTGTTGTCGATAATGCTAGTTGATTCAACCTATCTTGAACTGTAGCCATAGGTCTACTTCCACAGGCTAAAGATATTGAAATTTGAAAATATGCTATGGTTGATTAATGAAGACCACAATACGTGACTGCTATCACTTAAACCCCAATCCAAATAATCACAATATGTCGAAATTACTGAATTTGGAAAATAAATGCATACTCAGCTTTTCAGGCCAGGTCATATATCAGGTCAAGTTTAAAAGTGGATACAAGCCACTTATATAATGAGTAGTTAGAGATCTAGGTTGTTTATGGTAATGTGAAGAACATCCGTCTGTCATGTGAGTATGAGATTGCATGTTTTCGTTATGAGAAAGGAGATTCTCCTTCACTAAACCGGTATTTTTCTAGCACGACCAAGAAGGATGGAGGACGGTTTTATCCCAAGTTCCCAATACTAAACTGTATAGATTAATTTAGCTCAAAAATCATGGAGTATACTTGGTTTTTCTTGAATGGTGTTACTATTTTCCACCCATCCTCCTTTGCATGGTTAATTTTTTTAGACAAAATCATTTGTACTAAACAGCGGCACTTAAAAATCACCACACATATACCAACACCCAACAACAACAACCAAGCCTTATCCTACTATGTAGGGTTGGCACATATATCAACAACCATACTCTTAAAATATGTAAGGAACATGTAATAATTTCTAAAATATATTAAAATTTCATTTACAGTAACAAATGGGAAGTTGTGTGTGTTTCAAGATCAAGACCCTTATTTTTGTATGTGTAATGTGTATGTGTAAGGGTGGGGGTAGGGTGATGCTTACTTCCCCATTCTTGTTGTTCATTAAGTTGGAATTGTGGAAAATAATAGAAGGCGGACTGTGGTTCTGTTAATTTTAAAGGCTATGAATCACATTAGCAGCTGTGTGCTTACTAAATGGAAAGTAGGAAGGTCAGACAAAGGAGGAACAGTATTTAATTGATTATAAGTCTTAAATGAGTTTATTAGATTTGTCAGTTGACCTCATTAAAATCTCGTGAATGCCACCTAGATTTATTTGCTTTAGGAAATGGTAGATTGTAGAGTACCCAACTTTCTCCTGTATTAACAGTTTTTTTTTTAAAAAAAAAACGTACTTTTCAGTTTTAGCCTCTCTTTTTGTTTGAACTCCTTGGAATTATATTTAATGTCTAAAATAAGGAGATATTTTATAATTACATGACTCATTTGCAACTTTGTACATTGTAAGTTTTTGTTGAAGTCCAGGATGACATTTTATAACTCCTTGGAATTGACCTTTGAATTATAATTGAGCCCTTAGATTTCAAATTTCATGTTTTTTATGCCCTTTATTAACCAAGGAATCAAAAAACAATTAAACAGTGCCATATATATGCTTTTATTTGTGTGATTATGAGGAATGCTTCATATTTTCTTTTGTGAATTGTCTTTATGGATATGGTTGCCGGTGAGCCTCACAATGGTCTAACTTTGTGATTTCTTAATTTCTTGAAACTTGGTGAATGCTTGATATGTTTGGGCTGCTTTCAGCAAGTTTATTTGGTTAGTTATCCAATGCTTCCCATTTAATAATGGAACAACTGATGCAAATGTTTCAGGAATGCTTTATTTGGTGGAGCTCGCCCTCGAGAATTAGTAAGTTCTTTCATTTATTTATAATACTGAATACAAGTTAACATTAATGCTTATTAATTTTTGGCCAATGAATCCTCTCCTGCTGGTGAAAGAGAGAGAAAGAGGGAAATAAATAATGAAGAGAGGAGAATTTATGCGACAGATCGAGAGTGGAGAGGGGATGGAAGATGATCCAACCCCAATATTTTGTCTGTCGTGAGCAGGGATAGTAGTTTCACATATGTTCATTTTTTGTCATGTTAAAATCTCTTTATCCTCTCTTTAATGGAGTCCCCCCACCGCCGCTATTTATGTGGTGGCTTAAAAGCTCTCATATAGGCCCAAACGCATCAACTGACATCACTTGATGTTACTTATCGTTGTCATGCGCAGATCACAAAAAGTGGCGGGTTGTTCCATTTCTTCTACGCAATAGTGCTATAGCGCCGCTATTTGACATGTTGTATTAAATAATGTATAGCAGAATAATAGTGATTTGTCCGAATTCTGTTAAATTATAGTGCAGTAGCCGCTATTTAACAACACTGATGGTTACCCTCATCTTTACATCAGGTTTTGAAGGAGCGAGGCGTTGATGATGTTGCAATAAAAAACTATGATGCGGTTGAGAGTCCAAATCGGTAAGACCTTGTTTTTTGTTTGTTTGTATTCTATGATGTGGTGACCCAAGTCTGATTGAATGCTTGTCAATAAATTATGCATTGTGAAGGGTTGAACAAAATATTCCGAGGTCAGAGAAACTTCATGATCATTCAGTCCAAACTCGATATGGTGAAAAAACTGAGGATGGTCTCAATCAAAGAACAGGCAGAAAACCTGAAAGGAAGGAGCAAAAGGTAGATGGCGACAGGGTTCTTGGACAGAGGAAGAATTGGCGCAGTGGTGATAATAGCAATAATAATCGACGAAACCCTAGGGAAACCGAAAGGCAGCAAGTCCTTGAGAGGCCCCCTTCACCCGAAACTTGGCGCAAGCCTGTGGAATCATCTCAAGGTGCTGGTGGCCCACGCTACGGTAGAGGAGCTTCAGCGGTTGAACTTGCCCAAGCATTCTCAAAATCTGTATCTGATCCCAAAGTAAATGATCGGTTTTCAGGCCAAAGGGGTTTGAACTCTGGCAGGAATCAAATGCCCTTTTCACGGCTTGTTGGTCCTACTTCAAGGCCTCAGATCAATGGTTATTAAGTCTTTGGTGGAAAATTGGGACTCATCAGAGACCTTTTCTTTTTTCTTCTTGGAGACAGGACAGCATTTGTTTCATGCAAACTGTGGAATTGCTGAACATTCCATGGAATCATTGTAGTTTTACTTATTTTCCTCTCTTTCATGAACATGAGTGAGAGAATTAAAACGGTTGCTAGTTGCAATGCATTTGTTATGACGATGTCTATTTACAATCGCCATGTTTTTTATTCACTCTTATCATTCTCTAACAAAACACAATTTATTTGTTTTACTTCGTCTTTGTGGTCAGAGGAAAAAGAACTTGATTATAGCATATAATTTGTACTTTTTAGTTTCCTTGTCTCGCTGCTATCTTGGGTTATTTATGAACATAATTACAGAATTCACATTAAAAAATAATTCTGTAGTTCTCAGCATATTTCATGTTTATTTGTTTTTATAACTCTTGTATCAGTATTATATACTTTAACGACTGATCAACATGGAATAAGCTTAGATGCTCCTTGATGTCATGGGTTTAAGTTTCTTCTAGTTTTATTTTACCAAGCTGTGACTTCTTGTGTAACCAATCATCTTATCCCACCAAACATTACACCTGGTAGCCAACCCAATAATGCCAAAGCTGGATAGTGACTCAACACTATACAAAGGCATTGCTATATGATTTTTTTCATATACTATACTATAATCTTATGTTTCAAATTACTCCGTGACAATTTGGACATTATCCAATTTAATTTATGACATAAAACAATACTCAAATGACATTGAATTGACAGTAACAAGCGGACACATTTGTTTTTTTTTTTTTTTTTTTTTTTGTGACTATATTTGTTTAATGTTGTTCCTTGTATATTATTAAGTAGAGTGTTTGGGGATGAAACTCACATCCTGCATATAAAATGTGATATCTCTACCAACTGAGTTAAGTTCATAGAGACTAAAAAAAAACTATTTTATTACTAATAAATTTGTAACAATAAATATTAACTAAATTTATAACGCAGATTAAGCCACTAGATTTGGTCTAGTGGTGAGGGATTTGAGTAGTATGTATGAGGTCCTGGGTTCGATCATCTACTCATTTGTAAAAAAAATAAAAAATTGTAACGCAAATTTAAATTTTAAAAAAGAATTGAGTAAAAAAACAAGTATCATAAATAACTAAAGGGGGTGCAAATAGAAACCCGAAGAATATATTTGGGCTCAAACAAAAAGTATATAAAGTAAATCATCATCACTACGCGCCGTGCAGAAACCGAAATCAATCATAATACTCATTTTCATTGCGTCATCGTCATCGTCATCGTCATCATCGATTTTCTTCTTCATCAATTAATCATCTTTACTATTTCACCGATTTTCTACTTCAAAGACAACACTATTCACCATGTTGGAGAAGATCGGGTTGCCACCAAAGCCTTCGCTTCGAGGGAATACTTGGGTCGTTGATGCATCTAATTGTCAAGGATGTTCCGCAAACTTTACCTTCATCAATCGCAAGGTTATTATCATTCTTCTTTTCGAGATTAACATTGTTTCAAGTTATTCATCAATTGCAAGATTTTTGTTTTGTTAGATGTTTTATTTATTTATTTATTTTTTTTCATTTTGGCAAGATTAACATGTTTTAATGTTTTAACTTTACTTTACCTTCAATAATGAATATTTGTAGCTTGTATGGATCTTTATGCTAGCTGGTATATATGGCTTTGGTGTTTGAAGATTGTCTGTTTTATTGATTTAATTAGAATCTTGTTTACAGCGCGAAATTAGTCAATTTCGAATGAAGTTTACAGGTTTTTTATTTTTCGCTAGAAAAGTGAGTGTAGGAGTCCCACATAGTAGATAAAACTGCTCAATGCGGTACTTAAAGCACGAAGCTCTTCAACTTATTGGACTTGTTTCTTGGGTTGGGCTGTTCTTATGTGCTTAAGTCCTAACGCTGAGCGACTAAAAGATAGATTGTGTCACAGATTGTTGTGCTGATTGATTTTCTTGATATTATTATTAGTTAAATGTAGTGATCATTAGAGACTCTGTGCGCGCACGCGATGATGAAGTAGATTGCTGCTAACAAGAGTAATTTTGTGCTGTGAAGACTGCATTCAAATAGTTTATAAATTATCTTTGCTCTATGAAGCCATGTTTATCATGGAAGTAGATTGCACAGTGTAAATGTAACTGCGTGCCGCGGTAGTGAATGTGAGCCGTCTGATCTTGAATCGGTGATAGAGATTGTTTAGTCGTATTTCATGAAGATGTAATATGAAACGTCTGATCTCAAATTGATGGCTTAGATCTACTATTGCGTGTAATTTTGGCCTTTTTCCACAACAGAGAATCTCGGTCCGTTTAACATATGATCGTTTGGTGCTTAATTTCCTCTTAGGAGCACGTGTACAAGATTTCGTCTCCTATTAATTAATGAAAAGTTAGTGAGAATCCATTTTCCATGCCTGATGATACAGTTTTTGTTACACACCCTTGTGCATCAGATGTAGGGAGTGGAAATAGGTTCGATTGAACCAAGTTTTTAAAACCTGACCTGTATTTCAAACTTAAGACCTGAGCTTGATCTATTTTTCATACAGAGTTTTTTCAACACTTGATTTGGCTTCTTCAAAAGCTTGGCTGGAATAAGGTCTTTGAATAAGTGATAAGAGTAAGACTATCGTTAAATAAGCTCATAGGGTCAATATATACTTTAATATGTCGGTATTGTTAGCTTCTAAGTATTTTTTTTACGAGTCTTACCTTTTGTATGGGTCGATATATACTTGAATAGGTCAGTATTGTTAGCTTCAAAGGTTTTTGGATGGTCTGGAGTCTTGCCTTTTTCACAAAATAGTCTTTTGAAAAAGCATTGACCTGCTACGGTGCTTATTGCGAGGAATCGGGTACATAGGTATGGTTTGGTCTAGGTTTGATGTAAACTACTCACTGGACTCAAATATAAACAAAAATAATTAAATGCACGCTAATTAAACATATTAGTTTTAGTTAACAAATGTAATAAAGAAATTATAAATTCTCCAAACTACCCTTCCTCTTCATTTATTTTTCTACGAATTTTGCTTAATGGGAATATTAATTAAAGGGTATTTTGGAAATGATAATATTAAATATGGTAAAATTGTTAGGGTTTGCTTATATTTTAGACCGTCAAATATACGCCAGTTTACTTATATTTTATTCCTAAGGGAGCAAGTAATAAGACCATGAATGAGATGTTGCGATAATCCCATCCCTAATTTGCATGTATGGCTAACTCACTGTGTTTTCTATGTTACTCAGTTTTAATTATTTTATCAAACTTTAAGCTTCATGGAATCTTATTAAAATAGATGAATGATATGCTTGTTAATTTCAAGATTTGATATGAAAAATGAGATGCCGGATACTGAAAGGTGATCTTCCATGTTTGTTATAATTTATTTGAACTCAAACCGAAATATTTGTCCCAATTATTAATGTTTGGAATTTTTTTTTTCCAGCACCACTGTAGAAGGTGCGGGGGCCTGTTTTGCAACAGTTGTACCCAACAAAGAATGGCTTTACGTGGACAGGGTGATTCGCCTGTACGTATATGTGAACCTTGTAAGAAGCTAGAAGAAGCAGCACGGTTTGAGTTGCGACAGGGACGCAGGCCTGGGAGAGGTATCCCCCCATTTTTTGTTAAAACCATGACTACAACCTGTGCTTGTTTGTGTTAGAGTATCACTCCTTCATTTTGCCTTCTTTATTACCACACATTTCCATACTTTTGAATATTCAATCCAATTTCTCCAGGAAGCTTGAAATCAGCACCTAGAGAGGAAGATGAAATTCTTGACCAGATTCTTGGTAAAAATGATGAACTCCTTTCATCAGGAAAGAAGTCAACCAGTGACAAAGGTCGTGGCCAAAGATCGGCCGGCGTCGCATCTTCTTCAAATACTAAAGGATTTTCCATTCATGACGATGAAGATATACAAAAGATCATATCAAATGAAACAACTAATAGTTTGGGTGTTGATGTGGGATCCACCACTCCTGATGAGTTACGTCAGCAAGCTTTGGCGGAAAAAAGTAAGTATAAAATTCTAAAAGGAGATGGGAAATCTGAGGAAGCCTTGAGAGCTTTTAAGAGAGGAAAGGAGCTCGAAAGGCAGGCAAATGCTTTGGAAATTCAGCTAAGGAAGGAGGCACGGAAGAAGTTGTTGCCTTCAGGAAACTTATCTGATATGCATAACAAAGATATTCCTGGAGAGTCTGACAGAAAAACAAAGTCACTTCCACAGAGGGGTAAAGATAAGGATGATCTTACTTCAGAACTTATAGAGCTGGGATGGTCTGATAAGGATCTACACAAAGAAGATAGAAAGTCGGCAAACTTGAGTTTGGAGGGTGAATTTTCATCATTAATTGGAGAAACCTTTGCAAAGACAGGTGAAGAAAAGGGCAGCAGGATTGACAATACTGAGGTTGTTGCTATGAAAAAGAAGGCTCTAACATTAAAGCGTGAGGGTAAGCTTGTAGAAGCTAAAGAGGAATTAAAACGAGCGAAAATTCTAGAAAAGCAACTGGAAGAACAGGAACTCCTTGGCGGTGCTGACGATTCTGATGATGAGCTATCAGCATTAATACGTGGCATGGATGATGGTGATGATAAAGAATTTTCTGATCTGAATGTCCGTGAGCATGCTTTTGATTTTGATAATCTCTTGAACATTTCTGATAATCTTGACAGTATTGTTGAAGTGACCGATGATGATTTGATGGACCCTGAATTAGCTGGTGCTTTGGAATCACTAGGTTGGACTGAACCTGAAAATACATTTTCCAAATCTCAAACCTTTGACAAAGAAGCGTTACTTAGTGAAATCCAGTCATTGAAAAGAGAGGCTGTCAATCAAAAGCGAGCAGGTAATACTGAAGAAGCAATGGTGATATTGAAAAAGGCTAAGTTATTAGAAAGGGACCTTAACAATGTTGGATCTGATGACGATAGTACCATGCTACAAAAAGTCACTCCTGTTAGGAAAAGTGAAACTACTGGCAATGAGAGAAATCATAATGTCGCTAACAATGCCACTTCCGCGGTGGCACCAAAAACCCGGTTGATGATTCAGAGAGAGCTTTTGAATTCCAAAAAGAAGATTCTCACATTGAGAAGAGAAGGGAAAATGAATGAAGCAGAAGAAGAAATGCGGAAGAGTGCAGTTCTTGAGCATCAGCTGGCGGAGATGGATAATGCTCCAAGTCATAAATCACCATTAATGAATACCGATAATGTCCTGCATGCAACAAGTAGAAATCAGCCACTTGAGGAAGGAGGTGAAGATGATGTAACCGATAAAGATATGTCTGATCCAACATATCTTTCACTCCTTACGGACTTGGGTTGGAATGATGACAATGATAAATCTTCTATGACTTTGAACAAGCCTTCGAAGAAATATGATGATAATGTTATTCCAATCAATGATACTTCTCTAAGTCAGCATTCTACAAATGTCCTTGTTGAAGCACCAAGAAGAAGTAAAGCTGAAGTTCAGAGGGAACTCTTGAGCTTAAAAAGGAAGGCCCTTGCTTTAAGGCGGGAAGGGAAAGCTGAGGATGCAGAGGAAGTTCTTAAAACGGCCAAAACATTAGAAGCCAAGATAGAAGAGATGGATGCTTTGAAGAATAAAGTGCAGGTTGAGGCTCCTGCAAAGAAAGAACACTTCAATTTTCCAGTTGACATGGCAGTTGATGACGAAAGGGATGTGGTTGTTTCAGAAGAGGATATGCTTGACCCAGCATTGAATTCACTGCTTACTAATCTTGGGTGGAAGGATGACGGATTTGAGCCTGTGAAAGAAGAACCAGTTAATGGTTTAGAAAGAATCAATGATGAAACAAATATTCCACTTTCAAGGAAGTCAGATAATGTAAGTCCTGCAACCTCTAATTCTGCAGATGATAAACATCCGATATCTTCTCAGGTGAGTGCTTCAAGTGAAAATCTTGCAAAAAGGATGAAAGTGGAAAACATCATTGGTCATAGCTCCTCAACTGGCCACTCTATGCATATGCCAGAGTTACCTACTGGTGACGATTGTAGCAGTTCTGAAGTATTGTCTAAAAAAAAAGAAGAATATAAAGTTGGCTCGGCTAATTCATCTCAAACGGGTCCTACTATTGGTTTGGACTCCTCTGCGAATCTCAGCCAAGACCCAATATACAAAAGCAATGTTGCAACCCAACGAATAAAAGAAGTGACTGATGTTGATGAAAAGCCAAACACAAATCAGTCAAATGCCGTTCCAGATTATGCTTCTCAGGACGACCTTTCCTTGCGCCAAGAAATTTTGGCTCATAAAAGGAAGGCAGTTGCTTTGAAAAGAGAAGGAAAACTAATAGAAGCCAGGGAGGAGCTCCGACAGGCCAAGCTGCTGGAGAAGAGATTGGAGGATGGAAGTATGCAGCCAAACACTCCTGCCTCCGCTAGCAATGTTTCCAATGCATCAAATGCTGTGCCAAAGAAACAAGATCAGCCAAACACTCCTGCCTCCACTAGCAATGTTTCCAATGCATCAAATGCTGTGCCAAAGAAACAAGATTCACCGAATGCTGCTGCAAAACCATTATCTAGTCGTGATCGTTTCAAGTTGCAACAGCAGTCTCTGGCACACAAACGTCAAGCCTTAAAGCTACGGAGAGATGGCCGAACAGAGGAAGCAGATGCTGAGTTTGAACGGGCAAAGGCAATTGAAAACCAGTTGGAGGAGTTGGCTGCCCATGATGCCAATAAGTCAGATGCAGGAGATGATGTGAGTGTTGAGGATTTTCTTGATCCTCAACTCTTATCTGCTCTGAAAGCTGTTGGACTTGAAGATGTAAGCGTTGTATCTAAGAAAAGCCCAGAAAAACAAGAGCCTGTGAAATCCGTTGCCAAAATTGAGAACTCTAACCAAGAGAAAATTCAGCTAGAAGAAAGAATCAAAGAAGAAAAACTGAAGGCAGTCAGCTTGAAACGATCAGGAAAACAAGCTGAAGCTTTAGATGCTCTTCGACGTGCCAAAATGTATGAAAAGAAGCTGAATTCATTAATATCTGCGTGATGATAAAATCAATATTGCTACTTCAAGGTGCAAAGACCTCCTTTGTTCAAGCTGGTAGTTTTTCTTCTTTTTTTAAGCTTAATTTGTGAATTTTCATTGAAGGAGGAATAGAGAAGGTGCTATATTATGTTCATAACTATTGATGAGAAGGTGCTATATTATGTTCATAACTATTGATGAATATACACACGATCATTCACAAGTTTTTCAATTTTCATTTGAAAATTGTAAATGTGGTTCTAAACATGAAGATAATGAATGTTGTATTATATGTTTATGTGGTGTTTTAAATAAGGCAATTTCGACAAGCATAAACCTTGTTATGTTAGTATTTTTCTCATTTCCATGCACATTTTGTTCTGCTACAGAGCTAACTTGTTGGGAGTACATTAGTTTGCTTAACAAGTATTTTTTGGAGTTGCAAATTTTAGTACATTAGTTATGTTAATATTTTCTTTTTCACAAATCCGATCCTTTAATGCTTAGCTCAATATTTCTTTTGTGAAATCTATGTAATATTTATTTTATTTTTATGCCATCTATATTCTTTTTGTATTATTATATCGTGGGAAAACTAATGGCGTGGAAGTCAAGCGGGCGGAGTTCCACAAAAGCGAATATCCAAATTTACTTCTTAAATAGGCAATAGATATACAACTTAACTCTTTAAAAAAAGATGAAAGGAACGAATTCACCGTGGTAGAAACACGATACTTCAGTGTACTGGGTAAGTGACATTGGATAGCACTGTCAAAGGTGCCGTGAAATTCGATTGAGTTTTTTATGATTGGGCCGCTGGTATTGGGTCTTGGCCTAGTCCGAATAAAGAATAACAAGATTTATTAATTGTTTCGATAAGTGGATAACTAAAAATCATATAGATTTGACTCCTCTAAATTGAATATTCCATAGTTTTGTCACAAGGATAATTTTGAAAAAATATTAATAATTACTACCATTTTGAAATATATGCATCATTTTGTCATAAGGGTAATTTTATAATTTAAATAATCTAAAAAATTAATAACCTATGTATGAATATTTGTATATAATGTTGGGTTTTTGAAATTGGCTACATTTTGCAAAAACAAGATTTAGTCAGATGTGGCAACATCTGGAACCACATCCTGAAGCCAGAAAATGTGCAAAGTTTGTTACTTGAAAAACACACGTTTTATTTGTGAAGTAAATCCATTAAGCGACTTTCTTGTTCCCCAAGACGAAGAATTCAGCTTATTTCTTGATCATATCGCATTTTGTAACGCCCCTAAGATATGCCTATATTTTAGGGTTTTTGTTGGATTTACTTAAGAGAATCTTTTGCTATCGGATATGTTCTAATTTTTTGTTATTTGTGAAGCCTGAAATCAAGGAACAGCCCAGGCTATCTCAGGCTATATATATTGAAGACTCAGACCTATTTTATTCACCGAAACCGAAGATTAAACAAATATATCAAAGATGTAGTCTTTTAGGGTTTCATGTTGTGCTTTATTTGTGAGCCACTCTTATATCATCTTGATGCTAGAGTAGGACTGTTTTTAGTTGAGTTGTAATCTTTTAATCTACTCCTAAGCTTTTAATGCTAGAGTAGGACGTCTCATATCTAGGAGTTCCTAGGTAGGATTGCATGAGATAGTGTCTAGGCGATAAGATAGAAACGAGAGGTTTTGGAATCTTTGAACTAGAACTATAGTAGTGAATTCATTCTTGGATTGGTATCCCCAGAGTAGGAGAGGTTGCTCCGAACTGGGTTAACAACATACTGTTTTATTTTAATTTCTGTTTTTTTATTGTTAAATTATCCATTATGTTCTGCTGGGAACTGTGTTGAAGCAGATGCTGCCCCATCCGGTACCCCATCTGGACATCGCCAGAATTTCATATAATATGTAGTATCATACATCTATTTAGCTTATATAACATAAATAATAAAATTATTTAGTTACTCATGATTTTGTTTAAAAGAATCAAAGTGTTATTTAATAGATCAATGATTTTTTTGGTTAAATAGTCTAGTAGTTAAATTTTTTATCTTAAAGGTAAATAAGTAGAGTGTCTGGGGTTCGAATCCTGACTCCCGCATATATAATGCGATGTCTCTACCAACTGAGTTAATTCACGGGGACAAATAAGAACATTTTGTCATTAGGCCAAATTGACTTTTTTAATTATTTCTTTTAAAAATAATATAAAATTATTAAATTACTTATTTAGTTTTACATTAATTAATAAAATATTACAAAAAAATTTGAAAAAAATTTAAATTTTTCACAAGAATAATTTTGTCATTTAAATATAAAATATATGCAATCATGTCAAATATAGAAAATCAAATTTCAGAGTATTTTTGTCTTAATTTCTTATATTTTCTACTTTAGGCAAAATTTTAGTGTATTTTTGTCTTTATAATATACATAAATGCACTTACATATATAATATTTAGAAAACTCAAATATAGAAAATCAAAATCCCAAAAATATGATATGATAAAATTGGTTTTTTTAATCTATCCCTTCATAATTTGATGCATGGTATTTACATCAACTAATAAGAACAAGCCATATGGCTAATCTACATGCAAATCCAAAAGTTTGTTATAAGTTAGTAATGGGTACCACATGCAAATCGACTTATTTGACTTATTCTTATTAGTTGATGAACAAATACTTCCAAATTAAGAAAGAATAGAGTATGCCTCACCTAAAATAATATTATGATGTTTGCTATCTTTTACACACCAAATAAACCCATAACACATGTTTGTTACAAATAGAGTATGCTTCATCATTGATTTACAAATAAACCTATAACACATGTTTGTTACAATAACAACAATCATTGAGTTTTTTACTTTACAACAACCACTTTAGAAGATCTATCTAAAAAGCATATCTAGAATGAATCCTATGTTGCTAATTGATTCGTCTATATATCTATAATCTTTTTCTGGAGAACTATATAAATGGCTTATCAAAATTAATCTCTCTATCTATTGAATTGATTAAAAAGATTAATCTATCTATTAAATCTGTAACCACTACTTGACTTACTGTTTATTTCTTTGCCATGGCGATGCATCTCACAGCATGCATTTCCTCTTTGAAACCTCAAATCATCCCAACAACAAATGGACAATTTTCTCAAATCATTAATCATCTCAAACCTGATGATTCTCTTCGTATAGCTAACAAGTGGGACATTAATCATGTTGAAGAACAAAGGTGTATCGCACTCAAAAAACAACCTGTATGTGCAAATTATACTACTGTCTTAATTTGCTATAATCTTCTTTTAATTAGTCATCAACTTAATTGAAACCCCAACCTAAGTTTCAAATCAGAGAAATTTGGTCGTGGTAATTCAGTGTTGGGCTGCAAGATAAGTAAAGGCTGGTCAAAAATTGTTTCATCAGGAATCGAACTGAAGTTTTCCCGAACATTCATTCTAAAATACTTTATTAATCACTTAAGCGCAATATCTTATTTTTGATTAATATCATTAATATTAATAATAGTTTTTCTATCTCCGATTATTTGACAGAGAGATCTCAGCAGCACTAAATATTATCATTCGGACAAACTTGAGGTTGTTAAGCAGGAACTTAGAAAAGTTGGTGAAAATTCACTCAAAGGTTTGTATATGATTGATGCCATGCAGCGGTTAAATATTGGTTATCACTTTCAAGAAGAAATTGAAGCATTCCTAACAAGATATGCGTGTGGATGGAATCATCATGGTGATCTTCATGAGACTGCACTTCGTTTCAGGCTATTAAGACAACAAGGCCACTTTGTTCCCGCAGGTTAGTCGTTAAATGTGTTTGGATTAAGGTGAATTTTATAAGGTATAAAAGTTACTTATTATGTCTCTGTCAGCTTAACTCAGTTGGTAGGGACACCGCACTATACGTGTAAGAGCACGGGTTCGAACCTGAGACACTCCACTTATTCACCTTTAAGGTGGATTTTCTAGCCACTAGACTACTTGACAACAATTTTTTTTACTTATTCTAGTGTAACTAATTTAGTTAGACTAGACCATTAACAGAGTGGTTAAAATGAACTAGCTCAGCTTGACCCGAAATAGGCTCACTCTAACGGGCCACGAGTTTTATAGGGCCCAATTAAAAATGATCTCTATTTAAAACATGCTCTAAATATACTACTTGAGTTCGACCCTACACACGGTTGTCGGCTACCAGGCATTAAACGGGTCAATATTCTTTATTTTTTAAATACTATAACATAATAAAAAATATTGTAAAATATTATTAAAAAAATGGTTAAATATGTTTTTGTTCCTTATAGTTTCGCAGAATTTCGTTTTTAGTCCCTGATGATTTTTTTACACTTTTTAGTCCCTGAAAATTTTCCCGTCAGTGTTTTTAGTCCATACTTTTAATCAAACTCTTGTATATCTTGTATTCATGTTTATAATATTATAAGAACATCTCCGATAAAAATTTTGAATTTTTTAACATGAGATGAATTATTTATGAATTTTTATATGCAAAAAACTAAAAAATTCATATTTAATTCATCTCTTGTTAAAAAAATTTAAACTTTTGTAAGAGAGATTCATATAATGTACTAAATATGACCGCAGAAAAAAAATTTAAATTTCGAATGATATGCACGAGTTGAATGAAAAGTAGAAACTAAAAACACGGGAAAAATTTCAGAGACTAAAAAATGTGAAAAAATCTCCAAAGACTAAAAACAAAATTCAACGAAACTATAGGAACTAAAAATATATTTAACCCTAAAAAAAATCAACTTGTGATCAATTTGTATGGGTCAAACCATTTATGCATGAATAACATAACATGTGAGTTTGTATTGGTCAAACCATTAATGAAATTGAAATGAAAGCATTTTACTAACTAGTGCCTCCGGATACTCTTTAAGCATTCCATTTAAAGAAATTTTTTATTTAAAAAGTTAACCAACACAATTTTCAATATGTTGACTTTACACATTTTCAAAAAAATTCTATAAAAAACTTACTATTTAAGGGTTTAAAGAGTGTCCCGGAGACACTCATAATTAAATAGTAAGAATGAGATACAGTTATGGTGCGTGTGCAAAATCCGTTATCATGGGCTATAACATCTTTCCGGAAATAGTATAGTGATAACTGATAACGAATACCTATGGTCATAATTAATCCATAAAAAATGGTCACAGATTCAACAAATCATATTGTCGCTTTTAGGAGATAGCAACTTATGCATCATGTTACACTACCAACAAATTTGGATTTGAACCACACATATACACCAGTAGTTTGAAAAGCAAAATGTGATGCATATGTTGTTACAAAGGTAGGGTTACTAGGGTAGTACCATCACATTCAAAGCCCAATAACCAAGTCAATGGCTCATCTGGTTAATGAGTTTTATCTTTTAATTTGTATGTTTATTTGAGATTTAAAGGAAGTTTACTAATCACCAATTGTTAGTTGGTTCAGTGGTGATTAGCGCTGAACTTGGTAGTGAGGATCACGGTTCGATCCCCCGCAATTGCGATCGGGAGGGTGCTGGAACCACTTGATGTCAGAACTGACCTCCGAACCAGATTAAATTTTTTTTTTAACGGCTAAATTTTATTAATAACGCAACTGCGCGCAAGACAAGCACGGTTTGTAAAATTAAGTCATGCAAAAACCCTTCACAAAGGAAGAATTCCAACAACACCAATGACATTCAATAAGAACAACTAAAACAACAACCTAGAGCAACAATGAAAACAGACCCAAAAGTCAATAACAAATACAAATGCATCAAATACCATCCCCACCCATCTTACTCTAACTCCACCCGAACCAAAACGGCAGTCCCAAAGCCAAGAAGCAGTCACTCATATTTTGGTATCAAACCAAACTTGTTAAAAAAGAAACCACCATCCAACGTCAGCACCAAAAGCAACCACGACAGAACACCAAACTCAACCCGAAACCAAAACGCAATAACAACCATGCCATCTGAACGGACAAAGTTTAAACAGACACATAAACGACCAACAACCTCCGGGACAATCAAAACCAAAACTAACAACACAAAAGCAGCGTGAAGGGGTAAAAATTATTTTAAAAGTTTTGATATTTTGCAGGGACTAAAATCAAAATTATTTTTTACAGGGACCAAAATCAAAACAAAACATATTTGCAAGGACCAAAATCATATTTAAGCCATTATAATATGATGTTTTGAATTTATATTATTAAGTATGTTTTTTGTTTGACAAACTCTTGATGTTTATCACGGAGAAGTATTAGATATTAGTTTGAGTTTATATCATTGGGCTTTTTATGTTTCTAGTCTAATCATTTTAGGTTTGCTATATTTTCTTTTTGTAACCCTTATTTTCACGAATGATGCAATTCCTATGATGCACGGATACTCCGTTTGAGGAAAAGTACCGATACCGGATACGTACCAGTACCGGGTACATATCCGTACCTTAATTTATACCCACACACATACACATGTATTAGTTTTTCGGGTACCAGTACTGTACCCGCACGTAAGTAATGCAGTGCAATTCATATTGAAACCGTAGCCTCCATCTTTGTCTATTTTGTATCTGTATTGTTAACAATTTCATTAGCATTTAACTTAAATAGTAATTGCTTCTTTGTAATTTTTTTGAATATTGAGAGATTAAAAACTAAAAGGATGATTTGTCATTGGAAATTAATATTACAGAGGTGTTTAACAAGTTCACAAACATGGAGGAAAAGTTCAATCCAAAACTAGGTGAAAATATCCATGGAATGATAAATTTATTTGAAGCCTCACAGCTAATTATGGCAGGGGAAGACATACTTGATGAAGCTGGAGAATTTAGCAAGAAGATACTAAAGGAAAAAATGGCAAAATTTGATTATCATGAAGCTATGTTTGTAAGGAGAACTTTAGAATATCCTTTCCACAAAAATTTGCCAATGTTCACTGCTAGAAACTTCTGCAGTCATTTATATGGCACAAATTTATGGTTTGGTTCTTTAAAAGAAGTGGCAAAATTGGATTTCAGTTTGTTGCAATGCTTATACCAACAAGAGATTGTTCAAATTTCCAAGTATGAATGCTAATTTGATGGAATTGTTATTGAAACGGTATATATTGTCGGTGTAACATTATTTTATACTGGCAACTAATCACAACTCGTCAGTACAACAAAGAATTATGTAATTGTCTTTTATATAAAATATGTCGAACATGATGTGACAAATTGAAGAGTTGTAATTGGATATCAGTGTAAAATACGACGGTGCATATCTTTAATTTATTTTGTCAGAAAATAAAACTAGTACTTACACAATTCTGTTTTCTTTTTTGTGCAGATGGTGGAGAGAACTTGATTTAGTTAATGAGTTACCATATGCTAGAAATCAACCACTTAAATGGTACATTTGGTCATTGGCATGCCTCAGGGATCCTACTTTATCTGAGGAAAGAATTGAGCTCACAAAATCAATATCTTTAATCTACATAATTGATGACATTTTCGATATTTATGGAACTTTGGATGAGTTAACTCTTTTTACAGAAGCTGTTTCAAGGTAAATTTCAATCACTTTCACTTATTACATTTTTAGGTGAAAAGAAAAATAAAATTATTGACTAATGATTAATGATTGTTGAGTGCAGTTGGGATATTGACACAGCCATGGAGCAACTACCAAGTTACATGAAAACATGTTTCAGGGTCCTCTATGATCTAACAAATGAAATAAGCTACAAGATCTATCATAAACATGGGTGGGACCCCAAAGACTCTCTTCGAAAGACGGTAAAATATTGATTTATTTTCATCAGTAGATAAAGTGACAATTATACACATACAACTGTTAGATTGTGAGTTTAAATTTGGGTAAAAGTGTTCAACATAGCAATATCAACATTTTTCAGTTGAGTTAGGTCTTACGGACAAAATTATTTATCATTTAAAATATAAAATAAAGTGTTATTTATTTATTTTTAATAATATTTCTATTGATTAAATTTGCATTTCAAATAACTTTATAGTATTAATTAGCTTTTTTATTAGCATAAGTAGTTGTTGAATATGAAAGATTTTACATTTTATGCAGTGGGAGAGTTTGTGCAAAGCCTTTTTAGTTGAAGCAAAATGGTTTGCTTCAGGAAAGTTGCCAAGTGCTGAAGAATACTTAAAGAATGGGATAGTAAGTTCTGGAGTGCATGTTGTGCTAATTCACATTTTCTTTCTTTTGGGCAAAGGATTAACCAAGGAAAATGTTCATAAAATAGACACAATCCCACCCATTATTTCTTCCCCTGCTACAATTCTTAGACTTTGGGATGACTTGGGAAATGCAGAGGTAAATTACTTTTATGATTATTTTGGAGTTTATGTTATTTTATTTATTAAAAAATATTTAAGATGAAATTGGTTCCTCTACTGCCCTTTCTGTTCGATTGAAATCATTTTAAGCAACAGTTTTAAAGAGAGAGAGAAAAACATGAATGGACAGTTGAGATAACGGCAACACAGGAAGCAAGAGAGGATGAGCTGCAGAGGATCCAGATCCTTGATTGAGATGATTTGTTACGATTGAAAAGAACAAAGTTTGTAGACAGTTTTCAATCTTGACTGTTAGTTATTAATCAGACGGTTCAAGTTAAAATGTCACTTAAAATGATATCAATCGAACATTTTAAAATCAGACAATTTTAAAGCTATTCATACACTTTAGAGTGTAGAATTATAATTTGGTCATTATTATTGTATATATTGACTAATATTTTACACATGCTATTGTGACAACATATATATAATATATAAAGGATGAAAACCAAAAAGGGAATGATGGATCGTACTTGAGTTGTCTAATGAAGGACCACCCTGAGTACTACTGTACAAGAAGAGCAAGATATGAGGTTATGAGTAAAGTATCTAATGCATGGAAAAGCCTCAACCAAGAGTCTATTTTTGATAGTTATTTCCATAAAGCATTCACAAATGCCTCACTCAATCTTGCAAGGATGGTACCATTGATGTATAGTTATGATGATAAGCACTCCCTACCTGGGCTAGAGGGCCATATTCATTCCTTACTTTATGATAAAGTTTTTTAATTTGTTTTGGCCATAATTTGTTTCATTCATGTTTAAGATGGTTTCATTGTATCAATTGTTTTTTTAAGATGGTTTCATTGTAGATGGTTGTTTTAGCCATAATTTAGTTTTCTGAGAGCCATGTTTATCATAATTAAGTTTTTTTGTTGTTGAAGGATTTATCATAATTAAGTTGGATTCTAAATAATAAACATGGTTCTTGTATGTATTAGTGTTTCTGTTGGTTGTGCCTCCTTTTGGTGACGATTTTTATCTTTCTTTTGTGGTGAATAGTCCCCTTAAACATGTGGTCAGGGTTCGATTCCTGGCTTATGCGTATGGAGAAAATTCAGTTCGATTTCAAGAAAGCAAATATATTGATACTACTACTCTAGTCTACCATGACTCCATGAGCACAAGAGGTACAAATGGACTAATTAAGAGCAAAAGACATGCTCTCAAAACTAAATGCATTGCAGCAATACACTAGCTGGACCTAAAATACAAATCAAAACCACCAGGACAAGGACAGTACAACACACGCAACAACCAGGCCATACAGACATAGAAAAAAAAAACCCTTAGCTAATAATACAAATTACCTAAGTTCAAATTATTCAAAAACAAGTTACCAATCAACAAAAATAACATAATCTAAATTCAAATTCTCCAAAACAAGTCAAAATTAAAATAGTCCTAAGTAAAAATTAAAATGTTTGACCGGGAGAGACTATATATATTATATATATATTATGCAGGTTGCCGGCTACTTGGTCCATGCAGATAACCCCTATTTTAAACAGGTTTTAACTGACTAGACTAAAAAGCCTTGAACAAATTCAGGTAGAAATTTTATAGCCCAAACCCTACGTATTCACGGGCTTGGCGGATCGGCCTATGCTGGCTAGTCAATTTTGACGGTTCTTGCCCATAGAAGAGAGAGAGAATAAAATCTTATTCATAATTGAGTAGAGAAATAAGGATTAAATATGTTTTAGTTCCTAAAAAATTTCAGCAACTTTTGATTCCTCAAATATATTTCTTGTCATGATTTCCGATCTTTGCTTTTCAGTCATCTTGTGTATATAATTCAAAATTTTAAATTTTTTCCGCGGTCATGTTTAGTAAATTATAAGAATCTCTCTTATAAAAGTTTATTTTTTTTTAGAAATAGATTAATTAAATATGAATTTTTCAATTTTTTTGCGGTTAAAAATTCATAAATAATTCATCTTATGTTAAAAAATTCTAAAGTGTTGTGGGAGAGGTTCTTATAATATTATAAACATGAATAGAAAAGATCATTCAAAAATGTGAAAGTACACAAGAGTTGATTTAAATGTAGGTACCAAAAGTTGTGATAAAAAATATTTGAGGGACCAAAAGTTATTGAAATTTTTTATAGGGCCTAAAGACAAAATTTGAGATATTTATCGGGGCAAAAAATTTATTTAATCCTAGAAATAATTAAGAAAAAACGAATAGAAAACATATTTAAAAGGAGGATCCGACTCTTCTGAAGTGAGTGATTCACTTTACCACCGTGTAAAATATCTAATATCAAATGTTAATTTTTTTAAAACAAAACACACTTAACACATAATAATAAATTAAGGATTCAAAGGAAGGAATATTGTTATATAAAAAGAATCGAGGGAAAAAGACATTATTGTTTTGGTATTATATATATCAAATTTTTGAAAAACAAATGAAAGGGAAAGGCATTATTAAGGGAAAGACATTATTTTTTTGATAAAAAAGAATTAAGGGAAAAAATAAAAGGAATTGGTTGTTATATAAAATGAATTAATTAAGGGGAAAAAAACCTTTTGTTTTGATGTTATATATGTATTAGAGATGATAAGGACAATGAAGTTTATACTTGCCAGAATTACTACATGCTATGAGATGGACTCAAGATCTATGGTTGGAGTTTATATAGCAAGAATATGAATGGTCTGAACTTGGGGATATTATTAAGAATGGGAGGAGCATGTTTAACAATTTTTTTAAAAACTCTTCCGTCAAGTTATTATAAGATAAGTCAATGAAATCGCTTATATTTCAGTGAGGGAGATCTCATCCTTAACTAATTTCCATATTATAATTGATATTTCCCTTTGTATTTGTGATATTATTTTGAATGAAATACAATAAATATTGTAGTTAAAGAAAAGTTTGTCACTATCGATAATCAATATACACATCATAAAAAACTCTTGGAAATATTCCACCTTAAAATTTTCACCAAAAAATAGGACTTCCTATGTACTATATGCAAAACATGTGATCAGTTTGTATTGGTCATTTTACCTGTGCCTATAGACTTTTGACTCAAGGAGCCGATTTTTGAATTTCTGATGGGCCGATCACTTTTAATTTGAGATTAGGAGTTAGTTGCCTAGTGACAACTCTATGGGGTCTAATTGATGTCTTCTTTGATGGTTTGAAAGCTGATGAGTGCCTCTTTTTAATAATGAGATTAGAAGTAGACATTTATTAGGTGGTGTTTGGTTTGCTATTTTTATTGGTGTTCCGCTTATATAGGACACATTTGTTTTGTAGCCCTCTATTACGGGTCTCTGATCGTCTTGTGCAGATATTTGATTATTAATAATGTTATATTTGTCATTAAAAAAAAAGTTTGTATTGGTCAAACCATATGAAAATTGATTATTTGAAATGAAAACAAAATATCTTCATCTTTAATAATTGAGTTGTAACAATGGGAATACAGTTATGGTTCGCGGGCAACATGGGCCTTGTAATCCTTAATAGTTTGAAAAATTGGCCATAAAGAAAAAACTTATGGTTATAATTAATCAATGAAAAAAAATGGTCATCGACTCAACAAATCATAGTTTGTTGTTTTTAAGAGGATATCCACTTAAATTCGTGACCCATCATAATACACCACGCAAGAAATTTGGATTTGAACCACACAATACTAAGTTTGAAATTTGAATAGCAAAATGAGATGCATATATATTATAAGGTAGGGTTACTGGGGTAGTATAAGATTCTGACTACTTTTTTTTTTTTTGAATTTGGATGCGTTTGTAATTTAAGATAAACTTAATTTTAGAATAGTGAATTATCATTTTAATTTGTATTTTTATTTGAGATTTATAGTTGTTTATGTTAAAGGATTTAATTTTAGATGGAATATATGCAATATGTAATTTGAAATTATTGTAATTGTTGTTTAAATTGTAGATTAAAATTGTGATGTTATACATAAGATAATTATGAAGTTGTAGTGAATTTAAATAGTTTGGTTCAGTTTTATTTTTTAAAATATTGAAACCAAACTAAATCGACGTATATTTCATCGGTTCAATTTTTTTTATTAAATTAAAATTAAAGTACCGTCATATTTGTACCAGTACGTAAATAAATTGCAAAATATCCAAGAATTTATGTTAATCTTTTTTCTTATTTTTTCCACACATGTTCTTTATCTTCTTTTTTTTTTGTCAAGTAGCTTAGCGGCTTGAAATTCCACCTTAAAATGGATAAAGTGGAATGACCCGGGTTCGAACCCCGGCCCCATGCATATATAATGCGGTGTCCAACCAAATGAGCCAAACTCATGGGACACATGTTCTTTATCTTTATAAACATGCACGAGCTAATTAATTTTTTATCTTATTCATTGTAACATACGAAGAGTTTGAAACACAGATACATGTGAAAGGTTTGAAACATTTCATCAAACACTAAAAAAAAAAAGAAGATAAAAGACAAATATATTACTAAATAAGTTTTTTTTTCCGTCAGGTAGCCTAATGGCTAGAAATTCCACCGTAAAAGCGGATAAGTAGAGTGTTCAGTAGAGGTGAAAATAGGCTAGGCCGAGTTAGGCTTTGCCAAGCCTGATCCTGGCCTGACAAAAAATTGAAGGCCTGAGTCTGGCTGGTGGCCTATCATAGGCTTATTTTTTAGGCTTGAGTCTGACCTTTTGAAAGTCTGACATGACCTATTAACCTGTTTAAAAGCCTATTTCACATAGGACAAAATTTACATGCATTTCTTATTTTTCCTCTCACAAAGAGATTTTTTTTTTTTATTTCACATAGGCTTATTTTTTCAAAATGAAAAAACACAAATAATCACCTCTTTGTGAGTGGAAAAGTAAGAAATGCATGTATGGATTGAAAATGCATGTAAGTTTTGTCCTTTCACATAAACATATTTAAATAAATAATTATATTTATTTTTAAATATATTAATGAACAAATAAACCAATGAGATTAAACTTCTTTTTTATATTTAACATGATATTTTGGAAAATTTGACTATATAAGACATCATATTTCGATTTTAGTTTATAATAATACATTTATATATGTGAAAAATTAATGTGGATTAATAATCTTGAATTATTGAAAAAGTTAATAGATTTATAATTTAATCAAAGTACAAATTTTAATATATAACAACAATAAATGTAAGGTCGGTTTAGCCTATTTTCACTTCTAGTGTGCAGGAATCGACGAACCCCGACTTCTACACTGCATTTATAATGTTATGTCTCTGCCATACTGAGCTAAATTCACGGAACAAATAACATAAAAGTTAACCTGTACATATTTATAAATATAAAAACTAATTTGAAAATAATAAAAGATAAATTTATTACAAATAAATAAAAGACTTCTAATATATTACTAATAAGAGTTCTAGTTCTAATTATATTCGTACGAAGAAGAAAAATCACTAGTTAAAAAGCTTGTTTCGTACTGTGCTTAACTTGACCCACTGTCCTTTTTTAGCAACTCTTGTGTGTAAACTATTTCCGACCAAGCAATGCTATATCATCATGTTATCCATATTCAACCAATAACAAAACCCACGTTTTTTTTAACACAAACGCAACCCATGTTTTTTTTTTTTTGCCACTATTATCCAGTTCACTTGACCACATAATTATGGAAAATCGAACCGTAATCCTCCTAAAGATGGACAATCTTTCTTCAAAATCCAATGTTGTTAGAAGTCCAATATTAGCTAGAGATATGACAAAGATAACCTTTATAAAGTAGTGCAAACCTCAACTCTCAAACTAGCTTTTGTGGTTGAGTATATGCCTCTCAAATTCTAATATGGTTGAGTATTATCCACGCTTCAAGCCCAAGTGAGCTCTTGTGTGAGGGGCGTGTTAGAAAACCATTGATGTAGCTCTATCCTAACAGCTTAAACTTTTGGGATGATCGGCTATTTGACATGGTATCAGAGTCTATACTAGATCTATTTGTTGTTTATTGTGGATACCTCCCATATTTGGGTCACTCATTGTTGTTGATTCCACGCATCAAGCTCAATAGTGTTGGGCGTGATGAGGTGTTTTAGAAGTGTCACATTGACTAGAGATATGGCTAGATCCATTTGTTGTTTGTTGTGGAGACCTTCCATATTTGGGCCATCCATTGTTGTTGATTCCACCCACCAAGCCAAATAGTGCTGGGCGTGAGGAAGTGTGTTAGAAGTCCAACATTGACTAGAGATATGACAAAGATATCCTTTATAAAGTAGTGCAAACCTCAACTCTCAAACTAACTTTTGTGGTTGAGTATAAGTCTCTCAAATTCTAATAAATGTCAATCACCACTAAATTAATTAATGATTGATACTGCAACACATGTTATAATCACACCGAACTATGTTAGACTCAACTATTTTTAGATATTTTTTTTTTTGAAAACTCGGTATCCGGCCCTAGGACCAACTAATCCGAGGGGACCAATCCACCGCCCACTTGCGGGGACCCCATTTAAAGCCAGAGTTTTTTTGCTCTGTATGGACTAGCCCACCGAAATTGGCACCAAAGGGAATCGAACCTGAGACCTTGAGAGACTATTTTTAGATATTTTAATATACTCCTACTACCACTTCAAATCAAATTAATGTTCGATTCAACCTTGAATAATGCAATATATTTTTAATTGGATTTGCAATGCTTTAAAACATCGTATAACCTGTTTGGCATTATCACCGAATTGATTGATAATGCCAAATTTAAGTTAACTCGATATCAATCACCAAAACAAGTTTTTTGATGTCAAGTTGCGACGGGAATTAATATAGTTTAATAGTTTATTTTAAATCAATAATTTATTTTATGTCATTTTACTATTTTAGTCTTTATGATTTTGTATTTAAGAAGCTTTTGTGCTTCATTTGAGAATTGATCAATATTCAACAAATTGTCTTCTTCTTTTAAAAACTCAATTTCTATACTATACAAATTATGTAGATATAATCTCTCATTGATAATTGATTTTATTCTAAATTATTAGAATCCTTACTATCGAGAATTGAATTTTATCGTTCGTCCCTAGAATCTTATTGTTACACAAGTTAAACAATCTATTAAACCGCTTGTATGGTATCATAGAAGTGTTGGGTTTGTGTTTAGATTTGACTTTCTCCAAAACTTGTAATCATGAATTTAAGTTTACTTCATTTACTATCCTCCATTTAGAGAGATAGACGCAAATAAAATTAGTGGGACCCATTAATAATTAATGGGTCCCACTAATTAGTATGTCACGTTAATTTTTATTTGTGCCTATCTCTCTAAATGGAAGACAAATGGAGAAATAATAAATTGAGGGAATCCAAACCCAAATCACTTGCCTTTAAGTGCTTCAAATTTTTTGTCACTTGTACGGATACACTGTTGATATATTGACTTCAATGTAGTAGTTATGTAACGCCAAAGTGATGTCAGGTGAAACGGTATTTTCGTGCATGCTTCTCACGAATGAGCATTGCTCTATAAATTGGACAAAATGTAGGCTTATTTTCTGCATCTTTCCTATATACTTAAATATCTCCTAATACTCAAATCAAGTCTCATTAGTACTAATCAATGGCTTTTTCACTCCCATTTGTTTCTAAAACAAATCATAAAACATTTTCTCTAAACAAAAACTCAACTAATCTGGCTATCAAGATATATGTACCCATACAAGCCAATTGTAGTTTCTACACTAAAACCAATTTTACATTTGCTAAGCAAATTCATATTTCTAAAATTGGACAAGACAAGGTAAGTGTGAATTTTTATATATTTTTAGCATTAATTTGATGCTCATTAAGCTTACATTTTTAAATTAATTATCATGATTTAGGAAGCTCTTCATATAAGACATGCTAAAGCATTGAATGAAGTTAAGCAAGAATTTGTTGGCAAGATAGGAAAAAATATGGATGAATGTTTATCTATGGTGGATTCCATTCAAAGATTAGGCATTGAATACCATTTTGAAGATGAAATTGAAGCAACTCTGCAAAGGAAGCATATGATGCATAGAGTTGAGAGTATCCAAGGATATGATTATCAAGAATTGTCACAAGTTGCATTTCAATTTCGAATGTTAAGACAACAAGGGTATTACATTTGCCCAGGTTAGCTTGCCTTCGTGTACTCAAGCAAATATGTTCGATTTAACATTATCTACATTGTCTGTTGAGTTAAAATTTATAGACGCTTTTTGGCTTTAGTTATGTCAATTAGAGTTTAATTGTTTAGAATGATGTATTTTGAGGTTATAGGATTAGTAACATGATATTGTCCATAATTTCAAACTTCAATTACATTTATGAATAAATGTATTTTTATTTTCATAAATATATCAAATAATGCAATTTAGGCTCTACAAAAATTTCTTTTAAAATTTTGTAGCCAAATATTTTCTATTGTACGACATTATCAAGATCTTAAAATAATTTTAATAACTTATTAATTTACTTATTTTTTTAAATAACGACGAATTTTATTTATATAAATTCATTCATAAGAACAAAAAAGTACTTAAGAAAAGGTTAAATAATTTAACTATTTAGTCTTTATTTTTTATATTACTTTTTACAAAAGTGACGTCACTCATCAGCACTTTATTAAAAAAAAAAAAAACCAATTTCACATTTAAATGTTGATGATCTAATTATTTTTTTAATGACAAATAGATATAATACGTTAATGATCTAATTAATGCATGTATGATGTATGCCCTACCCTTACCTTGTTTTTTCCCTACACCTTACAGACATATTTGATAAATTCTGGGACAACAAGGGCAAACTAAAAGATACATTTTGTGAAGATAGAGATGGGTTAATTGCCTTATTTGAAGCCTCTCAATTAAGCATAGAAGGAGAAGATTCTCTTGACAATGCAGGACATTTTTGTCGCAAATATCTTAATGCTTGGTCTTCAACATTTCATGATCACCCTCAAGTCAATGTTATAGCACAAACAATGATGTGTCCTATTCATAAAACTTTGTCAAGATTCACACCAACGATAGTTCAATCACAAAATGTAGCATGGACAAATTCTTTACAACAACTTTCTGAAATAGACACTCAAATGGTTTCTTCTTTACATATCAAGGAAATTTTTGAAGTTTCCAAGTGAGTCTTACTTTACTTAAAAAAGAAAAAACTACTCTCTCATCTCAAAATAATCTATCTATTTTTTATTATTTCACACAAATATAATTATAAAATTGTATAAGTAGAATATTATTTTTACTACATTACTGCAAAGTCGAAGATTATATTGATCGAATTGACTGTGGTTATTAGAGCTATCAAATGGGTCGGGCCGGCCCTATGGGTCAGCCTGACCCGCCCAATTATTATTGGACTATACTTTAACAAGCTCGGCCCAGTCCGGTCCATTTCATTTTATTGTTTTCCGTTTATTCAATCTTTTTTTATATGACTTTGATGTATTAGTTCCTTATAATTATCAATTTTATTAAGATATATTTGTATGCAAGTGTAAATAATTTTTACATCAGCATTAAATATCAATTAAACTCTAGTTTGATTCCTTTAAAAAAGATTAAATCAATTATTATGCTTACACACTTAACTATATTTTTTATAATAAATTTTCAATTAGATGATAATTTTTTTTGTTTTTATTGATATTATTTTTATAATGGACCTTCCCGAAGCCTAGTGAATTAACCCATTGTGCATTTGAGCTACATGGGCTTGGACCAGAAATGTCCGATTGCATTTGGGCTAAGTTTCTTGAGGCCCAATTTGTCCAAACCCGTGGACAGTTGTAGTGGTTATGTAGTACAATATTAATTAGATGATATAATTAAAAATATACAATCAATATCACTTTAAAAATTGATATTAACAACTTTGACAAAATATTTTACAAATTGATTAATTATTGTAGTAGGGAGAGTATATATTTTTAAAATTGATATTTGACCGTACGACAATAATAACGACTTAATACTTTTATAATGATATGGTATATAGATGGTGGAAAGACTTAGGTTTAGCAAAAGAATTGGAATTTGCAAGAGATGAACCAATTAAATGGTACATGTGGCCTATGGCATGTCTTCCAGATCCACGGTTCTCAGAAGAAAGGATTCAGACCACAAAGCCTTTGTCTCTTATCTACATCATTGATGATTTATTTGATTTTTATGGAAACATTGATGAACTCATTCTCTTTACAGATGCTGTTAAGAGGTATATATTCATTCATGTGAACCCTCACTCAGAATTAATTTGTAACTCTTTTTTCTTAATAAACAATTAAATCTTTTATTTGGATGCATGCATGCAGATGGGACTTGGCAGCAATTGAGCAATTACCAGATTGCATGAAAGTGTGTTACAAGGCTCTTTATGATACAACTAATGAATTTGCACTTAGAACATACATCAAACATGGATGGAATCCTTTGACTTCCTTAATAAAATCGGTACTCCCTCCATAGTCCATCTAATATAACTATCCGGTAGTTTTGATATTTTATTAACTTAAATACATTTTTCGTTCCCCTATTTTTTTTTTACGCATGTCCTTCCCCTATTTTAAATTCAATTTATTCGTCAATAATTACATACTTTTTCTCAATTTGCAACCCCGACATTATATCATATGCATGGTCGGTCCAACATCTTTAGACATCTAAAATAATTTTTTAAAAAAAATTGAAAAATAAAACCAATAGGCTTAAAATTGTAATTTTCTTAAAATAATTCTCATTAACAAAAATAGATTTGATTTTTAATGACAGTGGATAAGATTGTTGGATGCTTTTCTGCAAGAAGCAAAATGGTTTGGTTGTGGGCATGTTCCAAAGTCAGAGGAATATTTGAAGAATGCAATAGTGAGCACTGGTGTGCACGTGATACTTGTGCATTCATTCTTTTCAATGGGTCAAGGTATAACTCACAAAACCGTGTCTCTAATGGATGACTTCCCAACCATTGTATCTACAACTGCCACTATTCTAAGGTTGTGTGATGACTTGGAAGGTCACAAGGTACCAAAATATCCCCTATATATAATTTTCTATAATTCCACTTTTAATTTGGACCACAAACAATTATTAATGTAAAATATTATTTTCCAATAAGAATTTCCCCTACTTAAAATATCCGGCCCACATGAGTTTCAAAATTTTATGTTTAATTAATGTAATAATATATAACAATAAGTATTCCGACTTTAAATAGGCTCATGTTAATAGGGAAATAGATTCCGTGCAGTCACTATTTTGACTACATGTGATTCTCAGCCATCTAAATTTATTAAAATATATTATTTATTTGATCAAAAGTTAATCCAACGGTTGCAATGTATTAACTGCATGACTGCATCGAATCTAGGTCCTGTTAATAGACAGTGGATTGATATTTTTTGAATTATAGTATAAATTCTTTAAATTATTAATGTCAGAACAGGAGAAATTTATTAATTTATCGATAAAGTAATAATTATTAGTTTAAAGAGTTTTTAAGTAATTATACTATACATACCAAACAAAAAAGGCAAATTAGACTATGCCTCTTAGAATTACGTTGCAGCGAACCTTGGGACTCAACGTAAATTAGTAACTATTGTGTTCATGTGCATTGGAAAACAATATTGACTTTTGAAGTGCTCCAAATAGGCTTGAACTTTAAAGGAAACGGATAACTATTGAATCATATTTTAATAGAGTGTAATATATTTTTTTCCGGTTTCTATGAATTATTAATTTATGGTTTTCTGGGGACCGGAAATTATAAAGGGATCTCCCGAAAAATTATTATCTTATTATTTTATCGAGTTTTTCAATTTTTTACATTGGCCCAAATCGGGCCCGAACAAATTTATTATTTTAGAGAGTTTATTAATTTACCGAGTATTAATTTAAAGAGTTTCCACTATGGTCACTTGAAAAACTAGATATGAGTAAAAAATCAAATTCAAATATCTAAAATATACGACTCTTATAACTACTATTGATAATTGATAAAAAGGGTTTATATAATTATTGCAGGATGTTAATTGTGATGGTAATGATGGGTCGTATTTGGAGTGTTACATGAAGGATCACCCAGGAGTTTCCATTGAACAAACAAGGGATTATATGAATCAACAAATTATAGATGCATGGAAACAACTGAACAAGGAATGTTTCAACACAAATCCATTACCCTCTTCTTTTACTAAACTTTGTCTCAATGCTGCAAGGATGGTACCTATAATGTATAGTTATGATGGCAATGCTCCTTCAAAGCTAGAGGCGTATGTTAAATCGTTGCTTTATGATGCTAGTTACGTACAAAATATTTCTCAATAAGACATTTCCATTTTTTGAGAAGCAACGTTTGAGGTGTGTGAATAAGCAGTGGCGGAGCCAAAAATTTTATTTTGGATGGGCCGCCAAAAAATTATAACATGTAAATTAAATACGAAAATTATATTATTTTAAATTAAAAGTTGTTTTTTTTTAGAAAATAGAAATTATACATTTTTAATTTTGCTATATTGATATATACATATGAAAATTAAATAGTTTAGAAAAATGTAGCTTATTTTGCGCTATTTATATATCTTATTTCGACCGTATTTTTCTAAAAATATATAAATGTAAATATTATCATACAAGATCTTGTTTGATTTGTTTCGATGAATATTTTCAAAATATCAAATGTCTATAATATTTACTAATAGACAATTAAAGATATTTGTAATCAAAATTATATATTGGCGTTGCAATGGTCAACGAGTTCTTATATTTTGGGACGGAAGGAGTATTTTTTTTTGGAATAAGCTTAAGAAAGTTGGTTTAAACCCTTCTTGTATGAAAGTTGATTTTTTTTTTAAAAAGAAAAACATAATGCAAAATTGGTGGTGACCAAGAGTTGAACTAGGGACCTTCAACCCAAAAACAACCTTAAAAGTAAAAACACACCACATATCAGTAGGCTACACGCACAAACATGATAACATTTCGTTCAAACTGATATATAATGCATTTAACATTACAAAAATACTATGGGTATTATGATAATTTTCTATATTTTGGGGTGGGCCGCGGCCCGGCCGTGCCACCCCTGGCTCCGCCACTGTGAATAAGTAAATGTAATGTCGGTGCCAATTAAATCATGCTAATGCGGATTGAAATATATTTGTACTAATAAAAACATTTTATTTTTATATGAAGAATCATGAAAGATAGTTTTTTTTTTTTTTTTCATGAAGGATAGCATTTTAGAAATTAAAGAATAAGAAATAAAGCAATTGGATAGCTTGTGCAGCAAGTATATTTGAAATAACTACCATAACTATATTGCCTAGTCAGCACAATTGGTTATAGTTATGTAACTGTTTTTCCCTCATTCTTAATTGTTAATTTGTAGACTAGGCTCGTAGACTGTTTTATCACACTGTTATATCATGTTGATGGATAAGTCTAACATGAATGACTTCGTCAAGTTTTTCATGGCGTATAAGTTCCGAATATTATTACAGCAAATATGAATTTTACAAAATTCACCGTTGGATTGAAAGTTTATATCGTATAGATCATCCATATTTTTTTAAAGAAATTGAAAATAATTTGATATGCTATTGAGACCAATCAAGATTAACAGTATTCAGTAAAAACCATAAATCATTAATTTTGATGGTCAAATCTCAATAACATATCAAATGATATTCAATAATAACTATGTACATGTGTGTTCCCGACACTCTTGATAGTGTCGTTACTATGCAAAAGCACCGTCATGCCATCTTGTAGTACTCCAAGGGTGAACATTTGCAAATACCCTTCAATTTTGTCCTCCAGGCTGGCGTACAAACTCAAAGTACCAGCGCTGCAGCTGCTCTAAGCAACGGAACTAATTACCAATACAGCTGTATCAAAACATAAATAACTAACTCTCCTAACTAATTTCTTAATTGACATAACAGTGTTTGCTCATAGACTCTGGTAGTTGAATTACTCTTCCACATGCAGGAGAATATGATCCACAATTGTCTAACGTACTACTGTCAGTTTCTCTGTATACTAAATGACAACAAGTTTCAGCAAAAACTATCGATGGTTGTATAAATGATTGCAGATCAAGCAATGCCTATCTACCAGTACCATGCACTTATAACCCATGTTTCAAACACCTAAAAAATACCTTCATGCTTCCCTTTCTTAGAAAGTGATGTATCTAAAAAAATATTTATTCATTGAATAAAAAAATGAATTATTTTAACAGATTAAATCAAAATATTTTAAATAAAGGTCAGGATCAAATTACACTAAGGTGTCAAACTTTTTACATGACACCTCCGATAATTCTTTATCGGATAATTGTATTACAAAATCGATTGTTGGATTGAAAGATACTATAACATAGATCATATATATAAAATATGACGTTAATCAGAAATCATTTGATACGTCAATGAGATATATCAAAATTAACGTCTTACGAAATTAAATTCTTAATTAAATTCATTAAATAAATAAGTTATTTATTTATATTTAAACAAGTAATTTAATTTCTTAATTAAATTAAAATAAAAATACATCAAGTCATACAAAATTAAATTCAAATATGATAATATTTTTATAGAAAGGATATTTTGGTCTTTTTAAAATTAAACATTTTTCTTTCTCCTCTATTTCACTGATTTCAGTCTTGTAACAAACAATAAGTAAAATCTCGGGGTAAGATTAACGGCGACAAATTTATCGGCTGCACTAACGACGGAACTACTATCGCGGCAAACTGATGCGTCGGTTCTGCAGAATCTGTCAATTGATGACAGCCCAACTGTTGTTGCTACTGGCAGCAAGCTGCTGGTGTTGTGGCGCACCCCGGTGATCGGTTGGATGAATGTGAATACCGACGACTCCGTAACAAATGGCCCTGCTGCATGTGGAGGGCTGTTCAGGGACTACATGGCTAACTTCCACGGTGGTTATGTGCAAAAATAGAGACTGTTTCGGTGCTTAATGTGGAGTTAATCGTCGTGATTCTCGCTATGGAATTGGCTAATAGTAACAGCTGGAAGTATTGGTTGGAGAGTGACTCACTAATGGCGCTCCGAGTTTTTTATAGTATTGAACTTACAATGGTCTCACATTTATCGCGAGGGTAACGCTTGTGCCAATAAATTTGTCACCCTTGGACATGCTTATGCAAATTTGAGGTGGTGGAGTTCATTGCCTCCCACCCTCTGAGATGTTTTGTTAAGTGATAAGCTGAGACATCCTCAATATCGTACTACTTGATTGTTTGTTTTATCTTATATTGTTGGGATTAAGGTCTAGTCCCCCCTTGTAATTAGCTTTTTTTTTTTTTTTTTTCTTTCTCTTTTTTAATAATAATAATAATGAGACATAGATAGAGGAAATGGAAGGATGGGGTGCCAATATAGTTGATATATCTCTACTCGATATCTATTGCCTCTTAATTTATCAAAAAAAAAACTTAATTTTTTTCTCTTTTCATACATAACTAGCCTAATACCCGTGCATACGCACGGGTCGCGGCATTGCCGCGATATTTTATATTATAAGGCGAATATTGTATAATACGAAACTAGTCCCGTTATAAAATTATTTATCATTGCAAAGATGGTTGTCTGGTGTATAATAGCTATATAGTAAGGTAAGGTTAATTGTGATAATATGATTGAAAACTATTTTTCTATCATTTTGAAATAGATGGAGCAGTAATATGGTTCCTCCTGACTTGCAGTTATTTTAGGCATCGTTGATAAATATAGGGATAAATATGTTTCTGGTTCCTATAAATATTTCGAGTTTTGTTTTTAGTCCCTCTAAAAATTTTCTTCAACTTTTAGTCCCTAAAAAATTTTCAATTAACACTTTTAGTCCCTACTTTCAAATCAACTCATGTGTAGACTTCATATTTTTTAATGAAATTTTCAAGAAAAGTGTAGAATAGTTTAACAATGACTCACAAAAAAAATTAGATTTTTTTAACAAAACATGAATTAAATATGAATTTTTAAGCACCAAACATATAAAAATTTATGTTTAATATATGCTTTGTTAAAAAATTCAAAAATTTTTTTGGAGAGATTCTTATAATATTTTAAACATTCATAAAAAAATTCAATCAAAAATACGAAGTTTATAATGAGTTGATTTAGAAGTAGGGACTAAAAGTGTTAATTGAAAAAATTTGAGGGACTAAAAGTTGAAGAAATATTTTAGAGGGACTAATAACAAAATTTGGAATATTTATAGGGACCAGAAAGATATTTATCCCATAAATATATATCTAGGATTTTTTTATTGCGCGTTTATTTGAATTATAAATATTACTAAATATTAAAGATGACAAATTTGATGAAAAATTATCATGAGTTGATTTATAACGATTTCAAAATTACATAGAGAAGGTTTTGCATTTTCCATATAATAAATGATTTTGCATTTTTTATATAATAACATACATCTATGATTTTGCATTTTTCATATACATCTATGATTTCAAAATCATTTATGATTCTAAATCGCTTCAAAATCATATTCAGTGCACAAGGGTATGTGTATGTTAGTATTGCATTTAGAATCATAGATGTGCACTAAAAAAGATTTTGAAGCTTTTTAGAATGCATGAACATATATATATATATATATATATATATATATATATTATCAATTCACAACATCTACTCTGCTAAAACTAAGTGAGACATCATGAATCGATTCATGAAGGAGTATGAGTCTATTCATACGTGCTCTAGATATCAAAATCAATCTTATAATAAGATCATGAGTTAATTTATAAAGATTTCAAAATTACATAGATCCTATGAATCAATTCGTGAAGTGCTATGAATTGATTCACATGTTAAAGAACGTTCTCAGAATTTTTCAAAACAACATGAATCAATTTTTCATGAATAAGTATTAAACAATTCATGCCAACCATTTCATAGATTTTTCCTGTTTTAAGCTGATTTTTCATAGGTAACTAAAAAATCCGAGTTAAACTCATTTACTTAACAAACTTATTTTTCAACTCATTTGATTCATAAATCAAGTGAATAGTAATTATCAAATTGAGACTCAAACTAATATTGAGTTTGATCAGTTCATTATAACCCCCAATAGACCTTGCTGGCTTGCTCTTCCTTTTTTCCCCTTGTAATCCATTAGAGGGAGAGGAGCACTATCAATACTCTCTTTTCAACATTCACTATAAAGAAATTTGCTTTTTAGGCCCCCTATATTGCTCTAAAGCCCCCCAATTTGACCAAATTACTCCTATTCAGTTTCGGAACTTACGTTCCGAAATAACTTCTTTTTTTTTTAAAATTGTAATTTCGGAATGTAGGTGCCGAAATGTCTTTTTTTTCAACTTTTTATATATTTCGGCACGTAAAATCCGAAATTAGTTCATTTTGGCACCTACATGCCAAACTTAACTAATCCTGACGTGCCGAAATTAGTTAAGTTTGGCACGTAGGTGCCAAAATAAACTAATTTCGGATTTTACGTGCCGAAATGGTTTTTTATTTTCAATTTTTTTTTATATTTCGGCAGTTACAATCCGAAATTAACTAATTTCGGCACGTGGGTGCCGAAATTAAGCGTTTTCGGATTGTAGCTGCCAAATCATTCAAAATCCAAAAAATTAAGGGTATTTTTTTATTTTTGGGGGGTTTAAGAATACCATAGGGGGCCTAAAGAGCAAGTTTTTTTATTGGTTGAAATCAATGTCTCTTACTTTGGTGATAGGTCCCACATAAGGTGGTGAGAGACCCAAATGCGTTTCACTTTTAGCACTCCTCTTAGAGGGGATAATATTTCCCTTTTCTGGCTCGGAAGGTTAAGGGGGTTGGGTTCGGGAACTATTGATCTTGAAGCACCCATTGAGTGGCAAACAGTAATGGGTGGCAGTCTGGTTGCCTTAGTGGTGGAAAGAGGAGAAGTTGCACACACAATAGCAATGGCAGCCGATGTGGCGGTAGGAACCACCTGCTCCAATATTATATATATAATGTTTCTTCTCGTCTCAACCTCATTCTCTTGTCTCACACTCGGTCTCCTTTTACCTTTTATTTTGTTACTCGTGATTCTCCTTTTTTAAGGACTGTTTCTTTTGGGGTTTTACAGGTTTCATGAAGGGGGAAGAGGACATTAGAGGGAAATAAACTGTTTGACGAATGCTCGAGGCTGAAGATTATGATTGCCAAGCTATTTTGTAATATCCAAGAATTTTGAAAACCAAACTTTGAAGTTGGTTGCCATTAACTAAGTAAACTAATTATACATACACCTCATACTCACAAGTTTTTCTATACGTGGAAAAACTTATAAGTGAACACCCCAAACTTATAAGTTTATGTTCGATTTTTTTTTAAGGATTATCGTAAAAGGAGTCACTCATGTCAGAACATGGCAGGAAGTAGCTAACGATATATTATCCTTATTCAAAGAATTTGATCAACAATAAAGGTGGGGAAAAGATACAGTATGCACCGAAAACGGTTAGTGTAAAATAATTTAATGTATATGTGTCGGGTGACCCAAGCCCTGCTAGAGATAAATATATCCCGATAGCTAAGGCTCATTGGTGACTCGATAGAGTGACATTGATGGAGAGTTAGCCGTCACTATATATATATATATATATGAGCTATAGAAATAGTGAGGATGTTTTTTTAGATGTTTTCTTGCTTAATTGTTGTTTTTATGTCTTATATGATTAAATGTTTTTGATAACATGATGCGAAGAGAAAATTCACATAATTTGAGAATAATTGGTTAGACATAGAAATGTGTAAAGAAATAATGTAGCCTATGAGATAGAATTTTGATATGGATACCGTTCGCCACAACGAAGAGATAATGTGGTCTTTGTCCATAATGAAATGAGATAGTTTTTATATATTTTGTTGATTGCTAATCATCACATAGAGAACTACGTGGCTCTGATTCCCTAATCGTTTAGGGATACGTAGGACCGGGGATCCTTCCTGTCGAGCTAAAATTTCAGTAACTATATTTTTCCTAAATTATTTAGTGTATTAGGCTTGCCAGGCTAAATACAAGGTCAATTAGTGGTGGCATGTGCGCCGGTCATGACCGAGATTGGGTCGTGACATATTTTGTCTTTCCATTGTATTCTAAATATTGGATTTGTATTTGGTGCTCCTTTTTCATGTTATAATGAAGATGTCTTGTGAGATCTTTGTGTTTTAATCTTTACTTGGCTTTATGATATCAAAAATCAAATCATTAATTGTATAGTATCGCAAAAGCTATTGGAAAAATATAGCTAAAAAACAATACGGTTCATTCTAAAGTACTAAAGCAAGATAAATAATGATAACATACCTTTTATTTTAATGTAGTTTGAGGAGTTTACCTATTTGCAGCAGACTTGAATTCATCAACAAAATAATTTGATACATTTTTCCTCTGGCATCTCAATCATATGGTACTTTTTTTCAAATTTTGCTCTGCTTCTCTCTTTTCATTGGAAGGCCTCCTCCTCCCTATCTTTCTATATTTTATTTCTAGATCACTTACTGTTTTCTTTCTCTCTGCAATCTCAGTTATGGAGAAACCTCTCTGCTCTTTTCTCCCATTTTGAAAAGGGGAATTTGAATTTACTTAAGATAGGGTAAGTAGCAGAGATGCAACTATTCTCACTCTCATTTTGCCTTAAGTTAATATACCATTGGCATAAAAATAGACAGACAACCTATTTTCATGTCTAAAGTTAACGTACTATGCCGTTTTGGTGTTGTCATATGAAACTGGCATAATCAAATTACATTTTAGTCATAGAATATAAGTGAACCAAAGAAAATCATATCAGCTAAAGCTCTTCATGCATACATATACACATGAAAACGGCTCGAGGCAAAGTACAATGATAAAAAGAAGAAAATCGCACAGAGGAAAAAAAATTTAAGGGCTGATATTCAATATGGAAAAGAAAACAACTAATCATCAGGCAGAAAATGTTGTTTTCAAGCAATCAGATTGCCAAACAAGACCAATTCACGGAGGCAATTGTTAATTCACCATTATGACTAGTAAAACATATAAAGTTCAAAATTAATAAAAATGGACAGAACAAACAAAAGCTACTACTCACTCATCTTCCGGCAAATTTAGCTTATAGCGACAGTAAGTATTCTTTTTCCCTTGTTCGACAATCTCCTTGGCCTCTGCAACCATGGACTCACTCGCCATTTTGTCCACCACAAGTTGCAGCAAAGATACATCAACACGGCAGTGTTTGTGGAATATGTTCTTAACCATCTCAAAGGCCGTCTTCAAATCACCCTTCTCACACAAAAGAGGAAGAATTATAGAATAAGTGCCCTTACCAGGTTCATACTCAGATTTTCCTAGTTTATCAAACCACTTCTTAGCTTCATCCAAGTTCCCTTCATTTGCAAAACCTTTGATCATAGCATTGAAGCTAAAAATATCCGGCTTCACACCCTTTTTCTCCATTTCCTCATAAAATTCAACAGCTTCACCAGTTCTCTTCGCCACAGCCAATCCCAACAACCTTGCATTGTAAGTCCTAATATTAGGAACAACATTCTTCTCCCCCATTTTCTCCCACAGTTTCTCACCATCCTCAAAACGACCATTCGAATACAACCCATCAAGCAACGCATTAAACGTGATAAAATCGGTGTTCACACCATTCTTCTCCATCTCATCAATAACCGAAACAGCAGAATCATAAGAACCCATTTCCGACAACGCCTTGATGTAAGTATTATAAGAAACCAAATCAGGTTTCACAGAGAGCTGAACAGGAAGCTCCTTAAAAAGACGCTCAACAACATCATATTGCTTAGAATGTAAATAAGCAGCTAACAAAGCATTAAAAGAAAGCACAGAACGGTTACAGTTTCTCTGAGGCATTTCATCAAACAGTTTTTGTGCATGTCTATGCATATTCGATTTACCATAAAGAGTAATGAGTCGCGCAGAGAAACCTTCATTGGAAATATCTGAGTAATTCTTCTGATGTTCAATAATGTCACGGACCCATCGGAAACGTTTAGCTCCGGCGAGGCGGCGGACGGTGTCTTCATATATGCCAGTTTTTTTACGAAAGCGAGCGATATCAGAAGCTTTTTTGAACTTTTCAACGAGTGTTTTGAGATTCTTCTCTTTGAAGAGGTCTTGTGAAATGGACTTGATGTTGGTGGTGGTGGTGGTGGTGGTGGCGGCGGTGGTTGATTCTTCTGCAAAGGTACAGAAAGTGCGGTGAAGAACGCGATACATTATGGTGTGTTTTTTTGTTCTTTTGAGAGTGAAAGAGTGAGTGATGCAGAAAATGAAAAACTAAACTAAGGTTTGATTTTAGATTCGGTGTGTGCTAATATTGGGCTTGGAGCACCCAACTTCAGCCCAAACCATTTTTGGAGTATTGGCCTGTTCATTTTTTTAATTTGGTCCGGAAAAGGTTTTTCTTAAAAAATTCATACGTTTAATTTGGTGATATTTTCAAGAAATTTAAATTTAGTTTCAAATTTATTTTCAGAAATTAATTGATGAGAAAATAATGTTAGAAGTCCCACATTGGCTAGAGATATGGCAAAGATAGCCTTTATAAAGTTGTGCAAACCTCAACTCTCAAGCTAGCTTTTGTGGTTGAGTATAGGCCTCTCAAATTCTAATATGGTATCAGAGTCTATCCTAGATCCATTTGTTGCTTGTTGTGGAGACCTCCCATATTTGGGCCACCCATTGTTGTTGATTCCCACGCACCAAGCCCAATAGTGCTGGGCGTGAGGGGGTGTGTTAGAAGTCCCACATTGGCTAGAGATATGGCAAAGATAGCCTTTATAAAGTTGTGCAAACCTCAACTTTCAAGCTAGCTTTTGTGGTTGAGTATAGGCCTCTCAAATTCTAATAAATAATAAATTTTATAGTGTTGAAAGTTTAAATTTTGAGAAATTTACCGAACATTAAAAGTTTAGGAGTTTAATTAAGTCTCTTAAATAGGTTGTCTCTGCAACTTGTAACAGACATTCTAAAAGTTACTACTATTTAAAATATGATATAGTAATAGGTTAAATATGTTTTTAGTCCTTATAGATATATCAAAATTGATGGTAATACTAAATTGTAAAGGCATTATGTTATAAGTTGGCACGAAGCATCTAAAATCTTAGGCAGTCATGATCTAAGGTAGGAGTGTGAAGGACCAAACTCAAGTCGAAGACTCTTTTTAATTTGATGGGTTTGGATTGGCTTCAATTATGTCCCATGCAATAAAATTGAGAAAAAGAACTTAATTCCAAATAATAATCCAGCATCAGGTAAGGAAGAGTCTAGATTTACCATTGAGTTATCCAGTATGTCTTATTATACTTGTATATACTATTAGTGTTTTAGCAGCTAGCATGTTCCAATAGCATAAATTAAATTACAAAGCCAACTTCTCATTAGTTATTTTAGATTTTTAATAGTTATATTTTGTACTTAGAATTTTGGGTAACATTAATTTATGTTTATATCGTGTAGATCATTCATGTTAAATTTTATAAAAATCTAAAATCATTTGATATGTTATTGAGACTCGTCAAAATTAACGGTTTATGCGTTTTTATTGAATATCGTTAATCTTTATCGTTCTCAATAACACATCAAATGATTTTAGATTTTTGTAAAATTTAACATGAATGATCTACACGATATAAGCTTTCAATCCAACTGTGGATTTTGTAAAATTTGTATTCGTTAAAGCGTTATTGAGCGGTGTAACATTACTCAAATGTTACACCGGTGTAATTTGATCCCTCCTCATATATATATATTTGGCGAAATAATTTGATCTACTAATCCACAATCCGTCTAACTAGGGCTGATCGTATGCGAACCAATTCAAAAGTAAAACGGAAAACCGAACCAATCCAAATCGAAATCGCAAAAAACCGCATTTATTTTAAACCGCGCGGATCATTTTTCTTCTAAACCGTGTAGTTTGGTTTGGTTTGCGGTTTTCATTTTAGAAAAATGAACCAAACCGCAATACATAACTTAACTCTATCAACTAGTAGCAATCAAACTATTACATAGTCAAGCTTAGCAAGTCCAACCCAAATTAAGTCCATAAGTCCATAAAACAGTAGGCTGTCAAAACATATCATTTAACGCGATCTAAAATTATACTATTTGTATTAAAAATAAGTTCTTATGTACATGGAATTTATGTGTACGCATATTATATCAAACAATAAATAAATTAAAATTTCCTATGTTTATTTTGTAACAAGTTGGTAATATATATCGTCATATTTTTTATATCATGATAAATCACACAAACTACCAACCCTAACCGCATTGGTTTGGTTTGGTTTGGATGACTTTTTAAAAATCAACCGGACCAAACCGAACCGCGTGCATTTTTATCTCGCAGTTAAGATGACTTTTATGCTCAAAACCGAACTGAACCGCGAACGCCCCTACATCTAACTATAAATTCATTCAAATAAGCTATTACACAATATAATTATAAATAGATAGATTAAACTAAGTCATCCATTTAATAGTATGGATGGATTCAATTCATCCAACTTTTTACTAAATATACTGCTTGTTGAAAATAAAAATAAAACTTTTTACTAAATACAATGGATCGCAAATTTTTAATGGAATTCAATGAATTGTGTTGACATAGATACCTTAAAAATTATTTTTATAATTATTAAACTACTTTTACTAAAAAAACAAAATTATTAACTAAAAAGATGTTTTTTACATAAAAGTACTATTTTTTATTTAAAAAACAAAATAAGTGAATCATAAAAATAACTTTATTTTCGTTAAAAAGAATAAATAACTATTTTATTCTAAAATAAAATATTAATGGATCCTATAGAGAGCAGTTTTGCTCCATTTCCTAAGATTCCTTTTATTCCTTTTCTTTTCATAGATTAAATATATGAGCCAACAATAAATCTGATAGCTATAATTATAATTTAAAGGCTATAGTTAAATAATTAAAAAAAAAAAAAAAAGCGCGTTCTCAGTATTGTCTCTCCCTTGCGGCTGTCATCGCTTTGCCACGGCCACCAACGCCTCTTTCCCTTAAAAATATAATAATAGAAGGAATCTATGAAATGAATTTTTTAAATTAAATTTTAGTGGATTGTTGATAGATCAATAAATTATTTTGATTCATCCATTTTCACCAAAATTTATTTAAGCCACTTATTTCTGATAATTCCATAAAACTATTTAAATTAATTCTTTTGGGCCGATGCATCAATTCATTCACTAAAACAAGACCAACTGCTCTCTAACAAACAAGACCAACTGCCTAAATCTTTACAAATCAGTCACTAAAACAGAATCAACCATAAAAATGTGAATTATATCATAACAAAATCTTTTCACATCAGTCAAACATGCAAAAATCAATAACCATATAAAGAATAGTATATTTCTATCTCATAAAAAAAACACCTTGAATAACAAAAATACATGATTCCTTTGTGAGAAAAATTTATATACTTACTACTATAAAGTTGGTAACTAACAACCTTCACTTATTGATCACACACTTTCTCTTAAAGATATTTTGTTCATTACTACTTTCTGTATTCTCAACACCAAAAATGGAACAAGAAAATGATAACAGATTAAATGTGTCTATAGATGAGTTGGGTTTGAATGGTGAAAATGATAGCAATAGTAGAAAAAAGAAAAGGAAATACTATAATGAAGATGGCATAAGAGTGTTCATAGCAAAGAATCTTGGAGCTGAAAGGAGGAGGAGGGAGAAAAACATTTCTAGGCTTTACACACTTCGATCTTTAATACCAAACATCACAAAAGCAAGCTTTCTAAACTTCATTCACTCATTTTCATAAACACTTTCTTTGTTCTTTGCTATATACACGTAAAAATTCACTTTTTAGATTTAATGAATAATTGATGTATTTAGATCAGATATATATATCAGTTATTCAATAAACCTAAAAATATTAGATACATTAGTTATTTAATAAATTTAAAAAATAAAATTTTGTATATAATAAAGAATGGATTAATTGGTTAAACATTTTTCGAAATAGGTAATGTAGTATTGTTAGTTTTGTTAAGGGGAGTCTCACCGTCTCATTGGGTTAGATCAATACATTGAGGGCTAAAATCAATTCATAAGTGATTTTTAACATCACACTTTTATCTAAAATCTTAAAGTATTAAATTTGACTTTTGATATCAGATCTTCGCTAAAAACCTTAATGCATTAGGTAATTCGGTTTAATGAAACATTAACTCTTCCGACGAATGTGGAACTTTAACTCACATATCTCAAAACATCCAACCACCAAATCATCCTTATTATAATCTTATATATCTGATTAATTAGTTAAGCTGATTATATGAATCTTAATTTTGGTTTCAGATGACAAAAGATAGCGTTATTACAGATGCTATTAATTATACAAAGAAGCTTCAACATGAAGTTGACAATCTCACACATCAGCTTTGTGCAATGGAAGAAAAAGAAAAGTTAGAGGAAAGAGCAGAGCCAAAACTACATGAATTTTCTGCTGCTCAAGAGATGAAGAATTGGGGGATACAGGTTTTTATACAAATTAACTCCATTTTTTCATTAACTAAATTAATCATGATTTATAACTGCTATTAATTAGTAATCTTTGTGTGGTTGTTTCTATAGGAAGAAGTTGAAGTGGAAAAAATTAGTGAAAATAAGCTATGGATTAAGATAATCATTGAGAAAAATACAGGGAGGTTCATGAAATTAATGGAGACTATGAATTGTTTAGGCATTGAAATTATAGAAGCCAATGTTACAACCATAAAAGGAGCATATTTGATTGTAACTACAATTAAGGTAAGATAATCCAAAAGCCAACTACAATTAATATTACATTACAAAACTATTAGAAAAGAAAGACTCGATATTATTGGCGTCGACATGACACCGACAATTATAATTACATTGAATCAGTGTTCGTGTCGTGTCTGATGTCATGTCTTTGCTTCATAGAATGTGAAAACAAAGACTCAAATATGAACTTTGATTCATTTTTCTGCATTATGTTGCATAAGGTTTTTATGTTGATTCAATATTTGTTATTTTTCAGGGTATCAGTTTTGATGTTGATCAAGCAAAACATTTGTTGGCAGATATAATCAAAAGTATTTAGGGAAAATACAAAACTTATTTCCTAGTTAAGTTTTAGCTTACACAAATTATGCTAGTCAAATTAAATTCAAATTCAATAAACTGTTATGTAGCAAAATGCAAATGGATCACATGTTGACATAACGGAATATTCTATGGTTTTGTAATAACTTACTATTTTATTTATAATCTTTAAATTATCTATGAAGAATTAAGATTAACTAAATAAGTTATTTATTCAAAGAATCGGAGTAGGTGAATGTGAATATCATGGTTTTAAATTTTTGCAGAAAAATACAAGAAAATATGGCCAATAAGTTGAAATTCGGTTGCGATGCCATAGCATAGATCATAAAATCCTTTATAATGTTGCTGCAATTTTAGTTGCCAACTGCAATTTAAAATCATGGTATATATTCTTCTATATTTGAACTGATATTGAGAGAAAATAGCTTATGAATGAACTGTTGACAGCTAAATAAATATCGGTGGATAAGAGTTTATGAGTGATTAAAGTCTTATAAACATTATAGAGTGCAGAAATCAGAGAGTTAATGTACATTACACCTTATGTGAGTTTTAAGATATGTTCATCACTGAAGCACAAACACAGACACCGATATCGAACATGCATAATCTAAATAGTTTATGTGCTTATTTGATGCTTTTAGAATTGAGAGTTTGGTCTAACTCAACCCTACAAAACCTGCTTGTAAGGTGAGAATTGCCTCTACTTTATAAACACATATTCAGGCTATCTCGCGAACGATGCGAGACTTCTTAACATGCTCATTAGTATATATGTCCCTAGTTATCAGTTTAATATTGTTGATCAATGTCAAATCAAAGAAAAAGATTTGTAATCAGTAAATATATATCAAGAAAAGGCATACATGACTTGAATCGAAGATAGATTTTCACTGATAAATGGAACATATAGTAGAATAAGTAAGTGTTTGTTTGGTAACGCGAGCGTCAGAACAATTTTTCCTGCATTCTAACATTTCCTGTTGTGATAATTTCAAAGCTACAACGCGGTGTTGGGACAATTTCAACACGGAAACAAACACAAACTAAGACAAAAATTCAGTGTACTATATAAAATAACCGACATTATTGAGAAAATTCAGCTATAAAATGACCATAATTGAGCGGTTACCGATGAATGATAACGTAAATGTGTGACATTGCTGACTGCATCAAATCGTGGTTCCAAATTTGGGTTTAATCAAACTGAAATATAGATTTTATTTTTATTGTTCAATCAACTTGTACTAACTTACTCCTTATATTTTCACATTTTATGTATCAGTAAACACCAACCATAATTGGACACTGGTAACTTACTCCTTATTTAGAACAATATAATGTGAAATATTGGCTATAGTGGCACTGCAAGTAATAACACTTTTGCGCAGAGGAATTTGAACAAACTGTTATTTCCCGCGATCCTCAATTCGCAACACTGACTAGTTCTATAATGAACCAGAAGTGAATACAAAACACACACAAGAGTGTTTATATACAAGCTCCAATCTACAACTAACCGGCCACATTGCTAACTAACTCAAACGCTTTCATAACCGAATTGAAACTGATTTAACTAATAAATAAACCACAGTGTAATATAGATCGAAATTACAGCAACAATGACATAGCAGACATAACAAAATCAGTTATATCGCCGCTACGATTTAAAACCATAGTATATATATATACTTCTGTTCAATTTTATTTATTTTTGAAGAAGTCTTCTGTTTGAATTTACAGTGAGAAAAACAGTTTATGTATGAACTGTTGACAGCTAAATAAATAATGGTGGATAGTTTAGCTGAGCCACATAGTGATAAAGTTTATGAGTGATTAAAGGCTTTTAAACCTGATAAAAAGCAAAAGCAGAAAGATATACCTGTTTTGTTTGTTTATATTCTTCTATTTATCAAGTGCATCCCCTTTTGTACTGTCTTTTGCTTGCCCCTTTACTTCTTGTTATGGGCTATTTTGCGTATTAATAAAATTTAGCCGATTCAGAAAAAAAAAAAGATACAACTCATGTGCAATAATCAGGTGACCTAATTCAATTAAACTGGAGATATGTTCATTAGAGTATATATATATGGCCCTAGATATGATTTCAATGTTGTTAATGAATGCCAAAATCAAAGAAAAAATATTTGTAATTAATAAATATATATCAAGGATCGACACATGTGACTCGATTCGAATATAGATTTTCACGTGCAAAGGGAACATATAGTTGAATATCTAAGCGATTGTTTGGTATGTAACGCGTCAGAACCATTTTCCCGCGCCTCAACGTCTTTGCGCCGTGATAATTTTAAAGCTACAACGCGGAAAAAATACTAGGTAATATAAAAACTTGCCGCCCCGATAAGATAACCGGCATTATTGAACAATTTAACCATTATGTTTGAAGACTTGGTGTCTGTTTGGGTTTGGCTTAGTTTAGAGCTTATGAAAATAGCTTATGCAAATAAATAAACTTTTATGTTTCACTAACAAAAATTGTGTCTTTATAAGCTACCTTGAAAATCTTATTTATTTGCATAAGTTGTTTCGCATAAGCTCAAAAATAAGTCAATGCAAATGGATCCTCGATAAGTAAAGAACATTTTAGAGTAAAATCTTAGCCTTAAAAGTACCATTATATGATCAATTTGGTACCCTAGAAATTAATTTTATCAATTTATTTTTCAAAACTCAGATCCCCAATATTTTAGTCGATCTATCTAAATTACAATGAAAAATGACAATCGTGACATAAAATTGAAGGCAACCTGAACAAAAAATGGACAAAATTGATGGATGTAACAAAGGACATTCAAGCGTTAAAATAGATCCTTTGTTCAAAAATTGAATTTCTTCTCAGATAAATTAGGCATAATTTATTCTCTTGAGAATTGAAGATAGATAGAATTGATAATCAATTGATTAATTTCATTCAATTATTGGATGGCATTATTTTTTATATAGATTGCATATTTCATGACATACATAATTATATATATATATATATTTTTTCATACAGATCTCTTATAATTGAAAAGGGTAAAGCCATCCTTTCATACAAATGAACATCATTTTATCTTTGATCTGAGTGACCACCTCCATATCCAAATCCAATACCCTTCCTTCCATCCATACGAAACCCTAGTCCTGCACACCAAATTCAATTTCAAAAGTTATTATTAGTGTCACTGTTATTAATAATAATTAAAAAAATAAAAGTGAGAGACAACAAAGTACATACCATGATGAGATCTACAAGCTCGAGGTTCATCAAAACGAGAGAAAGAGAGTCGTTTTAAGGCAAAACCAATATCAATGATAATGAGACCAGAAGTTTGATCAGTGACAATGATATCTTTAACGGGTAGCCACAAGAAAAGCTCTTCACGAGACATACCCTCTAAAACCTTAAGTTGTCCGAAACTGAGGTTTGCTTTAATAATAGTGTCAAAGAACACTGCTGTTTCATATTGAGCTAAGCAAGGACGATCTAAGTGTACCTCTAAATGACCCATTCGATCTAGTTTAAATGACTTCACGCTTTGAGGAAAGAGACCAGCTGGAAGGCCATGGTTGCGAAGAACCTCCTCGAGATGAGAAGAAGATCCTTCTTCAGCTGTACCTATGAGAGGAAGAATGAAAACTAGGGCAAGAAAGAAAATGGGGACAACAGACCTAGGTGTCAGAGACATTGTCATAGGAATATGGTCTAGTACACTGCAATCACAAAGGAGGCACTTTTTTTTCGAGTACAAAAGGAGGCACTTAAAAAGTGACTTTACTTATGAGGTTTTTGTTGTATTTAAGGTTTTTAGGTTGATACGTGATGTGACATTGTGATCCTATTGAAACGTAAAGTAGGTCCCATTACATTAGTCGGTTGTTCACCCGCTCACGCATTCAGAACAATTGTAGCCGTTCGATTATAATAGGACGATTCAGATTTAATACTACTAATTTATCTTCTTTTTTTACAAATACTACTAATTTATATTAAAATATAGAGTAAATAAAAAAGGGTATTTTAGATATATATACAAACACACAAAATGAACACTAAATTCATCAACCATCTTTCTTAATGTGAAAAAATAAGAGGTCCTTATACAAAAGAGATAAGGTCCATATGAAGTATTATTGTCCCTGTAACATTAGTTAAAGAAAAAAATTGTATTCAAAAGAGTTTTTTTTTTTACACTAACTAGTTAAGAAAAAAAATTGTATTTAAAAGAGCTTTTTTTTTTTTTTTTTTAACACTAATTAGTTAAGAAAAAATTGTATTCAAAAAGAGTTTTTTTTACACTATTAAGAGGTTGACTTCCCGAATTTCGAGATAATTTTATTATATTTGTTTCCATACTATTTATTATTTCTTTGCTAATTAATTTATTATAAGTAATTAATACTATTGACCATGTAGTATCATAAAAATAAAAAATTAGAGAAGTTGAATACATTGTTTCCTTTTTTACAAAAGTTGAATAGATTCCTAAAGAAGTAATTTTAAAAGGTCTATCGATAAAATGGGCAGATAAAATATAATATTATATTTTTATTTGGTTGATAGACGAAATGACAAAGTCATTGAAAATTCACACACACAAAAACTCAGGTCATGTCATTCGGCACTAGCAATTTCGATATTTCTATCGGTTGTAAACTACACTATTGCTTTTTTAAAATATGTACAAATTATAATGAGACTTGAGAATCTATAAGAATGAGGGAGATAATAAATGTTAGGTTTTATATAAACAATATTAATAAATAAGTGTCAGATGTCATAACTGGGGTTCGATCCCTGGTCACTCCATTTTGTGTGTGTCAGTTTTCAATGGCTGTGTCATTTCGTCTATCAACCAAAATAAAAAAAATAAGCGAAATCAATTCTAATCGTTTACATCATCATTATATATATAAAAGTTGTTAAGTCTCCAAGTAACCCTAATTTAACCATATTAAAACTTTAATTTAATTATTAAAAAATATCCTTAGCAGGAGTTGAACTTATAACCTTTTTGTAAATGCTTCATATATTAGCCACTATGACATATCAATAAATTTGAAATAATTTTACAACCAACATGTATTGAATATGCAATCCAATCAAATTTTTCTGTAATACATGTTCAATTTTTTTTCTAAGTCTCCAATTTTTTTATACACTACCTCGATAGAAATCGAACTCATGACATGTCACAACAATATATAATTTAATATTTTTTGCTGCTATGCAAATATTTAATTTGTTTAATAGAATCAATTTTTATTTTATAAAGATATGTTATGAATATTTATCGTATATGCTTTGTTTTTTCTTTATATATATCTGAAGTTTAGCTTTCACAAATTTTTACTCTAACTATTCATTCTCGCCGCGTTTTATATTTTCCTTTATATATATATCTCAAGTCTAGCTATCACGAATTTGTGTTTCTTTTGCTATTATGACTGATCAAAATATTGAATTTCAACTTGCGCTTTTATATTTCACTCTAACTATTCATTCTCGCCGCGTTTTATATTTACTACTTTCTTTCTTTTTTACACATAACACCATTGAATTCATATCTAATAATTGACTTTTTTTTACACATAGCACCATTGAATCCATATCCAATTACTGACTTAGAGAAGCACGTCAATCATTGTCGGATCAAATATCGAACTTATTCTGTTGAGTTTCACCATGGTAAAGTAAGTATACCTTTTATTTCAACCGAATGTATTTGATTGTATTTCCATTGCTACTATGACTGATCAAAATATTGAATTTCAATTTGCGCTACGTTGTTTGAGATTTTTTTAATTTAATTTTATATGTTATATACTCTAATTTCAACATCATTGAATTCATACTCCAATAACTGACTTAGAGAAGTACGCCAATCATTGTCGGATCAAATATCGAACTTATTATGTTGAGTTTCACCATGGTAAAGTAAGTATACCTTTTATTTTGACCGAATGTATTTGATTGTATTTGAGCATTTCACATTGGTAGAGATTTAATATTGTTATAATTATATTTTTATTTTATGGCGCGGTCATGTTACCAAAAATGTTTGCATCTGATTTTGGTGACAACAACATACATCATTACGCTACATTTAGCCTTTGTTTGGTAAGAGAGAAAATGATAAGAGAGAAATAGAAACACAGAATCAAATGCATGTATTTGGACTAATCCAAATACATGCATTGGTTTCTGTGTTTCTATTTATCTCTTCTCATTTTCTCTCCTACCAAACACACCCTTATTGATCGAAATGGAAATCAATTTAAAATTTTAGTTTTAAAAAAATTAATAGCAACATATATTTTAAATAGGGATGATCTGCAATGCATGATTTTTATAATATTCAATATGGTGCTTGGGTGATTTTATTATATACTGGGATGAGTCAGTTTGGACTAATTTTAAAAGACTGATTTGGTTGTGTTATTTATTTTAAAAAAATTATTATAGTTCTTTTTATATAATATATGAAAATCTACAAAATCCCGGGTCGGTGTCTAGTAAAAATATAAAAGTAGTTAAGTCTCCAAGTAACCCTAATTTAACTCTACTAAAACCCTAATTTAATTATAACCTTTTTGTAAATGCTTCATATATTAGCCACTACGACATATCAATCAATTTGTAATATTTTTGTAATCAACTTGTATTGAATATGCAATCCAATCAATTTTTTCTGTAATACATGTTCAATATTTTTTCTAAGTCTCCAATTTTTTTATACACCTACCTCAGTAGAAATCGAACACATGACGTGTCACAACAATATAAAATTTAATATTTTTTGGTGCTATGCAAATATTTAATTTGTTTAAATAGAAATCAATTTTTATTTTAATATTTATCGTATATGCTTTGTCTTTCCTCTATATATATCTCAAGTTTAGCTTTCACAAATTTTTACTCTAACTATTCATTCTCGCCGCGTTTTATATTTTCCTCTATATATATCTCAAGTTTAGCTATCACAAATATGTGTTTCTATTGCTACTATGACTCATCAAAATATTGAATTTCAACTTGCGCTAAATTGTTTAAGAGGTTTTTTTAATTTTATTTTATATTTTATATACTCTAACTATTCATTTTGCGCCGCGTTTTATATATACTACTTTCTTTCTTTTTTACACATAACACCATTGAATTCATACTCCAATAACTGACTTAGAGAAGTACGTCAATCATTGTCGGATCAAATATCAAACTTATTATGTTGAGTTTCACAATGGCAAAGTAAGTATACCTTTTATTTCAACCGAATGTATTTGATTGTATTTGGTATTTCACATTGGTAGAGGTTTAACATTGTTATTATTTTTATTTTATGGCGCAGTCATGTTACCAAAAATGTTTGCATCTGATTTTGGTGACAACAAAAAACGTACATCGTTATGCTACACTTAACCTTTGTTTGGTAGATGAGAAAATGAGAAGAGAGAAATAGAAACACGGAAATCAATGCATTTATTTGGATCCAAATACTACAAGCATTGGTTTTCGTGTTTCTATTTCTCTCTTCTAGTTTTCTCTCCTGCCAAACAAACCCTTATTGATCCAAACGGAAATCAATTTGAAATTTTAGTTGAAAAAATTAATGGCAGCATATATTTTAAACATGGATGATCTGCATTGCGTGATTTTTATAATATTCAATATGGTGTTTTTGTGATTTTATTATACACTGTGATGAGTTTGAACTAATTTTAAAAGACAGATTTTATTCTGTCATTTATTTTAAAAAATTTATTATAGTTCTTTTTATATAATATATGAAAATCTACAAAACTCAAGCCCAATTATTATGCACCCCCGGTTAGTAATGTTGGTGATATTTTGCCATCTTATTAAGAATTGATAAAAAAAAATTAGTGAAAGTAAAAAAGTCTATTTCATATAATAATTATTAAAATATTAATAATTTAACCCACAAATTCTAACTCAACGAATAGAAATGTTGAAATTTTTAGGTCAGATGTCATGATCGGAGTTTGGGCAATGATCATTCCACTTTGTGCGTGTGATTTTTTAATAGTTTGTCATTTTGTCTATCCAAAGAAATATTAATAATTTATAGTAATGTAAAAATCATAAACATATATATATTTTTTTATAGAGAATGGAGATGACCGTCTACATGTCATAGGTCAACTGATAAAAAATATCGAAATTGTTAGGTCGAGTCCAAGTCATCTCACTTATCCACCTTAAAGGTGGAATTTTTAACCAATAAACTTCTTGACAAAAAAAGAAAGTAAAATTTCATGAGTCTCCCTTATAAATTTACTCAATGAATAGTTATTATTAGTTGTTGAGTAAATTATTCATAATTTTTTGAGAGGTAACCTTGTGGCTAGTTTTTTTCTAAAAAAAAAAAGAAAAAATAAACTTCTTTTTTTAATTAATATTTTTTTAGGAAAATGCTAGTGTCTCCGAAACACTGGTTAATGAAATAAAAAATAAAAAATAAAAATTTTTTGTAGTTAGTATTTTTTTTATAATAAAAATTTAGGGTGAAGGGATGATGCCTCAGTTCAAGGCAGAGAAGACCTTAAGACTCAAAGAACGTTTACAAAGGTAATTATATTTACCTCCCTCCAAAGACACTAGCGGGGCTCGAACTCGGGATCTCTCGAATTCAAGACCTATCGTTTTACCACTAGACCAGACTTTTGGAGTTTTTTTTTTTTTTTGAGGAAAAGCTTTTGGAGTTTTGTACTTAGTATTTTTAAATTAAATAGTGTTGTTTTCGATACAAAATATACTAATTTTTTTTCTTTACTATTGTTCGGACCACAAACACTAGTTAACATCACATTTTTTATTTGAGCTAGAAACTTCTTTTTTTTATTTCAAAATTAAATAAAATTGTCATTTTTTTTGTGGAAAAATAAAATTGTCATTTGTTTTAGTAAATAGACAAAATGACAAATAATTAGGAACTATTACACACAAAGTGGTGAGAAACAAATTCGAATTCCGATTGTAACATTCGAACTAACAATTTCGATATTCTTATCCGGTTTAACTACAATCCATGTGCAATAAAATTGTCATTTTACACTCTAGATATTTAGGATCCAAAGTATAGCATTAGAAACATATTGCTTTCACATTCTAAGTAGTTGACAATTGACACAGCCAGATTTCCTTGTTTCACAAGAATTCTCTCTTCTCTCAAATCTCAATACTCTCAATCTTTTTCCTATCATTAATTAAGATGCATACAACAATTGTAGCAACCCTTGTTCCATTCTTAGTTTTCATCATTCTAGTACCAATGTCTGTCTCAGATTCCAACACTATCCTCCAATGTCTCTCTCTCTCTCAATTCAGAACCTTCTCAATCTCATCCAATCTCAGAACTCACCTATTTCCCAAACACTTGTTCATATTCACCAATCTTAAACTCCTATGTCAGAAACCTTAGATTCAACTCATCCACTACACCAAAACCCATTTTCATTCTAACCCCAACTCATATCTCCCATATCCAAGCATCAATTATATGCTGCAAAAAATTCAATCTTGAAATCAGAATCAGAAGTGGTGGTCATGATTATGATGGTCTTTCATATGTTTCACAATCACCATTCATTGTTCTTGACATGTTTTTGCTTAGATCAGTGATTATTGACTTCAAAAATGAAACTTTGTGGATTGAATCAGGTGCAACAGTTGGTGAAGTGTATTATAAGATTGCTGAGAAAAGTAATGTTCATGGCTTTCCAGCTGGGGTTTGTCCAACAGTTGGTGTTGGTGGACATTTTAGTGGTGGTGATTATGGTAACATGATGAGAAAATTTGGGTTATCTGTTGATAACATTTTGGATGCTAAAATTGTTGATGTTGATGGTAGAGTTCTTGATAAATGGGAAGTTCATATTTGAACTACAGAGATGTTGATTTAGGTGTCAATGCAGATAGGAATGTTGGTTATGAAGAAGCCAGTATTTGGGGTAAAAAGTATTTCAAAGAAAACTTTGATAGGCTTGTAGAGGTAAAGACCACATTTGATCCAAGCAATTTTTTCAGATACGAACAGAGTATACCATCACTTGCATCTGAGTCTAGTATAATGGCAGAAAAGCAGCCATCAAGAATAAGAAGTGTATCATTATAAGAGGTATCTATAAGCATTTCAATATCATGAAAAACCATTTTAGACCTAGATTATAGTTTATCATAAAAAAAAAAAAAAAAAAAAAAAAAATTGTTTCTTCCCTGCCTGATAAATGGGACTTTGTTCATTCTGTTTTAAGCTGAGATGAATGATGTATAGAATAAGATTATTAATTATTTTGTTTTTTTGTAGCTAATGCTATTAGGTTGTAGATTGCTGCATTAAGAAATATGATATTACAATGTAATTTATTGAAATTTTTGGACAAATTTTTCCTTTGTTTTGCTTAAAACATGTTTACTCATGTTGTCTCATTTGTTGTAGAAAAATTTATTGGTTTTATAATTTAAATTCTGCAATACTGAACCAGATGCTTCAACATTTGTCCTATCAGATGTTCTACCAGATGTTCTATACAATGTTGTAACATTGTTTCTGTATAGGCAGTTAGCAGTTAGTTAGTTGGTAGTTACTAGTTGTTATGTACAGTTGTCATTCAGTTAGTTTTGTTTGTCTTAGGTAGTTATGCAGTTGCTTGCATTTGAAGCAACCACCTATTGTATATAAACAAATGAGACCCTTTGTGGAAGAATAAGATTTTACTTTCCCTTAATCAATTTCTACACTTTTCATAGTTTTTCCATCTCTCTCAAAACTTCATCTCCTTCATTCTTTGTTCAAAGGGTTAGAGTGAACAACCCAACAAAGTGGTATCTAAGAGCAAGCACGATCCAAGGGATATTTGATTCAATCTTGAGGATAGAATCAGTTATTGTAAATCAATCATGGCTGGGAAGAGTAACTTCCATGCAAACCTGCCAATTCTTGATGGAAAGAACTGGGATACATGGGTCAAACAGATGAAGGTGATATTCATTGTTCAAGAAGTTGATGAACAACAGAGCAACAAAGAACAACATTCAGAGAGGCACAAAAGAAGGATAGCAAGACTCTGTTTCTCATTCATCAGTGTGTGGATTCAAAGGTGTTCGAGAAGATTGTAGATGCTACAACCTCAAAGGATGATTGAGACATTTTGCAGAAGAGTTATGGAGGTGATGCAAAAGTCAAGAAAGTGAAATTGCAAGCCTTGAAGAGACAATTTGAATTGTTGGAGATGAAGAGTGATGAGACAATCGTAGATTACTTCACAATGGTGGAAACTCTCACAAATCATATGAAGAATTGTGGAAGCACACTCACTGAAGAAAAGATGATGGAAAAGATACTAAGAACTTTAACTCATAAATTTGATCACATAGTGGTGAATTTGAACAAACAAAAGACCTGAGTGAAATAAAGATGGAGGATCTGCAAAGCACTCTGGAAGCTCATGAGTTGAAGCATGGTGAGAGAAATCAAGACAAAGAAGATGAGCAAACTCTATTTGTAAAGTTCAAGAAGTATCAAGATGAAAAGAAGAAGTGGCAGAACAACAAAGGTTCCAAGAAAGGGAAAGAAAGTGTTGAAGACAAACCTGAATCTTCAAAGAAAGAAGGAGGAGGGCAAAAGACAAAGAAAGATAAGAGCACCATTCAGTGTTACAATTGTGACAAGTATAGTCATTATGCTAGTGAGTGCAAAGCTCCAAAGAAGAAGAAAAGTGATGTGATCCTAAAATTCTATCCTTTAACAAGAATAATTATTTCAGTCATGGAATAAAAAGAACCAATTAATTTTGGTTGAAAATGTCATTTTCGTAGGTTTAGATGTGTCTGTCTTGTTTTTACAATAACTGGAGTTCTAGAGGTCCGATGGAGGTGATCTTTGATTCGTTAGAAAGCTTACTAAATTTCCTACAATTCATATGTTTAACTCAAGATCCAGTTCGGTGTTTTTCAAGCTCGAAAATCAGTGGTACAATAAAGCATAAGAAAGTGGAAAATAGAGAGTTCTTCCACCAAGCATATGAAAGTGGTGCACCAAGCAATCAAAGAGCACCACTATCTCTTATTTACTTTGCATTTTTCTTGTAATAATTCAGTCCCACTATCAAGATAATTAGTGGCTGAAATCCTTTTGCTTTCTTAGGAGTTACTTTTGCTTATTACTTCATCATAAGTCTTTCCTATATAAAGGAGGCATGTAACTCTTACTAAATAGAATGAATTTTGTTAAGTTTCTTACACTTTGTGTGTTTTTGACCTTTGCTCGTTGGTTCTGGATTGAACCACCTATCGATCTTATCAAGAAACCACGTTTCTTGTGGCGATCCTCACTTGGTTTATCACTATTCTTGGATTAGAATTGTGATTGCCTCTATTTCTGTCTTTTCCCATCACTTCTCTTTATTTTTATCTAATTATCAATCTATTTTCTTATCAAGAAGTCGAAACACTGAAGAAGAAGCAAATGTGGCACACGATGGTTCAACATTAGAAGATGATGTGAGCTTCATGGTGACAATTACTAATGAAACAGTTGAGTCTATGGTTTGGTACTTTGATACTGGATGCTCAAATCATATGACAGGGAATAAGAGTATTTCGACTGATTTTAACAATTGTCTCAACACAAGGATCAAACTGGCCAACGGTAATTTCATTGCAGCCGAAGGCATGGGAAATGTGGTGATTCAGAGGAGCAATGAAAAGAAGGTAGTGATTGAAAAAGTCCTATATGTTCCAGGAATGAAGTGTAATCTAATGAGTGTAGGTCAATTACTTGAGAAAGGATTCAAAGTTGTGTTTGAAGGTGAGACACTGAAGCTTTTTTATTCTCAGAAGAGATTGATTTTGAAAACAGCTTAAAGTCAGAACAGAACATTCAAGACACAAGTTAAAGCAATTGAAGCTGAGTGTTTGGCTGCATCTACTGATGATAAAGACAGTGACTTATGGCACAAGAGGTATGGTCATTTGAATTTCAAAAGCTTGTCAATGCTTAATTCAAAAGAAATGGTGTTATGATTACCTAGTGTTATAGCTCCAGTAGATACTTGCACTATATGTTTGTTAGGAAAACATCCTAGATCATCATTCAAAAGTAACTTGCCTATGAGATCTAGTGAAATGCTAAATGTTGTGCATTCAGATATTTGTGGATCAATTGATGTGTTATCAACCGGTGGAAACAAATACTTTATCACATTTGTTGATGAGTATTCAAGGAAGTCTAACAAAGAAGTTAAAGGACATGGTACCTGAAGAGGTGTGGACTAAGTGCAAACCAATTGTGACTCACTTCAAGGTGTTTGGTTCCTTGAGTTACAAGCATGTACCTGATGCAAGAAGGAAGAAGTTGGATGACAAAAGTAAACCTATGATCTTTGTTGGATATCATAGAATTGGTGCATATAGACTGTATAATCCCACACCAGACAAGATAGAGATCAGTAGAGATGTGAAGGTCTTGGAAAATGAAAGATGGGATTGGAAACAGAAATCCACATCTAAGAAAACTTGTGAAGTGGACCTAGATGTTGGAACATCCAATACAAATGCTCCAGTTACTTTTGTTGATCAACATCAACATAAGGAGAATCACAATGAGGAAGATGCCTCAAGTGATGAGGATAATAGAAGTCACCTACCATTAAAGACTCACAGAACTACTCAGATCCCAGGAAGGTTAGCAGATTGTGATATGGTTCCAGATAATGTTGTAGATAATGAGGGGAATATTGTGCATTATGCTATGCTTGCTGACACTGAACCTTTAGATGTCAAGAGTGCACTAAAGAGTAAAGTGTGGTTAGAAGCAATGATTGATGAGTTAAAGTCAATTGAGAAGAACAAGACATGGGACATGTGCAAGCTACCTTCAGATAAAAGAGCAATTGATGTGAAATGGGTGTATAAGCTAAAGGAAAATCCAGAAGGACAAGTGATCAAGCATAAGGCAAGGCTTGTGGCCAAAGGATTTCTACAAAAGCAAGGATTATACTATGATGAGGTCTTCTCTCCTGTGGCTAGACATGAGACTATAAGGTTGGTGATAGCACTAGCTTGTAGCAGAAGATGGCCTATGTTCCACTTAGATGTGAAGTCAGCATTTCTAAATGGTCCATTGGAGGAAGATGTATATGTGAAACAACCACCTGACTTTGAGTTGAAAGCCAAGGAAGATAGGGTGTTGAAACTGAATAAAGCCTTGTATGGCTTGAAGCAAGCCCCGAGAGCATGGAACAAGAGAATAGACCAATTCTTTGTTATGCAAGGATTTCAGAAATGCAGTGTGGAGTATGGTGTTTATGTCAAACACAGTGATGACAAACATATGTTAATCATATGTTTGTATGTTGATGACCTGTTAGTGACTGGTAGCTCACCAGCAGAAATTGAGAATTTAAAATCACAGATGCAAAGTGAATTTTAAATGATTGACTTGGGAAAGCTTACATACTTTCTAGGAATGGAGCTCTTGGCAACTCCAAAAGGAATGATATTGCATCAAGCAAAGTATGTGATGACTCCACGTCATTACTATAGTTTTACTTATTTCAAGACCTAATTACAAGGTTTTTAGTATATTTTTATTATATTTTTGCACAATAATAAGTGAAAGTTACATCGAGTACAAGGCTGCAGAAAGCACACAAAAAGCAGAAAATTCAGGAAGAATCTGGTGTTTGGCGCGGGGCGCCAGAGGTGCTGCGCGGGGCGCAGGACACCAGAATGCAACCATGCTTCTCTGTTGATTGGCGCGCGGCGCGTAACCTAAGCCTATATATTTGAACTTCTGAAACAGAATTAGAGTACATAATTTTACGGCGAAACGGCAGACTTTTGAAGGCGATCAGAGAACTTATTGTAATGCTTTCTTTCACCTTTGTTGATGTAATTTACTCTTTAATTATGTGTAGCTAAACTTCCATGATTGGATCTTAGGGGATTCTAATTGTTATTGTTCTTGAACCATGTAGTTTCATATGTTATGTTTAATTAATTATGAAGTTAGTTTCATCAATTCTTCCTTGTACTTAATGCTTTACATGATTTGATCACTCGTGTGATGAATTTAATAATTTGTTTTACTATGAGAATACGAATAGATTATTGACCTAGGAATTATTGTAAAATTGGTTTACACTTAAGAGATTTTGGTTTACTAATTGAGATTAAAGATTAAAGCGCAACTTCCTCCCGGATCATAAATCATCCTAAGAGATTAGCGGGGTTTATGATCAAGGGAGAGGATTATGTTATCAAGAGATTGAGCATAGTTATTTATTTTAATCAAATCGTGAAACTAGTTTGGTAATTTGTTAACATACATGAACTACCGAGACAATAATAATTAGATGAACCGAAAAGGTCCAATCGCTTCTCCTCTAAAGTCAAACCCTAATTTCAAAGTTATTTTCTCCAACAAACCCTAGAAAAATCCCCCCTTTTATATTCATGTCAATTTACCTAAATATGTTTTCAAACTACAATTGTTGATTTATCACAATCCCTGTGGAGACGATCTTACTTACTTTTATTATTACTTGACGGCAGTTTAGTACACTTGCTAAATTATTCATCAAGTTTTTGGCGCCGTTGCCGGGGATTGTTGATTTAATTGACAATCCGGTTGAACCATATTTAGTTTGTTTTTTTTATTTAGTAGATTTGTTTTTTTATTTTATTTTTATTTTTATTGCTTATATATATCGGAAAAAAAAAATATATATTTAAATATAATTCTGAAATTTATTTCTTGTTCATTCTTTGGTAGTGCAGTTGCTTCTAAAGGTATTTATGATTGTTTATGCAAGGTAGGAAGAAGGTAGTCCGAGAACTGATCTTTGATCCAGAAATCGAGAAAACAGCTAAAGCAAACAGGAAAGCAGTTCGGTTGGCACACCAGGCTGCCCTGTTAGCAAGTGGTACGGAAGAGATACTTGAAGAAGAAGTTCCTAGTTCAAACACTTCGAACGACGAAATCGAAAGCATGGCTGGAGTTAATCCACCACCGCGAAGGAAATTGGGTGACTACGGCCAAACAACTGGTGGGCATAATCCTAATCTGGGTTTTCAACCAGTGAATCTCGTATCTTTCGACATAAAGAATACGATGCTCAGTGCTCTTAAGGAGAGCCAGTTTTCTGGGAGTGAATCGGAATGCCCAAACATCCATCTAGCCCGATTCTATGAAGCATGTGGCTACACTGACCCAACTGGTGTATCCGAGTCAAACAAGAAGTTGAGGCTGTTTCCACAATCCTTGACTGGCAGGGCAAAAGATTGGATCGATACACTACCACCCAACACTATTGCCTCTTGGGATGAGCTCGAGTTGAAATTTCGTGAGCGATATTTCCCAATCCATAAGTTCTTAGAGAGGAGGAATGATATCACCAACTTCGAACAAGGGGACGCAGAATCATTGTATGATGCATGGGAGAGGTTCAAGCTTTGTTTGAAGAAGTGCCCAAAACATGGGCTAGACAATCATGCCCAGATGCAACACTTTACTCAAGGATTGAGAGCTCAAACTAGAATGTTGTTGGATGCATCAGCTGGTGGGTCATTGAAGAATAAGGATGAGAGCGAAGGAAGGGAGTTAGTAGAGGCAATGGCTCAGAATGAATACAGAGTTCAGAATGATAGAGGAGCAAAGAAAAAGGCTGGCATGCTCGAACTTGACACTCAAACCGCTCTTCTAGCGCAGTCACAGCTAATGAATACTCAAATTGCGGCCATGTTGAAACATTTCACAACCACCCCAGCACCTCAAATGCAAGCTAACGCGGTCCAAGATGTGAAGTGCGCTTTTTGTGGTAAGGGACATGCTAATGGTGAGTGTTTTCCTGCAGGTTCCGAGCAAGCAATGTACCTATCTAACTTCAAGAAGAGCAGCACCACCAATAATCCATACTCGAACACCTACAATCCGGGTTGGAGAGATCATCCAAACTTTGGTTAGGGAGGAAATCAAAATCAATCTCAACAACAAGCACCGTCTCAGAACTCTCAACCAAGGCAACAATCTCCACTAGAAGATGCACTTGCTCAGTCTATCAAGGTCACTCAAGGAAATTTTGAAGAGATGAAGATTAGTCAAAATCAGATGAAAGCCAATCAAAACATTGCTAACAAAAATCATGAAGCCTCCATCAAGAGTGTAGAAACTCAAATCGGCCAATTGTCAAGACAGTTTTCAGCTACTCAAAATAAGGGCTTTGAAGGTTCTACGAAAGATAATCCGAGGAACGAAAGTTGCATGGCTATCAACCTGAGAAGTAGAGAAGTTCCTTCACCGGAAGTTGTGACAAAGAAGAAGAGTGAGTTGAAGGACGAAGGAGTGAATGAGAGTGAGGGAGAAATTGAAAAAGAGTGGGAGATAGTGGCTGAATCAGACAAGGAGAAAGACGAAGTAGTTGAGAAGCGGAGTGAGAAGTTAGTCGAAAAGAAGAAAGGTAAAAGTGTGGCAGCCCAACAAGATAAAAAGGAGAAAGAAAAGTCAATCCATGCTAAGTTACCATATCTGCGCAAAAAGAAGGCTAAGGAAGATGATCCTACACAGTTTAAAAAGTTCATGAAGATGCTTTACAGCCTCCAAATGAACATTCCTTTTGCGGAAGCGCTAGAACAGATGCCCGTCTATGCCAAATTCATGAAAGAACTTTTGTCATAGAAAAGGAAGCATCTGGATGATGACACGGTGAATATGACCGAGGAGTGTAGTGCAATAATTCAGAAGAAGCTTCCACAAAAGAAGAAGGATCCAGGAAGTTTCACCATTCCATGCTCTATCGGAAACTTGCATGTTAGAAGAGCCTTATGTGACTTGGGTGCAAGCATCAATTTGATGCCCTTGTCCATGATGAAGTGTATCCCAGGTGCTGTAGCCAAGCCAACAAAGATGCAATTGTCTCTTGCCGATCGATCGATCACACATCCATATGGAATCCTGTAAAATGTCTTGGTAAGATGTGCTGAATTTGTGTTCCCGGCTGATTTTTTGATTCTAGATATGGAAGAAGACGCTGAAGTTCCTCTCTTATTGGGACGACCATTCTTAGCTACCGGAAGGACTCTGATTGACGTTGAGAAAGGAGAGCTCATGTTCCGTTTAGACGACGAACAAATATGCTTTCAGGTGTTTGAAGCCACAACATTTGGGGGACCAGTACCCGAATGCTTCAAGGTGGATGTGCTAGAGGAGGTGGTAAATGATGCACAAGAAGAAGAATGGGAGCGTGAAATTGAAATATTCCTTCAGAACTTAGATGATAATTCCAAAGAAGGAGAACCACTAAATCTAGAGGGAACGTTGCTGGCGGAAGAATTGAAGAAGGATGATGATGCGTTGGTTTGGGACGCAGACGGTGTGAATTCCCTCTTTTGCTTGCACAAGAAGACTACGGAGGAAGATTTCGAGATGGATATTGAGGCTTACTTGGAAGGAGCAGACTTGAAATATCCTCCCTAATGAGGGTGTCGGACGTCAAGCCTCGGGACGTTAAACAAGCGCGTGACCTCTAGGTCACGGACCGTCAAGCTATTGACGTTAAACGAGCGCTGATTGGGAGGCAACCCAAGGTTAGTCTCACTTCCTTTTTACTTGAATTTAATTTTGTCTTTGATGAATGTTTTGGCTATTTGAAAACTTGCGCACTATTAGAATGATTTTGTTTGAATGTTATTATAAGTGAGTTTTGTTAGCACCATGATACATGAATTTGTGACTCCCTTAATTGATTGCTTTTCATATGTGATTATAATTAGAAAAGTTGAGGAAATTTCTCAAACATTGACCACTCGATAATCCGGCCAAGCCGTGAGAATTTGAGCCCAAACACATAAAATTTTCTTGTCATGAGAGATTCCACAACTTAGCTAATTCTCTAGAACTTGCTTTTGTTCTTTTAATTGATTGATTGTTATGAGTTACACACCGAGGCATGTTGTTTGTACCTTGAGCCTTTTGAAGCCACCGTTACTTATATTATATCCTTCGTTAAACCTCATTTGAGCCGAAAGAAAAATGTTTTTTTTTATAACCCAAGTTTAAAAATATAAAAAGAAAAAAAAGAAGATGATTTTCTTGGAGTTAAATCACTTTACTTATGATTCGAGCACAATGCTCATCATTAAGTTTGGGGTTGCTTCTGGAATAAGCAACAAATAAAGTTTGGGGTGGGGTATTAGAGAACTACAAAAAGAAAAATGAAAAAAAAAAAAATGGTGTACACAAAAAGAAAACACCAAATGATACACAAAAAAGAGAAAACACCAAATAATTGATAAATAAGTTCTCTAGTATAACAATGCTTGAAATAAAGGGGGAAAATGTTGGAATAATCCGATTTTGGGAAATAGGTGATCTTTTAAACTCCAAGTTTTTCTGCTTACCTTCCAAAAAACATCCACCCTAAAACCTAAGCCCCGATATAACCCTCAAGTCCTCTAAAGGTGTGAATTCTTATGCATGTTGATTGATTTCTAGAATGTTTGCAAGCCTATGGTAGAATGGCTATGTTTGTGTTGATTGAGTGAAATATATATCATCTTTAAACAGGAGAGAATGTGAGGGAGTGAAGTGATTAAAGTTTGGTCAATATTTGTGAAAAGTTCTTTATTTTTCGTTATAAATCTATGTGCAAGTAAATTCTTGATAGGGATGATCATTGAAATGATAATTGTGGGTATCTAACTTGATTGACTTTGATGCTTTGAATAAGATTGTTGATGATAGTGCCAGGTTTTCCGATGGATGAAGATATTCCTTGAGGACAAGGAAAAGTTTAAGTTTGGGGTTGTGATGACTCCACGTCATTACTATAGTTTTACTTATTTCAAGACCTAATTACAAGGTTTTTAGTATGTTTTTATTATATTTTTGCACAATAATAAGTGAAAGTTACATCGAGTACAAGGCTGCAGAAAGCACACAAAAAGCAGAAAATTCAGGAAGAATCTGGTGTTTGGCGCGGGGCGCAGGACACCAGAATGCAACCATGCTTCTCTGTTGATTGGCGCGCGGCGCAGGGATCCTGCGCGCGGCGCGGGCGCGTAACCTAAGCCTATATATTTGAACTTCTGAAGCAGAATTAGGGTACAGAATTTTACGGCGAAACGGCAGACTTTTGAAGGCGATCAGAGAACTTATTGTAATGCTTTCTTTCACCTTTGTTGATGTAATTTACTCTTTAATTATGTGTAGCTAAACTTCCATGATTGGATCTTAGGGGATTCTAATTGTTATTGTTCTTGAACCATGTAGTTTCATATGTTATGTTTAATTAATTACGATGTTAGTTTCATCAATTCTTCCTTGTGCTTAATGCTTTACATGATTTGATCACTCGTGTGATGAATTTAATAATTTGTTTTACTATGAGAATAGGAATAGATTATTGACCTAGGAATTATTGTAAAATTGGTTTACACTTAAGAGATTTTGGTTTACTAATTGAGATTAAAGATTAAAGCGCAACTTCCTCCCGGATCATAAATCATCCTAAGAGATTAGCGGGGTTTATGATCAAGGGAGAGGATTATGTTATCAAGAGATTGAGCATAGTTATTTATTTTAATCAAATCGTGAAACTAGTTTGGTAATTTGTTAACATACATGAACTACCGAGACAATAATAATTAGATGAACCGAAAAGGTCCAATCGCTTCTTCTCTAAAGTCAAACCCTAATTTCAAAGTTATTTTCTCCAACAAACCCTAGAAAAATCCCCCCTTTTATATTCATGTCAATTTACCTAAATATGTTTTCAAACTACAATTGTTGATTTATCACAATCCCTGTGGAGACGATCTTACTTACTTTTATTATTACTTGACGGCAGTTTAGTACACTTGCTAAATTATTCATCAGTATGCTACTGAGATCTTGAAGAAGTTTGAGATGCTTGAGTGCAATTCATCAGTTACACCAGCTGACACAAGATTGAAACTTGAAGTAGATGAAAGTAGTGGGACATTGTGGACTCTACTATGTTCAGACAATTGATAGGTTCCCTAAGGTACTTGTGTCAAATTAGGCCTGACATTAGCTATGTAGTTGGCTATGTCAGCAGATTTATGAGCAAGCCACTGAAGTCTCACATGTTAGCAGCAAAGAGGATACTCGGATACATAAATGGCACAATACACTATGATGTGTTATTTCCATATTCAAGGGATAACTTAAAACTAGAATTAAATGGATTTTCTGATGCTGACTGGTGTGGAGACAAGGTAGACAGGAGGAGTACAAGTGGCTATGTGTTTAAGTTCCAAAATGCACCAGTCTCATGGTGTTCTAAGAAGCAATCAGTGATTGCTTTGTCTAGCTTTGAAGCAGAATATGTTGCAGGCTCTCTAGCTGCTTGTCAAGCTAATTTGCTGCAATCACTTCTCAGTAAAATGAAGATCATTGACAACATCACAGTAATGCTGAAGATTGACAACAAATCAGCAATTAACTTGGCAAAGAACCGTGTCAGCCATGGCAAGAGTAAGCACATTGAGACAAGTTTCCACTTTCTTAGGGACCAAGTTAACAAAGGCAAACTCAGCCTGGAGTATTGCTCAACTGATGATCAACAAACTGATATACTGACTAAAGCTGTGAAGAGAGATCAGTTCCTGAAGTTAAGATGGGAGAAGAGTATTGGTTTTATAATTCAAACTCTACAATGGTGAACCAGATGCTTCAACATTTGTCCTATCGGATACTCTACCAGATGTTCTATACAATGTTGTAACATTGTTCTGTATAGGCAGTTATCAGTTAGTTAGTTGGTTGTTACTAGTTGTTATGTACAGTTGTCATTCAGTTAGTTTTGTTTGTCTTAAGTAGTTATGCAGTTGCTTGCATTTGAAGCAACCACCTATTGTATATAAACAAATTGGGCCCTTTGTGGAAGAATAAGATTTTTACTTTCCCTCGATCAATTTCTACACTTTTCATAGTTTTTCCATCTCTCTCAAAACTTCATCTCCTTCATTCTTTGTTCAAAGGATTAGAGTGAACAACCCAACAAAATTAAGTGTATACTCCATTTATGCCAGCAACCTGCAATGTGCATCTATATTTTCAGAATCAGTTATAAAGAAATTGGTGTATACTATATACGCAAGTGATGAAATGTAACACTAACACAATGCAAACTAAATGTACCGTCGAAGAATTTGAAGTCCTATTCCAATGATTAAGGCACACTTTTAGTCCTGCTTCTAGCAGAGCTCTTCATTTTGAACATTTTTCATCGACTTCTGGCATATTCAAATAGTCAAATGCATCATTAGTTCCAAGAACTGACCGGCTAACTATACCAGCAACCTGAAAAGCTTCGCCACCAACTATAGGTGCGGAGACTGTGACACTGCAGCACCAGGATCTTCCTTTTGGTTATTTGTGTACCCTAAGTAAGCTGATATTAGTTCACTGCTCAACCACTGCTACAACAGAGACCTTCCCAAAGCCAAGCAAACCTTGGATACAATGGAAAAACGCGGAGTTTGGGCTGATGCAATAGCGTATTCTGAACTCATCAAGTGTTGTTTGGCTCATATAGCTGTTAGGGAGGAAAATGCGTTCATCAACATATATTCTCAAATGGGTATCAGCCAAAAACGTTTTTGATCAATAATCTTCTCAATATGTATGTGAAATTTAATCTTTTAGAAGAAGCACATATACTGTTTGATAAAATGCCTGAACGAAATGTTGTTTCGTGGACGACTATGGTATCTGCTTACTCTTATGCAAAGCTTAATGATCGAGCGATGAAGTTTTTGATTTTTATGCTTAGAGTTGGTGTCATGCCTTATATGTATACTTTCTCATCGGTTTTGAGAGCGTGTGAGAGGTTATGTGATCTCAAACAGGTGCATTCTAGTATATTGAAAGTAGGGTTAGAGTCTGATGTTTTTGTTAGGAGTGCGCTTATTGATGCTTACTCGAAGTTGGGTGAGTTGTTGGAAGCTGTAGGTGTTTTTCGTGAGATGGCGACAGGTGATGCTGTTGTTTGGAACTCTATTATTGCTGCTTATGCTCAGCACAGTGATGGAGATGAAGCTTTAGAGATGTACAAGAGCATGAGCAGGGTTTCCAGCTGATCAGTCGACACTCACGAGTGTTTTGAGAGCTTGTACTGGTTTGTCATTGTTGGAGTTAGGGAGGCAGACACATGTACATGTGTTGAAGTTTGACCAAGATCTTATTCTTAACAATGCACTTTTAGATATGTATTGTAAGTGTGGTAGTTTGGAAGATGCAAAATTCATTTTCAACCAGATGGCTGATAAGGACGTAATTTCCTGGAGCACCATGATTTCTGGGTTGGCTCAAAATGGTTTCAGCATGGAAGCACTCAATTTATTTGACTCCATGAAGGTCTCGGGTCCAAGACCAAACTATATTACAATTCTTGGGTTTCTGTTTGCGTGTAGTCATGCAGGTCTAGTAAATGAAGGTTGGCACCATTTTCGATCTATGAAGAACTTTTACGGGATAGATCCTGGAATAGAACACTATGGTTGCATGCTTGATATTCTTGGAAGAGCAGGGAAGCTTGATGAAATGGTTGCGTTGATTCATGAAATGAACTGCGAGCCAGATGTTGTGACGTGGAGGACTTTGCTTGATGCATGTAGGGTCCATAGGAATGTGGATTTAGCCACATACGCTGCTAAGGAGCTTATAAAGTTGGATCGACATGACACAGGAGCCTATGTATTGTTATCTAATATTTATGCAAATTCAAAAAGGTGGGATGATGTTGCAGAAGTTCGGAGGACTATGAATGCAAGGGGGCTAAGGAAAGAACCTGGATGTAGTTGGATTGAAGTCAATAACCATATACATGCTTTTATTGTGGGAGATAAATCTCATCCTCAAATAGATAATATCAATAGAAAGTTAAACCAATATATTCATAGACTAACTGAAGCTGGTTATGTTCCTGATAAGAATTTCGTGCTACAAGATCTTGAAGAGGAACAAAGTGAATCCTCCCTTCGACATCACAGTGAAAAACTGGCAATTATTTTTGGCATTATAAGCTTTCCTAGGGAGAAAACTATTAGAATATGGAAGAACCTAAAGATCTGCGGAGATTGTCATATATTTGAAAAACTTATAGCAAAGCTAGAGCAGCGTCACATTGTAATTAGAGACCCTATACGATATCATCATTTTCAAGATGGGGTCTGCTCTTGTGGTGACTATTGGTAGTAGCGGATAAGGTGCACAAGACAGAATCTATGACTACCATTAGGCTCAAAACAGCATAGATGAATCCACAATCAACTGATAAAATGACAGAATGCTTGCAGCAGTGGTATTTCTAATAGTTAACATGTCAGTCAGGTTGAATAAGCTTATTCTTTCTCGTTTCCTTTATTTGTGTGTATATTTGATTTTGTAAAAGAAAGAAATCGCAATTCTGACCCTAGTCTTTAGCAAATCAATACAAGGGTCAATATCTTTTTATTCTAAACTCCATGATAAGGATATGAGGAATAGATAATTGGGGTGAGAAACAAGGAGGAAAGTAATAAGCAAGGAGATATTATGGGCCTGTGATACTGCCAAAGAGGACTGCACTTTTCAACTTAGAGAAAAAAGAAGCAAAATTTTATCGACCAAAATCTGTACTATCCTTGTTACCGTCAATAAAAGCAATTATGAAGCATATCGACCCTAATTAAAATAAAATCCTAACCCTTGGAATAGATTTGATCCTGACCTGTTTCTGTGATGGTCTCTATTGCTACAAGCTACATCCGGAAAATAACCATAAAGTTATTGAAACTAGATCCATGCCAGTGGCAGTTTGGTAAATGTTATGAATTACGACTCACATTCTACTTATTTCTCTAAAAACTAGAGAAAGTTAAAGCAGTTTCATTATGACTTGGATATGAACTATGTAAGCTTTTGATTTAAATCTTTGTTTGATTCTTCTGTTTCTTATACATGCAAACTATTCTTGCAGCTTATGATCTGGAGTCTAAATGTCCATAAATTTTCAATATTTTTGGGTAGGCAAAGGCTCTTTTCTAAGGTAAATACTTCTGTTTTGATGCTATGATTGGTAAAATTAATACAAATTAGTTGTTGCATATTTACACAAGGTTATACCTAATGACAGTTTTGTTAGTGTATTTTATGGAATTCAGAGACAATTAGTATACTTTTTCCCATTTTGAAGTCACTTGGCTGCTTTGGTATTGGCCTTTCTGCTTTAGCAACACATTTAGCCGAAATCATTACTCTAAATATTGTGGTTCAATTGTGTTTAAACCACAATATTTTTGGCTCCTGCAACTCTAAAATTTCATGACTTAGCTTTGTTGTATGCATAGATAATTCAGAGGTGAGATTTGGAGAGAATTCTTGGTATGGTGGAAGTTTATTTGGTGAATGCTATGAGGATGTTGGCTAGGGTAGGTTTAGCTTATGATTGTAAAACACTATTTTGACAGTGTCGCCGGGTGCTGTGATTGAAACTGGGAGCTTCAGTTGACCTCATACTGCAGTTCCAAACACACCATCAGATGCTGGTTACAGAACTGGGAATGCAGGGGTTATGGATGGCACTTTAGTGGGGAATATTCTGGGAAGAGTATGGTTGAGACTTTCTAGTATTTGACATGCAAACAGAACAGAACAAATGTTCTGTACTACTTCTGTCCATAAGCCACACCTACATTTGGTTGGCATGAATCATTTGCAGTATAAAATTTCTAGGGTTGAGCATCTTGGATAATCCAAAATAACCATACTCTTCTAAAAGTGGAATTTTTACATAAAAATCTGTTTTGAAAAAAAAAAAAAAACCAGTTATTAAACCAAAAATCGGTTTTGAAAAGCAAAAACTGGTTATAAAAGTGGTTATGGACATAACCGGTTTTATAACTGGTTTTGTAAAAACAAAACCGGTTATGATATTTGGTTTTACTGTCCGATTATAATAAATAATTATGGATTGGTTATGAACTGTTATTTTGGATTATCCAAAATGCTCAACCCTAGAAATTTGGAAGAGTATGGTTGAGACTTTCTAGAAATAGATTGGACAAATTGAGCTTTTGCAGTATAAAATTTGATATGACTTATTTATTCCCATTGCTGTGAACCACACAATTACTAGTAGCGAATCAAATTATGTTCTAGTATTAATGGCATTCCTTATTAAGTAGGTTTGCATTTACTAGTGCTTTCTCCAGGTTTGAAATCAGAAGCAAGTAAATAAATGAAATATTTACTGCTTCTACTCTTGCTTATTTTATTTTATATACAACAAACTATGAAAGAAATAGGGATCTAGGTGTTCTTTTTGAATTTTTTCTGTCTCAAATTATTTGACCTTGTTAAAATATATCATGACAACATTACTCCACTGTCTTTATTCCAATAAAATACCCATGTTAATTGCATTTCAATTCATCAAATTACTCTACTTACTATTATTAATAAGGACATTTTAGTAAGCAAATTCATTTTATTATTGAAATGAAAATAACTGGTTTTTTTTTTTAGTGTGAAAAATTCAAAAGGGAGTAATAATTTTATGAGATAAATCTTATCAAATACTATTAATAATTATTCATTAGATATATAATTAAGAAAATAAATTATATTGAAAAAAATGTACCAAAAAAAATTATATTGAAAATTACACTTATTTTGAGGGAATACTTCTTTATCTTTTCCTCTTTCTTGTTCCTTTTTAGTAGCCCAGCTGCCATCTTTTTAAGATGCAAAAATATTTTTGGAACACAAAATTCAACATCAACACCTTTATGTATAAATTGTTTCTAATTTTTATATTATTTTTATTTCTCTTATGAGTTTTGTCATCACTCAGATCCATGTTGTATTGTATGCCGTGTTGGATTTTTGTGTATCTGAATATTAAATAACACTAACTCTTTAACATATTAAAAAAGAGTTTAATTGTTGTGCACCGTCGGTGTAAAGTTTTTTTACGCATACATCCAATGATGTGTTGCCATATCATTTAATGGATGTGACACATCATGTATTTTTAATTATCATACATGATGTGTCGATATATTATTGGACGCATGTGTTCATAGAAATTAAATTCATATACTATTGATAAAAACTTTGTATGATGTTGTCATCCTTAATTACACATAACATAGCATGTTCTATGTTCTTTTGTACTATCCATCCTCTAGTAAAAATCGATTAATAATAATAACATACTATGGCTTCATGTTCATTTTATTTCCTCGTCCGACATATAAAACTGTTTTTGACTAGTCTTATGTTGTTGTCAAAAGAAACAAAACAGGGACTTTTCTCAAACAAATTCTTCTTTTTCAACTCTTCTCCAAGCCTATATTCGTAATGCTAGATTAAACAAAACTTCAACACCAAAACCTTTACTAATCATAACTCCTTTGCAACTATCCCATGTACCATACTTTGTGCCAAACCCTTCAAATTCAACTCAAAATAAGAAGTGGTGGCCATGACTTTGAAGGTATCTCATATGTCTCTAATCATCAACCCTTCATTATTCTTGACATGTTCAATTTTAAGAACATTACTGTTGATATACAAAATGAGGTTGTTGTGGTTCAATCTGGTGCAGTTCTTGGTGAGGTTATTATAGGATATGGGAGAAGAGTAAAGTTCATGGCTTTCCTGCTGGGGTTTGTCCTACTGTTGGTGTTGGTGGTCATTTGAGTGGTGGAGGGTATGGTAACATGATGAGAAAATTTGGGTTGTCTATTGATAATGTTGTTGATGCTGAAATTGTTGATGTTAATGGTAGGATTCTTGATAGGAAATCAATTGAGGAAGATCTTTTTTGGGCTATTAGAGGTGGTGGAGGAGCAAGTTTTGGAGTTATTTTATCATACAGTATTAAGTTGGTTCAAGTACCTGAAGTTGTTACTGTTTTTCGTGCTGCGGGTAATTTGGATCAGAATGCTACTGAGGTTGTGTTGCAGTGGCAACAAGTTGCGCCTCATACCGATGACAAGCTTTTCATGAGGCTGTTGATTCAGCCTGTGAGTTCTAAGGTTGTGAAAGGGGAGATAACTGTTAGAGTCACCTATGTGGCTATGTTTCTTGGAGATGCTGATGAACTTGTTGCAATATTGGGGAAGGAGTTTCCTTCTCTTGGTTTGAAGAAAGAAAATTGTTCTGAAATGAGTTGGATTGATTCTGTGCTTTGGTGGGCTAGTTTAGGGAATGGTTCAAAACCGGAAGTGCTACTAGACAGGAATGTTGATTCGGCGAAATTTCTCAAGAGGAAATCTGATTATGTAGAGAATCTAATTTCAAAAGATGGTTTGGAAGGGATATAGAGGAAGGTGATTGAACTAGGAAAAATTGGATTAGTTTTCAATCCTTACGGTGGTAAAATGAACACGGTTGCATCTAATGCTACCGCGTTTCCTCACCGCGCAGGGAATCTTTTCAAGATTCAGTACTCGGTGAATTGGGACGTACCTGGAATTGATATAGAAAACAATTTTACAAATCAGGCTACAACGTTATATAGTTTTAGATTGATCTCTTCTAATGAAGTATAGGTCGCTGGATTCATTTTTTAATGTCTTTCTTTCAATGATTGCAGGTTTGAACTCCAGTGCCGCCAGTACAGGTACCTCTGGTGATGACAAATTGTTACTTTCCAGCATGTATAGGAAACTTATGGTAAATGTGGTACTTGTATGGTTTCTCATCGTTGAATTTATCTGATTATTGTAATTGTACGTACATGGATTTAGTTTAAAATATTATATAAAGAAGATAAACTCTGCTGTTTATTTTGTTAAAATCTTAAACTGTCTTTACATATTTCTGTGATTGCTGATTAGAATGAAGTCTAAGCATTTGGGCTAAGTCTAACTCAACTCGATCTCAAAATCGACTTTTAAGGCGAGGGCTGTCTACCACTTATAACCACTAATTTGTTCATATCACTAATTGACGCGAAACCTCAACATAAAATTAAGTATTTAAAATTCAACAGCTCCAAGGTATTCAAAATTCGACTGCTTCATTTATCTGCATGTTAATCTGGGTATGAGTTCTCTCCAAAATTCAGTCTTTCAAAACACCGATAAAACCACCACTGTATATCATAATGATTATCACTCCACCAGAAATAAATTGATCGATATAGGCTCATGCAAAATATAGTGGTTATGAGATAAGATTGCATATAATTTTATAGTAAGGCACAAATTAGTTCCTACAAATGTAATAATACATTGATCAATAAGCACAACCAAAATACTACATGGCAATGATTTATGAGATTAAGTGTGATTTATATTATGGCACGAATTAGCTCTCACGAATAAAATACAAGGCTACATGCTTTAAAATAATATCTTGAGATTCCTCAACATTTAAAAATTATGTTTAGTCCATCTTCTAGCTATTATGTAGTTTTCATTTTATTTATTTTTGGTATCGATCTTAAACAATGCATGTTGAGATTATATATTATATGCATGTTGCTCCTGAGCCCAAGTTGCTCAATGAGAATAAAGTACACCCATAATCTAGAAAATATCTTGAGATTCTTTCATTGTTTATGAAGGGAATGAGAAAGTGATATTTTGGCCAAGAACTTATTCTTAACAATGCACTTTAGATATGTATTTAAGTGTGGTAGTTTGGAAGATGCAAAATTAATTATTTCATGAAATTAATTAACCTTATCAATTAGTGATATAGTACATATTAATTAGATAATGCAATTAGAAAAATAAATATTATATTTGAAAGTAGTATGTATATCTTTGTCTCTTCTATTCTGTTCCTTTCCAAATGTGACGTTCAGGTTGCAAATTTTAGCATGTCATTGCCGTCCTTATTATTAGCACACTAACTGGTGCTCACTAGCTGCCATATTTTAATATACTGTATTAAACATATGATTGATAAAACCTAGTATGCAAGATGTCATCTATTTTGATTTTTTGAATTCGAGCCCTCAACACCGTTTAGTGTGATGCAACACTGTTGTCATTTGCCAAGTTTTCATCGACTTCAAGCTAATGACAATAAAAAACAGCATTGTTAACGCAGACCTTAAACATCATCCAACTTGAAAAAACCAGTTGACAATAACTTCAAAGAAACAAACCTGAGTATTTTCCACAAGTAATAATAACCAGCAGTTACACTAAGTAGCATTCACTCAATGCTGAAATTGTTGATGTTAATGGTAAGATTCTTGATAGGAAATCAATGGGAGAAGATCTTTTTTGGGCTATTAGAGGTGGCGGAGGAGCAAGTTTTGGAGTTATCATATCATACAGTATTAAGTTGCTTCAAGTACCTGAAGTTGGTTGTTACTGTTTTTCGTGCTGCGACTAGTTTGGATCAGAATGCCACTGAGGTTGTGTTGCAGTGGCAACAAGTTGCGCCGCAGACAGGCTTTTCTTGAGGCTGCTAATTCGGCCTGTTAGTTCTGATGTTGTGAAAGGGGAGATAATTGTTCGAGTTACTGTTGTAGCTTTGTTTCTTGGAGGAGCTGATGAACTTGTTACACTCTTGGCAGGAGTTTCCTTCTCTTGGCTTGAAGAAAGAAAATTGTTCTGAAATGAGTTGGATTGATTCTGTGCTTTGGTGGGCTAATTTTGGCAATGATTCAAAACCGGATGTGCTTCTTGACAGAAATACTGATTCGGCGTCATTTCTCAAGAGGAAATCTGATTATGTGGTGAATCCAATTTCAAAAGTTGGGTTGGAAAGTATATGGAAGGTGATTAAATTGGGACAAATAGGAATGGTTTTCAATCCTTACGGTGGAAAAATGAGTGCGGTAGCTTCAAATGCTACTGCGTTTCCTCACCGTGCAGGTAATCTGTTCAAGATTGAGTATACGGTGAATTGGGACGAACCTGGAGTATACGGTGAATTGGGACGAACCTGGAATTGATATCGAAAATAATTTTATAAATCAGACTAGAATTTTATACAGTTACATGACCCCATTTGTGTCTCCAAGAAGAGTTTTCTTAAATTATAGGGACCTTGATATTGGTACTAATGATTTTGGAAATAATAGTTATGAACAAGGGGCTGTTTATGGAATCAAGTATTTTAGTAGCAACTTTGAGAGGTTGGTCAGTATCAAAACCGAAGTTGATCCAGAAAACTTGTTCAGGAACGAACAAAGTATTCCAGTTCACCCCGGTAAGTAATAGTGCATGGAATTTTGAAATTCAATATTGATTTGATGCACTTGTTTGTTCCTTTGTTATTGTTTTGTTAAACAATTTGATTATAATAACAAAACAGAAGAAAACTTCTCAAAGTCTTGATAGATTGATCTCTTCTAATGACACATATATAGGTTGCAGGTTATATATATGATAAAACAAAACAGAAGAAAACTTCTCAATGTTTGCTAGTTATATATATGATAAAACAAAATCACACTCAAATCTAATAAAATGATTTCTTATCATTGTTTTCCAATTCTACCAACAATTGGTAAGTTAATTATAAAAAGGTACATAGAATTCATTTTCCAGAAAACACAATTCAACCCCCCTTCTTGTGTTTTCTCCACGCACCTTCAATTGGTATCAGAGCTCCGGTTCTGTTGGTAAATCACTTAACCGTGAGACAGTCAAGATCCAAAGGAGAAAACCACCATGGCTCAAAACATGGATGATTGGAAGCAGAAGTTATTTCAACAAGTTGCTGATCTTAGCAAGAAAATTGAAGATGGACTGAGCTTAAATGAAGATCTGAGCAACAATCAAAATCCTTCCACATCAGGGGTCAAACAAACTTCTAATATTGAATCTACAACTACTACACTTTGCCTCATTAGTGATGATAATGAAAGCATTCAGTGGGCAACAGTAAATGGTTTGTTAGATCAATATGAGGAGTTTAGGATGGAGGAAAATGAGAGTATTGGAGAAATGAACTCAAGGTTTCAAGCCATCACAAGCAAGCTTGAAGACCACAACAACAAACTCAGCAACAAAGAGCTTGTAAGCAAGGTACTGAGAAGTTTGCCTCTGAATTGGAATGAAATTCCAAACACTATAGAGGAAACTGAAGACATCAACTCAATGAGTCCTGAATCATTGATTGATTTACTCAGAGTCCATGAATTGGCTCTGAAGGATATGCAAGAGTTGAACGGTGAAGAAGCAGAAGCAGCAAGGAAAGGAAAGCAAGCATTGGAGCATGAAGATCTTGTTGAAGGACCTGATAAAGAGTATCTTGAAAGGTTTTCAAGAAAAATTCAAAGATGGTACAACTTCAAGAAGAATGGAGGAAGACTGGCTAAAGGAATGACAACCTGGGATGTACTAGACAACTTCTCTGAAGATAAATCTAAAAGAGCATCAGGAGCTGAAAGATCAAGTTCTGAAGATGGATCAGACTCTGAAGATTCTAGTTCTGATGAAAAGTCAGAACCTGAGAACATAGACAGCATCCAGAGAACAGTAAATCAGGTATATTCTCGTCTTCCCAAAGCAAAATTAATCAAGCATCTTAAGAAGACTTTACTTAAACTCTCTAATAGTCAGCAGAAGTGTAAAAAGCTTAAAGCGGACTATGAGAATTTAAGTAAGCAAGCAAATCACCCTGAAGATCTTGTTCAAAAAGATTTTATCAAAACAAAAGATCTTGAGAATGATTATGTTGTATGTTACAAACCCTTTGAGCACTCTCATGTCCTCAAAGAGTATTACAACATCAATGTTGATCAAAATAAAATTGTTTCCATGCTTTGCAACTTAAAGACAAACAATACTAATGGGATTGGATACTCTAGTAATAAAACACTAGAGGAACCTAGCTCATCAGTTATTGGTGGAAGCTTCTCACTCCCTAATCTTTACACTACATTTGTATCTGATAGCACTCAGATGAAACAAATGAAGGATGAAGATTGGGCAACTAACAGTCTAGGACCCTCAAGCAAGTGGGTACCAAGAGACAAAATAGTTACTTGATTGCAGGTGAAACTAAGACTCTGAACCTTCCAATCACATGGATGCATGTGAATGTGAATGGAAGAAGAGCAATTGTGCATAGAAGCACATTTTTGAAGAGTCAGATGGAGAAGAAGATGAGATGGATTACATAAGGAGCAGGAGGGAACATGAAGAATTTGAAGCATGTGTTGAAGATGATAACAACTCAGTGTGGTGGAGTGACTGTTCAGGCTATGACGCTGACTACACCTAAAACCAAGTGCTTCAAAATCAGGTAAGTAACTTTCATCTCCTGAATGACATTTCAGAGGAATAACTTTCAAAGGTTGAGAATGTCTTCTTAAGATACAAAATGTTCAGAACTAAAAACCTTGAAAAATCATGTCTGAACATCCTTTTAAGCATCTTGAAAGACACGTTTTCAGATTCTGAAGTATTTTGGATCTCAGCATCTGAAGTAGTCCAGACTCTGAGAAACTTCTCAACCTCTGAAGGATAAGCCTCTGAATAGGAATTGAATTAGAAACGTTTAAGTATTTTTACTGAAACGTTTTGGCGCTAAAAAGAACAACACGTACACACGTTCTGATTGGTTTAAAACAGTTAATGATTAGTTCTTTTCCTTTTTGATTAATTTTCTATGAGTAATTTAATTTGTCTTTAATCAAAATCACTAAATCACTTGCACACACTGCATCCTCACAACCTACACTTTCGTTTTTCTCAAACTACAGTAAAACCTTCCTTCTTCCACAAATTAGCAAAACCCTAACTTTAGAAATGGCAGCATCCACATCGTCCTCAGATTCTCTATTTGCGTTTCCAAAGAACTTTCCTATCAATACTACTACTTGCGAAGAATTGTTCTTCACAGATTTGTCTCTAGAGATGGAGGGAAAATCTCTAAATCTGGTTATAGAACAACCAGTGGACTTTGAAAGCTTGGAGAAGAATCACTTTGATGTCTTAAAGTTCTTTATTGAACATGATGGGAGCTTTAAATACATGAAGATGCTAAATGGTCCCATCTATCCAACGCTAGTAAAGGATTTCTGGATCAGAAGCAAGGTGAAGACGGTTGAAGACTACAACAGGGAGCTGGAGGCAAAGAAGAAGGAGAAGTTGGAGAATAAGGACAAGACTCCTCAAGAATTGGGAATGAGGATAGTTGAAGAAACTGAAGTGCATTATGTGGTTTGTGGATTTGAAGTAATTCTTACTGCTTCAAATCTGGCTAAGGTATTATCCATTCCAAATGAAGGCACCTACCATACCTTTAGCCAAAGTGAAGCAAAGAATTCAGAATTTCTTGTAAACATGACCAAGTTGTGCTACACTAAAGGAAAGAGATGTGAAAGCAATAAGGTGGGTGATCTGAATCCTACTCAAAGAGTATTAGCCAGAATAGTTCTAGGATCAATATTTCCAAGAAGTGGAAGTACTGATCAACTGTCTTTGGATCATAGGCACTTTGTCTATTTTCTCACAAGAAAATTCAATTTGAACTGGGCAAATTACATCTTCAATCACCTCTGCAAGGCTGTAAGCGCTACTCAGAAGCAGTCTAAGCCAAATGTTCATGTCATCTATCCTAGAATCCTGAGTGAGATATTCTATCAGTGAGGAGTGATAGATGCAATTAAGGATGCTGGTCATGACAATCTGATTAGGGAAATCAGAGCTTTTACAATCTCTGCACACACTCTCTCTAACATGAACTTACTAGCAGGAAAGGAAATACAGTCCTCTGATCCATTTGAACCTCTACCTAACTCACAAGATTCAATGGTAAAGAGATTTAAGGTTGACATACCTCCTGTCTCAAATGGTATTGTCAATCAATATATACAACTGCTAGAAAGTCAAGGTGAAGGGTTTGAGATTGAAGAAGAAGAAGAGGGAGAGGTTGGTAAAGATAAAACTGGAGAAGAATGAAGTTGCAAGGGTAGAGAGCAAAGGAAGGATCAAATCCAAGGCTGGGAGTTCAACTGGGATAGCAATGGATGATGAAGTAAGTGAAGATGATGATGAACCACTATGTGTCAGATTGAAGAAACTCACCAAGGAGCCCAGGAAGAAAAATGTTGAAGGCTCAATCAAGGATATCTCAGGTTATGTATCGTTGTCTACATCTGTCATTGTAAACACTCAAGAGACTCAACCAATATCATCATCAACTCAACCCAGAAATTCACCTCTACATTCTCTTGAAAAACATTTAGGTGGTGAATTATCTTGTCCAAACATAACCAAAGATCCTGCTCAGAACCCACTCACCCTCTGAGCAGACTCAAAACCTCACTCCAAACACTATCCAAACAAGTCCTGAAGACAATCTCACTTTAAAACAAATTGTGTCAGGACATGTTCATTCAGAACCTCCCATACCAGAAACAATCCACACTGAACCACAGCCCTCATCTGAACCTAACCAAACACAACCTGAACAACAAAATACTGAGGAACTTGAACCTCATTCTGATGTTTCAAGACATACTGAACTTGTTGATTCAGAAGATACCCAACATTCCTCACCATCAAACCATGTTGATGATATGGTCTGAGAGCTTCATGTAGATGATTTTCATCTTAAAGCTTTTGATCAACAACAACCTCAATCATCACCTCAACACACCTCTTCACCCTCAAACTCTGAATCTCATCCAACCAATTCAACTAACCTTGAAATCTTGAGTGAATGCAATAGTTTGATTAGACAGATACATGGTCTTCCTGAGCTAAGACAGTCTGACATATCTTCATCTGAACTTGTTGCACAATGGGTGAGCTTGGCTGAGGAATTGGTAAAGAAGCTGCATAGTCTTCAGGAGGCTGAGGTTGAAGAACTGAAAGGGTTTGATAAGAGGAATAATAAGGTAGTTGAAGAGGTCATTCAGAATAAAAAGGACACAGAGAGGAATCACCCTGAATCCTCTACTGTAAGAAACAACAATCTGAATGTATCTACTCAAGGAGATCTAAGGAGCAACCAAGAGCATCTAAGAAATCCAGTTTATGAGGCTGAATTTAAAGAAATCAGAGCCGAAATGGGCAAGTATATGGGAATGATAGAGAAAGTTAATGGAAACCAAACAGAAATCTTGAATGCATTAGCTTCTCTCTGTAACCAACCACAAAACCCTTAGGATTTCTTTGAACGCTTATGTGTTTATCTGCTGCTTAATTTTTTTTTATTAGGCATAATTTTAGGTTCAGATTTTGTATATATTAATTCTTCCTATAAATATTCATCATGATTATCTGAACTGTTAGCATTTTTGTTTGATTTAATTCTGGAAATGACCATTTTTTTAACAAACAAATCTTGGACAATCAATACTTCAAACTCTTGAGCTCTTATTTATAAAATTTGATTTTCAATGAGTACAATATGTGACTATTCATAAAAAATCAAATTACATAACAAGAGAAGACATATTAATAAGAAATCAAATTACATAACAAGCCAAAGTAATGAATCTTATTTCATTGAGAACATGAGTTTTGAACAACATATTAAATTCCTAAAGACTACTTTCTTGAAGCCTCCAAGGGATGACCTTGGAGAAGGAACTGATATTCTTGAAGAAACCATGCATCAATTTGGTTTCCTTCAGGAATGTCAGTTTGCCCTTCTTAGGCTATGGACTTAAGTTTGATTTTCTTCAGGAATATATGTCTTCAGAACTTAAAACAGTCAGAGTCCAAAGATTTCTCTTCAGACTCTGAACTGAGTTCTTCTGTGACAGACACTGGTTTTGTTTTCATTGGTTTCTTCTTATGTTTTCTCCTATCTTGACTGCCTCTCGTTGAAACTACTTTCTTCTTCTCTGAGCGTTTCATTTTTTCTCTCAAGAGATCTATCGATAACCTAAGATTATTCTGTGTGAGTAAAATGACTAGGTATCTCTCTCCTTTTATAAGCATATTTCAATGGCCGAGTCTTAAATGTGTTCAACCACTCCTGATTTGACGGCATTGAAAGTTGAGATTTTTATTAATTGCTTATACCTTTTTGATAATGACAAAAGGGGGAGAAAGAATATTGGTAAATCAATTGTTGGAAGAAGCGAAATTACTTAGCTTTTTAGGGCTTTGTAGTGCTTCAGAGAGAGAACGTAGGAGAGTGGTCAAAATAGCAGCATGAGGTACATGCTTTGATATGACAATCTGATCTTTGAGGATTTCAAAATATTGTACTAATGAGCTCTGAACTATTTTAAATTTTTGTTCAGGCTCTGAGCTATTTTCTTTGAAAAGATTTTTTTTAAGCTCTGAACTGTTTGAAAATATTTTGAACTCTGAAGCTGTTAATGATAACCATCAGAACCAAGTGTATGTGTAGACGTCTATAAGTGCCTCTGATCCTATTTTGTCATTCAATTTAAATATTGCTTCATATTGCATCTGCATTAAGGGCTTAATTTCAAGGAGAATACTTTTATTAATTGAAGTTTATTATTCATAGTTAGTTCTTGAGTAAGGGTGCAACTTTATTCAAATATTATCACACTATGAAAAGAAGAAGCTTGCAAACCTTGTTCTTTATATAGTGAAATATGAATAATTTAAGTCATATAATAAAGTAATTCTGAAACTGATTAAAATTAACTATGGATACAAAATAGGGGGAGCTTACAAACCTAACCCTATGGGATATCAGACTTAGGGGGAGCTTGCGAAACTCAGAAGCCTAATGTCAACATAGATGATTTTTATCAACAACAATTGTATTTAATACTTATGTTTGTCATCATCAAAAAGGGGGAGATTGTTGGAACAAAATATGTGTTAATACACACCCTTAAGTTTTGATGATAACAAAGTATTAAATGGACAATTGATGGTACTAATGTTTAAATTAAGTGCATGAGAATCCAACGCTATATCAAGAGCACACTTAATTTAAACTCTGATGAAACCTATGGAAGTCTGAATATTTACACTCTGAAGGAGTTCAGAAGCTACAACGTGGTCAGAAGCTCAAAAAGGATCAGGATGTCTGCAAGCGTTCAGAAGCTCAGAGGAGTTCAGAAGCTCAAAGATGTTCAGAGGCCTACAAGAGTTCAGAAGTTGTCTGCTAGTCATGAGTCATTCAGAGGATGAAGACGTTCAGAAGTTGAATTACGAAGGACTATCAGAGGCCAACCATTCAAGACCAATCAGACTCCAAGTTATCAAAGGTTCATCAAAAGCAAAGGAATTCCCCAAATCATCAGAAGGGCTACATCAACTACAATTATCAAGCCTGATGATTTGTTCTAAGGTCAACTAATTGCAACGGTTACAAAGGATGTTATCCCTCTCTTTCTAGGAGCTAGTTGTACCTTATTACTGTACTATTGGACAAACAGCAAAGGTGAAGCCTCTCTGCAAAAGAAGACGTGGCTTTACTCAACGAATCTTCAAAGACAACAGCTATCCATTTTACAACGGAAATTTCTCCAACGTCTCAATGTCTTTCTCAACTCATATAAATATGACAAAGAAAGAATTGATGACTAGCGCTCTTCATTAGAAAACATCTCTCAGAAGAAAGTGAGAATTTGAATTGTAATAGAAAACATCTCTCAAATGAAGTGAGCATAGAAACTAGCTTAAGCCTCTGAAGTTATTATGTTTGTAATAAGTTTAAGCTTACAAGTTAGTAGTAAGTCTTCTGCTTAGTGTAGAAGCAACAAAGTCTTCTGCTTAGTGTAGAAGCTCTTCTGCTTAGTGTAGAAGCAAGAAAGTCTTCTGCTTAGTCTAGAAGCACATGAGTCTCAATCTTAGTGATTAGAGCAACGAAGTCTTCTGCTGAGTGTAGGAGCAAGGAAGTCTCTATGTCTTGTGTGACTAAGAGCATGAAGTCTTGAGCCTGTGTGCTTGAGCAAGGAAGTCTCTGATCTTGTGTGATCAGAGCAAGGAAGTCTCTCTGTCTTGTGTGACTTAGAGCAGGAAGTCTTGAGTCTTGTGTGACTTGAGCAAGGAAGTCTTGAGCTTGTGTGCTTGAGCATCTATTGTAATCTTTGTGATTATAGTGAACTCTCTTGGAAACAAGGGGACTGGAGTACTCTCAATTTGTGAGGGGAACCAGTATAAATTGTTGTGTGTTCTTCTCTCTCTCACTCTCTCATTTACTCCTTCATCATTCTTTTAGTCATAAGTTAATTGTGTGAACAATCTGATGTGCTTTAAAGACTCTGATAAGATTTAAATATCTTGGAAAGTTTTTAAATATCCAAAACACAATTCAACCCCCCTTCTTGTGTTTTCTCCACGCGAGTGCAGCTTTGCTCCTTTTCTTTTGGCTCCTTTTACTCCTTTTCTTTTCACAGATTAAATACATGTGGCACTAATAGATCCAATGGTTATAATTTAAAGGGTGCAATTAAATAATGAGCACTGCTATATGGTACATCACTTCTACTCACGTGCCATCTAACCCAAATGACAAGGGTTTTTCTCATAAAATAAAATAAATTCTAAACAACATCACTTCATCTCTTCCGTTCTTCCATCTATGCTGGGAATAAAAACTAATTAATTTTTTCTTCACCACAAACCTAAAATCAAAGGAAATTAGAATTCTCTTATAAATTTTGGCATGTTTATCCCAAAACCTTCACCTTCCTCAGTGATTGTTAAGAAACACAAATCTCCGCCGCAGCTGCCTCCTCCACCGCCGCCCCTTTCCGGCCGTCACAGCAGCGGTGGTTGTTATTATTGCTCTTGATTGTGGTTGTTATTATTGCGGTGGTTGTTAAGAAACACAAATCTGTTGTTCTTTTGTAAAAATTGTTGATTGTGGTTTGATTTTTTTGTCGGCTGGAAACCCTTTTTTACAATGTGAGGATTCATAACCTTGGCTTTCCTATTGTGGTTTGAGGCTATGGTGGATTCTGATTGGACAATCTTGAAACTTTGGACTTGTTTTCTGATTGGTTGTTGTTAATATTTTCTTTCTTCACTTTGTAAAACAAACACAGTTTTAAGAAACTTAGAATAGTTTGGTTTGTTTAAGGATGAGAAACAGAACAAGATTGATGGTTTTTGGGAAACTTAGATGTGGCCGCAGTAGTGAAGATGAAACGACTATAGAGAAACAGGCACTCATTCTTTTTTAATTATTTAATTACACCCTTTAAATTATAGTCATTGGATCTATTAGTGTCACATGTCTTTAATCTGTGAAAAGAAAAGGAGTAAAAGGAACCAAAAGAAAAGGAGCAAACTTCCTTCCTCTCCACGCACCTTCAAGATCAGCATGCCTCGGTATTGTTTCATGGTTCACTGATTTACAGGTCGTTCTTCGATTGAATTCGTAGTTCTATACTTTAAGGTTGCCGACATCAATTACCGCAATCATAAAGTTCTATGATGTGTATCTTATTTTATTCTCATTGATATTTGTTTGATTACTTAAACTAATATGTTGTTTATTACTCCAATTTTTACAACATTAAGCACATAAGAAACAAAAACAGACAAACCAGCGAGCCAAGATATACAAGAAAGAAGGAAAGCATGAAATTAATTAATCAAATCTTAACTAATCAGAAGAAAACCATTATAATCAATTAAACTCAAAATGATTTAGATCGGAATCTACAACAAAACATATAAGAAAGAAAACATGAAATTAATTAATTAAACTGAAAATATGATTTAGGGTTTGTACCGGAATCTTGTAACATTGGAACGGAACTGTTGTCTTCTTCAACTTTCGCTTTCTTTGGCGGTTGAAGAGCAGAACCAGAATCACCGCAGTCTTGAGTTAGAGAATCGCCGCCGCTAGGCATCGACATCGATCAGATGGCGGTTGAGAGAGAGAGAATATAACGTAATGAAACAAAAACTAGTTACCCTTGGTTCTTTTATAGTAAGCATTTTTTTCTCTTCCCACCCGGCCGAATTGAGTTGGGTTTGGCCAAAACCAAAACCCGAATCATATGAAGTACTCTGGATTGTGTCAAAATCATCCACTTTAGCATTAGGCCGAGTTACCCTAGTTTTTCTAATGTATATTTGATATATTAGAACTGATTTGTCGAAATTACGATGAATTCCCATGATTACATTACATAGCAAATATCATGTTTAAATAAAACTAGGACTAGTTATGATGTTTATATAAATAAAAAATAGTTTAGAAAATGTTGTAGTTTAGATATAAAGTACTTATATGGAAATTATACATATAAGTACTTTATATAAGTAATTAGTAATCCAACGAAATGTGATTTGATGGTTGTATGTGCATTGGTGTAGATTAATTATTTTCTGTAAATCTATTTTGAGTTAATAAAAATATTTTTTATGAGTAGAAATTGAATTGATATTCATCCAAAAAAAATTTTGAATTGACATATTAACCACCAACAAATTTTGTAGCAATTTGTTTGTAGCAAATCATACATTTTCTTGTAGTTTGTTACAAATTTCCAGAATTTTTCATTTATCCACGGTGTAACCGTGGCTAATTAACATGGTAAAAAAGTCTTGTAAAAAAAAAAACATAGTAAAAAAGTGTACCGGTATGTAAATTTAACATATCAACACACTTGTAAAAATATGTATTGGTATGTAAATTTAACATATCAGTACACTTGTAAAAAAGTGTAATGTAAATTTAACATTTCAGCACACTTGTAAAAAAAGTGTACTGGTATGTAATTTTTTTTCCAATAAAATATACTAGAGTAATATAAGGGTAGGTTGGGAATATTTGAAAATATGTTTTCTTTCAATTTAACGTAATTGATTTTTTTTGTTATGTTTTTTTTTCTTTTATTTGTTTTGTTTTCTTGATTCATTAATTTTATTTTTTTATATTGATTAATTGTTATTGTTATTATTTATAATATTTGATGTTATTTAATTTACCAAACCAAAAACTTTCTTTTTTTAAATTTATTGAATAATTTGAAATCATAAAAATCCATAAAGTACTATGAAATCTGAAAAATCTGTGAAATGAATTCATTAAAGTCTTGGTTGTTGAAAATCAGGATTGTTAAAAGAATCCCACAAAGTCAATACAATCCCACAAAATCTTTTAAAATCTTCAAGATTTTTTACGTTGAAATAATCTTTTGAAATGTCAATTCAATACTTAGGAATATTTTTAATACATCGAAAGAAGACAAAAAAAATATTAAAATAAAAAAACAGAAATTTGAGTCCTAGCACCAAAATATTGTGTGCTACTGCCATGATATTTGGAGCTGGTACACCACCTGACAACTTGGGAATCAAATATCTGATAGTACTGTCCTCTGTTCTAACGTCTTCCGTACAATATCCTTACAGAACCGATCATATAAATGGAAAACTAGCTAGGATCAAGTTTATTTGCTCTGTTGTGCACAAATAAAAGGTGTGCCAATAATATTTTTCATTAACAAAAATATGGTCGATTGAAATGACAATATTGTCCTTGGTGTTATATTTTTTTTCCAAAAAATATATTCCAATAACATTTCTCTAAGCGTAAAATATGTATTTCCAAACAATTTTTTTTTTTTTTTTGGTCAAGTAGTATAGTGACTAAAAATTTCACTCTTAAGATGGATAAGTGAGATGATCGGGGTTCGAATCCTGATTCTCTACATATATAATACAATGTCTCTGTCAACTCAGTTATAAGCTCATGAAACGTTTCAAGTTTTCTTTTAACAACGAATAATTGTTATTGTTAGTATTATTATTTTTATTTGATTTTGAACTTAGCACTCTTAATTCTTTTAAGCTTTAACTCAAATCAATTGAGTTATAGCTATCCAATTTACCCAAAGTTGATTATAAGTTGAAAAGTTATATTGAAAAACGTTGATTACAAATTAATAAAGGGCTTTTGTGGATGTTAATTTTAGATATCTTCTATAGAAAATTATAGAGATTAATTTCTCGAATTAGATAGAGCTATAATCAAATCTTAGCAGCACCACATAAGTTATAATGTTGCTGCATTTGTAGAGTTGAATTCAAACTGGTTATGTGAAGTAAGTTGAATTATCTCATCTAACCATGTTTAGATAATTGTTAAGGAGTTTAATATTGTCATTAAAAAAAGGAGTTTAATAATGTTTGTTTTATAAAAAATAAAAAAATAAAAAAAAACTTGACACCTCTCATTGCATTGTATAACTGAACAAAGATTTTGTAAATCATATCATGAGTCAATATAGTTATATTTTCAAACATGCAACAAACAATGGTCCCAAAAAATAATATATTTCTCTCTTCCTCATAAGAAACACATGGATTAACTTAGAGGTTGCAACCATAGAAACCACCCCTTCAAAACACATGATATGCCATTGTGAGAAGTATTTATTTATTTATTATATAGTTTCTAAAATCCTTTTTTTTTTTCATACATTATTTCTCTTCCACACATTTATTTATTATACATTACTTGTTTCTCCATTCCTAACACCCAAAATGGAACAAGAAAATAACAATAGATTAAGTGTGTCTATGGAAGATTTGGGTTTTAATACTGGTCACAACAAGGGAAAATTGAGCCAGAAGCATTATGATGATTTTGGTCCAAAAGTGTTCATATCCAAGAACCTTGAGACAGAAAGAAAGAGAAGGGAGAAACTTGGTTCAAGACTTTTGGCTCTTAGGTCTCTAGTACCAATCATCACAAGTGTAACCACCTAAACTTCACTCACTATTTTATACTCCTATATGATTTACTATAATCATCAAATCAATATTGAATAAACCATTAAATTTCCTTTGTTATTGTTATCCATTTAATTTATCCTCTAAATTGTATAAATATATAAACAAGTAGTATTTTTTAAAGTATACAAAATCTATCAATTTAGTCGATAAAATATACGAACATTCGTCAATCTGATTTTTTAAATTTTAATAATGGTTATTAAATTTTCTATATTTTAGGGAGTGTTTATTTTATATATATATATAAAAAAATTTAAGGATTAAATTGGAGAGAGTGCGATATTGATACTTTATTCAATGAATATTTTTTTAATTTTGCTTTTGCTTAGTTTTTTTCTTGTCAAATAGTCAAGTGACTATAATTTTACCCTTAAGATGAATAAGTAGAGTGTTCGGGGTTCAAACTTCGACCTCTACATATAAAATGTAATGTCTCTACCAATTAATCTAAGCTAACGAGGACACCTTTGTTTAGTTTTTAATTTTAATTAATTAGTACATATGAAAACTGACTGTGAATCCTAATTTGAATTTTAGATGAACAAAGCAAGCATTATTGAGGATGCTATCACTTATACCAAGAAGTTGCAAAATGAAATTGAGATTCTTACAAATGAGCTTGATGAAATAATGGAAGAAACAAGAAAGAAAAAAGGAGAGCAAAAAACATGTGAATCTTCTGCTGCTAGGGAAAAGATCAATATACCTTGGATAGAGGTTTTATATAAATTTATTTATTTATTTATTTCCTTAATTAAATAAATCACATCTATAACTCCTATTAGTAATTAATATTGGTGCTGTTACTTTCTCCAGGAAGAAATCCAGGTAGCAAAAATTGATGGGAATAAGTTATGGGTGAAGATGATCATTGAGAATAAGAGAGGAAGGTTCAAGAAATTATTAGAGGATTTGAATAATTCAAATATTGAAATGATTGATGTTAGTGCTACAACTATAAAAGGAGCATATCTTATTACAGCCACCTTAGAGGTGACAATATAAATTAAATATAAGAATTTATTTAATAACATAATAAACTCACTAAATTGATTTATTTTTTGAGAATTTTTTTAATGCATGTTTATATATTGTGTTTGCTTTAATTTGAAATTTTGATCAAATGCTAGGCTTTTAATGTTGATTTTGTATTTGTTGTTTTTCAGGGTATGAGTGGTGAACCAATTGAGCGTTATCAAATTCCAACTATTATGAAGTTCAAGTAGAGCAATGGATCAAAAAATTAGACCAAATGGAAAAGAAATTTCTTATGCATTAATCCATCAATTTGAAATAAATTTTAGGTTATTTAACTTCTCAATTAACTTGTATTGACTCTATCAACTTTTTTTTTTTGGTACATCGACACTATCAACTTTATTCCTTATAATGTTTGAACTCAAACACTACAACATCTGCTGGTTACTAATGATTCATCAAATATTATTTTGAATTTTGTGTAGAAGGAAAGAGCATTAGAGATTTTAAATTGGTTGAACTTTTCCAATATTCATTCATAAAAATAATATTATGTTAGTGTTTTTTATTGAAAGTCCCTTATTTAAAAAGAGAAATGTTAATAAGCTCTTTTTTTTTGTTAAGTAGTTTAATGGTCAGACATTCACCTCTTGAGGTGAATAAGTGAGAGATAACATGTTCAACTCCGACTTCTGCATATAAAATGTGATATCTCTATACATTTTGTAGTAAAACATTATGTTGATGTATTATTTCATATCAAATTTTACTCTGAAATGAAAAATTGATAGATTTTAAGGATATATTATTTGTTTTCATGTAATATGTTTATATGTACGATAATTGCTACTTATAATTTATACTTTTGGTTACTTTTAATACACAAACTTAATGCGACTTTCACGATATGAATTAAGTACGAGAAATAAAAGATAATGTTGAGACATATCAAGTGCGAACAACATATAAAAATGTAGTGTCAAAGTCACTTATGTGGTTGCTCTTTATCTAATGTAAATCTATTGAAACTTCCGCTCAGAGTCCAACAAAAAGTATTTTTGAATATCTTATTTCTGTTTGACAATGTAATTTTGGACTTCATTAGTCATATTTAATTTAAATTAAGAAAGTATTGCATAATTGGTCTTTTTATTTAGAGTTTCATAATTGGGCTTATTTTTCTATTTTTTTAAAAAAACTCGGTATTTGACCTTAGGACCGGCTAATTCGAGAGGACCAATCTCATCGTCCACTTGCGGGAGCCCTATTAAAAGCCATAGTTTTTTGCTCTGTATGGACTAACTCACCGAAATTAGCATCAGATGGAATCGAACCTGAGATCTTAAGAAGAACATAATTCAAAAACTCAAGTCAACACCAGGTTAACCTAAGTAGGTTCATAATTGCTATTTGTCCTTCCGATCGCTCATAGTCCTCCAAAAATTTCAAAATAGTACATAAAAGTACCTACTACAAGTTAAAATCTAGTGATAAAAAATAGATCTTAGTAAGCGTTTTTAGAGACAACTTTGAAAAATTTGGGAGTGCTCTCAGCAATAAGAGGGGTGAGCAAAGAACAATCCTCATTTTAAATAGATGGATTGAATCTAATTTATTATCTAGTATTTTACTTGGATAGATTGGAAGATAATGAATTGGTTGAACAAATTGCCATCCTACTATGTAATATGATATTACTTATTGTAGGCTATACATATCAAGATATTTACTCATTGATAACTTTATATATAAGATTGAGCTTTGACTTAATAGGTAATGATCGATCCTAGAAGTTGTCCTTATTGACAATGTAAAATAAGCACACCATGCATTATTGTAAAGGGATAAAATAATTTGCTGGTAGACACCAAGACCACACACACCACAAAATCAACTTAATGAGATTCTTGCTTAGCGAAAAAAAAAACTTAATGAGATTCTTTTTTAAAATTCTTATACTTTTGATCTTTTCATTAAAACTAAGACGGGACAAATCAAAATTCCGCACTAAGACGGGATAAAACTAAAATTCCGCACTAAGACGGGACAAAACAACACCGAATGAAAAAAACCACGAAGAAGACTCAAACAAAAACTAAAAATATGTGGGTATCACTTATTTGAATAAAAAAGAAATTAAAAACGATTTAAAGTATGAATAAGTTGTCTATTTTTCTTAGGTTAAATTGTATTTTTGGCCCTTTAACTTTTACAAGTTTGCGATTTTATCCTCTTAACTTTTAAAATAGTATTTTTGGTCGTCGAATTTTTCACAAACTTGCGATTTTGACTCCTAACATTAGTCTTTTTTGCAAAAGGCCTCTCACTTATTTTGACCAAGTCAACATGCATGTGACAATTGACTCACATTTCACATCAACTTATGTTGCCACGTGGACAATGATTCATATGTCGTGACGGCATTGGCTTGCCACATATGCTGACGCGACATGTGAGTTATTGTTCACGTGGCAAGACATGTTGTTGTGGCATATGAGTCACTTGTCACATGTGTATTGACTTGGTTAGAAGGTCAAAATTACAAGTTTGTAAAAGTTAGGAGACTAAAAATGCTATTTTAAAAATTAAGATATCAAAATTGCAAATTTTTAAAAGTTAGAGGCTAAAAATACTGCAATTTAGCCATTTTCTTATTAATCATGTAAGTAGGTGGGGAGAATATTACCTGGAATGCTAAAGCTAGATTATTAATTAATTAAATGTTTGATTACTTATCGAGAAAAACAATGTGTAGTAACATGTTTTTGGAATATGACATCAATTTGATAACAATTGACAAATCAACAAATCAAACCTCCACTAAATAGTTCTGGATTTCAGTTTTACAAGTGGACATTCATTATTATTATTATTAGGAGTGTCCTAAAGGGCACATGTTAAGGAAGCAAATTTAGAAAGTATTTATTAAAATTAGTTGTGCATTTAATCTCTTAAACATTAAATTTTTTACATCACTAAATGTATAATTTCTATTTAAAGGTATAATTTTTTTATTAATATGTTTAACACTAACAAGTGTTCCGGAGTCGCTTGTTACTATTTTCCTATTTTGTTTCAAAGTATTATTAAATTATAACTCATAAGCCAGCCATGACAGAAGGAAGTTATAGCATGGTCTGACTCTGAGGTTGAATAGAGCAAACTTATCCCTTTCAAATACTTTTATTCAATGAAAAAAATAATAATTAAGTAAACTCTCTTTGAAAGTTCAACTTCAATAGCCATCACTCTATCAGATTTCTTCACACAATCCAACCATGCATGCTTGATTTGATAGCTTAACTTCCCATAGAAAAGTAATGAGATACTTTATCAATAAAAGCTGAAAATTAGAAGTTGGAATGATGATACTTCATACTTCTTTTATAAGCAAAATAATTAGAATTATATTACTAATACACTCAAGAACAAGAAGTGTAAGATGTCCAAAGACCATGATACAAAAAGTACCAGATACATAACTAAACACATTTACTACTATAAAATCACTTCCAAAACATGATTCAAAGCAGCACCAAATGTTTCTTATGCCTACTCTGATCTCAATGAAAAAGGTAACAGATACCAAATTCTTGTTATTAACAACAACACTGTATTTGAAGATACACTGTGACATGTAAAAAGTACAATTATATTGAACATAAACATTGATAATAATGTTTCCTCTCTCTCTTTTTCAATTAACATCTTATTCTGTTGGACAATATAGGAACTGGAAACTGAATTTGATTCACAACACAACACTCTTTATGTATAGAGAATAAAAATCACTGAGATCCTTTGAGTTTCTTTGCAATGCCAGCAAAGTACTTTCCCTGATGGAAAGCTTGAGCCAATTCTAACTCGGTAGGCTGTCTAGAGCCGTCCCCGGCGTAGGTTCCTGCACCATATGGGGATCCACCCTTCACATTCTCCATCTCGAACATCCCAGCGCCGAATGTGTAACCAATTGGCACAAAAATCAATCCGTGGTGAACAAGCTGAGTAATGGATGTCAACCTGCAGAGTTTTCAAATCAGAAAAGAAATTATGTTTCGATATTTGGCTTATTTGAGTCCATCTACTGACATAAGCACTTGTAACACTGTTTTGGAGAACTTACAGAAACGGTTTATGATATGTCCATAAGTTGTTTTCCATAAGCTCTCTAGGTTAGCTTGTAAAAACAGTTTATGCTTACATGAAAACAAATTGACTTTATTTTATCTTTTTGTTACAGAAATAGCTTACACATAAGTACTTATATGTATTTGAGAAGTTGGAAATAAAACTGCGAGATTTGTTTATCTATGTATTTGAGCCTGTATGATAGTGCTTTTATTTAAGAAAGTTTCATTTTGAGAAGTTGGAAACAAAACTGTGTGAGACTCGGTAACTTACGGAGTAGTCTCTTGTCCACCTCCTTGAGAACCAGTGCTGTAAAATATTCCAGCAGGCTTTCCTGCAAGTGCCTGTGTACGCCATAGGCCTCCAGTTGCATCCAAGAATGCTTTAAATTGAGAAGCCATCATTCCAAATCTTGTGGGGAAACCAAACAACAAACCATCAGCCTCGGTTAGGTCATTTGGTGCAATAATCGGCACATCACTCTTTGGAGGTGCTCCCATCTTCCCAAGGACTTCCTCTGGAAGTGTTTCAGGTACCTGTATTATTTATGGAGATTAATATTGTAAATGCAGCATGAAAATTTCCCTATGTCAACGGAAGTTGCGCCTCAATACATGTGAAAAAAAACTTGAGAACTACCAACCTGCCATAGCTTTGCCTCTACTCCTTCAACGGAAGCTGCGCCTTTTTTAATCTCTTCAGCTAGCTTCTCAACATGTCCGTACGTAGAATAGTAACTAAACAAACAACATAAATTCTTTTATCAGATTCACGTAAGATCATTAGGATAGACATTAAGCAAATAAGTATAACTTTGATAAGTATTAAGTTACTAAACTAGTAAGTATCCACAGTGGAGGTCCATAAAGGCAAAAAATTAGGGTTGACTTAAGACACAACTCAGCATCCAATATTGAAATTTGAATTAATAACACTAAAGATCACAGCCAATAAAACACAGATAAAGTGTGATTCACTTATTCAGATAATTTACTATACCTACCACTTATGCATTAACAAAGGAACATGGTGTGACACAATGATACAACCAAAAGCAATTTAGTACACTACCAGACAAGGCATGATGACATTGACAGCACATCTTCTAAAGTAAAGAAACCAATTAATTAAGCATCCATATTTAACATTTTCATAAGAAATAATTGAGATGGTTGGGGCCAAAGAAACATGTATTCAATTATAAAAAGTCTTATCAGAATTGCAAGCAAAGGAATAGTCATCAACAATGATGCATAGTAGGACCATACTCCATCAAAAGTGGAAGGACCTTCTTGCACTCTTGTCTACATGGTTATTGCCTTTACAACCTTCTACTGAAAAGGTAGCTATACTCTATCTCTCCCTCCCCTTTCCTAAACAAAAAGTCGTAAATAGCTTATACGAAAAGTCGAAAACAGTTTTACATAATCACTTATATGATAAGTGTTTATGCTATAAACGCTTAATTAAGTCGTTTAACCAAACATATACTTAAGAAATGATCAATCAACCAAGAATCTGAAAACAGATCTGTCTCAAAAACGTTCCAAAGGAACAAACAACTCTAACAAGGAATCTGGACAACACATTAATTTAGTATCATCATGCTCAAACATAAATTTTACAATCATGTGATTCTGTATTACACTTTCATTCGATTCGACATAGATCCAACAGAAATCAGTAAAACTTTCAGTACAAAATTCAATTGATGACAACAAACAGCACAATCCCCCAATTTTTATTTTTATTTTTTTGCAACTTCCAAAGGGGAAAAAACAATATGAAATTCTTAAAAATGATTTTTTTATGAACACAAACAACTAGATAGATTCAATTCAAATACCCAAAAGGGGAATTAATGATTAATTGGTACAATTACAAGCAAACATGAACAGTTGACTTTTTTCCCAAATGATGAAAATCAGATAAAAAAAAACCCAATTCGAAGTTCATCTATATACCTAATTGATAAACTGGGAAAGGAAGCATATCAATAAACCCAAAATTCAGATAGTGATAAATTTGTGAACTTTAGAATAAAAAGTGAAAATTTAGAATGAAACAGAGCATATATATGTGTGATAGAAAAGGGGGAAAAAGAAAGAAAGAAAGAAAGAAAGAGGAAGAATTAGCTTACACAATGTAAACTTTAGTGGTAGCCATTGAAGGATGATGATGGTTGTGTTGTAATGGTGTGTATGTGAAAAAGAGAGAAAAGAGAGTGATGGTGGATGAGAGAACGTTGACAGGGTACTTAGTACTTTATATAGTGCATGTGTCGTCTATGACTCTAGGTAAATATGCCAACCAAGAAATTATTAATTAGTGTTTCGGGACACTCATTCCGGGCCATATCTGAGGGGCTGAAAAAGGCGATCATTTTAGGTTCATAAAAATAAATTTAATATTTGGGCCTCAAAATGAACATTTTGAGGGGACTAATAAGCCCAAAAAATAAATATCAAATTCTTAATTTTATCCGTCGTTTCTTACTCTTTCGGTGAACATATAATTGTATCAGGTATCAATTATGAAATTTTGTACGATGATATTTGATAGATATTTGATGAATTGATACAATGATACGTAAGTATCAATGATCAAGTTCTCTTTGGGCATTTATATTTTACTCATATCAAGTATATCAAAATCGTTGTTAGACCGCATTTGTACTACCTTCTCATCACTACACGGATGCATTACTTTTTTCTCACAACCTCGCTGCATATATACACACGTCGTCTATATTTTTCTCTCTACAAGTCTACAACTCATTAGTAATACCTAATTTTCTCTTATATAACATATTGATGTAAACACAGTTATTAGCTAGAGTCTAAATTGTAGACTCACCCTTAAAAATTGTATATTGATCACCCTAGTGACTTTGCATAATTATATTTATAAATGCACGTAAAAATTATTTTGTACGAATATTTTGATATTAAATAAAAAGTTTAATGTCCCAAGTACATGAATACATCATTCTAACAACAGCAGCTGATTTTAGTCAATATATATATATATATATATATATAAGAGTTGAAGTTTAAACTTCAAATACTCTATTTATTCACTTTTATTATAGCTGCTCAAAAAAAAAACAAATTAAACTGCTCAAAAAATTCACTTTTATTATAGAAATTTTAGCCATTAGAAGTCGTAGTTCAACCGGCAAAAAAATTGAAATTCTTATGCTGAATGTTATAAACGGAATTTGAACCTCGACTTATCTACTTATGTGTGTGAGTTTATAACAACTTTATCGTTTCGTCAAATGTTGAATGCTTAAATATATGTTAGTTACAATCTCAAACAATAAAAAAATAGTGAGCTTGCAAGGTTTTACCGGTCCAAGCCTGCCTGCAAGGAGTGGCTATCCATGCACTATTTAATAATGAGCCAATTCCTTAATATTGCATTGAATATAGTCTCTCTTTTGTCATAAATAAATAAAATAAAATAAAATATTTGGACAAGAAAATAGTGTCCCGATACATAAGATTGAAAAAAAATAATCCGAATCTAAAGAGTATTTATATTCATGTCACATATAACAATACGAGTAGATGAAATTCCAATCTGGCAAACTTTATTTTATTCCACTCAACAAATCCTTTGAATATTCACACCACAATGATTATTGATGAGTCAACATTTTGTACCAATATGACATAAGAACTTAAGAAGGTATCAACAAAAATGAAAGCCAAGGGCCAAATTCTGAGTTCTCTTTTCATACATAAATATTAGTAGTTAATTAACCTATCAAAGCTGATGTAATTGTGTTTTATTGCATCAGATCCACCATTTGGTCTTGCAACCTGCTCCTTTTAGCCTAATAAAAAACTTTTAATTTTGTGTACACTTAGAGTTTAACATAAGAAAATTGTTGCAACAAATCCCATATATGTCAATGTCATTTTCTATTTGAAAGTAATGTCATATCAAAAGTAGGCTTAAAATAGTCATTTGATAACTTTTGTTATAGGTGGCCACTTATAGTTCTACCAATTATTTAGCTATGAAGAAGCTTGACTTGCTAGTTGGTACCTTACATTAATCAACTTCTATTCCTAACTTCATGTAATCAACTTAGTTTTGTAAAGCATTAGATGTGATTGGTGGTGTTCCATTTTGATACGGTAGTGTGAAAGAGGGTGTTGTACCTGCAGATATTCTGACGCTTAAATTAGTATTTGTGTGAAGTGAAAGTTTTAGGCTAAGAATGAATAAAATTCAGTCCTTCTGCATGAAAATGAGAAGGGTATATATATAATCCCTGCGGAGTCAATACCATTAGCATCATTTTTAGGATTAAATCTTCGTGATTAATTGTGTTTCTTTTCAATTTATATTTAGCTTACATGTTCCTAAGTTGACATCAAACTCATCTATGATATTTCTGTTTAATGATAGAAATTTAACTTTGTAATTTCAATAGACGAAGTTCAAAGTCACTCTAAAACGCTTGTAATTAGGGATCATTTTACAAAATTTAAGTAACACTAATGAGAAAGTTATTCGATACCAGAATGCCAAATTTTGAAAACTAAAAATTTACTCTAAGGTCTCTCTACATTGTGAATAATGAATAAAACTAAATTATCAACTCCTCCTTGTATATGTACATATTTTCAAAGATTGTGAAAGTTGCATAGCATCTATGGTCATTTATTCAATTGAACATTTTATTTAAATGTTTGAGCCAAATAACCTCACATTGTTGACTAACCAATAAAAATACTCGGAAGACTGTGAGAACCTAAAATCAGATAACCTTATTAAGAGATTAGATAATGTCAAATAAGAATATCAATCCCACACTATTTTGATTGACTAACGTTGTGCTTATGAAAGATAATGAGAAGCTCATTATGGCCTTTATCATTACTTTCCTATGAAATACTCTAAATGAAAATGATTAGAAGCAAGATTTCAACTAAGTTTTTGTGAGTTATCTAGATGCATGATTAGAAACAAACTAGAGATTGGGATAATTGATATCTGGCTTAGAGCATCTATACAAGTGAGATTGGAATAATCCAAAATTTTAAGACATTACATTTATGGATGGATCCTCTTACTTTATAAAGTGTTCAACCTTCACTTTTCTAAACAATATGAAACTTAATTCACCTGACATTTGTCACAACAATAAGATGATCCCACGTTCGATTTCTACTTCCAACAAATCCTAACAAACAAAATAACGATTGACCTTTGCAAAAACAAAAAATATTAACAATTAATATAGCAACATAGTGCCACCCCTAATTTTGCTGAGAGATTATGGTTTTGGATCATTTCTTTTTTTGTATTTTTTTTTTTTGACAAAATTTATTTTTTTGTATTAGAGACACCCATTTGCGTAATTTTTTCTCTTTTAATCTAAATAAATGATTTTCACATAAATCGGAGATTTTTTTCTGATTTTTTTGTGAAATCGTCGTCTCAGTACGACAATGTTTGATTTGTCATCATTGTAGTGTTCATTTGGTTCAAATTGACAAATCAACTTTAATCAATTACAATTCAATCAATGACTTGGTCATCAGCGTTGCAAGTTAACCTTTAAAATCATGGTCACAAGGTGCAAGTCATATTGATTTGTCTTCGTTGTAGTGTAGGATAATAACTATTATTATGGGTATTAGGTGCAAGTCATTGATTTGTCTTCGTTGTAGTGTAAGATAATTCATTATTCAAACAAAATCATTGGCATCATAGGCGCAAGTCATTGATTGATTCAATAAGATTAACCGTCATTGTAGATATAACTATAGTCACGTGCATTAGGAGCAAAGGCCCAACTCATTTTATTTTTTGAAATTTTCTTTTTGCACCCCCCTTTACAGTTGCGCGCCCCTTGGCTTCCCAATTTGCCCTTTACACTATTTAGGATGTGAGTGTGTAAAATTGAAAATCATCGTTCGCATTTCACATAGCAAACATGTCGGCAGTAAAAAACACAGTCTCCCATGCAGTCAAAACTGATTGCCATGTGGCCAAATTCGATTGGCCACGTGGGAAATAGTGACAATGCTCCAACCAATCAGATGGCTTGGTTAATTCTATAAAATGGGGGGGGGGGGGGGGGCCATTGTGTGAAAAATTCATATCATCATAGCTCTCTTTCTCCCTCATTCTCTGATTCTTACAATTTTTTTACTTTTTGGTTGTTTTTATTAGTTAGTTTCATGTAAACGACCGCATAATTCTTGGTTAATTACTCATATCTCTCCTATCAGTGTTGTTGATTCCCCTTGGTTGGGAGAGATATGGTAATTAAAAAGTAATTACGGGGGCACGGAAAATATATCTCTTATTTTTTTTTACTAAAACCAAAGTGGGCTGATTCACAGGCCCACTCAAATAACTCATCCACTCAACCAAACATTCAAGAGAATTTTTTTTTTCTACCCCTACATTTAACTCTTTACCCATACGAACAAACCAATATTCATATTTTACCCCTTTTGAAAAATTAAAAAATGAGTTTTGAACATTTAGCCACGGTTCACGGTTAAACCGTGGCTAATATGAAAAAAAATTCGGTACACTTTTTTTCATGTACACCGATGACAAAGTGTAAATCGGAACAGTTTGGAAAAAGTACAAAAACACTACGGATTAGCTACGAAGTAGCTACAAATTCAGTAGTAGCTAATCCTGTATATTCTTGTAGCCACAAAGACACAAATTATTCAACAACAAAAATCCAATAATGGCACTATTTCGTAGATACTTCGTAAAATTCTACGAAGTAGCTACAAATTTAGTAGTAGCTAATCCTGTATATTCTTGTAGCCACAAAGACACAAATTATTCGACAACAAAAATCCGTAGTGTTTTTGTATTTTTTCCAGATTTTAGTTTTTGCCACGGTTTAACCGTGGCTAATGTTTATCGGAAGACTTTTTTCAAACTGTTTCGATTTACACTTTGTCATCGGTGTACATAGGAAAAAGTGTACCGAAAATTCTTCATATTAGCCACGGTTAAACCGTGGCTATATGTTCAAAACTCACTTTTTAATGTTTCAAAAGGGGTAAAATATGAATATTGGTTTGTTCGTAGGGGTAGAAAAAAATTTCCACTCAAGATTCTTGTTAGGAAGTTTTGACCCAAAAAAAGAAAAGATTCTTTTTTTTTTTTGACGCAAGAAAAGATTCTTGTTAGGAAATTTAATTCAGGAATATTGTCAAAAAAAAAAAATGAATTCAAGAATAATAGAAATTGACATTAAAAAACAAAACTTGTTTATTAACAAATCCAAGTAAACTTCAGCCACCAAAGACGACTCTTTCTTAAACATCTCTCTGATTCAAATTCTCTGAGTAGGTGAAGAATTGTTCAACAATAAAAAAAGTTGAAATAATGAGGAAAAAATGGGAACTCTATGAGTATGAAAAGAATAAAAAGATCCTACTAGTATCAAGAAAGCTTCCAAAAGCCATAGTTAGTGTTGACCACACAATTTTTTTTTAATATATGTTTACCACACAATTCTTATAACACGAGTCAACATCAAATATAATTTGATACAGATTCGAATTTAGTAGTGAATAATAATTTAATCAAGTTTAATTTGATAAAGTTTATCAACAATGAATTCATTTAAATGTGATCTTTACCTTGATCAGAGTCGACCAGACGGCGGTGCACGGCGGTTGTTGTTGTGTTTTGTCCAAGCAAATCCGGAGGGGGTTGTGTACCTGCAGACACTCTGACGCTCAAGTCAGTTGAGGTGAAGGTTTTCAATAGAGGATGTTACGTACCGTATACAAATGAGAGGTGCTCCATATATATAGCCCCAGCGCTTGGCCAAGGCCATTGATGTGCCCATCAATGGCTGCCGGAAAACGGCTGAGGAGCCGTGATGAGCATTTAATGCTCATCATTCCGATGTCGAGCGTTACAGAACGCAGGGGAGACGTGCGCTGTCCAACGGTCAAGTGGACCTGGACCTTGTGCTTTGGGTCTTGCTTGATGGCCCAAAAATGGATGTCCTCAACATGTTGGGCGTTTAGGCCCAGTCCAGAACAAAATGGTAAGAAAGTTCTTAAACAAATTATCATACTTTAATTTTTGACTGCCGCATATATAAAAATAATTTGATTATTGATGCAGCTGAGAGATTATATATATCGTTAATTTACATCTACATCTCTGAAGTTATAATTTCTTAAGGTCCTCATTCTCTAATAGTGTCAATTTGACCATCCAATTTAACAACGTGACAATAAATTGTTTGCTCTTAGCTCATTATATCATTTCAATTGATCTTCTTTCAACTTTGTTCACGACTCATTTTAACGCCTCATTTTTTAGGAAATTAAGGGTTGTGGTTGCAACAACCTCATCATGACTTATTAAGATGTACTTATAATATCGACCTTTGATTTATTAATTATATATTGATATTACTTAGTGAATCACTCACTTTAGAGGAAAGATCTTATATTTTAAGACTCTTGCAATTAGACTTTTCATTTTTATATAAGTCACATAACTTATCGTCACGTCATTCAATTGAATGGCCAAAATCATGAATTTGATATAAAAAAAAAATGTAAAATAATGTGTTAAAATTGTGTAATTAAAAAAGAAATGACCAAATTTGCAATTTTACTAAAAAAAAAACCAAAAGTACATTTAAGTCAAAAGAATAATGATTGAAATAAAAAATAATTTAGAAATTTTTTTTTTTTTTTTACAAAAGAATGTGTTTATGTTGTAGGACCTAATTATGTTGCTTCTAAATTATAAAAATTACTCTTTAAGCCTCTTAATATATTCATAGACCCCTAAATTGTTCTTTAAATGACAATGAAGTATGTAAGCATATTGAAGGTATAAAAAACAATTTTTTGAAAAAATTATCGCAATAAGATAGGAGTATGTGAGCATAGGGCATAAGGAACAATTTTCTTAAACTATCGTCATGGGATTTGGTCAAAAAGGAAATTATTGTCATGGATTTTACATGTGGGACAGACACGTTAGTAAGTCACCATAAAAAAAGTTGTCTTTTATTTTTCTTGTGCTCCCATTTTTGATCAAGACCATGGCGTCGGTGGTGGTGGCTAAGTCTTCACTCTTAAAAATAATGAAAAGAAAGACAAAGCATGGGGAACACTCATGAAAATTTTGTCTAAACATGTAGCGGTAAAAATCAGTCGCAATAATTTGTAAAATAAGATTCCACCAAGGTACTAAAGTCCTACAACTACGTCTAGTGATAGTGACATCTATTACATTGTTAATAACACAAATAGAATTACGTTAAGGCTAGTATAGTAGTATCGTTAAGCTTGTTTAAGAACTTAACATCCTCCTTAATTAATTGGTAGTAGTATTATACATAATGGACTTACTCCTAAACACATTCTCAATCCTTAGTTGGTATATCCAATAAAACTTATTGTATGTTTGGTTTGACTTTTTCATTGGATCTTTCTCGCGTTTTAAGACAAATCCAACGTGAAAATGGAGAAGCTGCAAGTTGTAGCTTCATGATAGACGCGCATTGAGTTGGTATCCACCACCACCTAAACAAACATAGACTTAAGCTCCGTTTGGCCCGGCTTATTTTCTACTTTTCTAGTTCTTTTTAAAAAAATTAAGGAAGTAAAAAATTATTTTTGACCATATTTCTACGTAAAATTAATAGAGAAATAAAGTAAACAAGTCAAAAGCAAGGAGAAATAATGTCAAACATAATTTTTTACTTATCTATTTCATTTAAAGAGAAATAGAAAAGTGAAAAATAAGCCGGGCCAAACGGAGCCTTAATAGAGTAAAATGGCCATTTTGCTATTTAAATTGTGAAGGTCGGTCAATTTAGTTTTCAAATTTGCAAAATAACAATTTAACCTCTTCAATTGAAAAATATTAATCAACTTAGTCGGTTTTGTAGATTTTAGAGACTAAATTGACTAGCTCTTTTATAATTTTAAGGACTTAATTAAATCATAGTGAGCCACCACAATTTTAGCAAAAACTACACTTCTTTTTTGTTTGTGTAAACCATGTATCCTTTGTGCACAACTGCAAAGATTAATCTCTGGATCCTCATGGAACTCAAATGGACGAAAAACTCTTGAGAGTTTTAACGCATCAATGGCATCATCTTATCTAAGTGTTCTTTGGCGCAAAAACTACACTTTAGAACTTAAACAAAATTGCGGTATCATTATGATTTTGTCAAATTCATCACCAATGCAAAGTCCAAATATTCATACAAAGTACAGCGTATTTAGTATTGACAGAAGTCTTCAGCTAAACTTGTACTGTTGCATTTGCAACAATGCAATTGCATGCTCAGAAATCACTCAAGGAACATAAATTTTTGCTACAATGCTGAAGTCATGCAAGGAACATTTATTAAAAACTGTTCCCTTGCTCCAAGACAACATATTCATTAGAAAACTCTTCATGCTAGTACACGCCAACAACCTATATTTAAATATGCATAAAGCAGTATTGAATATTGATCACATGATGCAGGGTCATGTACCCAATTTGTCCAACATATCTGATTAAGAGTGGTGAAAATGGGGAAAAAAATTATTGGAACTAAAACATACGTCCCATCCCAAATCAAGTAGCTGCCCCATATTGAAAGAACAACAAAAGAATCCTTAACGATAGATGCTTGTCTTAAAAACACACTGCATTCAATTATTAAATATACAGTCTCAAACAGAAGTCAAGACAAAATCTGTTCCAAAGATGAAAAAATTTGATACTATAAAATTATAGTGGAATGACAACAAGTGTCAGCAAACTAATCTAAACAGGAATCTGTGTGTATTTGAGGATAACAAAGTTGCTAGTTTCATGCAACCTTCCATGCTTAGATCCAAGGAACTGTGCTATTTATACTGGACACAAACCAGTATAATCTATTAATCTGGCATTTTCAATTTATTTTGCTCGTAGTTAACTACTTTGGTTTAAAATTAAAACTTTCAACGACAGACTGAGCATTTACAGACATTGTGGTATATTAAAACATATATTTTCTCAAATCGATAAATCAGCATTGTAATGTGTTCCTGATTATTAAGAATATCGGGATGGATCTAAAATTCTACTGTAACAATTCAATGGTTATATGCAATAACAATTCAAAGTGCCGATATTCTGTCACGCAACAATAACTGAAATAAAACTAAAAGCTCTAATGGTACAAGCGTGTGCCAATTCAAGAGAAAACAGAGGTTTTACTTGCATAGCAGATTAGTATAGTGAAATTGAAGAGAAAGTATGCCTCATTATCAAAACAGAGATTTTACTAATGGATTATTTGGATTGGCACTAAGTTTGTGCCAATCAAGATGTGCCGCCATGATTTTAGCAAAAGCTGCATGTTATGTTGGACCTTCAACAAAATCACGGGGCCACTGTAATTTTGCCAAACTCTGTCACCAATCCAAACATGAACTAAGAAAATCATTTCTCCTCATGACATGTGACGAAATTTCTAACTTCTATTTTCCAACAATTTTTCTCAAATCCAGGGCACTCAACCATCCATACTTATGAAATATATTTAGAAGTCATGCCTCATACGGTCATACCGACAAATGCTAACATATACCTTTTGGACGGAAGTTAATAAACTAAATACTTATAAATATTGTCTTGAAATTGTGTAATCAAATCTTTGAAAGTTAAAAAAATGATTTTTCAACATAAAAATTCTATTTTCGATTACTTAAACATATGTCCTTAGGCCACATGTTAGCAAGAGTCTTATAAAATTTGACTACAAATTTGTCGAGCAATTGATTGTCCAAAAGGAATTGTCTTCAATGATCATTTACGCTTTGACTGAGACAAAGAAAATATGGAGGAGAGGTAATTTTCTCTTCATCCTTTTTTCTTTCATCCCCAAAGGATAACTAGTGACATTGTTTACCTGGGTTATACATTATGAAGCATGGAGACAAACATGGACACCGGACTGACACGTTGACACCAATAATAATATGAGAAATGACATGATTCAAAGTAATCATAAGTGTTGGTGTCGTGTCAGTATCGAACATCGACGTGTGTCCGACACCGAGACACGTCTAATCCAAAGATATTTGTGCTTCGTAGGTTATACATACATTGGCACCATGATTTCATAACAGTTCTTTTACCTCTCGACAAACGTAAGACATACATTGAAAACAACTTAGAAACTGTAATCAAGATGTAAAATGTTAACCCATACAGCAAAATTTTCTGGACACCAGAATAAAAAATTGTAACTATGGAGCAATACAATTCAAAAGACCAACCAACAACTGTGCCATTTTAACAGCTAAGCTAACAACATCGAGCTAGCTCATCACCATTATTCAATATACAAAAGAACCCTATCACATTCACAACAAAAATTTGATCTTCCTTTCAATTTGTACAAAAAGACCCACCTAACAAGGCAGACCCAATAAACCAAAACAAAAAAAATTATGAAACTAACCTCCACAGAGGAGAAAAACACATCATCCTTTCCACCATCAATACATCCAATGATTGCCACCGCTGCGAAGAACCCGAATCAAATTGGATGAATTTCTCCTAACTTTCTCATTATCATCATCAACCAACCCAAGACAGGTATCCAAAACCCCTTCTTGCAGAGTCACCAAAAGCATTTCCTTGCTATGAAAACAAAGCGAAGTAAGTGCCAACAATGCATACTGAATCCCTCTAGAGCTTCCATTCCTCAACACATGAACAAGAATCTTCACACAACCACCATAACTTTCCAACTCTTCCCTACCTTCCTTACACTTAGCCAAAACACCAATAACCTCAACACCTCTTTCAAGTCCACATTCAACACTCCTCATTAAAATCGGCACCGCACCACAATCCACCGCCCTTTTCCGATTATCTCGAAAACAGCAAAGCGCGTAAAGCGCAGTAGCAGCTTCTTTCCTCTCTCTCCCCTTCCCATCCTTCAGAATCGCCACCAGAGCTTCAATTGCTCCAGGAAAAGCACCAATAGTCGCCTTATTCACCTCCACAACCGCAAGACTAGTAATTATCGTCGCCGCGAGTGCGCAACAATCGGAAGAACCTTCCCGGAGAAGAAACGCAACAACACGATCAATTGCACCTTCAGCAACAAGTCCAATCTTACTATCATCATCAAGACTAAGATTAAGAAGAAGAGACAAAGCTTTCTCCTGTAACTTAGTTTCACCGGAGGAACAACAATCAAGACAGAAAAGAACGGCGGAGACAGCACCGGAATCAACAAGACGACGACGGAAATTGGCGTCGCGTTTAGAAAGACGAGCGAGTTGACGGAGCGAGTCAATTTTGGAATCGGAGGAAGAAGAAGGAGATTTTAAAATTGAAATTAGGGTTTCAGGTTGGGAAATGATTTGGTGAAGTGGTGGAAGGAGAGTGTAGGTAGAGATTAAGCTACGAAGAGCGTGATTAGGGATGAGAGTAGGATTAGCAGGGAGGGGTAGTTTGGTAATTGGACAAGTTCTATGACCTTCATCTAACCACCGTTGGATTGAAGGACGATCGAATGTGTGACCGGAAGAGAGGATAACTGGGTCAGACATTATTTCGAGAGAAATTGGACATTTGAAGTGGTCGGGGAGATGAGAATCCATATGAGAAAATCAAAGACAGAGTTTTAAGGTTGTTGTTGTTGTTTGTTTTGTTTGAGGTTGTTTTTGTAGTGAGAGGGGTTTATGAGGTTTTTGGAAGATAAATGGAGGTTGTGATTTTGTAATGAGGTTTTGTTATGAGTTCCGCCATTGTTTCTTTTTAGCTTTTTAGCTGAGGGAGATTGTTTTTTGTTTTTTGTTTTATTAGGACGATAATACCCTCTGTTAAATAATGTTATCTCTACCATGTCACTTTCAGTTTGAATTGCTCTCTCGTCATATTTTTTATTTTTAATGTAATAAATGGTTTTTCAAGGGGCCGTTAAAGTTTTCTGACGTGTTTATTTGATTAAAGTCTGCAAAATTATTACGTCAAAAGAAAAAAAAGTTTGCATAATTATGGATATGTTTAGGGTGGGTTTGACCAGTTTTGTCCAAATTCTTTATTTTTTATTTTTACATTTTTTTTTTATGAAGTTGAAAATCGAACTTACAATTTTTAGTATACTACCTAAATCTCTTACCATTAGATTAAAGATAGTGTCTTCCAAATTCTTTATTCAATTAAATTAACTTTTGTTTAAAAAACAAATTTTAAGAGTTTAATCGTTGTGCACGGTTAGTATAAAATTATTTTATACATACATTTAATAGTGTGTTGTCATATCATTTAACGAATGACACACGTCATGTGTTTTAAAACACATTACATAATGTATCACTATCTTTTTTATAAGACACATAATGTATCAGCATATTATTGGATGCACGTGTAAAATAATTTTACACTGACAGTCTACATAAATTAAATTAATTCAATGATGAATGAATTGAGTTTTTTTTTTATTAACTTTTTTTTTTTGAATCAAACAAACTTACTGCATTTCATTAAAAACTAATTGTTCAATACAAAAGGGAATATTCTCATATCTATGGAAGCTAGCCCAAGAATTGGCCGTCTTAGCAAGAGTATGGACAACCAAATTCACTTGCCTCCTAACAAACTTAACCTCAAAGTTTATAAAAGATGACATAAGACTAAGGATATCATGAACAATTGACAGAAACTCAGAGTTGCCTCTACGCTTCATATGAATGGCCTCATCAAAACTTTTGAATCACTTTCAAATTGAACTCGATTCAGTCCTCTATGTCTAACTTCTTTCATTGCTAAAATTAAAGCTCATGCTTCTCCTTCTCCTTTATTAACTTTTTATATTCTAAGAAAAGGTGAAAAAGTGGATTTAAATTTAGTCAAAAGACACGATTTTTTAATAAATTACAAAATACAAAATAATTATATTATATTATATTCTCTTTTCTTTTTCTTTTGTAAGTATTATGTTTGGTTTAGTGGTGAGTGATTTTGTAGCATACATCAGGTCTTAGGTTCGATCCTCACTGACAACATTTGTAAACAAAAAAAATGATATTTTTTTAATGAAAAATCCCAATTTTTAGACTAAGGTCTCGTTTGGATTGACTTATTTTTTAGCTTATGCAAATAAATAAGATTTTATATATTATTATAAGTTTTTCAAGGTAGATTGTAAAAAAAATAACTTATAAAGACACAATTTTTGTCAGTGAAAACTTATGAAGTAATATAATAGTCTATTTATTTACGTAAGATATTTTCATAAGTTAAAAAATAACCTGAATCCTAACATACCCTAATTATATTAAGCAATGAGTATTAATAGAATTTTCAAAATAATAATATTAATAAATTGAAAAGTTTTAAAATAATTAATATTATTAATTAATTTTGACCGACACATTAATTATTTTTGTATTAATTATGAATATTATTAATTGATACTAATTATTTTTTATTTAGTTTTTAACAATTTAAAAAAGAATTAAATATATTTTTTGTCCTTATAAATATATCAACTTTTGTTTATAGTCCCTCTAATTAAATTCTTCAAATATTTTGTTTTCAATTTTAGTTACTTATTTTTTATAAAAGTTCACGTCGCATGTTTGAAATGATTTTTGTTCTTTGTTACTTAATTATTGTAATTTTTATTTTGGTATTAGCTCTTTGGTTTTAATTTAAAGGTAAGGATTTTTAGTAATTCACAGTTTGACAATGAGTTAAATAAAGACTAAATTGTGTTTTTGATCCCATGACTTTTACAAACTTGTGATTTTCTCCCCCTTAGATTTTAAAATAGCATTTTTGGCCTCATAATTTTCACAACCATGCGATTTTGACCCTCTGTCCAAGTCAATGCACATGTCATAAGTGACTCACATGTCATATCAACAATGTTTTATCATGTGGACAATGACTCACATATCACGTCAGCATATGTGGCAAGTCATGTTGATGTGACATACGAGTTGTTGTCCATGTGGCAAAACATGTTAATATGACATTTGACTATGTGAGTCACTTGTCACATGTGCGTTGACTTGATCAAAATCAATAGGGCCATCCTTTTGCAAAATGAGCTAGAATTAGGGGGGTCAAAATAGCATGTTTGTAAAAGTTAGAGAGCCAAAAGTGTTATTTTAAATTTTATGGGGACAAAATCATAAGTTTATGAAAATCAGAGCGCTAAAAGTGCAATTTAGTCTTAAATAAAAGTCTAATAAAGTATTGTTTCGATCAAGAATCAAATTGAATTTCTTTTGAATTCGTTTTAAAAGTGAAGATCATTAACTACTTTTTTTTACAAACGGATCATTAACTACTTGAATTCAATTTTATTGGTTTAATCATTGTGATTTAGTTCGCGCAAGTATAAATTTATAGAAAAATGTTAACATGTACCCTTATGACACATCAAGAATATAAATGTAGCAAAATTATCATGGAATTTGTGCATTATACTTTTTAAACATTAAATTCTTTTATATTGGTACCTTTGTTCGATCCAATATATAAGACCTTTTTTTAAAATTTTGTTGGCCCATTTTATAAAACTCTTTTCAATGTTGAAGGTGCAATAATTAAATTTTCACAAAAATACCCCTAATTAAATGAATAAAAGTAAAAGATCATTATTTCTCTCTCTTAACAATTGAAGGGTAATTTTTGAAAATGATGATATATTATTGACAAATTTAATGCAAAGACAACTTTTCTTAATTCTTGTGCTTTTGTGAAAGAGATCTTATATATTGAGACAGATGTAGTATTAAATACAAATTTCTAATTTTAGATACTTTAAATGTGCCCTAAAGACACGTATTAACATGACTCTAATATAATTATCACTAACATATTGTGATTTTGGTTAAATATATTTTTGGTACATACTCTCAAACTCCTAATTCCCCTTAAGTGTTTTTTTTTTCCGTTTTCTTTTTGTTCATCTATAATAGATGGGTGATTTAGGGTCAACTTTAATTCAGAAACACTCTTTTGATTGTTTTCTCTTTCTATTTATCCTCTCTCAGTGCTGGGTCTCGAACCGAATTCCTCCAGGTTGAAGAACAATTCCTCAACCAAGTGATTTTTCTTTTTCATGATTTCTTCGTTCGGTGTTACTCCCGTTGTAGCGTGGAGTTGTTTGTTTTGATTTTCCAATTGGTATGATATTTGTGTTTGATTTACTGTTTTGGTACGCTGTTTATTTTGTTCAGATTCGTCTTTTTTAGCTTTTAGCGATTTTAAATATGTAATGATTTAAATTAATGTAATTTAAATGAATGAAGATTGTTGTTTTTAGTCAAAAAAATATAATTGGTCCCTATATATTTTGCTCGCTTTTTATCAATAGTTTTACATTACAATTTTTTTTTTTAAAGAACCCTATAGTTTACTCTCGTTATCAAATTTAGTCACGGAAATGGAAGGCTTTTCACCGATTATTTTATTTTCTAAATGGGAAGTTGGCGTGGTATATGGGTGGATCTTGTTAAATATTTTTTTTGGTCGCTATATTTTGCTCGCTTTTTAACAATAGTATATATTTCAAAAAATGGTTTAAAAAACCTTAAAACTTACTCTTGTTACTAAATTTAGTCCCTCTGTGTGTTTTCTAGACGTAAAATTGACGTGTCAACAAAAATGTATTAAACAAATTAATTCAAAATGTTTCAATAAACTAATTTTTTTATTTTAAAAAAAAGGTGTCTCCGTCCACTACTCGACCTTCCACCACTTGGATTTGAAATACTTCTTGCTCCTTCCTCGTATTTTGAGTCCCTCTACCGCCACTACAAGTTAACAACAGAAACAAGAATCCTCTCGTTTTCTGTCGTCCGGTAAATGGCACCACTGCTGGTGATAATACCCGTTGTTCTTTGCGGTGAAAGTTACGGTGACAGTTACAAGCGGTGCATTTTAACCATTCTAAATTTCTTTTATTTTATGCCAGCATAAACTTGTTGTAGCCGTCGAGACTCAAGAGTATTACCACCACACATTTTTATCCTTTTTTTAATTCAGAAAATACTAAAATTGTTTACTTATTACGTTATTTTATTTTATTTTTATCATTTATAAACTATCAAATTTTTAAAAATGTAAAAACACGAAGAAAATATAAGAATACAAAACATATTTAACTCTATAATTTTTCACGACAATGTTAATATAAGATTAAGTTTACATGCATGTACATATCAAATTAAAGTCTTAAAATCTAGATGACAGGATATATATTAATATATAAAAATATAATTAAAGTGGATTACCCAAATAATTAATGAATATAATCAAACTTTGAGGTGGATGAAATATATTGGAAGTGAAGTGACAATGTAAACCTGAAACTCAAATAGAAATGGCATGGCAGTGGCCAGTGGCACACTAAAGAAGTAAGGACCACGAATGACCGAATAAAAGGATGTCATGCCATTATATGGCGCAGGAAGTCAACATAAAATGTCCAAATTTGTGAGCCAATTTCGCTCGTAAATTTGGTTTTTAATTAAGGTGGAGAATTTCAACATATAATCGATCCATAGGAGAAATGAACTAACGTTGGGATATTAGGGGTTTTATTGAGTTGAATCGATATATGGGGGGTAAGAGTAACAATATAAGGATTTTTGACATTAAATTTTTACCTAAAATTTTAAAATATTATATTTATGAGTTTTTTTTTACTTAAATGTTATTCAACATCAACTATTTTAACTAAAGTGAGATTTTAACTTACTTGATACATCTCTTCTTAAGCGTGAGGTTTTACCATCCACACTATTATTCCTCCAACCAGACTTTGATATTATTGTTGGATTGTGAGGGGAAGTTTTGCTGTGTTGTATTGACATATTGGACTAAGAGTAACCATACATCAAACTTTTACCAAAAATCTTAATACATTAAATTTATGTGTCTTCTCACTTATATGTTACTCAACATTAAATCTACCAAAGTCACATCTAAGATTTCCCGATTAATTTGTGAATAAAATCAACATTTCGTCTTATTATTATTATTATTTACATTAAAGTAAAGGACATTGTGCTTCTTACAATCATCATGCAACAGCTGTGTTAGAATACGATAATATTTAAACTAAATAGTAAAGGAAAAGGGTTGGACAAAACACTTAAATTGAATAGATAAGAATATAGTGTTGCATTCTCTGCCTCAAAGATGAAGCTTGAAAAAGACATAGCCTAATTTCCATTTGTAGATTGAAAAGGAAAAAAATGATGTGGGGGTTATGAATCATATCCGTGTGTATTTGTCACATAGGACAGAAACGTGATACATGACAAATGAATGACATGTGTAAAACCGTTGGAGCCGTTTGTACTTAGTAAGTACGGGTAAGTAAAATGTAGGAATTTCTCACTACTCCAATAACAGATTAAAATGTATTATTTGTTTTAAGTTTTATCGTATAATGTTAAATAAGGATTCATTCTTTTGGTAAATGTTGTGGCATAGGAAAGTAGTCTTAGAACTATTATTATATTCATTGTTTCAAAAACTAAACTATGTCATATTGAATTATTATTATTATTATTATTTTTTTTGTGAGTAAAGAATGAAAACTTATTGTTGTGTGTGGAAAACACAATCATGATGAAACCTAAGTTAGAAGATCATATTGGTTATGGACGTTTGAATCAAGATGAGAAGAATTTTGTTGCAGAGATATTGACAAAGAATTCAATATTTTAGCCTACCGGATTCTTTTTTTTTTTGGTTGGTAGACGAAATGGCAAAACCATTGGAAACTTACGCACACAAGTGGAGTGACCAGCGAACGAACCCTTATCACTAACAATTTCGATATTTCTACCATTTGAACTAAGATTTGTGGACTATCCTACCTGATTCTATCTTCCGATAAATGTAAAAATAATCGATAATTGAGGAGAGGAGGTGAATTTTAGCCTCCCATTAACCGGTAGATAACACTAGAGGCAATAAAGCAAAAACAATAAAACAAAGAAAGAAAACCCACAAAATCTATCTCCAAAATTGGGCCTGGTTCGTTTGGGTTCCAAGGGAACAATTTTGTAAAACAAGCAAAATCCAAAGTTTTCTATTTGCCATCCCACCTAAACCATATTATACCCTTTCTTTTCTTTCTAAATTACATTATTGTACTCCAAATTTGTTTTTTTTTTCTTCTCATACTCCAAATTGTTAACACGGCATTCTCTTAAAATTTCCTATTTCTCTCCTCCACTCTCTCAGCCTGTTTGTTTCAGATTTAAAAAAATAGATTTTTTCTTTGTATTTTTGAAAATTAAAAACCGTTTTTCAAAATGTTACATCTTTTATATTCGTTTTTTCTAAATTCAAACACTAATTTTGACAACATATAACATAGACGTACATTATTGAAGAACAAAAAATAGTCAAAATCTCAATTTTTATAAAAAGTTGTATTTCAAAAATGATTTTTACGAAAATCTATTTGAAATAGCTTCAAAAAAAGTGATTTTTTTGAAATTTTGATATCCAAATTTTTTTTCAATAAAATGATGAAATACCTAAAATAAGATTTTAAGAATAACTATTCAAACCAAATTTTCATTTGAAGCTTTTATAAAGAATTCCTTTGTAAATTTTTTTTATACAAATTTTTTTAACACTACAAAATCTATTTTCAAAAAAATCCAAAACAAATGGGCCCTCTGTCTCTCGCTAACACGATGAAATTTCCAGACTATACTAAATTTTGGGAATACAAAATACATTTTAGATATTTTATGGGATGTGAAGTGAGAAAGAAGGTAAAGAAGAACAACAATATTGGGAGATAGTAAAAAGCTATAGCTCTAAAGTAATTAAGTGTGCGAAGAATGAATGATATCTAAAATAAATGCCTCGCAAACAAGAGGTTTTGTCGTAAGTAAAATTGTCAAAATCGAGATTTTACATCAACTCCTAACGTAGCTATATAAGCCTTTTTATAATGGCCACCTAAGCATATAATGCTATGTCACTCATCAAACGACCAAATGAACATTTTTGTAACGAATACTCATTAAAAGGGTAACAATGTGATTTGTGACATATTTAAACAATCAATTTAAAAACTAAAAAGAATCATATGTTACAAATGTTAAACTTAAAAAATCCTAGAAGCATTCAACCCATTTTTATGAAAAACTGGAGACATTTCATAGTCTCCTATATATGTATCCCTGACAGTGATAAAAGGTTTGAACGTTGGAGGAGTTTAAGCAGGAGGTTCATGGTTCATGTGTCCTGATTCTGATTCTTGATAAGAATAAAGGGTAACTCGTACAACAATAATTTATCATAAATAAAAAAAAGTATAAACATTAAAGTAAACTAAATAGGAGGGTTTCAAATGGTGTTTGAGAGCAATGACCGCATAGAAAACGTTTTAGAGACACCATTTTTTTTTTAATTTAGTGTGTGTATCTGCATGTACTCACATGTGCGTGCGTGCGTCCATGTGTGTTAAAATAAATAATATAATTATTATAACTAAATTTTAAAATAGATTCTAATAATTGAATCTATTTGGTGGAACTTTTCAATATTGATATAATCTTTAACCTTTCTTTCATATTAGTTATATGACTTATAAAAATAATGGGGCACCAAAATTACTTGCACATGCACTAAAAATCCAGAGACGGCCTGACATTAAACACTTTGAATATTCATTCCATCTTTTAGTCTCAAACCAACCAAAATGGTTGACATGGTGGAAAATGAAGATGATGAGGAAATACAAAGTCGTCCAGAGAACACAATTAAAGTATATCAAGTAAAGAAATTTTTTATGCCTTTATTAAGTAAAATTATCATCAAGCATGGAGATATTGCTAAACATTGCGTGACAGAGTTAGTGGAAATCCGTCCAGCGTTGCTGAAAATGGTTTGTGGAATTATATCAGAGTTTGAAAAGAATGATCTAACAAAACTTAAAGAAAGTCCCTTGAATAGCAAAATTGCTGTTGTGGAATTAAAAAAATGAATGTGAAAGTTGAATGGCTTCACATGAGGCTATATGGGGCACTGGAATAGGAAGCTCATTAAAGAGTTCGAGAGTGCATTGGAAAAATGTGAAGAACAAAAGAAAGAAATGTCGGAAAAGCTGAAAGCATTATGTGATGAAGAGACTGTTCGCAAAGAGAAATTGGCCAGATCGAAGAAAGAGTCTGCCAAGATAGCTCGCTTAGTCGGTTTTGCCAAATTTAAGATGGTTTGATTCAATTTCATATCACAACATATACTAATACTATTTTTAGCCTTTTGTTTTTCTTTCTTTATATCCTTCTATCTTGACAAGTGTGAATAGCTTTAATCTCATTTGAGCCCACCATTAAAACCGTGTGCGTGCGTGCATGCATGCGTGTCTTATAACAAAATGTGGTTGTAAATTTATACTTCACATAGAACACTCAAAATACTAATTAAAATGAATAGTTTAAATGTAAAACTTCTGAAATCTATACCGTATAATTAAAGTAGTTGGATTGTAGAATTGTGGCCGAGATGTAAATTTCCGTCCACAAATCCATATCATATTACTACTTAGAATTGAGATGACAGCTAAATCTTAATAGCTTATTGTGAAGAGAACATAAACCTTTTGTCTCTGATTTGTATTCACACTCATTAACAATTTAATAAGTTTTATATAAGTGTTTATGCATAAGCCCTTGTTCCAATAAACAATTTAATTAAATTATTTCTTTTTTGTTTATAATGAGGTTAGTGAAAATCGAACCTAGTGACTTATGTGTAAGCTATTTCTATAGAAAAAATAATATGAAGTCAAACTATTTTGATAAATTATCTTCAAAAACTTATGAGCAAGTTGAAAAAATTTATAGACATATGTCTGCAGTCTGCTTGTAAGAAATTAGATATTCATTTAGCATTTACGATTTATCTGTTGCCATTCAGTGCCGACCTTGAAACAAATTTAATTATTTTGTAAAGCTACGTTTGCTAATGGTTCATGCTATTTTTAGATAGTGAAGCAAGGGAAGTTATATGTGGATTTTATAAAGCTACGTTTACACAATATTTTATAAACAAGTATATGTAGAATCATTACAAAATGTAGCAAACTTTGTGTGTGGATATAATATATGATGATGCATATAACAACAATTACTACTATTTAGGCCATGAATCTGAGGCGTATAAAACAGATCAAATTTTTTATTTATTTCCAAATCCAATCAAAGTTTTCTTACATACAACCACAAAGATTAACATGGATTGAACTTAACTCCACCTCAAAATCATAATTTAAAAGGGAGGATTGTTCAATCCTATATAAACTCTCAGACTGGATTCATGACTTCCGATGTGGTATTCTAAGTTGTGTTCAAGAAGTCCAACTTACACATGAAAATCGATAACATATTTTGTTCTAAGATCAGATACACACCGTCAACCTGATGCCATTAAAATAACTCACGCAAGAATACATACAATGTCATGTTACTCACCAAACGTCCACATGAACATTTTTGTAATATGTTACAAAATTAAAAAATTAACCTAAAACTTAAAAAATTAGAAGGACCAATATGTTATAAATGTTAAACTTAAAAGAACGCATTTGAACTATTTGTATTCACACTCATTAACAACATGATCAATGGTACTAATATGTATAGTACAACACACACGAACTGTCCATGAAGAATCAACTAAGATTATATCTTTCTTTCTTCCAAACAAATTTTACTAAACTATAACTATGTGCCACTCTCTACAGCCACATAAGTATCATAAGAATTTAATATCATGCAACTACCAAGTACCAATTATTCAATTTCTAGTTGTATGTCTCAATCACACAAAAAACCAACTCATACACAGTTCATACTTATCCCAGATCATAATAAATGATATACCAAGCAACAGAGTCAATCAAATGCAACACCATGAAACTGTTTCTTCTGCTCTTCATCCTTTACTACCCTTGTTGCTATTCACTTGATACTATAACATTAAACCAAACAATCAAAGACGCTGATGTTTTAATCTCCAACGTTCGAGGAACCTTTGCACTTGGTTTCTTTAGCTTACAGAATAATTCCAAAACTCGTTATCTTGGTATATGGTATAACAAAATTTCAGAACAAACCGTTGTTTGGGTTGCTAATAGAGACACTCCTTTGTATAATACTTCTGGTGTTCTCTCTATCAAGAACGGAAACCTCGTACTCCATAACAACAATGACCAAAACCTTAAACCTATTTGGTCTTCCAATGTTTCTGTTTCTAGCTCAATTGGAAATGTTTCAGCTAAGCTTTTGGATAATGGAAACTTTGTTTTGACTCATAACAATGGAAAAAAAGTTGTATGGCAGAGTTTTGATTTTCCATCTAATACTTTACTTCCTTTCATGAAACTCGGGTTGAACCGTAGAACCGGTTTGAACCGGTTCCTCACATCTTGGAAATCCCCGAATGACCCGGGGACCGGAAACTTGACATACCGGATTGACCCGACCGGGTATCCACAACTGTTTCTCTATAGAAATAATAAAGATCCAGCTTGGAGAACCGGGTCGTGGACGGGTCAACGATGGAGCGGAGTACCTGAGATGACTCCGACTTTCATCTTCAACGTTAGTTTTATTAACGATGAAGATGAAGTTTTTATAATGTATGGTGTGAAGGATCCAATGGTGTTATCGAGAATGGTGTTGGATGAAACCGGTCACGTGAGGAGGCTGACGTGGCAACCAAACGAACATAGATGGTTTCAAATTTGGTTTGGTCCGAAAGAAGAATGTGATAATTTCAAACAATGCGGGTCGAATTCAAATTGTGACCCATATAATGCTGAAAAGTTTGAGTGTGAGTGTTTACCTGGATTTGAACCGAAATTTCCGAGAGAGTGGTATTTGAGAGATGGGTCGGGTGGGTGTGTTAGGAAGGGGAATGTGTCCACATGTCGAAGTGGGGAAGGGTTTGTGAAAGTGGCACGTGTGAAGGTGCCCGATACTTCGAAGACACGTGTGAATGAGAGTTTGAGTTTGAAGGAGTGTAAGGAGGAATGTTTGGGGGATTGTTCTTGTGTTGCATTTACAAGTGAAAATGAGATGTTGCAAGGTGGGTGTGTTACTTGGCATGGTGATATGGAGGATACAAGAACTTATACACAAGTTGGACAAGATTTGTATGTACGTGTTGATAAGCATGAATTGGGTATGTACTCCTTTTTTACTTGGAAAAATTATTAGAATAATGCATTCAAACATGTTCATAAGTTGTTTTAAGTTTATTTTATTAAGTTCTCAAAGATAGCTTATAGCTTACAAAAACAATTTAACTTCCTTTTTTCACTATAGAAATAACTTATACTTGGGGCTTATCATAGTAAGTGTTTATACTATAAACTGCAAATAAATTATTCTAGTTATGAGTTTTTTGGATTTGCACTTTGCAGCTAGATATGCAAAACATCCATATGGTTCTCTTGGCAAAAAGGGAATGATTGCACTTTTAGTCGTTTGTACTTGTTTGATATTTTTTATGGGGACCATTTTCGCGTATTGGTTTGTAAAAGCGAGAAAACAAGGTAAGTTAAATTCTTATCAAACTTACCATTGTGAATTTCATGATTTTAGTATTGTGTTCAAATGTGTTGTTTCATTATTTGATGATAGGGGCGAGAAGGGATCGCAAGTTTTCCTTTCGTCTTAGCTTTCCTGACTCGGATAAGCAAGAATTTGAAAGTACAAACAATTCAAATTTACCATTCTTTGATCTTAGCATCATTGCTGCTGCAACAAACAATTTTTCAATTGCTAACAAGCTTGGTGAAGGTGGTTTTGGTTCTGTTTATAAGGTAGCCAATCATCTTTAGCATCGATTTTGTATCGTACCGATCAATGTCAATTTCGAAAATTCACATGTTTACATTTCACAACTAGTTGCAGTGTTGCTCTAGTCACACTGTCACAATATTTCTCTAGCAAAGAAAATGATTAAGTTTAAAATGATTAGTATCATAGATGATGATTTCAGGGTATATTGAGCAACGGAGTGGAAATTGCAGTGAAGAGGCTGTCAAAATATTCTGGACAAGGCATAGAAGAGTTTAAAAATGAGGTTGTTTTGATTTCAAAACTCCAACATAGAAATCTTGTTAGGATCTTAGGTTGTTGCGTTCAAGGAGACGAGAAGATGTTAATCTACGAGTATTTGCCGAATAAAAGCTTAGACTTTTTCATTTTTGGTATGTGGTTTTTTCCACCTTTGCTTCATTAGATTTCCTAACCATTTATATTCATATTGTCATACATCAAAGCATACATCGAAGTTACAAAACAATTGATCTAACATCCTTAATTCACTCATTATACTGAATTTTTGGTCTAGATAAATCTAAAAGTTCAGAGCTAAATTGGAGAAAGCGGTTTGATATCATTTGTGGCGTTGCTAGAGGGATCCTATATCTTCACCATGACTCGCGATTAAGAATCATTCATAGAGACCTAAAAGCCAGCAATGTTTTGTTGGACACTGCATTGAAACCAAAAATTGCAGATTTTGGTATGGCTAGAATGTTTGGTGGAGATCAAATGGAAGCAACTACAAAACGTGTCGTTGGAACCTAGTAAGTATTCATCGTAAAAACCTATTTGTTTCCTTTCATTATGTTCTTTGATTTCTATCGTGATTTTAGTGATCTCATTTATCTATATTTTGCTTTTACAGCGGTTATATGTCTCCAGAGTACGCTATGGAAGGACAATTTTCGGTGAAGTCTGATGTATACAGCTTTGGAGTTTTGCTGCTAGAGATAGTTACAGGCAAAAAGAACAGTGGTCAATATGAAGACAATGAATCCACAAATTTAGTTGGACATGTCAGTATTTCTTACCTATGAAGCACGTACACCGAACACGACACAGACACTGACACGTTGACACCGATAATAATTTGAAAAAATGACATAATTCAGTGTAATTATAAGTGTCGGTGTCGTGTCGGTGTCGGACACCGAGACACGCATAATCTGATGAGTGTCCGTGCTTCATAGTTTCTTACAAACTATACTCCAATTAGTTCTAATTCACCCTTTAATATATAGTCTAAATGATGTAGTAAATTCAATAATTTATGTAGATATGGAATCTATGGAGAGAAGACAAAGCCATGGATATTATTGATGAATCATTAGGAGAATCATTCTCTGAGCTTGAAGTCCAAAGATGCCTCCAAATTGGGCTTTTATGTGTACAAGATTTTGCTGTTGATAGACCATCTATGTCAGCTGTTGTTTCTATGTTAGGAAATGACTCAACTCTTCCTATTCCAAAACAACCAGCATTTATTTTCAAGAAAAGTAATTATGAGGGTTCAAATCCATCAACAAGTGAAGGAATTTACTCAGTAAATGATGTAAGTATGACTATGATTGATGCTCGTTAAGGCCGTGGCCATGCTTATCGGACGATTCTAATGTGTTGTATACAAAACTAAGGTTTGTCATCACATTACTGTCAATAATGTTTCATAGATTATCCAATTTGAAACAATAATGTAATTTTTACAAGGAGTTAACTTGTATTTTACAGAAGTGCTCCCTTATGTAAATTAATAAAGCCACGTCACTGTAAGTATGTATTTGTAATAATAAAAATGTAAAATCTAGTTATATTCCTACTGTTAATTTCTTTTAATCTTTGAGAATTCAATAGGACATAGTAGTCAATTAGTCACAGTAGAGGTTGAAGTTTCCATCGTCACTATTATGTCTTTGGATAGATGCTTTATATTTTCAAGTTTCAACACAGTGGACCACACTGCAACTAACAAAAGTCTTGAAATAAGAGTCAACTAAGAAAAGTAACAGCCGGCTAGTTTCCTTTGAATATCACGAGACTTATTGATTCAACGTTGAAAATAAGTTTATGCATAGTAAAAAACTTATCTCACTTGTGTATATTAAATAAAGCTTAACTTGTCTAAATTATCTTCGGTTTATTTTAAAATTCTAATATTATCTTTTATTACAATTTTTATTATTAGATTATCTATCGTCGTTATTTGCTACTCCGTCCACGTCAAATGCACACATAACGTGTTTGACCTGCCAAAAAAATTAGAAACTGAATATAACAAGTATAGTTGTACTGTGTTTGATTTTAAAATACAAGACAATTTTGTTCCAATTGCAAGTGGTTTAAAATATCAAAAACTCATTTTGTCATGTAGATGAAAAGACCAATGGAGTCAACTTCAAAATTATACGTTTGGAGTTAAATGTGTGGAATGGACTAGTTCAAAATTACAAGTCACATTTCACCATAATAGTTTGGACTGCTTCAAACTAGATTTCCTCAATTTTCTATTTGAAGGCTCAGTGTTCTTGCCATCAAATGCAACACCATGAAAGTTCTTCTTCTGTTGTTGATCGTTTATTACCCTTGTTGCCACTCACTTGACACCATAACACTGAACAAATCATTGAAAGACGGCGATGTTTTAGTCTCCAACAATCGTGGAACCTTCGCACTTGGTTTCTTCAGCTTACAGAAAGATTCTAAAACCAGATACCTTGGTATATGGTACAATAAAGTTTCGGAACAAACCATTGTTTGGGTTGCTAATAGAGACACTCCTTTGAATGACACTTCTGGTGTTCTTTCGATCAACAATGGAAACCTCGTACTCAATAACAACAACACGAAAAACCTTAAACCTATTTGGTCTTCCAATGTTTCTGTTTCTACCTCAATTGGAAATGTTTCAGCTACACTTTTGGACATTGGAAACTTTGTTTTGACTCATAACAGTGGAAAAAATGTTTGGCAGAGTTTTGATTTTCCATCTAACACATTGCTTCCTTACATGAAACTCGGGTTGAATACTAAAACCGGTTTGAATTGGTTCATCACATCGTGGAAATCTCCGAATGACCCAGGAACCGGGAACTTGACATACCGGATTGACCCGACAGGGTATCCCCAACTGTTTCTCTATAAAAACAATGTCCCAATATGGAGAACCGGGTCGTGGACTGGTCAGAGATGGAGCGGTGCACCTGAAATGACTCTGGATTTTATTTTCAATTATAGTTTTATCAGCAACAAAGATGAAGTTTCAATAGTGTATGGTGTGGTGGATCCAAATGTGTTATCGAGATTGGTTCTAGAAGACAACGGTCACACGAGAAGGATGACATGGCAACCAAAAGAACAAAGGTGGTTTCAAATTTGGTATGGTCCGAAAGAAGAATGTGATAATTTCAAACAATGCGGGCCAAACTCAATTTGTGACCCGTACAATACTGAAAAGTTTGAGTGTGAGTGTTTACCCGGATTTGAACCCAAGTATGCGAGCGAGTGGTATTTGAGAGACGGGTCGGGTGGGTGTGTGAGGAAGGGGAATGTGTCCACATGTCGAAGTGGGGAAGGGTTTGTGAAAATGGCACTTGTGATGGTGCCTGATACTTCGAAGACACGTGTGAATGAGAGTATGAGTTTGAGAGAGTGTAAGGAGGAATGTTTGGGGGATTGTTCTTGTGTTGCATTTACAAGTGAAAATGAGGTGTTGCAAAGTGGGTGTGTTACTTGGCATGGTGATATGAATGATACAAGAACTTACACACAAGTCGGACAAGATTTGTATGTACGCGTTGATAAGCATGAATTAGGTAGGTACTCCTTCTTTTTACTTGGAAAAAGTCTTAAGAGTAATGCATTCAATATGTTATATGTTACAACTTACAAATGTTTTGAAACTTGTTTAGAGGCCTTGAGCATGTATGGTGCTGTGAATATTGTTTTATACAAATATATTTTTGCAGTTAATTTGGATCATTTGGATTTGCTTATTTATTTCTATACTGATATAAGTTCTGTTTGAGAGAACTTTATGAAAACAATTTGACAAGTTCATAAATTGTTTTTAGCTTATTTTAACAATTTCTCAAAGATAACTTATAGCTTACGAAAACAATTTAACTTTATTTTATCTTTTGCTATAAAAATAGTTTATACATAAGCACCCTTCATGATAAGATAAGTACATATACTATGACCTGCAAATATACTATTTATTCAAATAGGGCCCTGATCATTAAATGTATATTTCATTAGCTAATTTGGTCATAGGATGTGTCTTCTATTAGTCTATTTGATTTATGAAATTACTCACATTTAAAGACCAAAGCAACTATTTACTCATTTTGAAACAATAATTGAAAAGTGAATATTATTTTTTGACAGTAAAAAGTGAAATTATTAAAGTAATAAACATCTAGCCAATTCTATTTTAACAAACCAGCCCTTGCATTAAGGAAGTGTTTTTTTTAATATTAGTTATACTAGTATTGATTTGTTTGGTCATGGTTTATTCTAGTTATATGAGATTTTTGGATTTGCAATTTGTAGCTAGGTATGCAAAACATCCGTATGGTTCTCTTGGCAAAAAAGGAATGGTCGCACTTTTAGTCGTTTGTACTTGCTTGATATTGTTAATGACCATTTTTGTCTATCGGTTTGTAAAAGCGAGAAAACAAAGTAAGTTATATTCTTTTTTTTTTCTTTGACAAAGTAAGTCAAATTCTTATCAATGTTGACATTGTAGGATTCTTGATTCTATTTTCGTGCTCAAATATGAGTGTTATTTTGTTTCCTTGTTTGATGATAGGGTTGAGAAGGGATCACAACGATTCATTTCGTCTTAGCTTTGACGACTCTTCTAATCTGCAAGAATTTAATAGGACAAACAAATCAAATTTACCATTCTTTGATCTTAGCTCCATAGCTGCTGCAACAGACAATTTTTCCATTGCTAACAAACTTGGTGAAGGTGGTTTTGGTTCTGTTTATAAGGTAGTCAATCTTCTGTAGCATCCATCGGTTTTAATGCATTGTACTGTAGCAACCAATGCATTAAGAAGTTTACATTTCACAACTATTTGCAACAATGACACTCACAATTTTGAAAATGATTAAGAAGTTTACTTTGGTTGATGATTTCAGGGTATATTGAGCAACGGTATGGAAATTGCAGTAAAGAGGCTGTCAAAATATTCTGGACAAGGCATAGAAGAGTTTAAAAATGAGGTCGTTTTGATTTCAAAACTCCAACACAGAAATCTTGTTAGGATCTTAGGTTGTTGCGTTCAAGGAGACGAGAAGATGTTAATCTATGAGTATTTGCCTAACAAAAGCTTAAACTTTTTCATTTTTGGTATGTCTTGTTTTCTTCGCCTTTGCTGTATTTGTTATATCATATTGTCATAAAGTACTTAATTCACTCATTATACTGAATTTTTGGTTAGATAAATCTAAAAGTTCAGAACTAGACTGGAGAAAGCGGTTTGATATTATCTGTGGCGTTGCTAGAGGGATCTTATATCTTCACCACGACTCGCGATTAAGAATCATCCATAGAGACCTAAAGGCTAGCAATGTCTTGTTGGACATGGAATTGAACCCAAAAATTTCAGATTTTGGTATGGCTAGAATGTTTGGTGGAGATCAAATTGTAGCAACTACAAAACGTGTCGTTGGAACCTAGTAAGTATTCTGCGTAAAAACCTATTCCTTTACTTGTATTATGTTTCTCGGATCTCTATCGTAATTTTAGTAATCTCATTACATATATTTTGGTTTTACAGCGGTTATATGTCTCCAGAGTATGCGATGGAAGGACAATTTTCGGTGAAGTCTGATGTATACAGCTTTGGAGTTTTGCTGCTAGAGATTATTACAGGCAAAAGGAACAGCGTTCAATATGAAGACTATGAATCCACAACTTTAGTTGGACATGTTAGTATTTCCTACAAACTATACTCCAATTAATTCAAATTCACATTATAATATGTAGTCTAAATAATGTAGTAAATTCAATTTATGTAGATATGGAATCTATGGAGAGAAGACAAAGCCATGGAGATTATTGATGAATCATTAGGAGAGTCATTCTCTGAGCTTGAAGTTGAAAGATGCATCCAAATTGGACTTTTATGTGTACAAGATTTTGCTATTGACAGACCATCTATGTCAGCTGTTGTTTCTATGTTGGGAAATGACTCAACTCTTCCTACTCCAAAACAACCTGCATTTATTTTCAAGAGAAGTAATTATGAGAATTCAAATCCATCAACCAGTGAAGGAATTCACTCACTAAATGATGTAAGTATGACTATGATTGAAGCTCGCTAAAGGGCGTGCTTATCGTATGATGCCTGTGTTGTATACGGAAACACACTAAGGTTGGCCATATTACTGTCAATGATATTTCCAAAGATTATCCAATGTGAAATGATAATGTAATTTTTTACAAGTAGTTTTACTTGTATTTTTTACAAGAATTATACAAAATGTAAAATTCAGTTAGTATAATAGTATGCATACTGTTACTTTCTTTTAATCTTTGAGAATTCAAATGGATAATATAACAGTATGCATTGTGTTTCATTGGCTAGCATGAAAACAACTTCTAACATTGATGGTCTATTCATGGCCTTTTCTTGCACACACAAAATTCCAATTTGAATGCATCTCAGAACTATATCCGAATGATAAGACTGGTTTATGGATGGATCAACTATATCCAAGGCTCTTCCTTCTGTCCATAGTGTCCACACCTACAAATTCACAACACAATCTTTAAATAAGGTCTTTTCTTGCACACACAACAGTCCTATGACATCAGATTTTCTATGACATCAATATCTTGTCATCATGATAGCATTCTATTCGCAAATCATCACTATCAATAATAGTAATAAATATCAACAAATACCATATATTTTGCTAATATATTTTATTTCATTTTTTATTACTAATTACTTTATTTTTTCATATACTTTATTAAAGTACGATTTAATTTTATTATAATTAAGCCACTATGTGTGGTCTAGTGATGAGAAATTTTGGTAGTATGATAGAGGTCATAAGTTCAATATTTAGTTTTATCCTAAACCAAAATAAATTATTATATATTTTTTTTAATTAATTAATTTTTTATATATAAAATAATTACACAGGAACAAAAAGTAGACGGTCAACAAGCTGCGCTGCTAATCCTTTTTGAATAGCAAAACTCAATCTTTGAAAAACTACATCTCTAGACTCAGGCGTCACGACATTACAATGCATGACCTTTTGAACTCTTTTCAAAAGGTATAGCCTCTGGTGCTAGAAACCCAAAAGTGTCGAAAGCAAACGGTATAAAAACGTATTTATTGTCAAAACATACTTTCTCATGTTGGCCATTTTGCTTGGTTAACTTGCAAACACAGTTTTTGTCAAAAAAAAAACATGCAAACACAGTTTGTTACTTAACTAGCGAGTATCTCATGTATATAAAAATTTAGGATTTTACATTGTTCGCTACTTAAGTAGAGAACAACATTCACTACTTACTTAACAAACATTCCGATTTTACACAGTTGCTTACTTGAGAAGACAATTGTGTTCGGTTCTTTACATTTCATGCAAACACCCTCTTTACATTTTCCTTGAAACATCCGTTCCACGGTAAAATCACCAACCCCTAATCCCACGAGTGGAGAATCTCCAGTCAAATCTACACAAGCATGTTTCCAAAAAAAAAAAACAAATTATTTCAAAAAAAGAAATTTTCATTTTCTATTATAAAAAAATCATTTTTTAAAATATCAATATTTGTGTCGCTTTCACATTTATTCTTAATATTTTTTATTTTCTATTTTTAAAAAATATTTGTTTTACAAAAAAAATTGAAAAATAAAAAATATTAAGACTAAATGTGAAACCAAACTATTTTAATTTATCATAAATATACCAACACCCATTTTATTTTTATTTTTATTTTTATTTTTTAATATTTTTTAAATTAAATCTAATCATAATTTATTTCAATAAATTTATTATTTTCTAATATTTTTTAAATGTTTGATATATTTTTATTCATTACTTTTTAGGTAACATAAATATAATTAACTTCAATAAATATATTATATCTTTTTATTTTTTGTTATATCTTATCTTAAAATCAAATGTTTAAAATTGTCTAAATTATTTGTTAGTGTTACTTCTTTATATTTTGGCGTTATATTCAAACAAAACAAAAAAAATTCAATTATTACTTAAGTTAGTGATCAAACTTGAATACTCTTTATTGATAATTTAATTTAAACTTAATCTAAAATTGAGAATCTTACTTTAATTTAGAAATTTAATTGTTGCAAACTTTAATTAAAAAAATGATGAAAATCACAAATTTGAATATTAGATAAATAATTCACATTGTTTTAAGTAAATAATACACATTTGTTTTCCCTCATTTTCATGTGTTACATATGACTCTGAAAGTCATATATATATCAATCACACCACCGACCAATTACATGTAGCTCACCGCCAACGAATTATGAAGTTTAAATTAAAAAATTAAAATTTTAATATTAATAAAGCATACACAATTTTCTTGTTCTCATGTATTTAATATCACTTTTTGAGTCATGCCATATAAATCACCAAAAACACCTACAACCAATTATTAAATGCATAACACTATCAATATTATAATTCATTCTCCTTTTTTTTTTTTTTTTTTTTATGTACAACTACTTGTATATTTCTCATTTCTTTTCGTATTTTCTTTTATATTTTTCTCTTTTGTTTCCTTTCATCTTTTTTGCAAATATCTATAAAATAAAAAACAATTGTGCAAACTTATGGAGTATATTACTACTATAAAAATAAAATTATATATTCTATAATTATTTGCAATACTATTAAAATAAATTTAGGTTCAAACAAACAAGACCTTAGTCTCTCTCACACACACACCTGAGAAGTAATCCAACATTAGAAAATGATCCAAGTTCCTCACAATAACTATCTACAACCCTCGTTATTTTTCTTAACTCATTAGTGTTAGATCGTCTGAGTTCACTATGATGTAATGATCCTATGTTTAATTCCGTATTAGTTTATAGAAAATAGATAAACCAATATCTATAGTTAATTTCGATGAGTTAACTTTGATGTATCTCATTGACGTATTAAATGAGTTTATTTTTGTTGTTTAATATTGTTTAACTAAACCTTGTTTAATTAAATCTTATCCTAATTTATTTCAATAAACTTATTATTTTTTAATATTTTTTGAATGTTAATTTGATATATTTTATTCATTACTTATTAGGTAGTATAAATATTTCAAGAAACTAAATATATTATATCTTTTTATTTTTTGTTATATCTTATCTTAAAACCAAATTTTTAAAATTGTTTAAATTAGTTGTTATTTCTTTATATTCCCGCGTTACATTCAAACAAAACAAAAGCAAACTTATAGAGTACATTGCTACTACAAAAAAATAAAAGTATATATACTATAACTATTTACAAATAAATTTATGTTTGAGTTACAACACTATCGATTGAAGAAATGCAAAATCAAATTCTTGAATCAAGATTCCGTTAACACAAAAGAAGTAAAGAAGAGATGATACATACTTGTGCTGAAATCGTCTGACGAAGAACCAGAAAGAGAAGTTCAATTCACCGATCCGATTTGCCGAACACGAAACCTAGATTGAAGAACAAGTTATGAGAAGAGACGTTGAAGAAGAACAAAAAAGAAAAGAGATCAAAACTTAACTGTAAGAATGAAGAACAAGAAATAGATCAAGAATTGTAAGAAGAGAGAGAAGAGAGTTTGTTGCAAATGGACTCTCTCTGAGTTTGTTACGTTTGGTGGTAAATGTCTTCTTTATGTTGGTGCTAATCAGGGACAGATCTAGCCATTTAGTAATGGTGTGTCTAAATATTAAAAAAATTATAAATTAAATAGATTAAAAATAAATAAAAAAACTCAAGAAATAATAAACACCGGTTTTTTTTTTTTTTTTTTGTTAAACTTAACTGTTTGGTTACCAAAATATTGATTGGAGAATTTTTTTATAGACCATTAACATTCGAATAATCTTGCATCGTTCAATAATGTTTAAATTCATATATAATTATATAAAATTTTAAGGAAATCTAAAATAATTTCATGTTATTGAGTTCCATTAAGGTTAACTGTATACAATAAAAATATATAAATCCTTAATCCTTGGTATATCTCAATAACATATCAATTTATTTTAAATTTATATAAAATTTTACATGTATTTTACCTATATGATATAAATTTTCAATTTACTGATAAACTTTATACTGGTTAAAACGTTATCGATACAACTGTTGGAATTGAACCCATGTTGCTTCAATATTGGGCGAATATCATTGCCATTGGTGCGAATGAAACTTTGTCATTATAATAAATAGGAATATGTATATATACCATAATAGTTAACAAAAATATGTATACATATACCTACTAAAAATGAAAATTCTACTGTGACCAAGACCACAGTATGCCTCTATGTAGGTCCGCCCCTGGTGCTAATTATTTTGTTTATTATTTATTTATATTATTGCAAAACAGAAATGTTAAACATACATAAAATTTGACGAATAGTTGACAACAAGAGCAATTCCATGATTTTAATTTAAAAGTAAGGACAGAAGTATAATTTTCATTAATTTGTTTTCTTAAACATTGAACTGAATGGTTTTAAACTGGGTTTTTGCTGGTTCACATAAGTTCCAACTAGTTCAACACTCCTTCCGTCCATTTTTATAAAACCTATTTTGACAAAACAAGGGGTATTAAGAAAGTGAATTTTAGTATTAAATTGATCGACACATTATATTGATTTGACATGTTTACCCTTACAATTAATTGTACTATTTTGTATCAAACAAAAAAGAATTTAATGCTATTAAAAAAATTATATAAAGTAAATAAGGGTAAGTGTGGAAAAAAATAATTAATGTCATGAGCAGTGATGATGCCATAAGAAGAATTTTTGAATTCCACATTGGATATATGGTTTTGAATTCCACATTAGACATATCAGTCATTAGTTGAAATCTTGAATAAAAGCTCCGACGGAACCGTAGTAGTTGGACCTGTTTTCAAAACTCCCATCGGTATGAAGAGTGTAAAAAGGACATTCTGCATTAGTCTTCAAGCAAAAACCTCGCTTATTTTTAACGAGGTGGTTAACAGCAAACAATTTCTTAAACATCTTCAAAAGTTGAAATCTTGAACAAAAGCTCCGACGTAACCGTAGTAGTTGGACCTGTTTTCAAAACTCCCATCGGTATGAAGAGTGTAAAAAGGACCTTCTGCGTTAGCCTTCAAGCAAAAACCTCGCTTATTCTTAACGAGGTGGTTAACAGCAAACAATTTCTTAAACATCTTCAAAAGTTGAAATCTTGAACAAAAGCTCCGACGGAACCGTAGTAGTTGGTCCTGGGATCCGACTCAAAATCTTGACAGATGCGACAGTAAGCATCATCAGCAACCTTGTAACGACCCGATTTTCATCTATTCGTTATTTGTATATATGTGTATATTTATATATTGATGTGGCTTATTATTATTATTATTTTCTTTTGTGGCGATTAATTAATAAGCGAGAATATTAATTAATTATACGAGTTTGTGAGACATTAGCAATTAGTGGGCTTTTGGACTAATGGACTTTAGTGGTAAAATGGGGAGGACTATATATAGCTTGAGTTAGAGAGAGAAGTCACATTTTTGTCTTTTTGGAGAGAAAGAAGAGAGAAGGAAGAGCAAGAGAATGGGAGAGCTAGGGCAAGAGGATTTGGAGAGCAAATCGCGTGGAATCGTCGATCTAAGGTAAGAGAGATAGTTTTAATAATCGTGAGTGACTAGAGAAAGGGGAGAATGTCGATTTCTCCGAACCCAAACTTTCTCCACTCATTTTCGTGGGCTTTTTGGGATGATTTTTCTTAATGAAAGTGAAAACTCATGTTCATAGTATGTTTAATATACTCTTAACATGATGTATGAACAATTTTAATGGGTAAAAATGAGTATTTGTAGATGTTTGTTAAGATTTGTGAATGTTTATGAGTTTTTACAAATATGTCAAGATCCATGAGAAATAAGTGATTATTAATGTTAATAAGTTACTTTTAATGTGTTTTAAACATGTATGAACATAACCCATGTTTGGTATAATTTCTGGAACTGAAAATAAGTGATTTTGGGTCAAATAAGTGATTTTTCTTACAAAAACGCATTTTTCTGCAGGTCACTCTGATCCCTGCGCGGCGCGCAGCTTTTTCAACTGTTTCTCTGATCCCTGCGTGGCGCGCAGGAGACTGATCCCTGGTTGACCAGAGTTGACTTTTGGTTGACTTTTTGACGGTTTATGCACCCGGAACCTATTTCACTCGATTTTTCGCGTAGATTCCAATTCCGAAGTTAGTTTTATAAGATGAGGCTTAATTTATGAATTTTTCTTATATTTTTGTATACTTCCTATACCTTTAAAATTGTTGAGAATGTTTTAATTAATAATGATTTGTTGATGTTATTGATGAATGTATGATATGTATGTATATGAAGGAAGAATATTAGAATTGTGTTATTCTAATAAAGAAGTATATTAAGGTATTGTGTTATCTTAATAAAGAAGGATATCGGATTTTGTTCGATAAAGACGGATATTAAGATTTGTGATATATCTTAATAAAGACGGATATGGATAGTGTTCCATATCATAGAGTAGAACTTAATATTGTGTTATATTAAGTGTTTGTGGTTGTACATGAATCATTCATGCATTCATGTATTGAGTTAGGGATATTAGAATCTATGATTCTAATAAAGACGAATATCGAATTATATTTATTCGATAAAGACGGATATTAGAGGTGAGATACTCTAATAAAGACGATTGGTACCACATGCATTAGATATGTCTAGGGTGACATAGCATGAGTTGTGACATTAAATTGCATTAGGAAGATGTGCATATGATTTGATGATTTGATATGTGACATTGTGTGGTTTGTGTAAGTTGTGTGAGTTGCTTGATTGAATATTGGTGATAAACATTGTTTCCAAATTGTGTTTCAATGTATATGTGAATAATCTTATGTTTGATTTAAGATTGAGAATATGTATGTGAGTTAGATTATGCATGATAATATGATGAAGTGTTAAGGATATTGCTTACACTTGTATTTTATTGGTTATGATTTACTAACTCTCTGTTTTGTGTACTTCTGGACCGTTGGGTGGTCCAGGTTTACAGGTTATGTATTTGTTGATGCCCAAGTGTTTGGTGAAGCTCCGCTCTGAGTGTGACACGGGGAAAGAGTTGTATTTAGGATATAGGGTCCTTTATGACTTAATGTATTTATTTCGGAAAATGTATATTTTATAAAGAATGATTTTATAGTTAATGTTTAAGCTAATTAATCAAATAGTTAAGTATGTTGTCGATTGTAATACCTTTAACCAAACATTTTATAATTAAATCGTAATTTTTCCGTTGCGTATTTTGTAAAGATTTTAATAAAGGTACAAATATTTAAATAATGGGTTTGGGTGTTACAAAGTGGTATCAGAGCCCCGTTGTCTTCGGACTGTATGGGTTATGTGTCAATCAGAGCAGGTCTGTGCATTCATACCGAGTGAGCGTCGTGTGTCAGTCGTGTTTGTCTATGAATTGTGAAGTGTTTGTTTTATGAATTTACATGGTGTGTTTATTCATGAACTATAAGTGTGGTGAATTGGATTAAGTGATCCATTCTTTTGTTGAGTAATTATGTGAATGTTATACTTCTATGTTTATAATAGTTGTATATGCTTTAAGTTTTAACCTTGTGTAATTTAAACTTGGTTAGTTGATGTTTGTTGCTAATTGTTGATGATCCGACATGATATAAAACTGCATGTAGTGATAATTTGAAATAATTTTAAAACTAATATTATTTCTTAATGATGAAGATTTTCTTGAGAATAAAAAGGTAATTTATTTTGAGTATGTGAATAGAGTTAATAGTTTAATTTAACTATTTGTGATAGAGTTTATGAGAAGTATTTTGTATGTTTTCATGTGTGCCTTTATGGGTAGTTCTTTATGACATGAATTAATTTTTGAATTATGATTAATTCTTGATTATGTGGATTTGTTGAAAATGTTGATTATTTTCTTTTGCGTAAGTGAAAACTAATTTTATGAAGGTAAGAGGAGTAAAATATGAGTGGACTTTAGTATGTGTTTGATATATGTTTTATTTACAACATGTATTAGATTGTTAGTAGGAACTTGATTTGTTCTTTGTGAGTAGTAAATGACAATGCTATTTTGTTAAGAATAGGAAATTGATGGGAAAAAGTGGATTTCAAAATATGCATTACACGTGTTTGTCTTATATGATATGTGCTAGGTTAATTGCCATGAAAATTGACTTGTTATTTTGTTATCCATGAGATATAGTGAATGACTATGTCTTGTTCTTTAAATGAACTAGGTGAATGTTTTACACATGTTTTGGTTACATTATGGTACCATGTGAATTCTCATGTTGAGCTAATTGTTTTCTTGCACGATGTAAGTATGAATTGTTGCTATGCGATATTCATTTTTCTTGTGATAATTTGATTCTTATTTTGGAATTTGAAGAAATGATGTGTTACCTAAATATGCTTGCATAATTTTGTGTAGATGTTTGAGTATCTTGTTTTGGTGTTTTACCCCGTGTATGCGACATACGTGTAAACGTTGTCAGTATTAGTTTCTTCTAGGGAAGAATGAGTTTAGAAACGATAGTACGACTAGGCGTGCTGGGAGTTCTGGTAGAAGAGTACGGATGTGTTTGAGATAAGTGGGGGAGTAGGTTTTATTCCTCCGAGATGTTTCGAACGTGAGAAGTGAGGATAGGTAGAGATGTCCTTGAAGCGGAGTGTTCAAGATCTAATGACGTTGTTTGGAGCAAAATGAATGTGAGCAAAAAGTTGTAGGACTTGCTAGAGGAGAAGTTGTCATATGAGTGTCTGTCGTGGGGACGTCAGTGAGATTGATTAAGTAAGAAGAAGAGTATTCGGAACGGTTGGAGATTGTGCGTTGTATTGAAAGTATCGAAATATTGTTCGTGTGGATCGAAGTTGAAGTGCATGTTTGATCATAAAAGAATTGAATGTGAAGTATAGGAGGTGATTAGGATTCTTGAGAGGATGATGATTTTGAATTAAGTTATCGTTCGAGTGACTCTAGTGTTGTAGCGGATGTTTGATTGAAGAAGTTTATGGTTAAGACAGTAATTATGGTAAGAAGTTGAATTTGATTGAACAATTCGGAGTTCTAATTTTGGTGTTCGAAGTGATTTCTGGAAGTATGAAGTTGAGAAGGTTGGAACTGATTAGTTATTTCTTGAAGAGATTTGAAAAGCTTAGAAAATAGATGTGGAGATTAGTAAGTCGTTGGTGTTAATTAATCAAGGAAAAGAAGTGGATTTTAAAGTGGATGAGAATGAAGTTAAGGGAATACAGTGACAAGATTTGTATACTTGTTAAGTTGTCGGTAGTAGAGGATTGTATAGGATAGTTGAATTTATTCAAAGATGGAAGTAGGATAATATTTCGATGAATTTTGTGAGAGGTTCATCGAGGAAAGAATAGTTGAATTTGGATAGTGATCAGACAATTAATGTCAAAGTTGAATGAGATCTTGAAGGTTGAGATGAAGCTAAGAGTGAAGTATCATTTTTGGTTGATTAGAAATAAGAATGTTAGCCGTTGGGAAACATGTTGAGAACGAGTACTAGAAAGAGAAATGGATAGTGACTTATGTCAAGAGAGAGTTCACGAAAGAAGTTATTTCACATGAAACTGGATATTGTGTTTGTGAGTATATATTAAGAATTTGAAAGCGATGCCTAGAGTAAGTATCGGAGAGTGTTTTTGTAGCATTCGGAAGATAAGAGTGAGATTAAAAAATATGTATTGGAAAAAGTTGATTATGGAATGGAAAAGTCGAGAGAGACTAGTGATGTTAGATGCATTATGTTTGTTGATATAATATGGTCGTACTGTGCAGTAAAGAAGTAAAGGATTTTAGATATTTTCATCACGGACGGTGGAATAATAGTGATTCGATGAATGACTTAAGATGCATTTTGGATGAGATTATGTCGACGGAAGGAGTAGTATTGGAAATGCTTGTGTTAAGAAATCCAGAGGTTGGCTAGAAACTAATTGGAAAAAGAGTAGTTATGTTGGAATTGGACGCAGTGATTTGAGATATGCGAGAAAAAGAAATTTAACGGTTAGAGATGGTAAATTTTGGCATGTGTCAAGAAAATTTGGGAAGTTGATTATCAGATTGAAGTTGAGAGCATGTTATCAAATGAATGGTTGGAATAAGATTTATATATGAATGAGCAATTTGGTGTAGTTAAGTGATAAAAGAGAATTAAAGACTTATGGATTCAAGGAGTTGTGAAGTATTCAACGGAGGTATCTTTTCGGAATAAGAGGAATTGGTATGTCTAGTAGTGGTGGTATTGTGAAAACTATGGAATGATATTTGACGGAGGTTTTGTATTTGAGGAAACTATTATTGTAGTTTGGTAAGAATGGTTTATGTCACCATCATGATTGTTGTTTATTTATCGACAAATTGAGGAACTGGCCGTCCTTGATCTCTTGTTGATAGTAGACGAGATTGTGTTGATTGGAATAGACTAATTTTGTCAAACTTAGTAATGTGAAGAGTTTTAAATGTTTTATTGGAGAATTGGATGAAGGAGTTTTGTCCGGAGTTGTTTTAGTAGTGTAATTTTCGAGGGCGAAAATCTTTTAAGTGGGGGAGAGTTGTAACGACACGATTTTCATCTATTCGTTATTTGTATATATGTGTATATTTATATATTGATGTGGCTTATTATTATTATTATTATTATTATTTTCTTTTGTGGCGATTAATTAATAAGCGAGAGTATTAATTAATTATACGAGTTTGTGAGACATTAGCAATTAGTGGGCTTTTGGACTAATCGGCTTTAGTGGTAAAATGGGGAGGACTATATATAGCTTGAGTTAGAGAGAGAAGTCACATTTGTGTCTTTTTGGAGAGAAAGAAGAGAGAAGGAAGAGCAAGAGAATGGGAGAGCTAGGGCAAGAGGATTTGGAGAGCAAATCGCGTGGAATCGTCGATCTAAGGTAAGAGAGATAGTTTTCATAATCGTGAGTGACTAGAGAAAGGGGAGAATGTCGATTTCTCCGAACTCAAACTTTCTCCACTCATTTTCGTGGGCTTTTTGGGATGATTTTTCTTAATGAAAGTGAAAACTCATGTTCATAGTATGTTTAATATACTCTTAACATGATGTATGAACAATTTTAATGGGTAAAAAAATGGGTATTTGTAGATGTTTGTTAAGATTTGTGAATGTTTATGAGTTTTTACAAATATGTCAAGATCCATGAGAAATAAGTGATTATTAATGTTAATAAGTTACTTTTAATGTGTTTTAAACATGTAAGAACATAACCCATGCTTGGTATAATTTCTGGAACTGAAAATAAGTGATTTTGGGTCAAATAAGCGATTTTTAGCACAAAAACGCATTTTTCTGCAGGTCACTCTGATCCCTGCGCGGCGCGCAGCTTTTTCAACTGTTTCTCTGATCCCTGCGCGGCGCGCAGGAGACTGATCCCTGGTTGACCAGAGTTGACTTTTGGTTGACTTTTTGACGGTTTATGCACCCGGAACCTATTTCACTCGATTTTTCGCTTAGATTCCAATTCCGAAGTTAGTTTTATAAGATGAGGCTTAATTTATGAATTTTTCTTATATTTTTGTATACTTCCTATACCTTTAAAATTGTTGAGGATGTTTTAATTAATAATGATTTGTTGATGTTATTGATGAATGTATGATATGTATGTATATGAATGAAGAATATTAGAATTGTGTTATTCTAATAAAGAAGTATATTAAGGTATTGTGTTATCTTAATAAAGAAGGATATCGGATTTTGTTCGATAAAGACGGATATGGATAGTGTTCCATATCATAGAGTAGAACTTAATATTGTGTTATATTAAGTGTTTGTGGTTGTACATGAATCATTCATGCATTCATGTATTGAGTTAGGGATATTAGAATCTATGATTCTAATAAAAACGGATATCGAATTATATTTATTCGATAAAGACGGATATTAGAGGTGAGATAGTCTAATAAAGACGATTGGTACCACATGCATTAGATATGTCTAGGGTGACATAGCATGAGTTGTGACATTAGATTGCATTAGGAAGATGTGCATATGATTTGATGATTTGATATGTGACATTGTGTGGTTTGTGTAAGTTGTGTGAGTTGCTTGATTGAATATTGGTGATAAACATTGTTTCCAAATTGTGTTTCAATGTATATGTGAATAATCTTATGTTTGATTTAAGATTGAGAATATGTATGTGAGTTAGATTATGCATGATAATATGATGAAGTGTTAAGGATATTGCTTACACTTGTATTTTATTGGTTATGATTTACTAACTCTCTGTTTTGTGTACTTCTGGACCGTTGGGTGATCCAGGTTTACAGGTTATGTATTTGTTGATGCCCAAGTGTTTGGGGAAGTTCCGCTCTGAGTGTGACACGGGGAAAGGGTTGTATTTAGTATAGAGATGATATGAAATGTACATACAATTTTCTTAGAAGTATTGATTCAAACACTAAACTAACAAATGAATGAAGAAAAGTTAAAAACAAAGTTGAAGATGAAGATAATGGAGAAAAAGAACTATTATGCTGTGTTGGGTGGTGGGAATGTTAATGGAAGAATCACTTTGAAACTTTTTTCTTAGAATTATGTTATGAAGATATCATCTAATCATGGATACCAGAACTATATATACACACACACAAGACACATGCATAAAACGTTAAATAATTTTAATAAGTATTCATTATTCATACACTTTATTCACTTGTAGGCTTTTTAAATTTTAAAATAATAGAATATTTGATTGTTTTTGTTTTTATATTTTTTGAGAGTAAATTACACTCTCCTGAAACTTGTAAGCTTTTTATATTTGTTTTTATTCACTTTAGTTTATTTCAGCATAAATAAATATTTTTTTGTCATAACAGTTAATTTTTTAAATCACTATTTTGAAGTTTTTATTATTAATCATGTGATTTTAGAATATACAATCCAATTAAAATATTTTGCAATTGTGGGTCTTAATAATTTAGACTTTGAGTGCGATGTAAGTAAAGTGTGACTAAGAAAACACTGTTTATCTTCTTCTTCTTCTCCTGAACGCACAACACACGCACACACGCCTTTCACAACCCATCGACCGAAGATATGATAAGCTATAAGCTCAAAAGCTAATGGTGAATTTGAATTGAATTATTTTTGAGCTCATGAAAAATAACTTAGGCAAATAAATAAACTTTTATGCTAATCGGTAAGTTCTCACTAACTAACATTACATTTTTTATAAGCTATAGTTTCATAAATTATCTTGACAAACTTATAATACATGAAACTTTATTTTTTTTTACAAACAACATTGTTTTTTTACAAACGATTTTAAACTGGGTTCTTGCCGGTTCACAAAAGTTCCAACTAGTTCAATACTCCTTCCGTCCCTTTTTATAAAACCTATTTTGACAAAACACGGGTATTAAGAAAGTGGGTTTTAGTATTAAATTGATCGAGAAATTATATTGATTTTACATGTTTACCCTTACAATTAAATGTAGTGTTTTGTATCAAACAAAAAAGAATTTAATGCTATTAAAAAAACTATATAAAGTAAATAAGGGTAAGTTTTGAAAAATAATAATTAATCACCTTATTTCTATTAAAAAAAACTATATTAAACTTAATAAATCACCCTAGGAGCTATTGAATTTTCATAGAAATGAACTGATTTGTTCAATTTTTACGGTAGCACCTACGATAAATAGTTCGAAAGAATCCGAGTTTGATTTCTAAAAACTTTTGCGAGGTACTTATTTTGCCGTCAAACTCCGGATACCAAACTCCCCTTCGCTAGGAACAGTGGATTAATACTAAAAAAATTACTATAGTAATAGCTTTATTATAGTTTTTTTGAATAAACTAAGAGTAATTATATTAAAAACAAAACTCAGCCCCTCAAGCACAAGGTGTGCCAGAGCAAAACTGAGGGATAGTCAGTATACAAAAACCACTCTAGTCAGAAAATCTATGAAAAAATTACACCAAATGTTGAAAGCAACATAAAGGATGTAGCCTCTAGTAAGCATAGTCAAAATCAAACAAAATATAGCTCGACTTCAGCCACCAATATGTTTAAAGCTTAATCTTCTCTGCTAATGTCTCAAGCGTGTCAGACCCGGATTTAAACATCCTTCTATTACGATCTTTCCAAATAACAAAAAGCACCGAGATCCAGATGATGGTAAAAGCAGTTCGAGAGTTTTTGGTAACACCTCCAAGACCTCGAAACTGAGATGAATGGGAGTCAGTACTGCCATGAAACACCGACTCATATCCTAGCCACTTTGAAATCAGGAGCCAGAGCCAACCATAAACCTCACACTGGAAAAACACATGGTCTCTGTCTTCTGCCTTGCCACACAATGTCGCACAAGAAAGTTGAGATGTGTCAATAACACCTCTCCTGCGAAGATTATCCTTAGTAGATAACCTATTCAGAAAGAGCCGCCAAACAAAGATATTCACTTTTAAAGGAACCGATTTTAGCCACAAAAAACAATCAAAACCTTCATTATGAGTGATGTTCGTCGCTGTTAAATATGAATATGCCGATTTAACCGAGTAACACTTGGATGAATGAAGCTTCCACACCCACCTGTCAATCACGCCATCCAGCAAAAGAACAGAAGACAAACAATCCACACACTCCACCACCAACTCCTCCTCCCACACGAGTAACCTCCGCCGCCATTTCCACGCCCCTCCTCCCACCCCCCCATCCTAAACTAAACATCTCCGACACCGTGATGAGTTTATTTTCCGCAAGCGCATAAAGTCTACTAAAAGACCTTTCTAGCAGGCATTCCCCCAACCAATTATCCAACCAAAACAGCGTGGAAAGACCATCCCCAACCTTCCTACTAATATTATCCACGAGCGACCGAGAATCTAACAGACCCGCACCCGCCCGAATTTGATCCACTACAAGAATTTTGGTCATTTGACAGGGGCAAAACCCCTGGGAAAACCTAAAAAACCCTGGGAAATTCACTTTTGCCAGGGGCGGACGCGTTGGGAATGCACCTCGTCGCAAATCGTTTGCCAGGGGTTTTAACCCTGTCAAATTTGTCAGGGCATACCCCTGTCAAATTTGTCAGGGCTTTACCCCTGTCAAACAAATTGGCAGGCCTGCTGCATCTGTCACGTCTGCTATAAGTTGTTTGACTGACTGCACTAATGTGACAAGTCTGCATGATTTAGATTTCAAATTATAGTTAAAACATATTTTTATTCAAAGGTTTTTTTTTTTTTTTTACTTTTTTTTTTCAAAAAATAGAAAAAACACAATTTATTGAAGGATTTTTCTATCATGTGCAAATTTGCACATGTTAAGAAGTTCAAAATAGTAAAAAAAAACGGCAACTTTATTGAAAACTCTAATCCACATGCCTTGTAAAAGAAAACGGCAACTATAAAAATTTGATTTTTATGGTTTATTTTTTAAAAGAGACAAAATTCATTAAAATAGCTTTAAGCTCTGTTTGGTAAGACAAAAAAACTGACTTATAGCTTATGTCTTATAACTTATATGCTAAAAGACATGTTTGGTAACAAACTTTTCACAATGAGCTTATAGCTTATTTTACTGACTCATAGTTTATTTTTTAGACGCTATTTCAAGCAGCTTATAGCTTATTGTTTTTTCTTCCATTTTTACTCTTATTATCTTGTCTAAAATTCAACTTTACCCTTTTTAATTTATTATGACTTAAAACAAAACTGTATAATTTACGTGAATAATAAAAACTATACTATTTTTTTTAATAAACTATGATCAATACCCATATAGCAAATTTTAGGTGAATAGTTGAGTTTTATATTTACGTTGTTCATCGTCAAAAAGTTTTTACGTTGCTTCCTATTTTTATGATATGCTTTTATTATTGTTTTTCTTTACTGTACCCTTATTGTTTTGTACCAAAAAAAAATAAAAAATCATACTCTTTTTTAATTAAAATATCAATGTTTAATGTTTTTAGACAAACTGTGATTTTTAGAACATTAAATTTCAACTAATAAAAATTATTTTAATAGTATAAATAATATAGTATATCATAAAATTTATTTTTTAAATTCTATGTTAAATATTAATTTGATATCTTTATTATGAATTAACAATACTCTTTTATGTTGTCTTACATTTATCAGCTAATTGAACCGCTAATTTTACCAAACACCCTTTAAGAAAAGTGGATAAAGTATAAAAAAAATGTCATTTACTATTTTACCCTTAGTTTTTTTTTTTGAATCAATTTTACCCTTAGTTTTATTTTCAAATAAATTAAAATTTGCTTACATGTGCACACTTTAATCCACCAGTGAAGCACAACTTGTGAAAGTAGTAAAACTAAGCCTTGATACTTCTTTTTTCTACGGTTTTAAGGGTGTATGCTTATAGTAGTAAGGAAAAGTAAAACTAAGGGTAAAATTGGAATATTCAAAATAAATATAATGATTGCAGTACCTTTTGCTTATATTTAAGACCTTGTAATTTTTTTTTTCGTTTCTTATATCTGAGACTGGAGGGAGTATCAGTCATCAACCATAAGCTATAAGCTATAAGCTATAAGATATCAGCCATCAGCTAGCTTATCAGCTAACCGCTATTTTTGCCAAACAGAGTCTTATTCAAAGTTTGTATTTTAGTTTGATAATTACTTTTGCTATCCTACAAATTTTGGGACGTGCCGTATGAAATTACCATAATACCCTTCTCATTTCATAAGTCTTGCTCGGAAGTGGAAAAAGCTAAAGAGAAGCTAAGTTTAGTTAAGATCAGTTTTAGCACAGTGATTATGGAATTTTCTACCTAAATCCAACTTTGCAGCTACTTAAATGTCACAAGAATTAAGTCTTAGATTATTATTTAAGTATTATATTATTAAGTTGTTTTAAATAATAGATTAATATTAGTTAGTTGCTATTTTCCAATTGTTATTATTTTCCTATTTATAGGCAAATTGGTAGAGTTTGTTACCAACTTGCCTTTATATATAGGCATCTTAAGTTAATAGAATAGATATACCAAATTCTTAACAAATATATTTTCTCTCTAAAACTCTCCTTCACTATTATACTTGTAAATTTGTCAATTGTATCGGATTCTATTCTAAATCATTAGAATCCCTACTTAAGACTTTGGATTTTATCGGTTTCGTTCCTAGAATCCACTTTTCCCGTCTCATTAAATCTGAACTTGACTCGTCCTCAACATGTCATGAGCAGTGATGATGCCATAAGAAGAATTTTTTAATTCCACATTGGATATATGGTTTTGGTGAAGCTTCAACCATATAGGCAACAAAATTCTATTTCTCTAACTGCATCAAAACAAGAAATTAGGTTTAAGATATTTTGGACCTTTTCAGGTGTTAGAATGGATTGGTTCTGTTGCTTACAAACAATTATCAGCTATGCAGTTGAGCTTTACTACTTCTTGAGTAGCATGAAACACACAATATATAAAGATTATTAGATTAAGTCATTAACCAAAGACAATTATCTGCAAATATATTGAAAACTATGAATCCCACATGTTTCATCCTGAGCATCCCAACGTCTAATCATATCTCACAGTATTTAAACTTCAATACTATAAAGTTAGTTATATATAAAGGAGATAACTTCTGTAACAGTAGATTTACAGAAATGGAGACATTGGATATCCAGATTCAGTGCAGTCGATCATATCTATGCTATTTTTTTTGGACATAAGTTAGACACATGCAGACGCGTAATAATAATAATAATAATAATAATAATAATAACACAAAAATATCAATATTGTAACATGTCTTTTTTTTTGTAGTGATTTTATTAAGGTGTAATATGAACCGATCGATCTCAAATCAATGACTCAGATTCATTACTGCGTGAAACTGTTACATGTTTTATAAGGTAGTCAATCTTCTATAGCATCCATGGGTTTTAATGCATTGTACTGTACCAACCAATGCATTAACAAGTTTACATTTCACAACTATTTGCAACAATGACACTCACAATTTTAAAATGATTAAGTTTACCTTGGATGATGGTTTCAAGGTATACTGAGCAACGGTATGGAGATTGCAGTAAAGAGGCTGTCAAAATATTCTGGACAAGGCATAGAAGAGTTTAAAAATGAGGTCGTTTTGATTTCAAAACTCCAACACAGAAATCTTGTTAGGATCTTAGGTTGTTGCGTTCAAGGAGACGAGAAGATGTTAATCTATGAGTATTTGCCTAACAAAAGCTTAAACTTTTTCATTTTTGGTATGTCTTGTTTTCTAATCTTTTTCTGCATTAGTTATTTTGTCATACATCAAAGTTACAAAACAATTGACCTAAAGTACATAATTGACTCATTATACTGAATTTTTGGTCTAGATAAATCGAAAAGTTCAGAACTAGACTGGAGAAAGCGGTTTGATATTATCTGTGGCATTGCTAGAGGGATCTTATATCTTCATCAAGAGTTGCGATTAAGAATCATTCATAGAGACCTAAAGGCTAGCAATGTCTTGTTGGACATGGAATTGAATCCAAAAATTGCAGATTTTGGTATGGCTAGAATGTTTGGTGGAGATCAAATTGTAGCAACTACAAAACCTGTCGTTGGAACCTACTCCTTCGTCCCATAATATAAGCAAAAAAAAAAAAAAATCACACTTATTAAGAAAAGTAAAATGTAATAGTTTGAATTATGACTTTTTGTGTTTTTCTTGAAATAAGTTTCATTGGAAGATGTAAAAAGAATTTTGATTGGTTATTGATTATGGAGAAAAGAAGAGAGATGGTAAATTTTATGAGAATAAGTAAAAGTAAACCTTGAAAATGGTAAAAGTTGGTTTTTTTTGCTTATAATTTAGGACAAGTAAAAGTAGTTTTTTTTGTTTATAGTATGGGACGGAGGGAGTAGTAAATATTTAACATAAAAACCTATTTGTTTCCTTGCATTATGTTTCTTAGATTTCTATAGTAATTTAACCGATCTTATTTATCTATATTTTGTTTTTTACAGCGGTTATATGTCTCCAGAGTATGCGATGGAAGGACAGTTTTCGGTGAAGTCTGATGTATACAGCTTTGGAGTTTTGCTGCTAGAGATTATTACAGGCAAGAAGAACAGCGGTCAATATGAAGACTATGAATCCACACATTTTGTTGGACATGTTAGTATTTCCTACAAACTATACTCCAATTAATTCAAATTCACCTTATAATATGTAGTCTAAATATTGTAGTAAGTAAATTTATACTGCTAAAGCATTGTGTTAAAGACCAATGCCAACTGATAAGCTTATCGAAATGGACACATACTCGAATTATTCATTTTACATTACAACAAAGTGGCTATACATAGTTTTTTTTTTTTAAGAACCTCTTGAAATGTCTACATACTGAATTCTCATGAAAAAGTATGAACAAAAAAAAACATTTGATTAAGGTAGCTTTTAGCGAGCACTGACGGTAGTTTCTGTTAAATCATTTATTGAATATACTGCTCCCGATGTTGATGATTCTTGCAAATCTCGGCTGCCATTAAATATAAAAGCTGGTTTTTTAGCTGGGGAAAGAGGTGTTTCATTGGCTAGCATGAAAACAACTTCTAACATGGATGGTCTATTCATGGCCTTTTCTTGCACACACAAGAGTCCAATTTGAATGCATCTCAGAACTATATCCGAAGGATAAGACTGGTTTATGGATGGATCAACTATATCCAAGGCTCTTCCTTCTGTCCATAGTGTCCACACCTACAAATGCAACACAAAGTACATCATACTACATCATTAAATTTTTGGGCAGTGTTTAGGATACCACATTTTTCTATAACTTACATGTCCAATTAAATTTGGGGACTCTCTTCCTATTTCACAATGTGTGTTTCGTTTGCCTGCAACAATTTCCAGTAGTAAGACCCCGTAACTAAAGACATCAGATTTTGTTGAGTATCGGCCTTCCATTGCATATTCCGGTGACATATATCCACTGCAATTATACAACATTGTTAGAAAATTATTAAAAATACAGGTCTTTATAATCTTGGTGATTATAAGGTTATGACACCTACTATGTTCCAACCACTCTTTTTGTTCTTGCTTGGATTTCATCTTCGCCAAATATTCTAGCCATACCAAAATCTGATATTTTGGGATTCATTGCAGCATCAAGGAGAACATTGCTAGCTTTTAGATCTCTATGAATTATTTTCAGCCTTGAATCTTGATGAAGATATAAAACACCTCGAGCAATCCCACAAATAATTTCAAAGCGCTTACCCCAATCCAGTGATGACCTTTGGTTTTGATCTAAGTTGAAAAGTCGAAGTTTCCAAAAATTGAACATATTGGGAAACGAATAATTGTATATTGAGGTTAAATTCTATCATGTACCATGCTTAGCTATCAACAGACACATTAAAATGGATTACTAGTACCTCATTTATGTATGCTTGTCTAAATTCAAGTTCATTGAGGCTAGAGAAGCAATGAGTGGGTTAGAGAGAAACATACCGAATATAAAGAAGTCTAGACTTTTGTTTGGCAGGTATTCATAAACTAGCATCCTTTCTTCTTTCTCAAAGCAACAACCGAGCAACCTCACTAGATTTCTGTGTTGAAGTTTAACTAAAAGTGTAACTTCATTTTTAAACTCTTCTTTTCCTTGACCTGAATCTTTGGACAATCTTTTCACTGCTATCTCTTGTCCATTAACCAAGCATCCCTGAAATATTTCTCTCTTAATTCCAATTGAAATGAATGTAAAGGATATTGTCACTTCTTGCATCAGTAGCTTAATGTAGAGTTTCACATACCTTATAGACAGAGCCAAATCCACCTTGTCCAAGCTTATGCTCATGATCACAATTTCTTGTAGCTGTCATTATTGTTTTAAAGCTGAAAAAGGGTAGATTTGGATGTGTGTTGCTATGAGCACCATTCACTTCTCCAGAGGAATCTTGGTGTAATTGCCGCATCATTTTACCTGAAGTTACAAATGGCATGAGGTAGGATTCCAATCAAATTAGAAATTTTGAAGGCTATATTTCTTTTTGGCTCTCAAACAAAACCTTAGATTATACATTTTGCTAGTGTTGCACGTACTGTCATTCAATAAAAAATTAGAAACATCATTAGCTGTTGCTTAGGAAATTTAGAGAGATCGTATGCATGACATTGATATTAGAACACTGTCCATGTAATAGTTGAAATTGAAGAAACTAACATGAAACTTTTTCTAAGACATATTGCAAATAATAATGAAATATAAAGAACAGGAATATCATCCTTAAATCACATACGCTTTCTTTTTTTCTTCAACCTGCAGTGCACATGGGAGAAGACGAGGAGGACAATTGCAACTATAGAAGCTACCAGAATTGCAGCAAACCTCTTTTTATCAAGGACTCCTTTGCTTTTTCTGTCGTAATTGGCTGATAAGAAGAAACAAGACTGAAAAAGTTCAAACTACACCTAAGTAGTATCAAATCTAGAAAGAAGAACACAGTACAAAGAGGGAATATCATACCTAGTTCAACTTTATTGACGCGTAAAAATAAATCTTGACCTTGATCAGTTAGTTTTTGAATGTCCATTAAATCCCCATTCCATGCTAAACAGCCACTTTCACCATTACTCACATCAGCAACTAGATAGGCAGTACAAGAGCAGTTTCTCAAGCATTCTTTCTCGCATTCTTCCAAACTCAAACCACCTTTGGCAAATGCCTCAGATGTATCAGGAACTTTCAAGCTAACAACTTTGACAAACCCTTCTTCATTCCCGCAAAGAGATGCACCTTTCTTCCTTATGCACCCTCCTGACCCATCTCCGCTATCATACCAATCACGTGGAAATTTGGGTTCAAAACCAGGTAAACAAGTACACTTAAAATCCTTAAAGTTCAAAGGATCACAATTACTGTTTGATCCGCATGTTCCATAGTTATCACATTGGTTTTCTGGTTCTGAATAGAACTGGTTCCATTGACTCTTTTGATTGTCCCACGTGAGTGTTTGAAAGAAACCAGATTGCTGAACCACAATCCTAGTAATGACAGACTTATAAAATATGTTATACGTGAGTGCTACGTTGTTCTCATCTTCAACAAAAGAAACATTAAAAGTGGCCCTTTCTCGTTTCACACTAGGTACACCTGCTAATATTGATCCAATCCAAGGTCCACCGCGCCACCAAGGAAGGTTATTGTTGTACATAAAAAATTGAGGTTTACCAATGGTGCTGAATTTCAACGTGAAGGCGCCTTTTCCAGGGTCATCATTAGTCTTCCAGGATTGAAGGAACCAACTTTGATTAGTTTTTCTATCAAAACCAAGCCTTTGATATGGAAGAAAAGTGTCTGTGGGATAATCAAAGCTTTCCCATACGACATTTTTTGTGGTTTTTTGCACAATAACAAGGTTTGCTATATCCGTTAGTTGAGCTATAACACTGGTGCTATTTCTTTGATATTGTGAAATTGAAACATTGGTAGACCAAATGGGAATGGTGCTAAGGTTGTGGTATAGTACTAGATTTCCATTTCGGTCCATTGAGAGGATTCCAGATGTGTCATTGATTGGACTATCTCTGTTTGCAACCCAAACAATAGTTTGGATTGGCAAATTGTTGTACCAAATTCCAACATAGCGAGAGGTGGACTTTCCTGGAGTGAAGAATCCAAGAGCGAATGTTTTAGCTTTAGAAATCAGAAGCTCGCCATCTCTTATAGGTTTGTCAGAAGATATAGTATCAGAAGAACAAGAGCAAAAAGAGAAAGTGAGAAGTATAAAGAAAGAATTAATTAGCAGCCAATTGTTATGTAATACTAACAACTTTTGTTTATCAGTTTTGGCTGTGGCAGTGTAGATAAGATTTTTAGCAGACTCCATTCAGAATTTCCTTTTTATTCAACAGTACATTGTGACTAAACTAACTTATATACACTAGACTTTGAAGACTTATTCTATTTTACACACATTGGACCAGTGACACTGACACTTAACAAAATTGGGAAATAAAATCAATGAAAGAAAGTAACAGCTAGCTTGGAACTCAAGTCTTCAACTACCTGGAGTGCAATTATTTTCTTTGGATAAACTATTATTTTGATCCTTGGAAATAGAACTCGTTCTTGCATTGGCCTCCGACTTAGACAAAAACTCAATTAAATCATCGACTGTTTATTCGGTTAGTCACTTTAATTCCTAACGTTATTTAGGGACGTTAAGTAAGGAAAAAAGGATGACATAGATTACTAAAATTTGATAAAAAAACCAAACATCGCAACAAAGGTCTCACTAGCTCCACATTTGTCACAAACAAACCAAGGATCTTCTTCATATTTTAGGCTACAACTCATGATAAAAATGTGCCAAAAGGTTCATATCATATACTCCCTCTGTCCCAAAATAAGTGCCATTCTAGGAATAAAATATTGTCTCAAAATGAACGTCTTTCACACTTTCTAATACAATATATATTTCCAATTCTACCCCATAATTATTACTCTATGCACTATTCCCAAGGAAACAAATCAATAACTTATAAGGGTAATTTAGTAAAAGTATTATTTTCTTTGACAACATAATTACATTTCTTTATATATGTGCAAAAACCTTAAACGACATTCATTTTGAGATGGAGGGAGCATATAAATATAATATAAGCGAATATGGAAAAATTCAATAAAAAATTTGAACAAGTCAATTTCAAAATCAAAATTGTAGAATGACATCAGTGATGAAAATTGAAATAAACAAAACAACAAAGGATGTTGGAGTATACTTTACTTTACCATCATCAATCAACCCAAAAGTCAAATTCAACAAAATGAACCAATTCTAAAGACTCATAAGTCATAAAAGAAAGATACAGAAAATCCAATGATGAAATGTTTAAAACGTGATTTGTTTTTAATTCATTTAAAACTAAAGGGTGTATAGAGGAGCAAGAAACTTGATACTTGATTTGTTCAACCCATTAATGGATGGAATTGCTGTAATAACTTGCATAAGAAGAAACTGATGTGTTTACATTGTAAGGTGAGAGTTGCTGACATAAGGGGGCCACGCATTCCGGTGGCAACTACTACACCAAAATCTGAATTATTAGTACAGAACCAGAAAGATCAAGCTTCATTATAAGCTAAATCTGAATTAGCAGTATCAGCACAATTCAGAAGGAAACAGATCATGAAGAAAAAGATTATAGCTAAATCAAGCTGTTAAATCAGAAGGAAAGAACCAAAATACTGCTACCACTCTTTAACCACTCATTTAAAATCTCATTTTCCAAATCAATGGTGTGTTCAACCACAAGGGTCAAGTGATCAAGAATATACGGTTTATTTCTTGGTTAAAAAAATATCACGTCAAAACCGACAACTATCACAAATGGTAGATACTTGAATCTCTTAACTATTTAGTCTAAGGTTCAATCTTTGATTGACGCGTATGAAAATATATTTGTTGGGAGAAAACATATCAAGCCAAAGGTTTCAATTGCAATTTACATCAATAATGTGTTCAATCACTAAGATGTTTAGGCGTTTTTGAGCTCAAACTGATATAAGACTAGATTCTGTACAATTTCATCCTCTTAGAAACCTCTTTTGTCGAGATTGAGACCGTCAGTACAAAAACTTGATGGCACAAGTGTGAATTGAATCTTCCCATTCCATTCCTCTCCAGGCTTCAAGTTCACAGGCTTCTCTACAACAGCACCATCTGCACAAAGCATCTGTTTGTACTCCTGATTACCAAAGTCCACCATAGACTTCGATTTCTTATCCCAAGGATTCCACACGGCTACACACAAAAAAAAAGGTGTCACATAGAAAATCACCATAAAACTACATATACTGCAAAGTTGATGCATAATCATGTGAAATGAGTTGTGAACTTTTACTAGCTAAATGGTAATTATATAGCTTACCAACATCAGGGAGGCCTTTCTTTCTTATAACACATGTTCTTCTCTTCTGATGATCTATAACTGAAATCGCGTCTGTAGAGCTTAGATAAACACGATCAACCTGCTCAGAAGAAAGTTTCAATTTTGATAACCACTTGATTCATAGGCTAGGAGTCATGAGGTATAGCTACCACAAACAAAAATATGGAACATTAAATATGTAAATGTTGTAAACATAAATATATTACCACAGGATTTACCTCGGATTCAAATGTTAATGCTCCTTGTTCTGTAAATCGTTCTTTGTTGGAAAGGTTGTCTAGGTAATCAAGTGTCTCAAGACCTTCGATTCTTATCTCGCTGTACATAATTGTTAATGTGAGTTCTAAATTATTATATGTGAAGAAAGTTCTTTATTCTGAAACTATCAGAGTGATAAAATCTAGTGATATTTAGTCTTTAGTAGTAACTTATAAAATCTAGTGATAATAAGCATTGTTCATACCTAATGTCAGAAACCAACAAGTATGTGTGGTATGAGAATGAGAAACTAAATGGCTTGTCATTGGTATTCCTCACTCGTGATGTCAGGGTTAGGCCTCCATCTGTCGTAAGAGACACTCGGAGGCGGAACTCAAAACTGGTACAATTAGGTAATTGTTAATTTATAGCGGATCGAAATTTATTTTCAACAAAAGCAATATCATATGCATTCAAGTTAATACCTATGTGGCCAGTATTTCACAACTGCTTCAGATGATTTGAGTAGCAGGTCGACAAAGGATTTTGGACCTGAATCATTTGAAGGCGGAGGAGGAGGATTATCATCAATTGTCCACATCTGATTTCTTGCATATCCATGCTGCTCCAGTGGTGATCCACAATTTCCAAACTATTATACAAATTTAGCTCTAAGATACATAAGTTATGCATGTTAAAATATATTGAGATTTCATTCAAAATATTATACCTGTGGAAAACATATAGCAATCCCTCCTCGTGATATTTTCGGCACCTTCGAAATTGTCTACAATCAATTGCAAATAAGAGAAAGTAATAAAATATGATTTCTTGCTTGCCTCTTTAGAAAGAAAAATTGATTAAAACTTTGTATATATTTCCATATCCTGTAAGATTTTTTGCTGAATTAATATCCAACTCTGGTTGAATGCTATTGCTATATTTAACAACATCATAAGAAGGGGGAAAAAAAGCCAAATATATCTGCAAGATTTTAGCAGAAGGAATGCATTCATTATAAGAAAAGACTGCAATGCTAATCAATATACCTTTTCGTCCCTCGTTTTCTTTTGCATTGATATGTTTAATGAGCAATGTCGTAGACTTACTCGTCCACCTCTGAACTCATTCCATTTCTACCGAAAATTTTTAAGTGGTCAATTTATATAAGAATCAATGTTGTTGACATACTATATACAATGTTATGCAGTATATCCGCAGACGAACTCATTTTTTATCAAAGGGTGCATGATGAAGTGTTGACATAAATTTCATGATCAACATCGACAACAAACAAATACATACCATCTAAAAGTATAAATACTTTTTAATCAAAATTACAACACACCTTTCTGCTTTTGAATAGTAGTTCTTCCCCTTTCGCTTTACACCATGAAGTGACCTGCGCTCCAAGTAAGCTTACCTAATTGCAAGAAAAGACGGTTAAAAACAAACTAGAAATGTAGTTATGAACTAAGTTCTCTTTATCATGTAAGTATTGACATTGAATGTTAAAATAAATTATAAATCATGATCATGGAATGTTAAAACTGATACATATAAATCAATCAATTAACTTCTCACCTGTGCAGTAGCGCCTTTTGGGGTCGAAAGTAAAACTTGATCAATTCCATTTGAGTCTTTTGTAACTTCAGTTCCTGCTCTAGAGTCCGACGAAGATGCTGATGCAGATGTAGAAGTAGAATGCTCCATCTAAAATGATATAGGTCCTATATGCTTATTGAACTCGTTACACGCGAGTGCACAGTATTGAAGTGCAATCGATCCAGTCCACACCTATACCGAAACAAACAAGTGAATTAGCTTTGTCAATTAACTCACCTGATATATCTTCACTGGTATAATTCAAATCCTAAATCTATTTCTAAAAATAATGACTACGAATAAAATCCATAAACACTTAACAAGAACATTGCTACACAAGAAACAGTATCAGTAGTTCCTTCAATGGAATAAAATCCAATCAAACTCAACAAGAACATTGCTACACAAGAAACTATAAACACTTAAAAAATGTACTTACTGTAAGCAATCTTGAAGCAGTGATTCTAACAGAGCCCCCAAATTGACACAAGATCTTCTTGATCTTGAATGTTCTTCAAGAATTCCACAAGTCCAATGTTCTTCAAGAAACAATGATAGAAGTATAAAGTTGAAATGTATATGTGTAAACTCTGCAAGAAAGAAATGTATATGATGACAATGAAAGAAGTATAGAGATGATATGAAATGTACATAAATTTTTCTTAGAAGTATTGATTCAAACACTAAACTTACAAATGAATGAAGAAAAGTTAAAAACAAAGTTGAAGATGAAGATAATGGAGAAAAAGAACTATTATGCTGTGTTGGGTGGTGGGAATGTTAATGGAAGAATCACTTTGAAACTTTTTTCTTAGAATTATGTTATGAAGATATCATCTAATCATGGATACCAGAACTATATATATACACACAAGACACATGCATTAAACGTCAAATAATTTTAATAAGTATTCATTATTCATACACTTTATTCACTCGTAAGCTTTTTAAATTTTAAAATAATAGAATATTTGATTGTTTTTGTTTTTATATTTTCTTAGAGTAAATTACAAACTTGTAAGCTTTTTATATTTGTTTTTATACACTTTAGTTTATTTTAGCAGAAATAAATATTTTTTGTCATAACAATTAATTTTTTAAATCACTATTTTATGTTAAAAAAAAATTGATTCATCATTTAATAAATAATTTTCATTTTTTTGAATTTTTTATTATTAATTATGTGATTTTAGAATATACAATTCAATTAAAATATTTTGTAATTGTGGGGCGAGTGTTGTACTATTGCAATTGATTCTTCTGATGTGTGGGAGTGGTTTCCCGACCATGAAACATGTTATTTGGTAGGTGGAGCCTATCATTTGTTGACTCGCAGGTATCCTAGTGAGACGTCTCCTCAAAGTGATCTTATTTGGAATAAGCTTGTACCATCAAAGGTGTCTACTTTGGCTTGGCGGTTTCTTAATGATAGGCTACCCACAAAGTTTAATCTTTTTACATGTGGATGCTTATAGAATGACTTCATGCTTTGCTCAGCTGGTTGTGATGCTATTGAGGATATCCATCATCTATTTCTAAACTGTCCTGTTTTTTGTGCGGTTTGGAGTGCCATCATTTCCTGATTGGGGATCACATGTGTTCTCCCTGATAATGCATTGTCGTTGGCTTCCCAATTTTGTGGAGCTCATGGTTTTAGCAAAAATATTAAGACATGTTTACAAAGCAATTTTGGTTGGCTGCAATTTGGGCTATTTGGAAAGCTAGAAATAATAGTTTTTAATGGAAAGACAGTTACTAGAGATGTCAACAGGGTGGGGAATGTGCGGAGGAAGATTCCCCGTTCCCCGCCCCGAAGTGTCCATCCCCACATATCCCCGCGGTACTCGCGGAGATCCACGGAGATCGAATATTATAAAATTTCTATATTTTTCGGATAAAATTATGATAGTATGACGTTATTTTTTCCTTTTTTATTAAAAAAATAATATTTTGCATCTTTCTTTTTGAATGATCAAAACAACACATAATGCATTTCATAACAAAAAAACAATGCATAATCATACAAAATTCATAACCAAAATATCTCATAATTCATAGCAAAATAGATACCTAGAATTGTCAAATATAAAAAAAATGTTGGTAAATATCCAACCAAATTAGACAAATAAAGTTATGACAAAAATAATGATAATAATAATAATAAATTATCAAAATAATAATAATAGTAATAATATATAGTTAAGTATATATGGACGGATTGAGGGAATCTGCGAGGATGAATGCTTGATCCCCGATCCCCGCCCCGAAATGCCAGCGGGGGAAATTTTGCTTCCATCCCTGTCCCCACGGGGAAAAAATCTCTGTTTTCGGATCTCCGAACGGGACAATTTCCACGGAATCCGCTCGGACGGATGCAAATTGATATCCCTAACAATTACTTTTGACAAACTACTCTTTACCACCAAAGTTCAGGTCTGGTGGTGGTTTAAGGCAAGGAAAAAAGGTTTTTGTTTCGATTTAAATCTAAATCCAAAAGTTTGTATAGGGCTCAACACAGGATGATCCTATACTTTGTCGGTCTTTCATTGTGTATGAACTTTTATCTTTAATTAGGCACACCTTGTTCTTATTTATTTTAATATATTTTTTTGACTTCTTAAAAAAAATTGTAAAATTGGCTTTAGTAATTTATCCAAATTTTTTACTACCTCCATCCCTAAATATAAAACTTTTGTTGAGATTTTTCATTGTCCCTTTTTATAAGATCCCTTTCAAATTTCCAATGGCATTAACTATTTTTTTTCAAACATACCTCTAATTATAATGCATCTTTTTCTATAATCTGTAAATATTCCAAAAACACATTAACTCGCTCTCTTGAAGGATAAAATTGTAAAAACAATATTAATTGTCAACAAATTTAATACTATAATACACTTTCTTAATCTCCGCAATTTTCTCAAAGTGGTCTATATTTAGGGATGGTGGTAGTATTTTATTTAATTTCATATTTTATGAAATCATTTAAAATTACATTTTTTTTTTGGTAAACCAAAGGTATCCTCCGCGCGCAACTGCAGAGACTAATCCCCTCGAGGTAACTGAGATTCATTTAAGGGGTTGACCTCTCCCAACAAATGCTTCTCCATACGCACCGGCCGGGAATCGAACCCAGGACCAAATGGTTAAGGGACCCAAGTATCTACCACTTATGTCACACTATGTTGGTTTTAAAATTATATGTTTTTTGAACAAGTTAAAATTACATGTTAATGATGGGAATAAAAATTAATGAAAACATAAAAATTACAATCTTAGCCGTAAGCACTTTTTTTCTTTTTAATCTATCGGAGATCGGGGTGATTTAAGGTCAATTTTAGCCTGAAATCACCCCTCCAAATTGTTTTTTCTTTCTTGTTACTGTAAACAAGTGTAATTTTCACAAGTTTCAAAGTATTTTTATTATATTTGATTTGCTTAACTAATATTCCGGAGTCACTATTTAACATTTTTCTTAAAAAATTCACCTGCCTAAAAATTCACTTGCATTGTCCCATGTTGGTAATGTTGTTGTATGTAATAATCCATTTATTTACTTCTTCCTTTGTGGAGAGGATTACATTTCGATTCCCCCGTAATTATGATTGGAAGAAGGCTTAAACTACTTGATGTCAGAATTGACTCATGAACTAGATTAGGCGGTGCAGTAAGCTGAAAACTGGTGGTGAAAAAAGAAAAAGCTAACATGAGAGACAAAAACTGGAGTTTCCAAATCGCTCATCTTTAACACTTACACTATACATTGGGTGAAACATCTTTATGGTTGTGATGGCAAAAAGGAATGGTGACAGTTTTAGACATTTGTACCAGTTTGTAAAAGCGAGGAAACAATGTAAGTTAAATTCTTATCAAACTTACCATTGTGGGAGCATTCCTGATTCTCTTCACATTCCTGATCTGCTACAACTGAAAATTTCTCAGGAGCTAATAAGCTTGCTCAAATTGGTTTTGATTCTGTAACTTCTGTTTATAAGGTAAATCTTCTTTAGCAATTGGTTTTAATCTTTGAGAGTTCAAATGGTTAATTGTGTAAACACGTTTTACATTATCCATGCACAGTCTTTAAACTCAGGAATTTTCAATGGCAGAAAAATACTTTATGATCAAACATCGCGATGCAGATTTTCATAGTAGCATACACGAAATCTAGAATAGATATTTAGTTAACTGATTAAATCTAGGGTTAAATATGCTTTTAATCCCTGCAAATGTTTTGACCATTGATATTAGGTAGAAAAATTTAAAGCATCTACTGTCGATCGGAAAAGCTTCACAAAAAGCTTCTGAGCTTGAAAACTCGTAAGTGGCGTATGGCGTTGCCGTGTACGATTAATATCCAGTGATTCTGAAGCATCAATCTTCTCATGCGACATGTTAAGCATTCCTGTAAGCGGGTGAAATTGTTGAGTCGTCGGAGATTGCAAATATTCATTTTATAATACAACATAGTTACTACACACACATACTTGTTTCTCAAGAACCTCTTGGATTTTCTTCCATTGATATAGATGGTTTGAATACATTTAAAATCTAAGATAAAATCTCTTGACTATAGGGATGAATAAAACTAAAAAGATTAAACTTACATAGAGATTTTCTCAACAAAATATAACTTATCTTAACATCTACAAACTCAATTCTGATGGAAAATCACGAACAAAAAATTTACATACCAGACTAAGGTAGTTTCTAGCGAGCACTGATGGTAGTTTCTGTTAATTCATTTATTGAAGATCCTCCTCCTGATGTTGAGGACTCTTGCAAATCTTGGTTTCCATTGAATAAGAATGCTGGTTTTTGAGGTTGGCAAAGAGGTGTTTCATTGGCAAGCATGAAAACAACTTCTGACATTGATGGTCTACTCATGCCATTTTCTTGCACACACAAGAGTCCAATTTGAATGCATCTTAAAACAATAGTAGGAGGATAAGACTGATTTAGTGTTGAATCAACTGTGTCCAAGGCCCTTCCTTCTGTCCATAGTGTCCACACCTACAAATGCACAAGTCTTTAAATAAATACATCATACACCATTAAAATATTGGCCAATTTTAAGGCTACTCTCTTTTTTATAACTTACATGCCCAATTAAATTTGGTGATTCTCTTCCTATTTCACAATGTGTGTTTCTTTGGCCAGCAATAATCTCCAGTAGTAAGACGCCATAACTGAAGACATCAGTTTTCGTGGAATATCGTCCTTCCATTGCATATTCTGGTGCCATATATCCACTGCATTTAAACAAAATAGTTAGAGCATAATTAAAAATACAGATCCATCACTATAATTATGGTGATTATAAGGGTATGGCACCTACTATGTCCCAACCACTCTTTTTGTTCTTGCTTGGATTTCATCTTCTCCAAATATTCTAGCCATACCAAAATCTGAGATTTTGGGATTCATTGCAGCATCAAGGAGAACATTGCTGGCTTTTAGATCTCTATGAATTATTTTCAACCTTGAATCTTGATGAAGATATAAAACACCTCTAGCTATCCCACAAATAATTTTAAAACGCATACCCCAATCCAGTGATGATCTTTGGTTTTGATCTGAGTTGAACAGTTTAAATTTACATAAATTGAACATATTAGGAAACATTAATTGTATATTGAGCTTAATTTAATAGGATCTTATCAAAATACATAATGTAAAAGGCTATTAATAGATCATCTGCTGGATCATCAATCATCTTGTGCCTGACATGGAATATAGGAACATCTGCAAATTTCATGTCATTTTATGCATGTATTCAAGGCCATAATAAAGTCAATGGTCAGCTTAATGTTAGTGAAAGGCCTCAAGTTTGATGATCTTCAGTTAGAGGCCTCTGAGATTAAGAAATGTCAAAGGTTTTTCCAAAGGGTTTTGAATCTTTATTGAGGAGATCTATGAAAATGGACTACTACTACTACTTCATTTAGTTTAGTAGCAGACTTTCATGTAATGTGTTGATTCCCGCCCCAATTCAGGTACTATGCTATATTCTTGTCCAAATACAAGTTTAATGATAATGAGTGAGTTAGAGAGATGCATACCGAATATGAAGAAGTCGAGGCTTTTGTTTGGTAGGTATTCATAAACTAGCATCCTTTCTTCTTTTTCATAGCAGCAACCAAGCAATCTCACTAGATTTCTGTGTTGGAGTTTAACTAAAAGTGTAACTTCATTTTTAAACTCTTCTTTGCCTTGACCTGAATGTTTGGATAATCTTTTCACTGCTATCCCTTGTCCATTAACCAAGCAACCCTGAAATATTCATTTGAAATAAATATAAAGAGGTGACTATGCCCATTTCATTGTTTTTGCATCATTTTTCTATAATGCAATTGAAATCAATTATATAAAGAGGTGCATGAAGCTTAATGTAGATTTCCACTTGCCTTATAGACAGAGCCAAATCCACCTTGTCCAAGCTTATGCTCATGATCGCAATTTCTTGTAGCTGTCATTATCGTTTTAAAGCTGAAAAAGGGTAGATTTGGATGTGTGTTGCTTTGAGCACCATCTTCTTCTCCAGTGGAATCTTGGTGTAATAGCCTCATAATTTTATCTAAAGTTACAAATGGCATGAGATAAGATTTCAATCAAATTAGACTTTTTGAAGGGTATATTTCTTTTTAGCTCTCAAACAAAACTTTAGATTATACATTTTACTAGTGTTGCCAAAAAATAATAATATTACTATTATTCAATCAAAACTTAGACTTTATAGACAGTTTCTAAGGAAATTTGGAATGATTGTATGCATACCATATGGCACACAATCCATTTAATAGATGAAATTGAAGAAACTAACATGACACTTTTTGTAAGTCATATTGCAAATAATAATGAAATATGAAATATAGCGGATATCATCCTTAAATCACTTGCCCTTTCTTTTTTTCTTCCACCAGCAATACACAAAGGAGAGGAAGATGACAATTGCAACTGTAGAAGCTACCAGAATTGCAGTCAACCTCTTTTTGTCAGGGACTCCTTTGCTTTTACTGTTGTAATTGGCTGATAAGAAGAAACAAGACCAAAGAAGTTCAAACTACACCTAAGTGGTATCAAATTTATAAAGAAGAACACAGTAAGAGGGAATATTGTACCTAATTCAACTTTATCAACGCGTAAAAATAAATCTTGTCCTTGATCAGTTAGTTTCTGAATGTCCATTAAATCCCCATGCCATGCCAAACAGCCACTTCCACCATTACTCACATCAGCAACTGCATAGGCAGTACAAGAGCAGTTTCTCAAGCATTCTTTCTCACATTCTTCTAAACTCAAACCACCTTTGGCAACTACAGATGTATCAGGAACTTTCAAGCTAACAACTTTGACAAACCCTTCTCCGTTCCCGCAAACAGATGCACCTTTCTTCCTTACACACCCTCCCGATCCATCTCCATTATCGTACCAATCACGTGGAAATTTGGGTTCAAAACCAGGTAAACAAGTGCACTTGAAGTCGTCAAAGTTGAAAGGGTCACAATTACTGTTTGATCCACATGTACCATAGTCATCACATTGGTTGGCAGGTTCTGAATAGAACCGGTTCCATTGATTCTTTTGATTGTCCCACATTAGTGTTTGAAAGAAACCAGATTGCTGAACCACTAACCTAGTAATAGACTTATCTAACATGTTATATGCGAGTGCTACATTATTCTCATCTTCAAAATAAGAAACGTTAAAAATGGCCCGATTTCGTTTCACATTAGGTACACCTGCTAATATTGTTCCAATCCAAGGTCCACCACGCCACCAAGGAAGGTTATGCTTGTACACAAATAATTGAGTTTTACCAATGGTGCTGAATTTCAACGTGAAGGCGCCTTTTCCAGGGTCATCATCTGTTTTCCAAGATTGAAGAAACCAACTTTGATTAGTTTTTCTATCAAAACCAAGCCTTTGATATGGAAGCAAAGTGTCTGTGGGATAATCAAAGCTTTGCCACGTAACAGTTTTGGTGTTATTTAGCATCAGAACAAGGTTTCCTGGATCCGATAATTGAGCTATGACACCACTGGTACTAATTCTTTGTGATTGTGGGAATGAAAGGTTGGTTGACCAAATGGGAATGGTGCTTAGGTTGTGGTGGAGTACTAGATTTCCATTTCGGTTGATTGATAGGATTCCAGAAGTGTCATTGATTGGACTATCTCTGTTTGCAACCCAAACAACAGTTTGGATTGGCAAATTGTTGTACCAAATTCCAACATAGCGAGAGTTGGATTTACCTGGAGAGAAGAATCCAAGAGCAAAGGTTTTAGATTTAGAAATCAGAAGCTCGCCATCTCTTACGGGTTTGTCAGAAGATATGGTATCAGAAGAACAAGAGCAAAAAGAGAAAGTGAGAAGTATAATCAAAGAATTAATTAGCAGCCATTTGTGTTTATCATTCTTGGCTGTGACAAGGTAGATAAGATTCTTAGCTGAGTCCATTGAGTTCATCTTTCATTCACCTCTTGCATTTCATGAGGCGAAAATTGAAGACACCAATCTCTTTCCTGCATCACTACTATGTATTGTCTTTGAATGAATGACTTAAATTCTCGACCGTTCATTCTGTTAGTCACTTTAATTTCAAGCGTTAATGAGATACCGGGTTGACAATAACAATGATATAGAATACTGAAAAGGATATATAAATTGGTAATGTGTTGTCAGGCACCAATTTGATAAAAAACAACAAACTTGAACAAGTCCATTTCAAAGTTATTAACACAAAAAAATTGTCAAGAGTTTACAGCACAGGTTGAAAAAATTTGTACAATGAGATGCAGAAAAGTCATAAATAAACCCAATTACTAAGACTAAGGCTCAGCTAACTTATAGCTTATAGCTGATAGCTTATAGTTGATGGCTTATAGCTTATAGCTGATAAGCTAATTTAAGTATTTGGTAAAATTAGTGGTTTAATTAGCTGATAATGTAAAATTACTTGAAAGGACATTCTCAATTAATAATAAAATTTATATCAATTAATATTTAAAATATTTGGACTTTAATAATTTAAATTTATCAATTCAATACATCTTTGATATATTATTATTATTATTAAAAATAATTATTTGAAAAAAATGTTTTTAAATGTATTTACATTTCAATTTTTACCATTTATAAAAAGTAAATGTATGTTACAGTAAAATATATATAATACGTATATATAAATTATCTTATTGTAAAATATATTTTCATTTCAAATTTTATACTTTATAAAAAAGATTAAACATAATGATTTTTATATCAAATACATAAATGATAAATTAAAACTAAAAAAATAAAAAGAGAGGTGATAATAATAATTATATATAGATGCAGGACGTTGTACGAAAAAAATATATGCTTCAGTGTTGGTTCAAATTATATATAGGTATTAACAATATACTCAGCCGGTGTATCTATTTTGATTTAAATTATATATAATATAATAAATTATAAAGGATAAAAATGGATTTAAGATAAAATTATAAGGGCAAAAAGAGAAGAAAATATGATAAGCGATAAGCTTGTTAATAAAATAAGCTATAAGCTTGTTATTAAAAACGGTTACTAAACAAAGTTAAAAGTTATAAGGTAGCTTATTGACCTTCCCAGACTGAGCCTAAGACTTATAAGAATCAAAAGATGAAATATTATTACTAATTTGGATTTTAACCACGGTACCTCCTGTTAAAGGCCACATACCTGTTAAGTATGTATTTGTACAAAATGTAAAATTCAGTTAAGGTTGTGAAAAAACCGGACCGGACCGGCCGGTTCAACCGATTGGACCGTGAACCGGACTTGTGACCGGTCGATCAGACCCCAAAACCGTTATGCACATGAACCGGATTTCAAACCGGAAAAACGGCTCTGAATCGGAAAAAACCGGTGACCCGGGCGGTCTGGCGGTTCAGCGATCTGGACTTTTTTATTTATTTTTGGGTCTGGTAAAACGAGTTGTTTCAAAAGGAGAAGGATGACAAAATATCTATGAAATCTCAAATCAAACACCATTGAAAATATGAATCAAGAGAGTTGAAAGGGAATAGGGATAATTGATTTTTTGTATCTATATAGAAGAGTAAGAACAAAAAAAATGGCAGTGAGAGATGAGAGATGCGTGTAGTGTTGTGTGCAGCAATGCTCTGCAAGTTGGTAAATTAAGTTTGCCAGATCTAAATGAAATCTAAGAGGAGGTGCTCAACATACTCCTACTGATAAATTCATCATACCACAGCTAAAACATTGTGTTAAAGACCAATTTTAACTTATATGCTTATTGAAACGGACACATACTCAAATTATTCATTTTACAACACCACAACGTAACTACACATACGTGTTTCTCAATGTCAAATAACCGATTATCCCAAAAGCTTAAGCTGTTAGGATAGAGCTATATCAATGGTTTTATATTATTTCTAACACTCAACAACCTCTTGCGTTGTCTGCAAACTCAATTCTGATAGAAAATTATGAACAAAAAATTTATATAATTGATTAAGGTAGCTTTTAGCGAGCACTGATGGTAGTTTCTGTTATTTCATTTATTGAAGATCCTCCTCCTGATGTTGATAACTCTTGCAAATCTTGTTTGCCATTGAATAAGAATGCTGGTTTTTGAGGCTGGTAAAGAGGTGTTTCATTGCATAGCATGAAAACAACTTCTAACATTGATGGTCTATTCATGGCATTTTCTTGCACACACAAAATTCCAATTTGAATGCATCTCAGAACCATAGCCGAAGGATAAGACTGGTTTAGGGCTGGATCAACTATATCCGAGGCTCTTCCTTCTGTCCATAGTGTCCACACCTACAAATGCAAGGTACATCATACTACATTAAATTTTTGGCCAATTTAAGGCTACCTCTTTTTATTTATATAACTTACATGTCCAATTAAATTTGGAGAGACTCTTCCTGTTTCACAATGCGTGTTTCTTTGGCCAGCAATAATCTCCAGTAGTAAGACACCATAACTGAAGACATCAGATTTAGTTGAATAACATCCTTCCATTGCATATTCTGGTGCCATATATCCACTGCATTTATACCAAATTGTTAGAGGATCATAAAAATACACATCCATCTCTTTAGTCTTTGTGATTATAAGTGCGTGAAACATACTATGTTCCAACCAATCTCTGTGTTCTTGCTTGTATTTCATCTTCTCCAAATATTCTAGCCATACCGAAATCTGATATTTTGGGATTCATTGCAGCATCAAGAAGAACGTTGCTGGCTTTTAGATCTCTATGAATTATTTTCAGCCTTGAATCTTGATGAAGATATAAAACACCTCGAGCAATCCCACAAATAATTTCAAAGCGCTTACCCCAATCCAGTGATGACCTTTGGTTTTGATCTGAGTTGAACAATTGAAGTTTTTAGAAATTGAACATATTGGGAATCTTTAATTGCAAATTGAACATATTAAAAAATTGAACTTATGTTTCCTGTTTACAATTATGTGAAGTTTCAGTCTGATACTGTTAGAACTTTGGGTTGGGTCTAACACATCCTTATAAAACCGGCATGTAATATAAATAGAGAATAGCAGGTGACCTAATGGATCTTAGAGAGGCTCTGATACGATACAGAAAATAGAGAATCATGTGTAATTGGTTGTGTGTCTAGACAGAGCACACCTTGTTTGTGCTAGATTCATTACATTATGCATGTCTAAATTCAAGTTCATTCATGCTAGAGAGGCAACAAGTGAGTTAGAGAGAGATGCATACCGAATATAAAGAAGTCTAGGCTTTTGTTTGGTAGGTATTCGTAAACTAGGATCCTTTCTTCTTTTTCAAAGCAACAACCAAGCAATCTCACCAGATTTCTGTGTTGGAGTTTAACTAAAAGTGTAACTTCATTTTTAAACTCTTCTTTGCCTTGACCTGAATGTTTTGATAATCTTTTCACTGCTATCTCTTGTCCATTAACCAAGCAACCCTGAAACATTTATCATTTAAATCTTTTGCATCATCTTTCTATAATGTGATTGAAATGAATATAAAGAGGTGATGGTTAATGTAGATTTTCATTTACCTTATAGACAGAGCCAAATCCACCTTGTCCAAGCTTATTCTCATGACCACAGTTTCTTGTAGCTGTCATTATCGTTTTAAAGTTGAAAAATGGTAAATTTGGATGTGTGTTTCTTTGAGCACCATTCTCTTCTCCAGAGGAATCTTGGTTTAGTTGCCGCATCATTTCATCTGAAGTTACAAATGACATGAGGTAAGATTTCAATCAACTTACACATTTTGAAGAGTGTCTTTCTTCTTGGCTCTCAAAAAACAATTAGATTATACATTTGGCTATTGTTGCACTTGTAATGATCTGAAATGAATAATAGTAATATTACTTTTATTCAATCAAAACATAGACATTATTAGCAGTTGCTAACGAAATTTGGAGATATTGTTTGTCTAACATTGATAGAACAAAGCTTAATCAATATATCCCAATACTTTAAGGGATATAAACTTGGTTAGAACTGCTAATAAAATACTTCAGTGTGGATTGGCATACACAATATATCCCAATGAGAAAATAATTTGGCATAAATCAGTCCCCTTTGAAGTCACTATTTTTGTGGCTTATGTTCCTAAATAAGATAGCAACAAAGGAGAATCTACACAAGAGGAGTGCTTCATAGTGATGCGTTTTTATGTTTTGTGGAGTATAGTGTGGTTAAGACAGTTCAACATTTGTTTTATGAATGATCGATATCCTCAGGTGTTTGGTATGCAATATTCAATTGGTTAGGAACTTAGGTGTTCATTATGGACATACGGCTAGATCAATTTGATGGACTTCTAAGCAGTTACAAAGCAAGTAAGAGTATGTTAGTTTGTGTATGAATCCATGAGCTGGAATTGAAGCTGACAACAGTATTGGGAGATGGTGTGGCTCTGTCCATGATTTGGGGCTGTTGGTGACTATTTTTTGTGGTTATTAGTACTGGTTTTCCTATTAGTTTTGCCGGTATTTGGGACTAACGGTAGATGACTTGGGCCTTTTTTGGAGCTACCGTTTTAACTCTTACTGCTGATTTTAAATGGTATCTATGCTTTGCTGATTTTGTTGAAGTGAATTTGTAATTGGGGACATGTTGGTTTCTGCTCTGCTGCAGTGGTGAATTGGTGTTGGTGATTCTCAAGGTTGTAGCAGTATGATCATAGCAAGACATTTGATGCAATATTCTTTCTTAGTTGGTGTAACTTGTGCTAGTATGAAATTTGTTATATAAAATATAAAATAAAATAACATTGCAAAATTAATAGGACACTCTTTATAGGTGAGAATCAGATTGCAACTAATAATAAACTTGAACAAGGGATATCATCCTAAAAAATAAATCACATACCCTTTCTTTTTTTCCTCCACAGGTAATTCACACAGGTTAGGAGGATGATAATTGCAACTATAGAAGCTACAAGAATTGCAGACAACCTCTTGTTATGAAGGACTCGTTTTCTTTTTTTGTAGTAATTGGCTGATAAGAAGAAACAAGTCTAAATAAGTTCAACCTACACCTAATTACAGGTGTCAAATTAGAAGGAAAAACATAATAGGAGGGCATATATTACCTAGTTCAACTTTATCGACACGTAAATATAAATCTTGACCTTGATCAGTAAGTTTTTGAATGTCCATTAAATTTCCGTGCCATGCCAAACATCCACTTCCACCATTCCTAACATCAGCAACTGCATAGGCAATACAAGAACAGTTTTTGAAGCACTCTTTTTCACATTCTTCCAAACTCAAACCATCTTTAGCAATTGCAACAGATGTATCAGGAACTTTCAAACTTTCAATTTTGACAAACCCTTCTCCATTCCGACAAACAGATACACCTTTCTTTCTTACACACCCTCCTGACCCATCTCTACTCTCATACCAATCGCGTGGAAATTTGGGTTCAAAACCAGGTAAGCAAGTACACTTAAAGTCCTCAAAGTTCGAAGGGTCACAATTGCTGTTTGATCCACATGTTCCATAGTTATCACATGGGTTATTTGGTTCTGACCCATACCAGATCCATTGACTCTTTTGACTGTCCCATGTGAATGTTTGTGAGAAACCAGATTGTTGAACAACTATCCTAGCTAGGGGAGACTTATCATACGTGTAATATGAGATTGCTACATAGTCGTCCTCTTCAACAAATGAAATGTTACACAAGGCCTTATCTCGTTTCATATTTGGTAGACCTACTATTAATTCTCCGTTCCAATGTCCACCACGCATCCAAGGAAGATCATGGTTGTACATAAACAACTGAGGTTTGCCAATGGTGCTGAATTTTATTGTGTATGCACCATTTCCAGGGTCATCATCTGTCTTCCAGGATTGAAGGGACCAGCTTTGATTAGTTTTTCTATCAAAACCAAGCCTTTGATATGGAAGCATAGTGTCGGTTGGATGATCAAAGCTTTCCCATATGACCGTTTTTGTGTTGCTTAGCATCAGAACAAGGTTTGCTATATCCGTTAGTTGAGCTATAACAACACAGGTGCTATTTCTTTGATATTGTTGTAATGAAACATTCGTCGACCAAATGGGAATGGTGCTAAGGTTGTGATTGAGTACTAGATTTCCATTTGGGTCGATTGATAGAATTCCGGAGGTGTCATTGATTGGACTATCTCTGTTTGCAACCCAAACAATGGTTTGGATTGGCAAATTGTTGTACCAAATTCCAACATAGCGAGAGGTGGACTTTCCTGGAGTGAAGAATCCAAGAGCAAAGGTTTTAGATTTAGAAATTAAAATTTCACCATCTCTTATCGGTTTTTGAATAGATATAGTATCAGAAGAACAAGAGCAAAAATAGAATGTGAGAAGCATCCAAATCAAAGAGTTAAGCAGCACATTGTTATTCATCAATAACAACTTGTATTTATGATTTTTGGCTGTGACAATGTATAAAAGATATTTAGCAGGGTCCATTGAATTCCCTTTGCTCACACCCCTCTTGCATTTAATGAGGAAAAAATAGAAATAGTCCAACTGACACAAACTTTACTCTTCAAATAGTCACTTGTTGTGACTTGACTAACTTATACACTACAGAGGGTCCATTGAATTACCTTTTCCCTGTACATTGTTCTAGACAGACGTCTTGTATCCTGCAGAACTAAAAATTATAATTTCATGAGTCAAATGTCCATCAAAATATTTTCAAGTCATTTTATTTTTTCTCTAATGCACGAGACTAAATGGCGAAATTTTATTCTGTAGAATATCATTGGTCATACATTTTTTATTCTGTGTAAAATTTAAGTCAAAGTTTTTAAAGTGTTCTAAATGGAATTGACCAGTATACTTATTTGAATTCGGTTGGCAGGAGCGAATCGAATCTAAAGATTAGTGTGTTCACACACTTTAAAATTAACCATCATAATATTATAATTGGTTGAATACTATTAAAATTATCCACCTTAAGGGTGGAATTTCTAGCCACTAGGCTACTTGACAAAAAAAGAAACAGAGATTATACATGCTTGAATGCATATTAAATGTTAAAGAGTTATACCTTATGCATCTAACATAAGTGTTTGATAGGCGGTTTCCGTTTTGTGCAAAACATATATATGTACCTCTGTCTCAAATTATAAGAGAAAAAAATAATATTTATCTTTTGAATAAATTCTTAATTTAATCTCAAAATTATTACTCTTTCACTAATTTAGTCTCTAAACTATTTTCCAATTCAATTATTTAGTCCCGAAAAGTTTCCAAAGGTTGTGTGGTTCGTGGCCAACACTAAGTTCTTAAAGACAAATTCTTTAGCACTTTTTTTGGTTACCATGACATTGGTACAAACTTAATATTGATATTTTGAAATGACTACAAACTTAATGCTGATGTAAAAGTATGAACATAAAATTTACATAATTGATTAAGGTAGCTTTTAGCGAGCATTGATTGTAGTTTCTGTTATTTCATTTATTCCTCCTCCTGATATTGATGAATCTTGCAAATCTTGGTCGCCGCCGAATAAAAATGCTGGTTTTTGAGGTGGGCAAAGAGGTGATTCATTGCATAGCATGAAAACAACTAACATTGATGGTCTATTCATGGTGTTTTCTTGAACACACAAAAGTCCAATTTGAATGCATCTCAGAAACATAGCAGGAGGATAAGAATGATTTAGGGCAGGATCAACTATATCCAAGGCTCTTCCTTCTGTCCATAGTGTCCACACCTACAAATGCACAATACAGTCTTTAAATAAAGCTCTTCTTTGTTGGCCAATTTTTAGGTTTGGCATATTACCATCAACTATATCCGAAGGATAAGACTGGTTTAGGGATGAATCAACTATATCCAAGGCTCTTCCTTCTATCCATAATGTCCACACCTACAAATGCACAACACAATCTTTAAATAGGTACATCATACATCATTAAATTGTTGGCCAGTTTTAAGGCTGCTCGTTTTTTATAACTTACATTTCCAATTATATTTATCAGAGGCTCTTCCTATTTCACAACGTGTGTTTCTTTGGCCAGCAATAATCTCCAGTAGTAAGACACCGTAACTGAAGACGTCAGATTTCGTTGAATATCGTCCTTCCATTGCATATTCCGGTGCCATATATACTTGGTGATTATAAGGGTATGACACATACTATGTTCCAACCACTCTTTTTGTTCTTGCTTGGATTTCATCTTCTCCAAATATTCTAGCCAAACCAAAATCTGAGATTTTGGGATTCATTGCAGCATCACGGAGAATGTTGCTGGCTTTTAGATCTCTATGAATTATTTTCAACCTTGAATCTTGATGAAGATATAAAACACCTCGAGCAAGATTTAATTGCCGCATCATTTTAACTGTAGTTACAAATGACATGAGGCAAGATTTCAATCAACTTACACATTTTGAAGAATACGTTTCTTCTTGGTTCTCAAAAAGAATAACTATAGATTATATACATTTAGCCATTGTTGTACCTGTAATGATTTTAATAATAATAATTATTATAATATTTAATCAAAACATAGACATTATTAGCAGTTGCTAAGGAAATTTGGAGATATTGTTTGTATGACATTGATAGACCAAAACTTAATCAAAACTTGGTTTGTATAACATTATTCAATCAAAACTGCTAATAAAATACTTCAGTCTAGATTGGCACACACAATATATCCAATCAACAAAAGAATTTGGCATAAATTGGTCCATTAAAGTTACATTATATGTGTGGCTTATGTTCCTAAATAAGAGGGGAGTGATCGATTGTGGTGGAGTATTATCTGTTGGGGGTGTGGCATGGGAAGAGACAGTTCAGCATTTGTTTTATGAATGATCAATCTTCTCGAGTGTTTGGTATGAAATATTCTATCGGGTAGGAACTTAGGTGTTCATTCTACACAACATAACAATATGGACATATAACAAGATCAATTTGCTGGATTGCTAAGCGTTTGTAAGTCATGTAGGAATATGTTGGCTTGTGTGTGATTTGGGAGGAGCAAAACAGTGTGGTATTTTGTCATATGGAAACGTCGATTGAACGTTTAGGGGATGAAATAAAGATAACAGTGAATAAATGGTTGAAAATGAAAACTAAATGCTTTAATTACCAAATTTTGCGATGGTGTATATGGAGAAAATTGTTTCTGTCAGTAGGAATCAAAGGATCTTGTGTCAGCAAGAACATGAAACTGCGAGCTTAATATATTTATTGGGAGATCAGTGATGGTTTTCCTATTGGTTTTGCTGGTATTTGCGACTAATGTTTGATGATTTGGGGCTGTTTTGAACTACCTTTTGGCTCTTCTCTTACTGTTGATTTTTAATGGTATTTATGCTTTGCTGATTTTGTTGAAGTGAATTGGTGTTGAGGTGATTCTCAAGATTGTAGCAGTACAATTCATAGCAAGACAAAAACATGGCAGGACAAAAATGGTTAATGTCTACAGTTGCTGTAAATCACATACCCTTTGTTTTTCTCCTCCACAAGCAATACACACAGGAGAGAAGGAGGACAATTGAAACTACCAGAATTGCAGCCAGCCTCTTTTTATCGATAGCCTCTTTTTTGTAGTATTTGGCTGATAAGAAGAAACATGTCAAAAGAAGTTCAAACTACACATAAGCAGTATTAAATTTAGAAGAAAAAAGAAATAAGTTAGGAGAATATGTTACCAAGTTCAACTTTATCGATACATAAAAATAAATCTTGGCCTTGATCAGTAAGTTTCTTAATGTCCATTAGATTTCCGTGCCATGTCAAACATCCACTTCCACCATTCCTCACATCAGCAACTGCATAGGCAGTACAAGAGCAGTTTTTGAAGCATTCTGTTTTACATTCTTCCAAACTCAAATCACCTTTAGCAACTGCCATAGATGTGTCAGGAACTTTCAAGCTTTCAACTCTGACAAACCCTTCTCCATTCCCACAAACAGATTCACCTTTCTTCCTTACACACCCTCCTGACCCGTCTCTACTGTCATACTAATCACGTGGAAATTTAGGTTCAAAACCAAGTAAACAAGTACACTTAAAGTCGTCAAAATTCAAAGAGTCACAATTACTGTTTCATCCACATGTTCCATAGCTATCACATTGGTCTGTTGGTTCAGACCAGTGCCGGATCTATTGACTCTTTTGACTGTCACACCACAATGTTTGTGTGAAACCTGATTGCTGAACCACTATCCTAGTAATGACAGACTTATCAAACATGTTATATGAGAGTGCTACATAGTCGTCATCTTCGACAAAAGAAACGTTAGAAATGTCCATATCTCGTTTTATATAAGTAGGCATGGCAATAAAACTCATACCCGCGGGTACCCGTCCAAACCTTACCCGCTTTGACGGGGAAAACCGGAGTTGACTGAGTTTGGGTTTGGGTATAGGTTTTACCCGATTTCAAAAGACGGGTTTCGGGCGGGTAACAGGGACATTGATACCCACCCCGATCCCGTCCCCGAACCCGCCCCGATTATGTTAAAATTATATTTTACCTCTTTGAAATTAGAAACTCTTAAATTATATTCACATGTTTATTTTTTATTTTTAATTTGAGTAATAAACAAATGATTTTCTCTATTTCTTTTATTTATTTAAAAAAATATTGTTAAAACAAAATAATTTTGGACTTTTAACCTTTTTTTTAATAAAAAATACAATCATAATTCACGTGGAAAGAAGCGTAACGGGGATACCCGAACCCCGTTGGAGATACCCGATCCCTATTGGGTAGGGGTTTGGGGTTATACTTTTTATCCATGCATGTAATTGGGATGGGTTTGGGGAAACCCGAACTTTATGGGTTTGGGTTTGGGGAGGGCAAAATCCGCCTCCGCCCCGCCTAGTTGCCATGCCTACATATAAGGCAGACCCACTAATAATGCACCATTCCAATGTCCAGCACGGCACCAAGGAAGATCACGATTGTACATAAACAACTGAGGTTTGCCAATGGTTCTGAATTTCGCTGTGAATGCACCATTTCCAGGGTCATCATCTGTCTTCCAGGATTGAAGTAACCAACTTTGATTAATTTTTCTATCAAAACCAAGTCTTTGATATGGAAGCAAGGTGTCTGTGGGATGATCAAAGCTTTCCCATAATACAGTTCTGGCGTTGTTTATCATCATAACTAGATTTTCTATGTCCGATCAACAGCTATAACAACACTGGTGCTATTTCTTTGTGATTGTGGTAATGAAACATTTGTAGACCAAATCGAAATGGTGCTACTAAGGTTGCGGTGGAGTACTAGATTTCCATTTAGACTGATTGATAGAATTCCAGAAGTGTCGTTGATTGGACTATCTCAGTTTGCAACCCAAACAACAGTTTGGATTGGCAAATTGTTGTACCAAATTCTAACATAGCGAAAGGTGGACTTTCCTGGAGTGAAGAAACCAAGAACAAACATTTTAGATTTAGAAATCAGAAGCTCACCATCTGTTGTTGGTATCAGAAGAACAAGAGCAAAAATAGAAGGTGATAAGTATTAGAATCAAAGAGTTATGTAACACTAACAACTTGTGTTTAGGATTTTGGGTTGTGACAAGGTAGAGAAGATTTTTAGCAGATTCCATCGAGTTCCTCGTTCATACACTTATTGCATTTTATGATGAGACAATTTAAATATCCTTACTGCACACAGCGACATGACTAACTTATATACATTTGAAGACACCATTTCTCTTTTTGCCGCGTCACTATTTCTACACCTTGGATCAGTGACACCTAACAAAAGTTGGAACTCAAAATCAATGATGTTGACCTGTAATGTGATCTCATACACGAATTTGGCTAAAAACCAAAAGTCATCTCCTCAAAGCTCTTATTACTACATTAGAACATGTTTTATATGTGGTTTGGATGAAGATTCTCATCACACTAATGTTCATAAAGCCTTCATTGTACTTTCCTGCTACCTGCATTGCATTTTCCTGCTACCATTGCAATTAGTACAAGCCACAAACCAAGGATCTTTCCTCAAATTAGTAGATTTCAACTCAACATAAAAATGTACACACGTGCAAAAGACTTCATAAGCCCAATATGCAACAATTCAAGTAAAGACAAAATTTGAACATGTCAATTTCAAAGTCATTCACAGAGGAATTAATTTGTCAAGAGTTCACACCATTTGAGGTTGAAAAAAAACCAAACTTGTAGAATGACATCACTGTGATGAAAATTGAAATAAACAAAACAAGAAAGCATGTTGGAGTATACTTTACCATCATCAATCAACCCAAAAGTCAAATTCAACAAAATGATCCAATTACAAAGACTCATAAGTCATAAAAGAAAGATGCAGAAAATCCAATGATGAGATGTTTAAAACGTGATTTGTTTTTACTTCATTTAAAACTAAAGGGTATAGAGGAGCAAGAAACTTGATACTTGATTTGTTCAATACATTAATGGATGGAATTGCTGTAATAACTTGCATAAGAAGAAACTGAAACACATTGTAAGGTGAAAGTTGCTGACATAAGGGGGACACACATTCCGGTGGCAACTACTACACCAAAATCAAGCTGTTAAATCAGAAGGAAACAGATCCTGAAGAACAAGATTATGAGCTAAATCAAGCTGTTAAATCGGAAGGAAAGAACCAAAATACTGCTATCATTCTTTAACCACTCATTTAAAATCTCATTTTTCAAATCAATGGTGTGTTCAACCACAAGGGTCAAGTGATCGAGAATATACGGTTTATTTCTTGGTTAAAAAAATATCACGTCAAAACCAACAACTATCACAAATGGTAGATACTTGAATCTCTTAACTATTTAGTCTAAGGTTCAATCTTTGATTGACGCGTATGAAAATATATTTGTTGGGAGAAAACATATCACACCAAAGGTTTCAATTACAATTTACATCAATAATGTGTTCGATCACTAAGAGGCTTAGGTGTTTTTGAACTCAAACTGATATAAGACTAGATTCTGTTCAATTTCATCCTCTTAGAAACCCCTTTTGTCGAGATTGAGACCGTCAGTACAAAAACTTGATGGCACAAGTGTGAATTGAATCTTCCCTTTCCATTCCTCTCCAGGCTTCAAGTTCACAGGCTTCTCTATAACTGCACCATCTGCACAAAGCATCTGTTTGTACTCCTGATTACCAAAGTCCACCATAGACTTCGATTTCTTATCCCATGGATTCCACACGGCTACAAACAGAAAAAAAGGCGTCACACAGAAAATCACCATAAAACTACATATACTGCAAAGTTGATGCATAATCATGTGAAATGAGTTGTGAACTTTTACTAGCTAAATGGTAAATATATAGCTTACCAACATCAGGGAGGCCTTTCTTTCTTATAACACATGTTCTTCTCTTCTGATGATCTATAACTGAAATCGCGTCTGGAGAGCTTAGATAAACACGATCAACCTGCTCAGAAGAAAGTTTCAATTTTGATAACCACTTTATTCATAGGCTAGGAGTCATGAGGTATAGCTACCACAAACAAAAATATGGAACAGAATTGTTAATGTGAGTTCTAAATTATTATATGTGAAGTTCTTTATTCTGAAACTATCAGAGTGATAAAATCTAGTGATATTTAGTCTTTAGTAGTAACTTATAAAATCTAGTGATAATAAGCATTGTTCATACCTAATGTCAGAAACCAACAAGTATGTGTGGTATGAGAATGAGAAACTAAATGGCTTGTCATTGGTAATCCTCACTCGTGATGTCAGGGTTAGGCCTCCATCTGTCGTAAGAGACACTCGGAGGCGGAACTCAAAACTGGTACAATTAGGTAATTGTTAATTTATAGCGGTTCGAAATTTATTTTCAACAAAAGCAATATCATATGTGTCATACCCCATTTTTTGACCTAAGATTCCACTTCATGGGGAAGTAACAACGCTCCGGGCTGAAGTAGAAAAGTTAACCGCCATGGTGACATCGTTGGTGGCTGCGCAGAATCAGCCACTGACCCCTCCTCCTCAAGCTACAGTCATTTCTGAAATCGTCTCTGCCCCGGTTTCAGTGGTACCCGTCAACACACATCAGCACGTCATGCCCGAAGGTTATCCTTGGGGCATGCCTATGAATTTTAATGAAGGGCTTCGACCCCAAGTTCCCGAGGTCCCTACTCCTACTTTGCCACATGCTACTGTTGTTCCCCAACCTGGGACGACTCTTCCTCAAGTTACTATGTGTGTCCCTCAGTCAACAATGACCGTTTCAGCTTCCGTAGTTCACACCGTTCCTTATGTGAGTGAACAAGTCTATCATGCGGAGGATCCAGAGACTTATGGCCGTATGGATAATCTTCAGGATCAGTTTGATAAGATGCAGCTCGAGATTAAGGCCCTTCGTGGGAAGGATTTGTTCGGCAAAAACGCCCATGACCTTTGCTTGGTACCAAACGTTAGGATCCCACCTAAGTTTAAGGTCCCCGAGTTTGAGAAGTACAAAGGAAATTCCTGCCCTCAGAGCCATTTGGTAATGTACGCCCGAAAGATGTCCACTCAAACAGACAACCATCAGTTACTAGTTCACTACTTTCAGGATAGCTTGACATGTGCCGCTTTGAAGTGGTACATGGGCTTAGATGGTGCCAAGATCCAAACATTCAATGATTTGGGCGAGGCTTTTGTCCGTCAATACAAATACAATCTAGACATGGCTCCAGATAGAGATCTGTTGGGTTTTTGAAATTGGCTACATTTTGTAAAAACAAGATCAAGTCAGAGGAGGGACAAGATGGGGCTACCTTTGGTACAACATCCTGAGGCCAGAATATGTGGAAAGTTTGTTACACAATATTAGTGCGCCTATTTTGTGAAGTAAATCCATTAAGCGTTGTACTTGTTCCCCAAGACAAGTAACTAAGCTTATTTTCTGAGCATATCTTCTTTATGCATCGCCCCTAAAGATATTCCTTTATTTTAGGGTTTTGTTGGATTTATTTAAACATATATTTTACTATCGGATAAGTCACAATTATATATTATTTGTGAAGCCTAAAATCAAGGAACTAAGCTAATTTTCGGATCTTATCTTTTATGCATCGCCCCTAAAATATATACCTATATTTTAGGACTTTGTTGGATTTGTTTAATCAAATAGTGTGCTATCGGATATACTATGATGGAATATTATTTTTGAAGGCCAAAAATACAGTGGCTGTTTGTGTGCTATATATATTGAAGACCATAGACCTTTTTAGGCAACTGAAACCATCGTGAAGAATAGTATTCTTGTGTCTAGGGTTTTAGCGTGTCATTTGTTTACTTGTGAGCCTATCTTGTATCAACTTGATACTTGTTTAGGACTGTGTTCTTGAGTTGTATTCTTTTAATCTACTCCTAAGCTTTGAAGTACGGAGTTAGATATTTGTTTTGAAGTGTTCTTCGCCAAATTGTTCTTAAGTTTTGAGCAATCACACTGGGCGTGTGGTTAAGAGGAGAAGGGACGGGGTCTCTGATCTAGGTGGGCCTAGGTTGAAGATAGCACGGGTAGTGACTAGGTGACGAAGTGTAAACGGGTCGTTTGCTGATAGCTTCTAACTAGTATTACCATAGTGGATTCTCTCCTGGATTGGTATCCCCCAGAGTAGGTCGTGTTATACGCCGAACTGGGTTAACAAACACTGCGTTCCTTTTATTTCCAGTTATTTACTATTTGTTAATTTTACTTCTGCTGTGCACGTTGTAGTTGCAAAGGTTGCCCCATTCGGTACCCCATTTGGACTCTACCAGAATTTCAATTGGCATCAGAGCAGCCACCCTGTTCTGTTATTAGGGTGAGCTCCAGGGAACGATTTTGGTCATTATGGAAGGGGAAGGAGGAGCTGTGACTAGGCCACCCCTGTTGGATGGTACTAACTATGATTACTGGAAATCACGCATGGAAGCATTCTTGAGATCAATGGATAGCAAGACATGGAAATCTGTGGTGAATGGATGGGAACATCCTACTGTCACTAACAAAGATGGTAATGTGTCCTTGAAGCCTGAAGGAAAATGGACAAAGGCTGAAGATGAACTTGCCCTTGGAAACCACAAAGCTTTGAACGCCTTGTACAATGGTGTTGATAAGAACATGTTCAGATTAATAAAGCGATGCACTGAGGCTAAAGAAGCTTGGGAGATATTGATAACTACTCAAGAAGGGACATCAAAAGTCAAGAACTCCAGACTACAGATGCTAACTACTAAATTTGAGAATCTCAGAATGAAGGAAGATGAGACGGTACATGATTTTCATATGACAATTCTTGATTATGCTAACACATTTGATTCTTTAGGTGAAAAACTTCTTGAAGAAAGAATGGTGAGAAAGATGTTGAGGTCGTTGCCCAAGAAGTTTGACATGAAGGTCACAGCAATTGAAGAGTTTAGAGATTTATCTGACATAAAATTGGATGAGTTGGTTGGATCCCTCCAAACTTATGAGATGTCTGCAAATGAACGTGCTGGAAACAAGAAAAAGAGCATAGCCCTTGTTCCAAATGCTGAAAGTGATGATATACGAGAAGATCTAGATACTGATGCAAGCATTACTGAGGCAATGGTTCTTCTTGGAAGACAATTTAACAAAGTGCTAAGAGGAATGGATAGGCATGGAAAGCTGAATGTGGAGCAGAATGTGCCACACATCTCACTCGACATCCACAAAAATTTCAACTCTCAATGGATACCAAAGCCTGAAGAGATAGGAAGTCAAGGGAAAGGTGTACAATGTCATGAATGTGAGGGGTATGGACATATAAGTGTTGAATGTCCAAATTATCTAAAGAAACAAAAGAAAGGCATGACTGCAACATGGTCAGAAGAAGATGATTCTGATGATGATATTAAGAATGAGACTTCTAAACTCATCACTGCCTTAACTGGAACATGTACTTCAGACACAGAATCCAACACTGGAGATGTGACTTATGAAGAGCTAGCTGCATCCTATAAAGATCTATGTAAAAAAAGTGCAGAACTTTGTAGAAGTCAAGAAAAACAGAAGAGACTCATACTGGAACTTCAATCTGAAAAGAACGAGCATCTGACCACAATTTCAGAACTGAATGATGAGGTAACATTACTAAACTCTAAACTTGAACATATGAAGAAGGAAGTTATAATGATGCATGGTGGCACGGCTACACTAGAAGAGTTAATTGAAACACAAGTTCCTGGAAAGAGGACAAAAGGGATTGGTTATGACTACAAAAATCTCAACAAACCTAAGCAATATGATCCAGAGCTTAAGTTTTTGCCCTTAGAAGGAAACAACAGGCCCCCAATGTTGAAGCAGAGGCTGCCCCATGTGCAACCCCATCCAGGAATCAAAAATAGGAAATATCAACCATGGGTGTGTCATCATTGTGGTAGGAAAGGACATATAAGACCTTTTTGCTATAAGTTGTATGGGTATCCTAAAAAATCACTGAAGCAAAAACCTGAAGTTGAAGTGGTTGAGCCCAAGAAAGAGTGGAAGCCCAAGGAGGAAGATGTCAGTTTAATAGCTCATACCACTTTTAGATCATCATCTAAGAAGAATTGGTATTTTGATAGTGGTTGTTCCAGACATATGACTGGAGTAGAAAAAATCCTAATGGACTTAAAGTCTTATTCAACTAGCTCTGTGACATTTGGTGATGGAGTAAAAGGTGAGATCAGAGGTATAGGAAGCCTAACCAATAGTGGTTTGCCAAGGCTTGATAATGTGCTTCTTGTGAAAGGATTGACTGCTAATCTAATCAGTATCAGTCAATTATGTGATCAAGGTATGAAAGTGAATTTCACCGAGTCTGGGTGTTTGATTACAAATGAGAAGGGTGATGTGTTTATGAGAGGTGTAAGGTCCAAAGATAATTGTTACTTGTGGGTTCCTATAGAAACATCTCGTTCATTGTTCAACAATATGAATTTATAGCAGTTATCGCTATGTGTGCGTGCAACCACTTTTGGCTTTTTATATTCTTTGCACGCTGATCAAGAAAGAGAGATTATAACTCAACATATTTTTTTCTTTTCGCCTTGGTTATGTTCTTTTGGGATGGTTTGTTTTGGTTCTTATGTTTTCTTCTCTCCTTTGATTTGTGGGCTATGTCCTGGATTTACTATGCACCTATGTGCACTCTACTATTGTGTGATCGTTTGGTGTTGCTTGTTGATCTTGTCAAATTTGATGGCTAAAAAGGGGGAGTATTGTAATGTGCGTAATAATATAATTTTTTGTTCTTTGACTGTGTGCTGCATGTGGTGGAAGATGTGTCTACATCTGGATCTACATCTGATGTGTGTATGTGTTGATGAATATCCTATGATGTGATGGTCAGTAGTAGGTAGTTTGTGTGTGTTACTGGTATGCATGATCTGATGTATGGTGTGTAGAGATAATGTTTGCAGATGTATGTTGTGTTGAGGGGGAGTAACACTTATTTGCTATGCATGACGTAAGGGGGAGTAATCCTAATTTTTGTTGTATGTGTGATATGCACATGTTCAGGGGGAGTGAAGGTATCTGATGATTCCCTGACATGTATGTATTCAGGGGGAGTAAAATTTGTGATGATATCCTGATGTGTATTGATTGAGGGGGAGCAATTTACATTTTATCCCAGATGCTCTGCTGAATGCTGCCCCATCCAGGCTACCATCCAGTTTTTTCTGATTATGAGTATGTTTGTGTGCTATATAGCTGGGAATTTATTTTTCTCAGTTGATTAGGAATTTATTTTTCCTATGTATCCCAGGTGATGGACTATGTTTTCCTGGTATGTTTGAGGGGGGAAAATTGATACATGTGAAGTATGTGATGAGGTGGTTGATGTTGCCCCATCCTGGATACCATCCAGAATGTCTAAATGGAGAATTTATTTTTCTCTATTTTACTGGAATTTCTGTTAGTCTTCTGATATGAAGTGTGCTCTTTTTGAAGACTTATTGTGTGAGAAACTTAGTCTTCTGATGTGAAGTGTGTTTTTTTTAAGACTTATTGTGTGAGAAACTTAATTTTCTCCAAGAATGTGAATCCACCTAGAGAGTTTATTTCTCTCTGATGTTGTGCCCTATGAGACTAAATGTGTTTATTCCGCTGGTGCTAATCTCTGATGTTTCTCATATGAATTAACTCACTTGAAGTGAAGATGATATAATCTTGTGTTATATTCTCCTTTTTAGTTGTGTGTGTATGTTGACTTAAATGAAGATTTGAACTGCATCTCTCCATAACTGGTCTGATATTGTTTTAGCCAAAATTTTCCAAAGGGGGAGATTGTTGGGTTTTTGAAATTGGCTACATTTTGTAAAAACAAGATCAAGTCAGAGGAGGGACAAGATGGGGCTACCTTTGGTACAACATCCTGAGGCCAGAATATGTGGAAAGTTTGTTACACAATATTAGTGCGCCTATTTTGTGAAGTAAATCCATTAAGCGTTGTACTTGTTCCCCAAGACAAGTAACTAAGCTTATGTTCTGAGCATATCTTCTTTATGCATCGCCCCTAAAGATATTCCTTTATTTTAGGGTTTTGTTGGATTTATTTAAACATATATTTTACTATCGGATAAGTCACAATTATATATTATTTGTGAAGCCTAAAATCAAGGAACTAAGCTAATTTCCGGATCTTATCTTTTATGCATCGCCCCTAAAATATATACCTATATTTTAGGACTTTGTTGGATTTGTTTAATCAAATAGTGTGCTATCGGATATACTATGATGGAATATTATTTTTGAAGGCCAAAAATACAGTGGCTGTTTGTGTGCTATATATATTGAAGACCATAGACCTTTTTAGGCAACTGAAACCATCGTGAAGAATAGTATTCTTGTGTCTAGGGTTTTAGCGTGTCATTTGTTTACTTGTGAGCCTATCTTGTATCAACTTGATACTTGCTTAGGACTGTGTTCTTGAGTTGTATTCTTTTAATCTACTCCTAAGCTTTGAAGTACGGAGTTAGATATTTGTTTTGAAGTGTTCTTCGCCAAATTGTTCTTAAGTTTTGAGCAATCACACTGGGCGTGTGGTTAAGAGGAGAAGGGACGGGGTCTCTGATCTAGGTGGGCCTAGGTTGAAGATAGCACGGGTAGTGACTAGTGTCGCGGTGATTTTCGGACGCCAAGCTATTGGTTAGCTTTGGTTCTCAAAAATTATGATTCACCACCGAACTTTAATTTATCCAAGGGAAAGGGAAAAGATCGAATAAACCCATAATAATTTTTAGAGATTTAAGGTTCGGGGGTTAGTTATACAAAGGGAAGGTATTAGCATCCTATGTATCCGTAGTACTCTACGGGAACCTCTTGTAAAATATGTATTTGTGCTAAAATGTTTTGCTTGTAAAATTTGCTTATAAATGATTGAGTAACGATGAGAGAATTTTTTTTTTTTTTATTAATTTTGGTATATTTAAAAGAAAAAAAAAAGAAAAAGATGTTTTATTAATTTTGAATTGGGAAGACACAAGGTCTTCTGCACTACGTACCCGCGAGGGATCAAAATCTCGTAGTTCGGGATAAAATTTATAAAAATGGTTTGTTTGATTGATTTTTAGGAGGAAAGACGAGTCGTCATCTTAAGTTTAAACTCCTTTTTAATCCGCCACGAACATACTGAAAAGTTTATATCTTTTCCTGCCATATGTCGTGGGGAAACGAATTTCAACTAGAGATGACTTACGTCTAAACTCTTTTTGAAAAAAAAGTTTGAAATTGAAAAGCCAAGCGGCAAAAGATTTGGATTGTTTTGTATTTTTAGTCTTTTTGAAAATATTTAAATATGCTTAAGTGTGTTAGAGCATTTATTGAAAAAAAGTTTGAAAAAAAGTTTCTCGACGAAAGTCGAAGTTTATTATAAAAAGACTTCTTTTTTTTTTGAAAATATTTGAATGTTTTTGCCTTTTATTATTTTAAAGAAAAATGTATTTTTAGAACGTCGGTTATTCGGACCGCAAGCCATCCGGCAGGAAATCCGAAGTCACCGGAGAGTGAAAAGTCATCCGACAAACCACTCCTTTTTTCATTCCTTTTTTATTTAAATAAAAGTAATTTTTATTTCAAGGTCAAAAATAGCGAACAAGCAAAAGCGCAAAAAAACATTGTAACGCGGGGTTAACGAAACATTTCCCTTTTCCCTTTGGACTTGAACAAAATAAAACACACAATAATATTTTTCTTGCATTTTTTATATTTAGGCAATAATAAACGAAACAAATAACATGACACATATTTTTTTTGACGTTTTTGATATTTAAACATAGCATATAATATATAAATAATGTACAAAAATAAATAAATTAAATGACATTTGAATATAATAGAACACATAGATAAAATAATAAAATAAAATAAATAAAATAAATAAATAAATAGAGCTGGGGGTGCAAACAGCAAGACAGGGGGGGTGTGAATAGCAAAACAGGGGGTGTGAATAGCCAAACTGGACTAGGCCCAGTCCATCAAGGCCCACTGGCGTAGCCTTTCTGTCCAAAAAAGGGGGCGAGATCTGGGCCGTCTGATTAATCAGACGTCCCAGATTTGATCAAGAAGGGATTGTGATGGAGTGATTTGGGACGTTTGATTAGATCGGATGGACATTGGCGTGCAGGTACACGATAGGGATGTGCACCTGCGCGCACTGGATCAGGGAAGGAGTATATATACAGAAACCCTAAAAAAAGAAAAAAACAAAACATCTTCTTCTCTCTCCCAACTCCAGCCGCCGGCGATATCTCTTTCTCCTCTCTCGGCCACCCTTTCTCTCAACCTAAACTCCATTTTTTCTTAAAATTTCTAACATCAAACCTATACAAAATCATCTCCTAAACCCAAATCCAAACTCAAAATAATCAAAACTAAACCCCATAAAACGGATCGAACAAAAGAATGGAAAAGGAAAAAAAAGAAAGACAACCTTTCGTGAGCTTGTTTTGAATCGCCTTCTTCTCTTCTCGTCGCTGTTCGATCTGGAAAAAGGGAAGAAAACTTGTTTATATTTTTTATTCTGTTTGTGTTGATTTGAAAAAGAAGGTTTTTTTTTATTCCGTTTGTGTTCTTTGTTGATTTTGAAAACAAAGAAATCTTAGATTCTGGAATTCGTTTTTCTGTTGACTTTGAACAAAAAAAGAATTTTTGATCTTGGAAATAGGGTTTGGATTTTTTTTTATATTTGATGATAATGTTGGTACTGTGATGATGAGTTCTAGATTTTTTGAATGTTGGATTTGTAAAAAAGGTTGGCGTTTCTGTTGTTGTGTTGCGGCTGAGTCCCCTTCTCTGAGAAAAATGGTTCTGTTTTATAACCCAACAAATTTAGGGTTTTGATGAATGAGGAAAAAGGCAGGGATTACTTTTCCATGGCTGAAAGCATCTTCCTGTTTGGGGAAGAAGACAATCTGGACATTGCTGGACCGTGACCTTATTTTTTTTGATTTTTTAATTAAATTAAAAAAACAGAAAAAGGAATAAAGAATAAATAAATAAAAACAAATAAATAAATAATAATAATAATAATAAAACTGAATAATAAAAATTGAAAAAAGCAAAATAATAATAATAATAATAATAATAAATATAAATAATAAATGAACACAAAATGAGGTATTTTAAAATACCTCTCTGCCGAAATTTCGTTTGAAAAAGGCATGAGATATTCCGGACAAAAATGCATGACATATGGACATGAGGCGGGATCTTAGGTCAAAAATTGGTGTATGACAACTAGGTGACGAAGTGTAAACGGGTCGTTTGCTGATAGCTTCTAACTAGTATTACCATAGTGGATTCTCTCCTGGATTGGTATCCCCCAGAGTAGGTCGTGTTATACGCCGAACTGGGTTAACAAACACTGCGTTCCTTTTATTTCCAGTTATTTACTATTTGTTAATTTTACTTCTGCTGTGCACGTTGTAGTTACAAAGGTTGCCCCATTCGGTACCCCATTTGGACTCTACCAGAATTTCAAGATCAACTTCGAGGTATGTCTCAAAAGGGCAAAGAGAGTTTCAAAGAATACGCTCAGCGATGGAGAGAGATTGCCGCTCAGATTTGTCCACCACTAGAAGAAAAAGAAATGACCAAGATTTTCCTAAATACTCTTGATTCATTTTACTATGAACGAATGATTGCTAGTGCACCCAGTGATTTCACTGAGTTGGTAAACATGGGGATGCAACTTGAAGAAGGGGTCCGACAGGGACGATTGACAAGAGAGAAAGCTCCGACTAACACTGCCAAGGGATATGGCAACAACTTTTCAGAGAAGAAACAATCTAAAGTTGGCATGGTGGCTCAAGGAGGACATCATTCAAGAAACCCAGTTTATCAACATGTTGCAGCCGTAGCACTACCACCACAATACCCACAATCTCATCACCTACCATCTCCCCAACAATCATTCAATCATAACCGCACTCAGAAAAATCAACCATTTGACCCCATACCCGTGAAATATGCCGACCTACTCCCCGCTTTACTTGCTAAAAATTTTGTCCAGACGAGACCACCTCCACCTGTGCCAGCAGTACTACCTCCCTGGTACCGCAGTGATTTAACTTGTGACTTCCATCAAGGGGCCCCTGGCCATGATGTAGAACGATGTTATCCTCTCAAGAAAGTTGTTCAGGATTTAGTCCGTAACAAGGTGCTATCTTTCAAGGATGAGAACCCTAATGTTCAAAGTTCATCCTCTGCTTAATCATGAGTCCTCTGTCATTTTCAAGAGAATTAAGAAGTTTGTCCCTAGGATCACTAGGCCTTTTATGTTCAATTGCAATTTCTTTCTTGCCAAGCATTTATTTACATTTTAAAGTTGTATCTTTTAAATTTAAATTTCTAAACAATGAGCATGCATATTTTGGAATCCATCCATTCGTATTCACTCTTTTCTTGTGCCATCACAAATGGCAATGTTTTTATATTTCACTTTTCTTGTTTACAAACTTGAGGGGAGAATGATGTAAACTAAATGTTTAAAATTGTTGATATATGCTTTCATTAGTAAATACCCGGTTGATGATGTAAGGCATTGTTTCACTTCCCAAACACCGGAGAAATAAAGAGATAATCCGTAGTCAACCCCTTTGAGCCAGAAGTTGGTGTTCTTTCTATAGAAAAAACAACCCTTAATCTTAATCCGGGGCAGGGTAGTCTTTCAATTAATTCAATGATACATCCCAATACAAGAGGATAAACCTGTTGAGATAGAGGAAGTCATGAGTAGACAAAACTCACAATACATGTGACAGTCACAAACATCCTACACCAAAACAAAAAAACAAACACAAACACAAACAAATCAACAACAAAAAGCCCGCTAGGTAAAAAGACTTAGGCAAAATTCAGGGCATCCCGATGGTTCATAAAATCCAAAAAATTGGTCCATGCAAAAATAAGGGATTAAGAGCAAAATGTTGAAAACAAGCTTGTGAATGAAAAAGTGACTGTCACTTCAAGAATCTCATCAAAGCTTCGACCAAAGCGTCAACCTCAAACATTATTGTCAAAAGAAGTCTTCTTGTCAGCCAAAGCATGGCTGATGAATTAATTGAATATAGGAATGAAGGACATCAAAGAAGTGGGTGGGTTAAAACAGAATTTTGAGCCTAATAATCTTTTTTTCATAACCATGAACCAGGCCACGTTATAACCCTCAAAAGACCTAATTGAAGCTAGGTTTACTTTGAATGCATAATCAGCAAAATTATTGTTAAAACTGACTCCACCTGTTTGTTGAGTAACTATCTTTTACACACACCACATGTGTTTTCTATAAAAATTTCGGTTCCAAAACTTGCATGTACATTACATCAGAAATATTTTTCAAAAGAAACAATTTTGTCTGCAAATTTATATTTGGCATCAGAGAAATTCAATCAAATGGTCTAATCAAGAGCAAATCAATTCAAAGCGCTCCTAACTTGGGGCAAATTACATCAGGAACCCGCCAATCAGGGGCAAGTATTTACATACAGTGGCATACCCTTCAAAGATTCAAAGTCAAGGTTTCACTTACTTGGGGCACCTGAAGTGGTTTTCAAGGGCAATCCAGACCCGCCAAGACGGTTGTTATGTTTCTTCCTCTTTGAGCCAATAATCATCAAGTTGATATTTTGGGTTCTTACGGATATGTGTGTTACTATAATATGCTGAGCATGTGATCCAATATTCTTCAAATTGAATACTGAACTTGGTTGTTCTCTAGCAATCTCCAGCAAGTGGTTATATTTAAGAAGCTTGTATGATTTTCTTTTCCCCAGTGAAAGAAAAAGCTGAGATCCGTTTGGGAGGCTCATTCATCAGCAAATGGCATCTCTTTGAGAAGTTTGCATATCAACAGCAAATGGCATCTCTGGGAAGTTTGCATATTAGTAGCAAATGACATCTCTTTGGGAAGTTTGCATATTCAACAGCAAATGACATCTCTTGGAGAAATTTGCATATCATATCAGTCTTGTTTCTTTCTATCAAAAAAAAGCAAAAGCAAAAAATAGCAAAAAAGAATAGCTCGCTAAGTTGAAAATCCGAAAGGGCGACTTAGGCAAAAATGAGCGTCCCGGTGGATTGAAAACCCGAAAGGGCGGTCCAGGCAAAAATTAGGGACAAAACAAAAAAAAGAAATATAATCCCGGTGGATTGAAAACCCGAAAGGGCGATCCAGGCAAAAGTTAGGGACTCAAAAGAAAAATCAAATAAAAAAGTAAAGTCTGACTGATAATAAGTATTATGGTTCAATGTACGAAATGACGACTTATGCCAAACCTCTGACCGATGGGCTTTACCCCAAGAAGCAATCATTTTTACCACGGATTGACATACCATATCGGGTTTTACCCCGAGAATCTGATTTATTTCACCTGTAGGGGTGTTGTCCCCAGTGGAGAACTATTGAGTGGTTGTACGGATACGTCGGCCCAGTGCTCATCTTACCTGTTTAAACCTTTTGTCTCATCCAGTCATGTACAAACATCATTCACATATTCATACATACAATCATACATACAAACATATATACATACATACATACATACATACATACATACATACATACATACATACATACATACATACATACATACATACACATACATTCGTACATACATACATACAATCATTCACATGTCCATACATACAATCATTCACATATGTACACATACATTCATATTTACATGCAACATGCACACAAATCATTCACACATACTGCATTGACCATCATGTGTCTTGCCTCAATACAAAAAAAGAGTCATCCCCAGTGTATCTGGTCCAGAGATGTCTCCATCAATCATAAATCACAAAAAAAAAGAGTATCCCCAGTGTATCTGGTCCAGAGATGTCTCCATCAATCATACATCTCAAAAAAAAAAAAAGAGTCATCCCCAGTGTATCTGGTCCAGAGATGTCTCCCTCACACATATTTCACAAAAAAGAGTCATCCCCAGTGTATCTGGTCCAGAGATGTCTCCATCAATCATACATCACAAAAAAAAGAGTCATCCCCAGTGTGTCTGGTCCAGAGATGTCTCCATCAATCATATTTTAAGTAGCAGGTTTTGCAAACAATCAACTGCAAAATTACAGTTAATTTCCCCAAAAGAAGTCATCTCCAGTGTGTCTGGTCCAGACAAATACATATTCTTGTCATGTCTCGCTCTCCCACAATGATAGCAGACAATTTATTTCCTCTTTGTGTCCTTACCATCCCACAATGTTGGTAGACACTGTCTTTACTTGTCCTTACCATCCCACAATGTTGGTGGACACTGTCTTTACTTCTGTCCGTACACAGGACTTTATCGCTTTCAGTCTTTACTTCTGTCCGCACACAAGACTTTATCTGCTTCTGTCCGCACACAGGACTTTATCGCTTTCAGTCTTTACTTTTGTCCGCACACAGGACTTTACTGCTTTCTGTCTTTACTTCTGTGCACACACAGGACTTTATCTGCTTATGTCCGCACACAGAACTTTACTGCTTTCAGTCTTTACTTTTGTCCGCACACAGGACTTTATTTGCTTCTGTCCGCATACAGGACTTTATCGCTTTCTGTCTTCATTACCTCTGTCAAATAATCTTCATTACATTCAAACACTTTGTAAATATAACACTTGTCAACATAACATTCATAAGCATAACATTCATAACATTATATCATAGCATTTTATAGTTTATTCCGGTCAAAAAATGGTGTACTCTGTATTTAAGTCTCTTCCACAGTCGAACCAAAATAAAAACATCATCAAAAATCATCTTTTTCTTTTTATCTCCGATGGAAGAAACTTAAATAGGGGCATCTGTCATACCCCATTTTTTGACCTAAGATTCCACTTCATATTTTCTTCCTTGCATTTTATGCATCAATGACAAAAATACAAAAAATATGTCAGTTTATTTAATTTTTTTTTTTTTTGTTAGTATCTTTGTCAAAAATCCAAAAAAATATGTTAAGAATCTTTTTTATTTTTCAAGATATCTTTATTTTATATTTTGATAGAAAATCTATAAAACAAAGCGATAAATTAGGAGTCAAATATTTTTATTACTATTATTATTTTCTTTCCTTTATTTTTATTATCGTCATACCCGATTATTTTGACCATATTATTTTTGCATTTTTATCGAGTCATATTTTTTTGTCCTGAATAATCGATACATTTTTCGAGAAATTTCGATATATGAATTTTTGAAAAATTGATTCGTTTGTTAGGAGATTCGAGAAACATTTCGGCACTCATTTTTGTTCATTTAGATTTATTTATTTTATTATCTTTATTATTTTAATTTTAGTTTTTATTATTTTTTATTTTATTATTTTTTATTTTCTGTTTTTTTAAGTTTATTTTCATTTTTATTTATCTTTTTTTCGTTTTCTTATTTATTATTTTATTTATTTATTTTATTTTCTGTTTTTTTACCTTTTTATTTTTAATTTTATTAAAAAATCAAAAAAAGAAGCCAAAGTCAGAATTTTTTTTTCACGTTAACAGGGAACAGTTTCTGCATATCAGTACATTTGCTTTTTCCTTTTGTCCTTCCATTCAAATTTTGTCCAGATAATTGCATAATCCGGTGAATAATCAAACCCAATTTTGGGTATATGAACAGATGAATGGAATCAGTAAGAAACACACAAAAAATTTGCTCAACAAACAGAAAAACCCTAATTTTTTCCATCTAAGAAAAATATCATCAACACAAAATATCATACCTTTTTTTTTTTTCCAAATCAAAAAAACAACAAACAAAATACATCTTTTTTTTCAATTAAAACCAAAAATCAAGACCCAAATCATTCACAAATCCATAAACAAAACCCAAAAAACCAACAAATCAAAAAATAGAAATCGGAACAAAAATCAAAAAGAAGAAGAAGAATCCGATCCGAAAAAACACAACACAGCAAGGTTGATCCGTTATTTCCATTTCCATTTCATGTTTGGTTGATTCGATCCGAGCTATGGGGATTTATTTGTTTTTTGTAGTTTAGTTTTGGATCTAGGAGATATTTTTGTGTATGTTTGATGTTTAAAATTTTTGAAAATGGAGGTTTAGAAGAGAAAGGGATTTGGCCGCCGTGACAAAACCGAGAGAGGTGAGGAAGAAGCTGGACGGCGGCGAGAGAGAGAAAAAGATGAGAAACATGAAATTTTTTTAGGGTTAGGGGTATTTATACCCCAACCCGATCCGGTGTGCGCGTGTCTATCGCAGCACACCGTGCACCCTCGCTTATCAGCCACTGATCTCTATCAGATTGCTTAGATCTTTTCCTTTTAAATTTAGATCAGGGCCGTCTGATCCATCAGACGGACAGAATTAATCTTGGTTTTTTTGTTTGTTTTTTTACACATATGGGCCCTTTAGGGCTGGGCTTTGCTGTTTAGTTTGCTTTTTGCACCCCCTGTTATTTCGTTTTAATTTTCACACCCCCTGTTTTAATTTAATTTTATTTTTTAGCTTATGAGATAAGTGTTTTTGGCATAAGCTATTTTAGCTATTATTTTAGCCAATCAAGCATGATGTTGAGGCTTATTTATTTTTCTATTTATTTGATATTTAGATATTGGTAATATTATTTCATGTTTTTATTTTGTTAATTAATTTTATTTTTAGCTTATGAGATAAGTGCTTTTGGCATAAGCTATTTTAGCTATTATTTCAGCCAATCGAGCATGATGTTGAGGCTTATTTATTTTTCTATTTATTTGATATTTAGATTTGTTAATATTATCTAATGTGTTTATTTATTTTGTTAATTAATTTTATCTTTGAGCTTATGAAATAAGTGCTTTTGGCATAAGCTATTTTAGCTATTTTTTTAGCCTTGAAAAGCATGATGTCGAGGCTTATTTTCATCTTTTAGTTTCGTATTTATTTATTTATATTATTTATCCATGCATATCATATTACTTCATTACATCCATTTATTTACCATTTTTACCTTTACTTTTGTAATACCGTTATTGTCACAATATTGATTGTTTATCACTTTATTAATTGCCATTTACTTTTGCTCTTGAATTTAGGATGTAAATAGGCCAAATGTAAATTCTAAATAAAAGTGCATAGCATACCCTCTCTTGCATCATTTCATGTTTATTTTCTTGCAAAATTTTAGAGTGTAATTAAGGACCAATGTACTCATAAATGAAAACTCGCATCTCATGCATATTTATTTTTTATCGCATTCCGTCCATACGCGTAATTTTAAATTCCGAGGGAAAAGACACCGTTTTGATCAAAATATCATTACGGATTGTCTTCGCGCTTAATTTGCTTATTGCGACGTTAGTATTATTATTCGCACTACCTTTTTATTTGGAACCCAACATTCCATTTTAAAATAAATAGTCATTTTATTCTCAAAAATGAGGTCAACACCTTTTCAAAAATAATTAATCACTTTATTCTCAAAAATGAGGTCAAAACCTCTTTCAAAAAGTCAACACAATTTCTTTTCAACATCATCAAGCATCAAATCTTTTTGTCATCATACACTTTTCAAAACTTTGGACTTTAAACCAAATGTTTCCTTTTATCGCGAAAACCTTGGATTTTAACCCAAGAGTTCTTTTTATCGCAAAACTTGGATTTTAAACCAAGTGCCTTGGACTTTAAACCAACGGCTTCTTCTATCGCTAAAACCTTGGACTTTAACCCAAGTGTCCCCTTTTCACGCCTAAAACCTTGGAATTTAAACCAAGTGCATTTTTCTCATTCATACATTTTTAATCATGCATAAACCTTGGATTTTAAACCAAGTGTCTTTTATCACTCAAAACTTTTTCTTAAGAAACCTTGGATTTTAAACCAAGTGTCCGCGTCTTATTTCTTAATCAAATCTCAATCAATTTAATCATATAGACTTTCTTCACAAATTAACATCAATCAAACTCACATTTTGCCACTTTTGGTTTTTTGTCTTTAAAACCATTTTCAAAACCTTAAAATCAAAACAAACAAATTTACTCGTAATTTTTACCCCGAACTACGGTGGTTTGATCCCTCGGGTACGTAGGCATGAGACTCGTCTCTCCAATCAATAAAATCAACAAAAACATTTTTCCTCTTTAAGCATTTTTTTATCATCACTTTAATTCCCACACTTATACATTTTTACAAGCAAATAAAATTAAGCGCAAAGTTAGAATAAAAAACAAGAGGTTCCTATAGAGCACCCTAACCCCCGAACCTTGTTATCTAAAAATAGGGTTTTTTCGAACTTTTTCCCTTTCCCTCGGATAAATTAAAGATTGGTGGTGGAATATTAAATTGCGATTCGAAGTTAATTAATAACTCGATATCTAAAAATCACCGCGACAATATGCATTCAGTCGACAAAGGATTTCGGACCTGAATCATTTGAAGGCGGAGGAGGAGGATTCTCATCAATTGACCACATTTGATTTCTTGCAAATCCATGCTGCTCCAGTTTTCCACAATTTCCAAACTATTATACAAATTTAGCTCTAAGATACATAAGTTATGCATGTTAAAATATATTGAGATTTCATTCAAAATATTATACCTGTGGAAAACATATAGCAATCCCTCCTCGTGATATTTTCGGAACCTTCGAAATTGTCTACAATCAATTGAAAATAAGAGAAAGTAATAAAATATGATTGCTTGCTTGCCTCTTTAGAAAGAAAAATTGATTAAAACTTTATATATATTTCCATATCCTGTAAGATTTTTTACTGAATTAATATCCAACTCTGGTTGAATGCTATTGCTATATTTAACAACATCATAAGAAGGGAAAAAAAAGACAAATATATCTGCAAGATTTTAGCAGAAGGAATGCATTCATTATAAGAAAAGACTGCAATGCTAATCAATAGACCTTTTCGTCCCTCGTCTTCTTTTGCATTGATATGTTTAATGAGCAATGTCGTAGACTTACTCGTCCACCTCTGAACTCATTCCATTTCTACCGAAAATTTTTAAGTGGTCAATTTATATAAGAATCAATGTTGTTGACATACTATATACAATGTTATGCAGTATATCCGCAGACGAACTCATTTTTTATCAAAGGGTGCATGATGAAGTGTTGACATAAATTTCATGATCAACATCGACAACAAACAAATACATACCATCTAAAAGTATAAATACTTTTTAATCAAAATTACAACACACCTTTCTGCTTTTGAATAGTAGTTCTTCCCCTTTCGCTTTACACCATGAAGTGACCTGCGCTCCAAGTAAGCTTACCTAATTGCAAGAAAAGACGGTTAAAAACAAACTAGAAATGTAGTTATGAACTAAGTTCTCTTTATCATGTAAGTATTGACATTGAATGTTAAAATAAATTATAAATCATGATCATGGAATGTTAAAACTGATACATATAAATCAATCAATTAACTTCTCACCTGTGCAGTAGCGCCTTTTGGGGTCGAAAGTAAAACTTGATCAATTCCATTTGAGTCTTTTGTAACTTCAGTTCCTGCTCCAGAGTCCGACGAAGATGCAGATGCAGATGTAGAAGTAGAATGCTCCATCTAAAATGATATAGGTCCTATATGCTTATTGAACTCGTTACACGCGAGTGCACAGTATTGAAGTGCAATCGATCCAGTCCACACCTATACCGAAACAAACAAGTGAATTAGCTTTGTCAATTAACTCACCTGATATATCTTGTACCATCAAAGTTGTCTACTTTCGCTTGGCGGTTTCTTAATGACAGGCTACCCACAAAGTTTAATCTTTTTACACGTGGATGCTTACAGAATGACTTCGTGCTTTGCTCAGCTGGTTGTGATGCTATTGATGATATCCATCATCTATTTCTAAACTGTCCCGTTTTTGGTGCGGTTTGGAGTGCCATCATTTCCTGATTGGGGATCACATGTGTTCTCCCTGATAATGCATTGTCGTTGGCTTCCCAATTTTTTGGGGCTCATGGTTTTAGCAAAAATATTAAGACATGTTTACAAGCAATTTGGTTGGCTGCAATTTGGGCTATTTGGAAAGCTAGAAATAATAGAGTTACTAGGGATGTCAACGGGGTGGGGAATGTGCGGAGGAAGCTTCCCCATTCCCCGCCCTGAAGTGTCTGCGGGGGAATTTTTGCCTCCATCCCCGTCCCATCGCCACAGATCCCTGCGGTACTCGCGGAGATCCACGGAGGTCGAATATTATAAAATTTCTATATTTTTCGGATAAAATTATGAGAGTAGTATGACATTATTTTTTCATTTTTTATTAAAAAAAATAAATATTTTGCATCTTTCTTTTTTAATGATCAAAACAACACATAATGCATTTCATAACCAAAAAACAATGCATAACAACATATGCATAATCATACAAAAATTCATAACCAAAATATCTCATAATTCATAGCAAAATAGATACCTAGAATTGTCAAATATTAAAAAATGTTGGTAAATATCCAACCAAATTAGACAAATAACAAAAATAATGATAATAATAATAATAAATTATCAAAATAATAATAATAGTAATAATATATAGTTAAGTATATATGGACGGATTGAGAGAATCTGCGGAGACGAATATGCTTGATCCCCGCCCTGAAGTGCCAGCGGGGGAATTTTTCCTTCCATCCCTGTCCCCACGGGGAAAAAATCTCTGTTTTCGGATCTCCGAACGGGGCAATTCCCACGGGATCCGCTCTGACAGATGCAAATTTACATCCCTAACAATTACTTTTGACAGACTACTCTTTACCACCAAAGTTCAGGTCTAGTGGTGGTTTAAGGCAAGGAAAAAAAGTTTTTGTTTCGATTTAAATCTAAATCCAAAAGTTTGTATAGGGCTCAACACAGGATGATCCTGTGCTTTGTTGGTCTTTCATTGTGTATGAACTTTTATCTTTAGGCACACATTGTTCTTATTTATTTTAATATATTTCTTTGGCTTCTTAAAAAAAATTGTAAAATTGGCTTTAGTAATTTATCCAAATTTTTTACTACCTCCATCCCTAAATATAAAACTTTTGTTGAGATTTTTGATTGTCCCTTTTTATACGATCCATTTCAAATTTCCAATGGCATTAACTATTTTTTGTTTCAAACATACCTCTAATTATAGGTGACGTCTAAGGTGAGGGAGCTATTAAGTCCCTCACCGGTGGACCATTAAAATTTGATCATTGGATGTGATCAACGGTTTAGATCTTTTAAAATTAAAAAACAGAACATGTAGGTTTGTCTACCCACAATCTACACCCCTCTTCTTCACCACTACTACTCTCTAACATGCTTCAATCTGTTTGTTCAACAGAAACTACACCACAACCGCAAACTCCGGCGAACAACCGCACCACCGACGCCGCCATCCACATCACTGCTGTTAACACAATTAGTTTTGAAAATCTATGAGATTCCCTTATATTATCTAGATCTATAATTTCTCTAAACAAGGTTTATTGTTTTCAAAATTATAGTTGTTCATTTCTCTCCCTGGGTATGACGTTTTGTTCTTCAAAAAGAATAAAAATGGGTTGATCTACATTCATTGGTGAGTTTGATTTTTACAATTTTCAAGCCACTTAAAAGTAGAATTAGTAGCATTTAAAACTAACACTATTTCAAATGCTTGAGCAAGAGCGGTGGTGGTGGTCGCTGTCGGTGGTGCAGTGTCTGTCAAAAAGAAATGTTGAAGCATTACACACAGTGATGAAGAAGAAGTATGTCAGGATTGTGTGTGGATATTCATAGATATTCTCTTTTTTAATCTGACAAGATCTAAACCGTTGATTACATCTGACGGTAAAATTTTAATGGTTCACCGGTGAGGGACTTAATAGCTCCCTCACCTTAGATGTCACCCTAATTATAATGCATCTTTTTCTATAATATGTAGTAAATATTCCAAAAACACATTAACTCACTCTCTTGAAGGATAAAATTGTAAAAACAATATTAATTGTCAACAAATTTAATACTATAATACACTTTTTTAATCTCCGTAATTTTCTCAAAGTGGTCTATATTTAGGGATGGTGGTAGTATTTTATTTAATTTCATATTTTATGAAATCGTTTAAAATTACATTTTAATGATGGGAATAAAAATTAATGAAAACATATGATTACAAGTTGGTTACATTAAAATGAAGTGTTTATTAAAGGAGCAAAATGTAGGTTTTATTATTCTTTTTTCCTCTTCTTCTCTTCTAACCCTAGCCGTCAGTACTTTTTTCTTTTTAATTTATCGGAGAGGGGTGATTTAAGGTCAATTTTGGCCTGAAATCACCCCTCCAAATTATTTTTTCTTTCTTGTTACGGTAAACAAGTGTAATTTTCACATATTTGACTACACAAGTTTCAAAGTATTTTTACTATATTTGATTTGCTTAACTAATATTGCAGAGTCACTATTTGACATTTTTCTTAAAAAATTCACCTGCCTAAAAATTCACTTGCATCGTCCCATGTTGGTAATGTTGTTGTATGTAATAATCCATTTATTTACTTCTCCCTTTGTGATTTATCACAAAAGAAGTAACAACCAATAGTTAGTTGGTTCGATGGTGATTGACACTGAACTTGGTGGAGAGGACTACAATTCGATTCCCCGTAATTATGATCGGGAGAAGGCTGAAACGTCAGAATTAACTCCCGAACTAGATTAGGCGGTGCAGTGAGCTGAAAGAAAAAGTTAACATGAGAGAAAAAAACTGGAGTTTCCAAATCGCTCATCTTTAACACTTACACTATAATTGGGTGAAACATCTTTATGGTTGTGATGGCAAAAAGGAATGGTGACAGTTTTAGACATTTGTACCAGTTTGTAAAAGCGAGGAAACAATGTAAGTTAAATTCTTATCAAACTTACCATTGTGGGAGCATTCCTGATTCTCTTCACATTCCTGATCTGCTACAACTGAAAATTTCTCAGGAGCTAATAAGCTTGCTCAAATTGGTTTTGATTCTGTAACTTCTGTTTATAAGGTAAATCTTCTTTAGCAATTGGTTTTAATCTTTGAGAGTTCAAATGGTTAATTGTGTAAACACGTTTTACATTATCCATGCACAGTCTTTAAACTCAGGAATTTTCAATGGCAGAAAAATACTTTATGATCAAACATCGCGATGCAGATTTTCATAGTAGCATACACGAAATCTAGAATAGATATTTAGTTAACTGATTAAATCTAGGGTTAAATATGCTTTTAATCCCTGCAAATGTTTTGACCATTGATATTAGGTAGAAAAATTTAAAGCATCTACTGTCGATCGGAAAAGCTTCACAAAAAGCTTCTGAGCTTGAAAACTCGTAAGTGGCGTATGGCGTTGCCGTGTACGATTAATATCCAGTGATTCTGAAGCATCAATCTTCTCATGCGACATGTTAAGCATTCCTGTAAGCGGGTGAAATTGTTGAGTCGTCGGAGATTGCAAATATTCATTTTATAATACAACATAGTTACTACACACACATACTTGTTTCTCAAGAACCTCTTGGATTTTCTTCCATTGATATAGATGGTTTGAATACATTTAAAATCTAAGATAAAATCTCTTGACTATAGGGATGAATAAAACTAAAAAGATTAAACTTACATAGAGATTTTCTCAACAAAATATAACTTATCTTAACATCTACAAACTCAATTCTGATGGAAAATCACGAACAAAAAATTTACATACCAGACTAAGGTAGTTTCTAGCGAGCACTGATGGTAGTTTCTGTTAATTCATTTATTGAAGATCCTCCTCCTGATGTTGAGGACTCTTGCAAATCTTGGTTTCCATTGAATAAGAATGCTGGTTTTTGAGGTTGGCAAAGAGGTGTTTCATTGGCAAGCATGAAAACAACTTCTGACATTGATGGTCTACTCATGCCATTTTCTTGCACACACAAGAGTCCAATTTGAATGCATCTTAAAACAATAGTAGGAGGATAAGACTGATTTAGTGTTGAATCAACTGTGTCCAAGGCCCTTCCTTCTGTCCATAGTGTCCACACCTACAAATGCACAAGTCTTTAAATAAATACATCATACACCATTAAAATATTGGCCAATTTTAAGGCTACTCTCTTTTTTATAACTTACATGCCCAATTAAATTTGGTGATTCTCTTCCTATTTCACAATGTGTGTTTCTTTGGCCAGCAATAATCTCCAGTAGTAAGACGCCATAACTGAAGACATCAGTTTTCGTGGAATATCGTCCTTCCATTGCATATTCTGGTGCCATATATCCACTGCATTTAAACAAAATAGTTAGAGCATAATTAAAAATACAGATCCATCACTATAATTATGGTGATTATAAGGGTATGGCACCTACTATGTCCCAACCACTCTTTTTGTTCTTGCTTGGATTTCATCTTCTCCAAATATTCTAGCCATACCAAAATCTGAGATTTTGGGATTCATTGCAGCATCAAGGAGAACATTGCTGGCTTTTAGATCTCTATGAATTATTTTCAGCCTTGAATCTTGATGAAGATATAAAACACCTCGAGCGATCCCACAAATAATTTCAAAACGCTTACCCCAATCCAATGAAGACCTTTGGTTTTGATCTGATTTTAACAGTTTAATTTACAGAAATTGTACATATTTACATTAATTGCATATTGAGCTTATTTTATAGGATCTTATCGAAATACGTAATAGAAAAGGAAAATAAAAGTCTTTTTGATTTATATATTTAGAAGAGGAAACCATTATTTGAATTTAACCATGAAATTATAGAATTTAGAAAATTGATAAGGAATATAGGAAATTAGATAATCCTGCTGGATTATCAATCATATTGTGCCTGACAAGGAGTATAGAAACTTCTGCAACACATGTTTTAGTGAAAGGCGTAAAGTTTAATGACATATCCAGGCATGCAGCTAATTGTTGTAGACCTATATTCCTAATAGATATTTTAAAAAGAAAAGAAATAGGTATAACCTGTAACATGCGCTACGAATTGCATTATTAGTTTAAGAAATTAAAGGCATGTAATGTGTTGATTTTCCTCCTCAATTCAGTTACTTGATGTATGCTTAACTAAATACGAGTTTAATTAGGCAAGAGAGACATTGAGTGAGTAAGAGAGATGCATACCGAATATAAAGAAGTCTAGGCTTTTGTTTGGTAGGTATTCGTAAACTAGCATCCTTTCTTCGTTTTCAAAGCTACAACCAAGTAACCTCACTAGATTTCTGTGTTGGAGTTTAACTAAAAGTCTAACTTCATTTTTAAACTCTTCTTTTCCTTGACCTGAATCTCTGGACAATCTTTTCACTGCTATCACTTGTCCATTAACCAAGCAACCCTGAAATATTCACTTAAATCCCATTTCACTATTTTTCCATAATGTGATTGAACTGAATATAAAGAGGTGAATGATGTTGTGACTTCTTGCATCAGTAGCTTAATGTAAATTTTCACTCACCTTGTAGACAGAGCCAAATCCACCTTGTCCAAGCTTATTCTCATGACCACAATTTCTTGTCGCTGTCATTATAGTTTTAAAGCTGAAAAGGGGTAGATTTGGATGTGTGTTGCTTTGAGCATCATTCTCTTCTTCAGAGGAATCTTGGTTTAATTGCCGCATCATTTCATCTGAAGTTACAAATGACATACATGAGGAAAGATTTCAATCAACTTACACATTTTGAAGAGTACGTTTCTTCTTGTCTCAGGAAAAAAACCCTTGGATTGTACTTTTGACAATTGTTGAATTTGTAATAATAATAATTATAATATTCAATCAAAACATAGTCATTATTAGCAAATTTCTGTCTCAGTATGGATAAAAACGAAGAAGATTGAAATAAAGATAACAGTATGGATATGGTTAAAAATGAAAACTAAATGCTTTAGTTACCAAATTTCGCAATGGTGTTTGAATCCCAAAGTATGTCTCAGCTTGTATGGAGAAGATTGAATTGGTGCTGGGGTGTATGGGTTACAAAAATGGTATATAAGGAGAAAATTGTTTCTGTCAGTAGGAATCAAAGGATCTTGTGAGCCATCAAGAACATGAAACCGAGAGCTGAACTTGTAGCTGAATATATTATTGGGAGATGGTGTGGTTCTGCTCTGTCCATGATTTGGGGTGAATTGGAGACACAACATATACATACTATTTAGGTAGGAGAGTAGCTAATGCACAAGGTAGATGTGGCTCATGACAAGTATTATTTATATGCACAAGGATTTGATGCTAATGCTTAAGAATTATGATCTATGAGTCAATATGTGGTGTATTTCTGTCTTACGTGGTTTGACATATACTAGTTGTTATCAAGGATGATCAATATAAATAAAATCACATACCCTTTCTTTTTCTCCTCCACATGCAATACACACAGGAGAGAAAGAGGAGGACAATTGAAACTACAGAAGCTACCAGAATTGCAGCCAGCCTCTTTTTATCAAGAAGTCCTTTGCTTTTTTTGTAGTAATTGGCTGATAAGAAGAAACAAGTCAAAAGAAGTTCAAACTACACATAAGCGGTATCAAATTTAGAAGAAAAAAGAAACAAATTAGGAGGGAATATGTTACCAAGTTCAACTTTATCGACGCGTAAAAATAAATCTTGGCCTTGATCACTAAGTTTTTGAATGTCAATTAGATCCCCATACCATGCCAAACAGCCACTTCCACCATTCCTCACATCAGCAACTGCATAAGCAGTACAAGAGCAGTTATTTAAGCATTCTGTCTTGCATTCTTCCAAACTCAAACCACCTTTAGCAACTGCCATAGATGTGTCAGGAACTTTCAAGCTTTCAACTCTGACAAACCCTTCTCCATTCCCACAAACAGATTCACCTTTCTTCCTTACACACCCTCCTGACCCATCTCTACTCTCATACCAATCACGTGGAAATTTAGGTTCAAAACCAGGTAAACAAGTGCACTTAAAGTCCTGAAAGTTCGAAGAGTCACAATTACTGTTTGATCCACATGTTCCATAGCTATCACATTGGTCTGTTGGTTCAGACCAGTGCAAGATCCATTGACTCTTTTGACTGTCCCACGAGAATGTTTGTGTGAAACCAGATTGCTGAACCACTATCCTAGTAATGACAGACTTATCAAACATGTTATATGAGAGTGCTACATGATTGTCATCTTCAACCAAAGAAACGTTAGAAATGGCCATATCTCGTTTCATATTAGGTAGACCTGCTAATAATGCACCGTTCCAATGTCCAGCACGCCACCAAGGAAGATCACGATTGTACATAAACAACTGAGGTTTGCCAATGGTGCTGAATTTCGCTGTGAAAGAACCATTTCCAGGGTCATCATCTGTCTTCCAGGATTGAAGGAACCAACTTTGATTAGTTTTTCTATCAAAACCAAGCCTTTGATATGGAAGCAAGGTATCTGTGGGATGCTCAAAGCTTTCCCATAATACAGTTCTGGTGTTGTTTATCATCAGAACAAGATTTGCTATATCCGATAGTTGAGCTATAACAGCACTGGTGTTATTTCTTTGTGATTGTGGTAATGAAACATTGGTAGACCAAATTGAAATGGTGCTACTAAGATCGCGGTGGAGTACTAGATTTCCATTTGGACTGATTGATAGAATTCCAGAAGTGTCCTTGATTGGACTATCTCTGTTTGCAACCCAAACAATAGTTTGGATTGGCAAATTGTTGTACCAAATTCCAACATAGCGAGAGGTGGACTTTCCTGGAGTGAAGAATCCAAGAGCAAACGTTTTAGATTTAGAAATCAGAAGCTCACCATCTCTTATTGGTTTGTTAATAGATATGGTATCAGAAGAACAAGAGCAAAAATTGAAGGTGATCATAAGTATTAGAAACAAAGAGTTATGTAACACTAACAACTTGTTTTTAGGATTTTGGGTTGTGACAAGGCAGAGAAGATTTTTAGCAGAATCCATTAAGTTCCTTTTTCATATACCTATTGCATTTTATGATGAGAAAAATTTAAATATTCATACTGACACATATTTTACTCTTCATCAGCACACAGCGACATGACTAACTTATATACATTTGAAGACACCGTTTCTCTTTTTACCGCGTCACTATTTTGTGTTGTCTTTGAATGGACCAGCCACACCTAACGCGAAAGTTGGAAATAAAATCAATGAAGAAAAGTAACAACTAGCTAGAAACTCAAAATCAATGATGTAGACCTGTAATGTGTTCTCATAGACCAATTTGGCTAAAAACCAAAAGTTACCTCCTCAAAGCTCTTATTACTACAAAAGAACATGTTTTATATGTGGTTTGGATGAAGATTCTCATCACACTAATGTTCATAAAGCCTTCATTGTACTTTCCTGCTACCTGCATTGCATTTTCCTGCTACCATTGCAATTAGTACAAGCCACAAACCAAGGATCTTTCCTCAAATTAGTAGATTTCAACTCAACATAAAAATGTACACACGTGCAAAAGACTTCATAAGCCCAATATGCAACAATTCAAGTAAAAGACAAAATTTGAACATGTCAATTTCAAAGTCATTCACAGAGGAATTAATTTGTCAAGAGTTCACACCATTTGAGGTTGAAAAAAAACCAAACTTGTAGAATGACATCACTGTGATGAAAATTGAAATAAACAAAACAACCAAGCATTTTGGATTAGAATAATTTACCATCACAAACTAAAAAGTCAAATTCAACAAGAACCCAATTACAAAATTATAAAAAAATAGTAAAAATATCTCAGTATTTGTCTAGCTAAATTCTTAAAAATATAAAAAATGTTGTTTTTAATATAAAATTACATTTTTTTTAGTTTCTTAACTGGTGGTCTAGTTATCATAATCCAAGACATAAAAGAAAGAAGCCAGAAAATCCAAAGTTGAAATATATAAAACTTGATTTTTTTTTTAAAATATTTTTTTCTTATCAAGTAGCATCACACATGTAAAGTGTGGACAGGTGTCCACCCAAAAAATTGATCCTTAATAATAAAGTGCAAAAAAAAATGCAAATAATTCAAAAAGAATAATCATCATTTAACTTATAAATAACATCAATAACATTAAAAAAATCTCGTCAAAGTATTAATAATAATAACAATAACAACACAACAAATATCCATCTTGTAACTAAAACAAACTTCCTTCTAGCAATTTTAGGAAATGGTTTGCCCGCAGTTACTTACTGTGTGCCGCTGTAATCAATTATAGTTGTCCGATCTTAAATTAATGTCAGAGATTGGTTTGCAGTGATTTTATTAAGGTGTAATATCAATCGACTGAGCTCGAATCAATGACTCAGATTGCCAGATTCATTACTACATGAAACTGTGTCATATTTTCACGGCAGAGAATCTTTATCCCATTTTTTTTTTTGGAAAAAGCTAATATGTGTCTTTAAGATAATGTTCTTCGCTATCTTGGTAGATGTTGGTAATGTTGCTCAAATGTAATGTTAGGGCCAAGAAGGGATCATAAGTATTCCTTTTGTCGAGCTTTGACGGTGACCATTCTTTGATCTTAGCTCCATAGCTGCTGCAACTCACAATTTCTTAACTGCTAACAAGCTTGGTCAAAGTGGTTTTGGTTCTGTTTATAAGGTAAATCTTCTTTACAATTGGTTTTAGTGCAGTGTACGGTACCAATGTAAATTCTGAAAATTTAAACAATTGGATGAGTGACCAAGTCTTGTACTACTCTTTATAATTTTAAAGCCAGATAGCTGTTAAGTACATATTTGTACAAAAATAGTACAATTCAGTTAATATAATACTATGCAGGCGAATCCTATTATTGCTATTTTCTTTTAACCTTTGAGAATTCAAATGGTTAATTCTGTAGAAATGTTTTACATTAGTGCCTAGTCTTTAAACTCGGAAATTTTCAGCGGCAGAAAATCACTTTATGATCAAACATCTTATATCATTCACAATTATTCCCGGTTGGTCTAGCGATGCAGATTTTCATAGTAACAAAGACAAAATCTTGAATACATATTTAGTTAACTAATTAAATAAAAAATTTAAATATATTTTTAATCCTTGCAAATTTTTTTGACCAGTTTAGTTATTACCTTTTGTAAAAATGGGTGCTTTTAGACTTTAGTTCCTGTAGATTTATAAACAAGTGAATACATTTAAATCTATGATAAAGTCTCTTGACTAAGGGATGAATAAAAATAACAAGACTAATCTTATATAGAGATTTCCTCAACAGATTTTACTTAAATTTATGCATATCTTAACCTCTACAAACTCAATTCTGATGGAAGTTTTTAGCGAGCACTGATGGTAGTTTCTGTTAATTCATTTATTGAAGATCCTCCTCCTGATGTTGATGACTCTTGCAAATCTTGGTTTGCAATGAATAAGAATGCTGGTTTTTTAGGTTGGCAAAGAGGTGTTTCATTGCATAGCATGAAAACAACTTCTGACATTGATGGTCTATTCATGGCATTTTCTTGAACACACAAGAGTCCAATTTGAATGCATCTCAGAACCATAGCAGTAGGATATGACTGGTTTAGTGATGGATCAACTATATCCAAGGCCTTTCCTTCTGTCCATAGTGTCCACACCTACAAACTCACAACACAGTCTTTAAATAAGTAGTACTTCATTAGATTGTTAGCCAATTTTAATGCTACCTCTTTATTTATATAACTTACATGTCCAATTAAATTTGGTGACTCTCTTCCTATTTCACAACGTGTGTTTCTTTGCCCAACAATAATCTCCAATAGCAGGACACCATAACTAAAGACATCGGATTTTGTTGAGTAGCGTCCTTCCATTGCATATTCCGGTGACATATACCCACTGCAAATATACAAAATTGTAAGAGCATTGTTAAAAATACAGATTCATCTTTATAATCTTGGTGATTATAAGGGTAAGACACCTACTATGTTCCAACCACTCTTTTAGTTCTTGCTTGGATTTCATCTTCTGCAAATATTCTAGCCATACCAAAATCTGAGATTTTGGGATTCATTGCAGCATCAAGGAGAACATTGCTGGCTTTTAGATCTCTATGAATTATTTTCAACCTTGAATCTTGGTGAAGATATAAAACACCTCGAGCAATCCCACAAATAATTTCAAAACGCTTACCCCAATCCAGTGATGACCTTTGGTTTTGATCTGAGTTGAACAAATGAAGTTTTTAGAAATTGAACACACATTGAGAAACATCAATTGCATATTGAGCTTAAATTCGTAGTTGTGTATCTAAATATATAATGGAAAAGGAAAATTCAATTTACTCACTACTCACTATGCTTTATGCATGTCTAAATACAATTTTATTCAGGCTATGGAGACTGTTGGAGTTGCCTCTGAAATTGGATTGAAATGCAGGAAAACTGGGTTTTGTTACGGGCGCTAGCGCTAGGCAAAATGCTGGTGCAGGAAAACTTGCTGTTCTGCAAATTGAGGCAGCCGCCAGCGCTAGTGAGAAAGAGGGTTTTGCACCAACATCAAGCTAGGGTTTAAGAGGGTTTCTCTTGGGTATTCTCTAGGGTTGGGAACTCATTCTTTCTCTTGTAAACACTTATTGATTGAATCTCTTGGTCACAGGGAGAGATTCGGGAAAATGATAGAAACAGGGAAAATCTTTTTCTTGCAACCTTTGTATTGAATCTCATTGTAATCAAGTTATTGGTTGATAGTGGAACGAAGGGCTGCTCTCTCCCCCAGAGTAGGTGGTATTAGCCGAACTGGATAAACAATTTCATCGTGTTCTTTATCGTTTTCATAGTTTTAGCTTTTGTGTGGTTAAGTTGTTTGTTTTCATTTTGATTTGGTTGCTTGATTTATTTGCTCCACACACTCGAGGATTATTGGTGTGGTTTGTTTCGTCGAATTCACAACAGAAACAATGAGTGAGTTAGAGAGAGTGACATACCAAATATAAAGAAGTCTAGGCTTTTGTTTCGTAGGTATTCATAAACTAGCATTCTTTCTTCTTTTTCAAAGCAGCAACCAAGCAATCTCACTAGATTTCTGTGTTGGAGTTTAACTAAAAGTCTAACTTCATTTTTAAACTCTTCTTTGCCTTGACCTGAATGTTTGGATAATCTTTTCACTGCTATCTCTTGTCCATTAACCAAGCAACCCTGAAATATTTATCAGTTAAATCCCATTTCACTATTTTTGCATCATCTTCCTATAATGTGATTGAAGTGAATATAAAGCAGTGAAGGATGTTGTCACTTCTTCCATGAAACTTAATGTAATTGAGTTTCACTTACCTTGTAGACAGAGCCAAATCCACCTTGTCCAAGCTTATTCTCATGACCGCAGTTTCTTGTAGCTATCATTATTGTTTTAAAGCTGAAATATGGTAGATTTGGATGTCTGTTGCTTTGAGCATCATTCTCTTCTGCAGAGGAATCTTGGTTTAATTGCCGCATCATTTTATCTGAAGTTACAAATGACACGAGGTAAGATTTCAATCAAGTTACACATTTTGAAGAGTATGTTTCTTCTTGTCTCTTTAAAAAAAAAAACTAAGATTATACATTTGACTATTGTTGCACTTGTATTATTTTGGTTTTGCATTTGTGAATAAAACATAGGTGAATGTGGCTTATGAATTATGATACACGAGTAAATATGTGGTGTATATCTTTCTTACTTGGTATAACTTATTCAAGTAAGAAATTTGTTATATAAAGTAAAATACATTTTTGCAAAACAGTAAATTGATATACCATATAGCACAGTCCATGTAATAATAATTGAACACAACAAATAAATAGTTGACACAAAGGAATCTAATAGGACACTTTGTAAGTCAGAATCATATTGCAACTAATAGAATGACATACCCTTTCTTTTTTTCATCCACAGGTAATTCACACAGGTGAGGAGGATAATAATAGCAACTACAGAAGCTACAAGAATTGCAGACAAAATCTTTTTATCAAGGACTCCTTTTCTTTTTTTAGAGTAATCGGCTGAAAGGAAGAAAAAAGTCTAAATAAGTTCAAACTACACCTAAGTGGTGTCAAATTTGAAAGAAAAACATAATAGGAGGAAACTTTTACCTAGGTCAACTTTATCGACACGTAAAAATAAATCTTGGCCTTGATCAGTAAGTTTTTGAATGTCTGTTAAATTTCCGTGCCATGTCAAACAGCCACTTCCACCATTCCTCACATCAGCAACTGCATAGGCAGTACAAGAGCAGTTTTTGAAGCATTCTTTTTCACATTCTTCCAAACTCAAACCACCTTTGTCAACTGCAACAGATGTATCAGGAACTTTCAAGCTTACAACTTTGACAAACCCTTCACCATTCCTACAAACAGATACGCCTTTCTTTCTTACACACCCTCCTGACCCATCTCTACTCTCATACCAATCACGTGAAAATTTGGGTTCAAAACCAGGTAAACATGTACACCTAAAACCGACGAAGTTTGAAGGGTCACAATTACTGTTTGTTCCACATGTTCCATAGTTATCGCATTGGTTTATTGGTTCAGACCAGTACTGGGCCCATTGGCTCTTTTGACTTTCCCACATGAATGCTTGTACGAAACCAGATTGCTGAACCACTAGCCTAGACATGAGAGACTTATCATACATTTTATATGAGAGTGCTACATAGTTGTCATCTTCAACCAAAGAAATGTTAATAATGTCCATATCTCGTCTCATATAAGGTAGACCTACTAATAATTCTCGTTCCAATGTCCAGCACGCCACCAAGGAAGATCATGGTTGTACATAAGCATTTGATGTTTGCCAATATTGGTGCTGAATTTCACTGTGAATGCACCATTTCCAGGGTCATCAGCTGTCTTCCAGGATCTAAGGGACCAACTTTGATTAGTTTTTCTATCAAAACCAATCCTTTGATATGGAAGCATGGTGTCTGTTGGATGATCAAAGCTTTCCCATAATACAGTTCTGGTGTTGCTTAGCATAAGAACAAGGTTTGATATATCCGTTAGTTGAACTAAAACGGTTGTGCTATCTCTTTGGAATTGTGGGAATGAAACATTGGTAGACCAAATGGGAATTGTGCTAAGGTTGTGCTTGAGTACCAGATTTCCATTTGGGTCGATCGATAGGATTCCAGAAGTGTCATTGATTGGACTATCTCTGTTTGCAACCCAAACTACAGTTTTCATTGGCAAATTGTGGAACCAAATTCCAACATAGCGAGATGTGGACTTTCCTGGAGTGAAGAATCCAAGAGCAAAGGTTTTAGATTTAGAAATCAGAAACTCACCGTCTCTTATGGGTTTGTCAGAAGATATGGTCTCAGAAGAACAAGAGCAAAAAGAGAAGTGACACTGACACCTAAGGAAAGTGTTAAAATAAAAATTAATGAAGAAAAGTAACAACTAGCTAGGAAGTGTAGCATATTCTAGTGATGAATATAATATTTAAAGGTATAATTATCTAATAAAGGATTCTCTTCATACATGCAACTGACTTTACAGGCACAAAATTTGACCCTTGTGTAATTTAGCTTAGCATTTAGCATTTTACCTCAATCGATCATGGAGCGATACAGTAACTTGACTTGTAAGAATTGGCGAACTTCCTTGCAAACTTTATAGTGTAAAGTGAGTAATATCAATGTTTATACTGTAACTGACTTTAAAGACAATTAAAATAGTTAATACACTTTTGTTTTTAACCACAATGTTAATACACTTAAAATAAATGATATGATAAAACAAAAAAGACATATACCTCTACTATGTTTTGATTTTATTTTTTAAATATGTTAAATATTATTATTATAATAGTTTTTAAATGTATTAAAATTACAAAAACAAACTTAAGCTAGTTTGGTCTTTAAATTTGTCTTTAGTTAGTTTATTGACTTAGTTAGTTTATCTTTCCATAGCTTCCATTCCTCTTCTCTCGTAAGGGACGCATGGAAGCTGGTGGAGATGGAAGTGTTCAGTTGTGGGAAGTTGAACGTGGACGTGACGTCCCTAACGGGTTACATATCAGGTAAGCAAACACAGAGACATAAAAGAGAAAGTTTCCGCTTATTTTAATGCTAATCCCCACCTTCAAATCCTTGTTGAGATCTCCAAAGACAATCATCGTCAACTCTGCAGAATCAGCTTTTACATCTCGTTAGACCCCTTCATTACGTAGCTCAGGATCCTCCTAAGTTCTTTGCTAGCTTCGAATCTGTGGAAACAAAATGGGTGATCAATCTAGGTAAGTTCATCAAACTACAGCTAAAGCATTGAGTTTTACGACCAATTTCAATTGATAGGCTTATTTAAATAAACACTTAGTCACATATTCATTTAACAATACCACAAGTAAATACAGATACTTGTCTCTCATAAACCTATTGAAATGACTACAAACTCAATTCTCTCAAACACCTATTGTGAAATGACCACAAACTCAATTCTGACGGAAAAGTATGAACATAAAATTTACATAATTGATTAAGGTAGCTTTTAGCGAGCACTGATGGTAGTTTCTGTTAATTCGTTTATTGAAGATCCTCCTCCTGATGTTGATGACTCTTGCAAATCTTGGTTGCCGTTGAATAAGAATGCTGGTTTTTGAGGCTGGCAAAGAGGTGTTTCATTGCATAGCATGAAAACAACTTCTAACATTGATGGTCTACTCATGGCATTTTCTTACACACACAAGAGTCCAATTTGAATGCATTTTAAAACTATAGCAGGAGGATAAGACAGGTTTATTGCTTTATCAACTATATCCAAGGCTTTTCCTTCTGTCCATAGTGTCCACACCTACAAATGCATAACACAGTTTTCATATGAGTACATTATACATCATTAAATTGTTGGCTAATTTTTAGGCTACACCTTTTTATTATAACTTACATGTCCAATTAAATTTGGAGATGCTCTTCCTATTTCACAATGTGTGTTTCGTTTGCCTTCAATAATTTCCAGTAGCAAGACCACGTAAGGCCGTAACTAAAGACATCAGATTTTGTTGAATATCGTCCTTCCATTGCATATTCTGGTGACATATATCCACTGCAATTATACAAAATAGCTAGAGTATTATTAAAAATACAGATTCATTTATATAATCTTGGCGATTCTAAGGGTGTGACACCTACTATGTTCCAACCACTCTTTTAGTTCTTGCTTGGATTTCATCTTCTCCAAATATTCTAGCCATACCAAAATCTGATATTTTGGGATTCATTGCAGCATCAAGGAGAACATTGCTGGCTTTTAGATCTCTATGAATTATTTTCAACCTTGAATCTTGATGAAGATATAAAACACCTCGAGCTATGCCACAAATAATTTCAAAACGCTTACCCCAATCCAATAATGACCTTTGGTTTTGATCTGCTTTGAATGATTCAAGTTTACATAAATTGAACATACTGCGAAACATTAATTGCATATTAAGCTTAAATGCTGTTAAAAAAAAGTATTGAGCTTAAAGATGAATTCATATTGAACCTTGGATCAATCATCTTGTGCCTGATAGGTTAATCATATCCCTCTAATTAAGGAAGGCTTAAATTCCTAATACATAAGTGTAATATGATAAACGTTTTCCCGATATGTGCCTAATTCAATTATTTACTCCAAGGAACCCAAAGTCAATAGGGCATCTTGGCTCTTAATAGTTTCAATCTTGTCCCATGTTAGCTATCTACACATTAATATGGATTACTAATACCTCATTCAGTTACTATGATTTATGCATGGCTAGAGAGAGACAATAAGTCAGTTAGAGAGAGGCATACCAAATATGAAGAAGTCTAGGCTTTTGTTTGGTAGGTATTCATAAATTAGCATTCTTTCTTCTTTTCCAAAGCAACAAACAATAAATCTCACTAGATTTCTGTGTTGAAGTTTAACTAAAAGTGTAACTTAATTTTTAAACTCTTCTTTGCCTTGACCTGAATCTTTGGACAATCTTTTCACTGCTATCTCTTGTCCATTAACCAAGCAACCCTGAAATACTTTTCAGTTAAAAAATCACATTTCATTGATTTTGCATCATTTTTCTATAATGATGTTTTCACTTCTTGCATGAGTATCTGAATGAGTCAATGTAGAGTTTCACTTACCTTATAGACAGAGCCAAATCCACCTTGCCCAAGCATATTCTGATGATTAAAATTTCTTGTAGCTGCTGATATCATTTTAAAGCTGAAAAAGGGTAGCTTTGGATGTGTTTTTCTTTGAGCACCATTCTCTTCCCCAGAGGAATCTTGGTTTAATTGCTGCATCATTTTATCTGAAGTTACAAATGGCATGAGGTAAGATTTCAATCAAATTATACATTTTGAAGGGTATATTTCTCTTTGACTCTCACAAAAAGTCTTATACATTTTTCTAGTGTTTCAAGTGTAATGATTGCTCAACAACAACAATAATAATAATAATAATAATAATAATAATAATAATAATATGGAGAGATTGTTTTCATAAGTTGAAAACACCACAAAAAAAATAGTTGAAACCGAAGAAACTAATAGGGCAATTTTTGTAAGATGGATTGCAAGGAATAATGAAATATAAAGAATAGGGGATATCATCCTATGAAATAAATGACATACCTTTTCTTTTTTTCTTGCATATGCAATACACAAAGGAGAGGAGGAGGACAATTGCAACTATAGAAGCTACCAAAATTGCAGGCAACCTCTTTTTACCAAGGACTCCTTTGCTTTTTTTGTTGTTATTGACTTTGGCTGATAAGAAGAAACAAGTCCAAAGAAGTTCAAACTGCACCTAAGTGGTGCCAAACTTAGAGGAAAAAGTAAACATTGGAGGGAAAATCTTACCGAGTTCAACTTTATCGACGCGTAAAAATAAATCTTGGCCTTGATCACTAAGTTTTTGAATGTCGATTAAGTCCCCATACCACGCCAAACAGCCACTTCCACCATTCCTCACATCAGCAGCTGCATAGGCAGTACAAGAGCAGTTTCTCAAGCATTCTTTCTCACATTCTTCCAAACTGAAACCACCTTTGTCAACTGCCACAGATATATCAGGAACTTTCAAGCTTTCAACTTTGACAAACCCTTCTCCATTCCCACAAATAGAAACACCTTTCTTCCTTACACACCCTCCTGACCCACCTCTACTCTGATACCAGTCATTTGGAAATTTTGGTTCAAATCCAGGTAAACAGGTACACTTAAAGTCCTCAAAGTTCAAAGGGTCACAATTACTGTTTGATCCACATGTTCCATAGTTATCACATTGGTTTATTGGTTCTGACCAGAATCTGTTCCATTGACTCTTTTGATTGTTCCAAGTGAATATTTGAAAGAAACCAGATTGCTGTACAACTATCCTAGCTATGACAGACTTATCAAACATGTTATATGAGATTGCTACATAGTTATCATCATCTTCCACAAAAGAAACATTCAAAATCGCCATATCTCATTTCATATTAGGTGCACCTACTAATAATGCTCCGTTCCAATGTCCTCCACGCCACCAAGGAAGGTTTCCGTTGTACATAAACAACTGAGGTATACGATTTGTGCTGATGAATTTCGTCGTGAAGGCGCCCTTTCCAGGGTCATCATCTGTCTTCCATGACTGGAGGATCCAACTCTTGTTAATTTTTCTATCATAACCAAGCTTTAGATATGGAAGCAAAGTGTCTGTGGGATGATCAAAGCTTTCCCATATGACAGTTTTGATGCTGTTTAGCACAAGAACAAGGTTTGCTATATCCGATAGTTGAGCTATAATATCGGTGTTATTTCTTTGTGATTGTGGAAATGAAATATCGGTAGACCAAACGGGTATGGTGCTAAGGTTGTGGTGAATTACTAGATTTCCATTTGGGTCGATTGATAGAATTCCAGATGTGTCATTGATTGGACTATCTCGGTTTGCAACCCAAACAACCGTTTGGATTGGCAAATTGTTGTACCAAATTCCAACATAGCGAGAGGTGGACTTTCCTGGAGTAAAGAATCCAAGCACAAACGTTTTAGATTTAGAAATCAGAAGCTCACCATCTCTTATGGGTTTGTCAGAAGATATGGTATCAGATGAACAAGAGCAAAAAGAGAATGTGAGAAGAAGTAGAATCAAAGAGTTAAGCAACCAACTGTTATATAATAGTAACAACTTGAGTTTATGATTTTGATTTGTGACAAGGTACAGAAGATTTTTAGCCGAGTCCATTGAGTTCCTCTCTCATATCCTCTTGCATTGTATGAGAATAGAATTAATATACTCCAACTGACACAAATTTTACTCTTCAAAACACGTAGTCAGTGTACATTAGGCTTTGGACACGTTTGACATGTCTTTTCTTTGGATGGCTGCTTTAATATATTTTTTTCGGCCAATGGAACAAGGACACTAACGAAAGTGGGAAAATAAAATCAATGAAGAAAAGAAACAACTGATTAAGAAATGCTTTCTCATACATGCACCTGCTAGGGATATATATTTTTTAAATTATTGGACTTTAGTGACACAAGAGAGGCTCATACGTAATTATTTAGGCTTAGAAATGCATCTCAATTGGTCATGGATTGATATGATGACCCCTAAGTAATGGTAAATTTTCTTACTAGCTGAAGTCCCTTATATCATGATTACAGATAGGGAAATTAAAGGACTTTGATTTTTGTATATATTTTGAAATACGTGTAAGTGCGTGTTTGGTATCACGGTGGATTTTTCAAATCAAGGTTCACGGTGGCACTGTGATTTTGTAGGAACTCCAAAGTGTAGCTTTTGCAAAGTCACGGTAACTTGCTGTTATTGTATCCAGCGCGAGTTCTGTTCCTGCACTGTTTTTCCTTCCAGTGTGCGAGTCTCTGATTCGTTTCCTCTAATAGTCACTTCCGTTCCAGCTCCATTTCTAGCCATTGAGTTCTCTGGTTGGTTTCTCTCCTTCTCTGCAAATTTTTCATTGATTCTTCTCTTATGTTTTTCATATTTTATAAACATTCTTTTTAATGAATTTATTTATATGATTATGTTTCATTGATATCAGGTTCGTTTTCCATGCAGATTAATTTTCGGTAAAACATTTTTTGAATGACTGAAAAACACTTTATGATCAAAGATCTTATATTTTTTTTTACATATCCCTAGTTAGTCTAGCAATGTAGATTTTCATAGTGATAACACAACATCTAGTATTGGTATTTAGTTAACTAATTAAATTTATATAAGTAACATTTTTGTGATAGGATTATATAAGTTAACTTAAATTCATTAAACCACTGCTAAAGCATGTGTTAAAGACCAATTCCACTTGATCAGCTTATTGAAATGGTCCAATGGACACTTGCTCAAATTATTCATTTTGCAATACCACAAGTGACTACAAACCCAATTCTGATGGAAAATAATGAAAAAAAATTATATATTTGATTAACATAGCTTTTAGCGGCCACTGATGGTAGTTTCCGTTACTTCATTTATTGAAGATCCTCCTCCTGATGTCGAGGAATCTTGAAAATCTTGATTCCCATTGAATAAGAATGCTGGTTTTTTAGGTTGGCAAAGCGGTGTTTCATTGGCTTGCATGAAAACAACTTCTGACATTGATGGTCTATTTAGGGCATTTTCTTGCACACACAAAAGTCCAATTTGAATGCATCTCAGAACTATAGCAGAAGGATAAGACTGGTTTAGTGCTGGATCGACTATATCCAAAGCTCTTCCTTCTGTCCATAGTGTCCACACCTACAAATGCACAACACAAAGTACGTCATTAATTTTTTGGCCAATTTTAAGGCTGCCTCTTTTTATTCATATAACTTACATGTCCAATTAAATTTGGGGAGGCTCTTCCTATTTCACAATGTGTGTTTCTTTGGCCAGCAATAATCTCCAGTAGTAAGACACCATAACTGAAGACATCCGATTTTGTTGAGTATCGTCCTTCCATTGCATATTCTGGTGACATATATCCACTGCAAATATACAAAATAGTTATTTTATCATAAAAATCACATACCCATCTCTATAATCTTGGTTATTATTAGGGTGTAAGTGTAACACATACTATGTTCCGACCACTCTTTTCGTTCTTGCTTGGATTTCATCTTCTCCAAATATTCTAGCCATACCAAAATCAGATATTTTGGGATTCATTGCAGCATCAAGGAGAACATTGCTGGCTTTTAGATCTCTATGAATTATTTTCAATCTTGAATCTTGATGAAGATATAAAACACCTCGAGCAATCCCACAGATAATTTCAAAACGCTTACCCCAATCCAACGATGACCTTTGGAATTGATCTGAGTTTAACAGTTTAAATTTCCATAAATTGAACATATTAACATTATTTGCATATTGAGCTTAAATTTGTAGGAATATATTAAAATGTTGGATCAACCATCTTGTGCCTGACAAGGAGTATAGAAACATCTGTAAATTTCCTGTCTTTATTTTAAAACATGCATACAAGGCTATAACTAGGCAAATGGTCAACTTAGTGTTAGTGAAAGGCCTCAAGTTCAATTTTAGTTTCTCACATTTCAAAGCAATTTCACTGTGAAAATAAAAAAGCTATGAGAAGTTGCTTCATGCAGTACATGCGTTGAAACTCTGTAGAACGCACATCCGACATGAAGCATAAGCAAAATACAACTTCGTTCAGGACGGAGAGACAATGACTAAGTTGGAGAGATGCTTACTGAATATAAAGAAGTCTAGGCTTTTGTTTGGAAGGTATTCATAAACTAGCATCCTTTCTTCTTTTTCACAACAACAACCAAGCAGCCTCACTAGATTTCTGTGTTGGAGTTTAACTAAGAGTGTAACCTCATTTTTAAACTCTTCTTTGCCTTGACCTGAATCTCTGGACAATCTTTTCACTGCTACCTCTTTTCCATTAACCAAGCAACCCTGAAATTATCATCTCTGTAATCCCCCTATTTCCGCAAATGTTTCTACAATGCAATTGAACTGAACATATAAAGAGGTCAAAGATGTTTTCGCTTCTGGCATCAGTAACTTAATGTAGAGTTCATGTACCTTATAGACAGAGCCAAATCCACCTTGTCCAAGCTTGTTCTCTTGACTAAAATTTCTTGTAGCTGTTATTATTGTTTTAAAGCTGAAAAAGGGTAGATTTGAATGTGTGTTGCTTTCAGCGCCAATCTCTTCTCCCGAGGAATCTTGATTTGAATGCTGCAGCATTTTATCTGAAGTTACAAATGACATGAGGTAAGGTTTCAATCAACCTATACATTTTGCCATTCTAGCTGAAAGCTCAATAATAGTTTTAAAACTAATAGGAAACTTTTTGCAAATCAGGTTGCACAAAAAATTATGAAGTATAAAAAACAAAGGATATTACATACCCTTTCTTTTTTTCTTCCACATGCAATACACGCTTGAGAGGAGGGTGACTACTGCAACTATAGAAACTACCAGAACTGCAGCCAACCTCTTTCTACCAAGGATTCCATTGCTGCTTTTGTTGCTATTGGCTTTGGCTGATAAGAAGCAAAAAGTCCAATGAAATTCAAACTTCGCCTAAGTGGTATCAAATTTAGAATGGAAAATAGACTAGGAGGGAATGTCTTACCTAGTTCAACAGCATCGACGCGTAAAAACAAATCTTGGCCTTGATCACTAAGCTTTTGAATGTCCATTAAATCACCATACCAAGCCAAACAACCACTTCCACCATTCCTCACATCAGCAACTGCATAGGCAGTACAAGAGCAGTTTCTGAAGCATTCTTTCTCACATTCTTCCAAACTCAAACCACCTTTAGCAACTGCCACAGATGTATCAGGAACTTTCAAGCTTACAATTTTGACAAACCCTTCTCCATTATCACAGACAGATACACCTTTCTTTCTTACACAGCCTCCTGACCCATCTCTACTCTCATACCAATCACGTGGAAATTTCGGTTCAAAACCAGGTAAGCAAGTACACTTAAAGTCCTCAAAGTTCAAAGGATCACAATTACTGTTTGATCCACATGTTCCATAGTTATCACATTGGTCTGTTGGTTCAGACCAGTACCGGTTCCATTGAGTCTTTTGACTGTCCCACGTGAATGTTTGAAAGAAACCAGATTGCTGAACCACAATCCTAGTAATGACAGACTTATCAAACATGTTATATGTGAGTGCTACATGATTGTACTCTTCAACCAAAGAAACATTAAAAGTGGCCATATCTCGTTTCATATTAGGTACGCCTACTAATAATTCTCCGTTCCAATGTCCACCACGCCACCAAGGAAGATCACGGTTGTACATAAACAACTGAGGTTTGCCAATGGTGCTGAATTTCAACGTGAATGCGCCTTTTCCAGGGTCAACATCTGTCTTCCATGATTGAAGGAACCAACTTTGATTAATTTTTCTATCAAAACCAACCTTTAGATATGGAAGCAAGGTGTCTGTGGGATGATCAAAGCTTTCCCAGATAACAGTTTTGGTTTTGTTTATCATCAGAACAAGGTTTGCTATATCCGATAGCTGAGCTATGACACTGGTACTATTTCTTTGTGATTGTGGTAATGAAACATTTGTAGACCAAATGGGAATGGTGCTAACGTTATGGTGGAGTACTAGATTTCCATCTGGGTCAATCGATAGGATTCCAGAAGTGTCATTGATTGGACTATCTCTATTTGCAACCCAAACAACAGTTTGGATAGGCAAATTGTTGTACCAAATTCCGACATAGCGAGAGGTGGACTTTGCTGGAGTGAAGAATCCAAGAGCAAACGTTTTAGATTTAGAAACAAGAAGCTCACCATCTTTTATTGGTTTATCAGTAGATATGGTATCAGAAGAACAAGAGCAAAAGGAGAAGGTGATAAGTAGAATCAAAGAGTTTATAAGCAACCAATTTTTGTGTTTAAGATTTTTGGCTGTGACAAGGTAGAGAAGATTTCTAGCAGAGTCCATCTAGTTCCTCTTTGATACTACCTGTCTTGCATTTTATGAGGAGATATAGAAACACTCAAAGTGACACACAGTTACTTTAACAGTTGATTTTGGAGTCATCAAATATTTTCTGTGTCACTATTTTTGTCTTGTGTTAGGATGGCTGCTATATTATATTTTTCATACAATGGAACACTGACACCTAATGAAAGTGGAAAAGTAAATAAAATGAATGAAGATAAGATACAACTATGAAGTGAAATATATTGTAAGGAAATTCTTGTGAATTCAGAATGATGGCTTCTTTTTGTACATGCACCTAGCTAGGTATAGATTTAAAAATATTTGAATCTAGAGACATAAGAAAGACCTGTACGTAATTAGGCCTAGAAATTCACCTCAATATATTGGTCATGGACTTCAATGATGACCCATAAGAAATGGTAAACTTCCTTCTAAATATGATAAATGACAACAGGGCAAACGACCGTTAATTTTGATCTCTGAATGTGTGATTCGATGTCCTGAATGTATCAAAATTGTAAATACATCTATAAATGTTTCATTTATTAGTCATTTTGGTCCTCAAATATATTTTTAGGTAGTCAATTTAGTCATCGAATGTATTTTCGTTGGTAAACTTGGTCCATAGAATTACAAGCAAAAAAGACGCGAGAGATGTATTTGCAATTTCGATACGATTAATGTGACTACAAATTACACTTCCAATGACTAAAACGGCGGTTTGTCCGAACAAACAGGAAACATACACGGTGTCTATAAACAATTTAAAACCCACAACAAAAAATTTAAGTTTTTTTATAGACCAGTGTTTTTTTAAGAATTTTATAAAGCAATATCACTGAGTAGTGGTTTTTAGTTTTCAAAATTTCAACCATGATTTGAAATACCTGAGATAAACAAATTATCTTAAAAAAGGTGGAAACTATGCTTACAATAAAGTAACCTTGCAAATAGTTATAAGAGAAAAATATTTTAAAATTTGTCAAAAGAACCTTGATACTTCCTTTGGTCCTTATTATAAGACAAAATTGTTTGATGTATCTATTTCATATTATAGACCAAATACATCAAACATTCTATGAACCTAAAAAAAATCTATGCACTGTCTAATAGCATAACACAGATGAAGAAATGTAACAAACATTTTAGTAAATATGTTACCTCATCTCCTGTTTGGATATCAATGTATAGTAATATGATCTCATGTTTCTTTACAGATCACCCTATTGATGAAATTAAATTACTCCCATCTAAGAGAGAACCAGTACATTTATTGCAATTATCAAGGCTTAGGCCACTATGCAGAAAATTACTGAGACAAAGAAAGGAATCCTATTGCAGAACTAATAACATTATTAGGAAAATTTAACCAATACCCCTTTATAATTATTTACCAAACTTTGGCAATACTCACCTTAAGCAGCATCACCTAAGTGGGAAAAACACATACATACAAACAAAAATGGAGTGATAAAAAACTAAATTGTACTGGTATGTATCTTACATTGGAAATTCAAAACATAGTGAGAGGAATCAAATGCTTAATTAGTGCATACTCTACGGTTGGTATGTATCATATTTTCAAATAAAATGAGAAAAACATATAAACAGCAAGTAAGATGGAATGTAGTAAAGCATAGCATCATTGGTTCATGCATCAGCTATTTCTTAACATCCGTGCTGCGATAATTACACACTCTAATTATGTTTGTGATGTTTTGAGCTTGTTCAGCGTGGAGAATTTGGGCAGGATTAGGGTAATGGATATTAATTAAAGCGGGATTGCAGATGTAAGATAAAGATAAAAATGACAGCGATACAAAGAATTTCATATAAAGCAACCTTTTACATTTGTAATGAATCTTTGACTTTATCATTCTAATTTTACTCTAAAATATTGAAAGCAAGTAAATTTCTTTTCTATGTATGCAAATATCACTACCAATCATATGAATTAAAATTCAAATCACAAGTTCATTGGCTCTGTCTTCTACTATCTGCCATCTACCATTGTGACAGTAACTTGGTTCACTGTGCAAGATTCATCTTTTTTACTTGAGGAAGAATCAGTTTCAATAGGATTACTTCCTAGGCAAAATCCAGGATTTTTCGGCTCTGCTATTGTTGCTGTTTCGCTACTCAACATCAACACCACTGAAGACATTGTTGGTCTATCTTCTGCTCGCTCTTGTACACATAATAGCCCAACTTGTATGCATCTAAGAACCTCAGATGGTAAATATGAATTATCAATGGAAGAATCAATCAGTTCCAAAGCATTTCCTTCTTTCCAAAGCTTCCAACTCTATAAAAAAGAGAAAATCAAATTTATTTGTTAGCAAGAAGCAAGAGATTATACGATCAGTTTACAAATTACAACTAATAAAGCAACTCTAATTCATCATACATGACCGAGAAGATTCAATTCTTTGTTTGCGGAATAGAAACCTCGGTTCTTTTTCCCACTTATGATCTCCATCACGAGAACGCCGAAACTAAAAACATCAGATTTCACCGAGAAGATTCCATCCATAGCATATTCAGGAGACATATAGCCGCTACAAGTAACAAAATTGTTTATAAATTGTAAGATAAATAGATCATTATTATGTTTGGATTTTTGTTGGAGTGGCAGTGTATTACTTAGGTACTCACTATGTTCCAACGACTCTAACTGTATTTGCCTCTTCCTGATCCGTGCCAAAAATTCTAGCCATTCCAAAATCTGAAATCTTTGGATTCATTTCTCGGTCAAGTAGAATGTTGCTTGCCTTAAGATCTCTATGGATGATCCTAAATCTAGAATCTTGGTGAAGATAAAGAAGTCCTCTAGCTATTCCTGATATAATGTTGAAGCGTGTTTGCCAGTCTAGCGAGGATCTTTTAGCTTTGTCTGAAAATCAAACATTTGTACGTGCACATTAAAGCCAAGCATAAAAACAAATAAAACATGAATATATAAATGTTAATGAAATTAAATTAACTCACCAAACAAAATGGCATCAAGGCTTCTATTTTCCATGTACTCATAAACTAGCACTTTTTCATCCATTTGAAAGCTGCAACCAAGTAGCCGAACAAGGTTTCGATGTTGAAGTTTGACAATCAACTTTACCTCGTTTTTAAATTCTTCAACACCTTGGCCAGAATTTTTTGATAATCTCTTTACCGCAATTTCCTGACCTTCCATCAACCTACCCTGATGTAACCATAATTATTCATATGTTACATCGAATGTATGATATATCATACAACTATTAAGACTTATTATGGTGACATCTACAAAAACAACTTTGTATGATTGCACCTATTAATTAATGCACAGTAATTGTATATGTGCATCGAATATTAGGACTTATCATGGTGGTGACAGATATAAAAAGCAACTTACTTTGTAAACAATACCAAAGCCTCCTTGTCCAAGTTTATTTTGTTCAGAGAAATTATTTGTAGCCATAGTTATGGTATTAAAATCAAAGAATGGCAATTCTAGATCATCCATTTTATTTTCACTTGATTGTTCTCTATTACTTGTAAACACTCCTTCAGTTATAAGCAAATCCTGACTTTTTTCCAATGAACCTGCTTTAGGAACAACAAACAAAACATCTCATTATTCATGCATTCAGAATAGTACATTCATTCATATATGTTTGTAGGACATTAATTACTTGTACATTACCTCTTTTTTCTGACTTTCTTTTCAAATTCAATAGAAACTGCAATTTTTTCTTCCTCCACAAGAAACATATTCCTACTGCCAAAAATATAACAGCTGCACCCCCAGCCATAATGCCAATAGCCTTAGCTGTCTTGCGATCAGAACTTTCTCTTGGCACTTCATCATCTGAGACAAAATAGTTTGTGTAGTTTGCAATCAGAACTTTCTCTTAGCACGTCAGCACTTTTTTGTCATATTTACCACCACAAATCAACCAAACAATAATGAATATGCACAGTACAAGTACCGTACGTGTACCGGTACCAGTAGTCGATACTGGTACTCCCATTTTAAAAATATGCATGCTTCATAGAGTACAATGCAACAAAGGGTGTCATGTGCCAAAGTAGCAATATGATTTTGCTCAAAAACTTAGAGGAGACAAAAGCCACTTTTCTTTTTTATGTACTTGTAAAATCAGACCAATTTTTATATTTTAATGATGTCTTTTCATACTAGAAATAACTAATCAGTCACAAAAGGGCAAAGTAGAAAAAAGAGGAGAAAAGTTTTGTTTGTTTATGAAATTTAATGGATTCTATACCGTTGGAGACTTGGAAGAAGACATGCAACTTTACCAAAGTTGATAAAAATCTCCCTTTGAGTCCCACCACAGAAGGTGGAGGGGCACCATTTTAATCACTAGATCCTAACTTTACCAATTTTGTCAAATTACAATAGGAATACAGGATCATACTTTGTTTTTTATTTGACCAACAAAATTGTGATCATGCATTTATAATTTATAAAATAAAGTTATAACAACTAGTCCCATTATAATTTGTAAATAACTATTGTGATCAGGTTTTTCTATAGTGAGTAAGTGAATGATATCAACTATTAAAAAACAGATTAATAAGTTATGTTATATGCACATGCATATCAGATTATGAGTGATTGAACTATCAATTAGTACTAATTTTTTCATTTAGAAATAAAATCTGTATATTTTGCATTAATTGCGCGGCAGCAAATGTTAGGTGTAAAATGAAAATATAGAGCCTCACAAGTCAAAAAAAAGGTTGGCCTACAACCCACAAGCCTTACAATTCATGACAACAAACCCTTATAGTGGACCCACAAAACTTTATTAAAATCAAAGAAAGTCTTATATAAAATTATTATTGTCCCCACCACACTAGTTAAGAAAATAAAACCGATCGTTAATCGGTTCAGTGATGATTAAGGCTGGACTTGGTAGGAAGGACACAATTCGATTCCCGTAACTGCGATCAGGAGGAGGCTGAAACTATTTTATGTCAAAACTGACTTCCGAACATATTAAGCGGTCCAGTGGACCGAATATTGATGGTGAAAAAATAAATAAATAAAATTCTATATTAAAAATACTACCATTTTATATTTTATGATACTTTTACTAGATTTATTTTTCTTAACTAGTAATCATCTATGACACTATTTAGCATTTTTTTATAAATTATTCTATATTTTTTTTTTATCCCATTAACTCACGCAAAGAATCATCAATACATGCAATTTGCGCACATGTTTTTTCCGTCAACAAACAGCTACATATATGACAGTTTAGTTAGTTGTCTTTATCAACATTTCTAACGTATGGATTGGAAAGTTGTTCATATGTGGTATGGTTAATTAATTAAAAAGTCACATTTGTTAGAATGTATTAATTATTTATTTTTACTTTTATAGTCTCATCACATGAACGTTTCATATTTTTGGAGAGAAAACAACCCTCTACACAATAATGTAACAATTAAAAATGGAAGAGTTTAAAAAACATTCAAGAGAACATGGATCATTATGAGTCTATGACTTGTCCTCATTCAAAAGAAACCCACCGGCCAACAACAACAAAACAAATTCCAAATTTCCAACTCATTATATTCCAAAAACTAAAACTGATTACTTCTAGTACTATGTCAATTTTCTAAAACTGCGCAGTCGGCGGTATATCCGGGGCATAGAATCTTCCACTTATTTACTTTAAAATGTTAATTTCTAACTATTAGACTACTAAAAAAACTTGTTTACAATCGATCTAACGCAAGTAATTAGTGCACAATATGTGTGAGATTCATTTGCTACATGACAATGAGTAGTGCCTAGTCCAAGTAAGACTAGTTCAACATGTTACTGTATATGAGTTGGAATATTCTTTCCATTCAAAAGTTAGTGAAGTAAAATTTGGAATATCTATATGAATTCCACAAACTTCTCAAAGTAACATCTTCTGTATTAATATTAATCCAGAAATTAATACTATATGACTATTTTCTATCAAATTCAACATCCAAATGCATACTATAGGCTAAAACAAATAAAGTATAGAGAAGAGATAAACATACCTACATCAGAAGCTGATAATCTGACAAAAAGATCTTGACCACCAGCAGGATAAGCTCTAATATCAATAAGTTGATCAAGCCACATAACACAACCAATTCCACCATTAACAATCTCAATATTAGCATAACCAGTACAAGAACAATTCTTCATACACAAATCACCACATTCAACCAAACTCATACTTCTATTCACAAAAACACTACTTGTCTCAGGCAATTTCACATTCACCAAATGTAAAAACCTATCACTCACACAATCCAATTCATTATCCCTCAAACATCCATCAGATCCATCTCTCAAATTCCAAGCTTGATGATTCTTAGGATGAAATCCTTTAATACAATTACAAACAGGTGAAGCATTTGTATCACATATACCAAATGGACCACATTCTTTATAATTATCACATTGATCTTTTGGTGCATACCAAAATTTAGTCCAAAATTTTCTACTATGTATCCATGTAAGTCTTTGAAGTTCACCTAATGAATCAACACTGAGTCTTGAAAACAATGATTCATTCCCAATTGAAAATGTATAGTAAACTTCATGTTCATTCTGAACAAAACTGAATTGAATTGAATCTGTTAATGGTTGCATCTCAGGTACACCACTGAATCTTTTACCATTCCATGGTCCACTTCTATAAACTCTCTTATTTTTGTTCCAAAGAAAAATTTCTGGAACACCATGATAATCCATCTTGAAAGATATATCTCCAATTGAAGGATCTTGATCTGTTACTTTCCATGAGTTTATGTGTGTTTCTCTGTTTGTATCAAAATTCCAACCAAGTTTCATACCAGGTAACAAAGTATTTGTTGGAAAATCAAAACTTTGCCATAAAAACTTCGTTGGGTCGTTCTCATTTGGTGATTCTGATATAACCAAATTCCCAGAATCAAGAATCTGAAGAATTGGGTTTTTGTTAAAGGTTGAATTTTTATTGATTTTTTCAGTAGCCCAGATGGTTTTATTGGATTGATCGATGATAATAAGACCTGTGTCGGTTAATTTGAGAAAGGAATTGGGATTTTGAATTGGGGTGTTTCTGTTTGCAACCCAAACCACTGTTCTGTTATCATGGTCGATGTTGTAACGTATTCCTAAGTACCAGGAAAATTTGTCGTAGGAAAAGAAACTGAGTTGGAAAATTCCTGTTGGTGACAAGAGGGTTTCGTTGATTTTAAGGATTTGGGTTGTTGTTAAGGTATCAGAAGAAGAAGCAGAGATTGAAGGTGTTGAGAAGAAAATGGTTGAAGTTGAGAAACAGAAGAGAAAGAGTGTTGAGAAACTGAAACTTTTCATGTTTGTTTGAAAATGAAAAAAATAGTTTGTTTAGTGGGAGTATATGGAAAAGACTTTTTTCATGTTCAAGAGTCAAAGACAATAAAATTTGTCTCTTGTTGTAAAAACAAAAACAAAAGTTTAATGGATTTATTTTTGGTACAAGATGAAAAGGAGAAAGGGGAAAAAAAACAAAAGGAAATTATCTAAAATAAAAAGTCTCACTAGCATGTAGGAGAAAACTCATTTCATCCTATGGGAGCTATACTAGATTAAGCTTCAGGGTTGCTAGCGTCAATCTTTGCTAAGAATTTTGCACAAGTTATTGAGAAAATAAATGAAAATAACAGTTGCTTTAGCCACAAGTTACAGTTGTAGTACAAGCAATGTGTAACTGCTTTTAGTTTTGTGGAAGTTATGCAGTTATCACAAGTTAGTTACAGTTAGTTAGGTTTGTTAGAACTAGTTCCTTATTAGTTCATTGTATATAAAGCCTTGTAAGCTGTAATCTAATTCATTCAATGAGAATAATTTCCCTTTCCAATTTTTCATTCTTTCTTCTATGATTCATGAGTGTTATCACTCATTTCTTGTCAGTTTTCATTACTTTCATATGGTATCTTGAGCCTCGAGTTTCTTTTCGCTTTCAACAATGGCGAGAGGTAATAATAACACTGCTTCTGGAAGCACTACAGAATTACTTCATGATCAAGCAAGTCCTTATTACGTCCATTCAAGTGATGGTCCTTCTTCTGTTACTGTCAAACCAGTTCTTAATGGATCCAATTATCATTCCTGGGCAAGATCAATGCGAAGAGCACTTGGTGCTAAGATGAAATACGAGTTTGTAGATGGTACAATTCCACCAGTTCTTGACCCTTTCGATCCAACATTTCGAGCATGGAATCGCTGCAATGATCTGGTTTTGTCTTGGATCATGAATTTTGTATCAGAATCAATTGCACAGTCAATTGTGTTCATGGACAATGCTATGGATGCATGGAATGATCTCAAAGATCGCTTCTCTCAAGGAGATTTGGTAAGAATTTCAGAACTCATGCAAGAAATTTATGCTTTACAACAAGATTGTAAGTCTGTCATTGAGTTCTATTCTGATTTGAAGGTTTTATGGGAAGAATTGGAAATTTACATGCCTGTTCCTAATTGTACATGTCGTTCTAGATGTAACTGTGAAGCTATGACCAGTGCAAGATCTAATCACACTTTGTTATATGCTATTCATTTTTTGACTGGTTTAAATGATAATTTTGCTATGGTTAAATCCCAAATATTGCTTATTGATCCTCTACTTTCAATGACCAAGATATTTTCCATGGTTTTACAATTTGAGAGGCAAAGCAATTTTGGTACCTCTGAAGAATCTAAAGTTCTTGTTAATGTCGTGGATTCTAAGAAACCTAGCTATCCTAGTTCTAGGGGTTCATTTCAGCAAGCTTCAGGCAAGGGAAACAAATTTTGCACTTATTGTCATAGAACTAATCACACTGTGAATGATTGTTTCAAGAAACATGGATATCCACCTCATATGCAGAGAAACAATAACAATCATGCCGCTTATATGGCTTCTGGTGAAGGTAATGATGTAACTTCTGAAGCTTCAGATCATGGACAATCTTCACAAGCTTCTACTCCTTCCATCACACCAGATCAGTATCAACAGTTAATGTCTCTTCTTCAAAGTTATAGTTCTACAAACCATGTTTTAGCATCTACATCCTCTAGCCAAGTTCATTCTTCCAAGTCAGGTAATCATTCATTACTTGACAGGCAAGGTAGTGTCTCTTTTTTTCCTTCCTTTTGTTGTAACATTACTCAAGGCACTTGGATCATTGATTCTGGTGCCAGTGATCATTTTTGTGGCTCTCTACAGTGGTTTGATTCATACAATCAAATCACTCCAATTAAGGTCAAATTACCTACAGGTCAATCCACTTTTGCTAAATTTGCAGGCACCATCAAATTCTCTGAAAATTTTGTTTTGTTTAATGTCCTTTATGTTCCTGATTTTACTTTAAATCTTATTTCTATTTCAAAGATGTGTAATGCATTAGGCTGCACAATCTCATTTGATGGTTCCAAATGTTTGATACAGGACAAGGATATGAAGAGGATGATTGGTTCAGCTGACAAAGTTGAAGATCTGTACTACCTAAACTTGCAGTATATGCTGATGTACAAGTGAACAATGTTGTCATTACTAATAGCCTTCCTACCAGTGCCATTTGGCATTTTAGATTAGGAGACATTTCACCCTCTAGGATGTCTTTACTTCATTCTGAATTTCCTTTTATTGATGTAGATCATAAAGCGACATGTGATGTGTGTCACTTTGCAAAACGGAAAAAGTTATCTTTCTCTACAAGTAATAATAAGGCATCTCAGTCATTTGAACTTTTACATATTGACATATGGGGCCCCATTTCTGTCCAATCTATTCATAAGCATTCTTACTTCTTAACTGTAGTTGATGACTTTTCCAGATTTACTTGGCTATTTTTAATGAAGTCTAAAAGTGAAGCTAGCATAGTTGTTCAAAATTTTGTGTCTATGATTGAAACACAGTTTGAATCCAGAGTCAAAACTATAAGGTCTGATAATGGACCTGAATTTTTGCTTTCAAAATTTTATGCCTCTAAAGGCATTTGTCATCAAACTAGCTGTGTGGAAACTCCACAGCAAAATGCTAGGGTGGAAAGAAAGCACCAGCATATTCTAAATGTTGCTTGTGTTCTCTTATTCCAATCCCAATTGCCAAAACATTTTTGGTCTTATGCTGTCACACATGCAGTTTTTCTTATTAACAGGATTCCATCCCCAGTTTTGGAAAATAAATCTCCATTTTACTTACTTTACAATAAGCATCCTCAATATAATGATTTTAAAGTGTTTGGATCTTTGGCTTATGTCGTTACTTTGCAAAACCATAGAAAAAAGCTTGATCATAGAGCTAGAAAATGTGTTTTCTTGGGATACAAGGCAGGCATAAAAGGTGTTGTTCTTTATGAACTTCTCAATAAGGACATTCTAGTTTCTAGAAATGTTTCTCATCATGAACATATATTTCCCTATCACACACAAAATACTTCCAAACCTTGGTCATATTACCCTTCTTCTCGATTTAAAACCACTCTCTTTGACTCTACTGCCACTATTGACACTTAACCACCAACATCTAATATTGAACCAGTTCCAAAAATCATTACCTCTCCCATTTCCCACTCTGATATCCCTACTCCTAAACCTAAAAGACAAACTCGTATACCTTCATATTTGCAAGATTATGTATGCAATTCTTCAGCAAAGTCATCTCAAGCAATCACCTCAGGTACTCCTTATCCTTTATCTAGTTTCATTCTTATGCAAATTTATCCTCTTTTCAAAAAGCTTTTTCTGTGTCTCTTTCTAATACTACTGAGTCTAAGACCTATGTTGAGGCTTGTAAATCTAAAGATTAGATTGAGGCAATGAACAATGAATTAGAGGCATTACACAGAAATGGTACTTGGTCTATCATTGACCTACCTGGGCGAATCAAACCTATAGGCTGCAAATGGGTTTTTAAGGTCAAACACAAAGTTGATGGTACTATTGAGAGATACAAGGCACGATTAGTGGCCAAAGGATACAATCAAATTGAAGGTCTTGATTTTTTTGACACATTCTCCCCAATTGCTAAGCTTACTACTGTCAGATTATTGTTAGCTTTAGCTTCAAGCAAGAACTGGCATCTCCAACAATTGGATGTTAACAATGCTTTTCTCCATGGTGATCTCCAAGAGGATGTCTACATGCAGGTTCCAGAGGGGGTGTTAGCCAAGCCAAATCAAGTCTGTAAATTAAAAAAGAGCTTATATGGACTTAAAGAAGCCAGCAGAAAATGGTATGAAAATTATCTACTTTGCTTACTCAACAAGGTTATCATCAATCTAATTCTGATCATTCTTTGTTCACTATGAAACACAAAGAGCATTTCACAGCTATTTTGGTTTATGTTGATGATATTATCATAGCAGGATCATCTAGCACAGAAATAAATATAATGAAATCCATTCTTGATGCAAAGTTTAAAATTAAGGACCTAGGCAATCTCAAATATTTTCTAGGACTAGAAGTAGCTCAATCTAGTCAAGGTATTACAATATCTCAAAGAAAATATTGTCTAGATCTTTTGGAGGACACTGGCTTACTTGGATCAAAACCTGTCACTACTCCCCTTGATCCTTCCATTAAGCTACATCAAGACAATGGGGAACCTTTTGCAGACATCACACAATATAGAAGGTTGATAGGAAGGCTACTATATTTAAACACCACAAGACCTGACATCACTTTGGCCACACAACAACTAAGTCAATTCTTACATGCTCCCATTGTGGTTCACTACAATGCAGCTTGTAGAACTTTGAGATATCTCAAACAAGAACCAGGACTTGGTCTGTTGTTTCCTAGAGATTCAGAGATTCAATTACTAGGATATGCTGATGTTGATCGGGCAGGTTGCATAGACACAAGGAAATCCACTAGTGGTTACTGCTTCTTCTTAGGCTCTTCATTGATATCTTGGAAGGCAAAGAAGCAACAAACAATTTCTAGATCCTCTTCAGAAGCTGAGTATCGAGCCTTATCTTCAGCAAGTTGTGAGCTGCAATGGCTGCTTTACTTACTTGATGATTTGCAGATTGAATGTGCAAGACCATCTGTGCTATATTGTGATTGTCAAAGTGTTATTCACATAGCATCTAATCCAGTCTTCCATGAAAGGACAAAGCATCTAGAGATTGACTGTCACCTAGTAAGAGAAAAGTTATAAAAGGGAATATTGAAGCTTCTACCAATTTCAACAAATGAGCAAGTTGCAGATTTTCTCACCAAACCTTTGGCTTCACCAAAGTTCAAATATTTTCTATCTAAGTTGAACATGGTCAACATTTTTCAGGGTTCAACTTAAGGGAGGGTATTGAGAAAATAAATGAAAATAACAGTTGCTTCAGCCACAAGTTACAACTGTAGTAGAAGCAATGTGTAATTGCTTTTAGTTTTGTGGAAGTTATGCAGTTATCACAACTTAGTTACACTTAGTTAGGTTTGTTAGAACTAGTTCCTTATTAGTTCATTGTATATAAAGCCTTGTAAGCTATAATCTAATTCATTCAATGAGAATAATTTCCCTTTCCAATTTTTCATTCTTTCTTCTCTGATTCATGAGTGTTATCACTCATTTCTTGTGAGTTTTCATTACTTTGATACAAGTGTTTCCCTCCCAAAGAGTATGCACTAGTCTAACCCTCCAATTTCTAGAGAGAAGATCTTTTAAATTATAGATAATCGTTGCATAGTGGTACCACTCATTTACATGATCTGGTATGATCACGGTTTTGGAGTCAGAATAGCACCACAAATCATTAATATCTAATTCCCACGTCAAAACTAGATCATGGTACACTGCCAATAATTTTGCATGAAGGATATTCGAAAAACCTATATTTCCAACAAAACCGTGGACCCATGCCCCGTCAAAGTTCCCAATCAAACCTCTGAAACCAGAGACACCAGGATTACCAATGTTACTCCCATCAACATTCGTTATCATATTGATACCACCATGGGCATATGTTCTCCAAGAACGTTTAATATAAATCACATAATTTTATGTTTAGAGTGAATTTAGTCGAATATATGGTTATTATTGGATGACTTTGTAAAATTATTTTATATTATATGTGAATATTTTATTTTTTGAAGAGAAATATTATAAGTAGACTGACTTATTCATACATTTGTTTAATCACATTCAAAAATATGGTTAATTTAATTTATGTCAAAAATTATTGTTAACAATAATTTGAATTGTAAATTGAATTATTCATCTATTCAACTAAATTAATTATATTGTTTGGTGTATTATTTAGTGTGAATCGTGAAGGTGTAAAAATATGTTGGTATAAATTACTAAGGTATATTTGTTTTTGAAGAGTACGTGACCAGAGAGTTTAAGGCGGGAGAGTATGAGAAGAAATGTCACATCAATACCGTTCGGTGGAGAATTGAAATATGAATAAAATAAGAGGGCCCCATATAAAAAATATATACTCCCTCCGTTTTTTTTATAGTGTCCAGTTTTGTCAGATTTATCGTTTCTATTTAACTGTCCATTTTGTGTTTTAAGGGTTTGATTTGTCAATTGTACCCTTTTTTAATTACACTTATCTTTTTCAATAAATATTTTCTTTTATATATTTGAAAAACTAAAGGCTTTTTTTTAAAAAAAAAAAACAAAATAGTTTGTTTATTGTTATATTCTATTGATAACAATAATCTGAAAATATTTTTTTTGTATAACAATAAATCTATTGATGAGGGTATAATAGGAAGATAAAGTGTAAAAATCCAATTTCTTAATTTGGTGTTACTATTCTAAACGGACACTTAAAAAATAACGGAGGGAGTATTTTTCTTTGTTTTTTTGTCAAGTAGTTTAGTGGCTAAAAATTTTACCCTTAAAATGAATAAGTGAAGTGTCCGAAGTTCGAACCTCAATCCCTACATATATAATAAGATATTCCTATCAATTGAACTAATTATCTCACTGTAACAAATATTTCTCTCTTTAGGTACGAAAAAAGGATAAGAAAGATTAGAATTTTGGATCTTTCTCAATTGTATGCTTGAAATAATAAGGTTTCCTGTGTCGGTTTTATGTAAATTTAATTTCAATAATATAATATTCCTATCAACTGAACTAATTATCTCACTGTAACAAATATACATGTTATTTCTTTTCTTTTTTTCTCTCTTGTACATAATAATATATCAAATCTACTTTTTTTTCTCATATATTTCTCTCTTTTCATATTATTTTCTCATATCTTTATTTTTTTCTCACAACCAAACACACCCTGCAAACAAAAAAAAAAATTGTTGCCTTGGTTTGATTTCATATATGGAGACTTTAAGACTAAACCAGCAAGTTGACTCAACCACTTATTTCCGTGTTGAGTTTATTGGTCCTACTTTTTTCTTTTGCCACCCTATTAGTTTTTCGCACGTCCTATGAGTTTCCACTTTTATCTTTCCCCTATATGAAAATTCAAGATTTATATTGTCCACTACTTAAGTAGCGGACAAAATCGACTACTTAAGTAACAGACATTATAAAAATGTGAAATTTGAGAAAGAAAAAAAAAACACCGCCGTAACATGAAAATTTCTCATTTTTATATAGTTCGCTGCTTAAGTGGCAGATTATTTGCGCTACTTAAGTAGCAGACATTATAAAAATGAGAATTTTGAGGAAAAAAACACTCACCTAACATGAAGTTTTCATGAGTTTAAACGTAGAATCCGCTACTTAGCGGACACGGATATTTTATTAATTTTGTAGAACGCGAGAGAAAAAGAATAGGGTGGTAAAAATAAATCTACAAATTTTGACAAATCTCTTATATTATAAGCTTGTTCCGTTTTGCTATTCTTAACCCTAATTTTTTTCCCGCTCTTTTTTCCTCTCATTTTACCCTAAAATATTAAAATAAAATGTTTAAAAAAGGTCTCATCGAGAATCGAACCCGCAACATTTAAAATCTATTTTGTGTTTTTTGCCACTACACTACATCAATCAAATTGTTATTATTTTGCAATCAACATCTAATAAATATGGAATCTCTCACCATGTTAAATATTTATTTATTTATTATTATTATTATTATTATTATTATTATTATTAGCTTTCTACTAATATTATTATTATGTTATTAATTTGAGATCAACATCTAATAAATATGGAATCTCTCACCATGTTAAATATTTATTTATTATTATTATTATTATATTAACTTTCTACTATTATTATTATATATTACATTATATATTATTATTATTATAATATATTATTATTATATAATACTTGAATACGGGTAATATGTCTAATGTCTACGGAAAAAAAAACTTTAAATATATCCCATATATTATTATTAATGTATTATATTATATATATATATATATATATATATATATATACAACATAACAAATTCTCAAAAATTTACGATCACTTATTTGATATACATACGCAACATAACCAACTCTTTTGAAATATATCCCATATTATTATATTATATATACACCATAACTAACTCTTAAAAATTTATGATCACTTATTTAATATACATGCACGTTGATTTTTTTTAGAAGTCAAACAATGTTTGTTTGAGAGAAAGTTCAGTTTTTGATCTTTGAAAGTGTCTATGAATTGATTTATTTACAAATAAAGTTTCTTAAGTGTCTATGTTTGTTTGAAAGTTTTTTTATATTTGTATTTTTATGTATGTCAATGCTGGTTTTTAACGGTATATTTCACAGGTTTGCAATTGTCGTTGTTTGCAATCTAACCGGTTCCTTTGTTGTTTCCTCACAAATTTCATCTATTATCTCCTTCATCTTCAAACTTACATCTATTATTTTGGTTTTGTGGACAGGTTCTCCTTCAATGCTACAATAAAAATGGTTAATCTTAATCCTTTTACTAATCTTTCTCTAAATTTATTGAGAGGTTTGAAAATATTTTTATAAGTGTTAGTTGTTTATCTTTATAATTACATTTTTATATTTTTCCTTACTTTTTTTTATTCATACAATAATAGGTCCTTTAAATCATAATCCTGCAACTGATCGAGAGAATTTGATCGATGCTTTTTAGCTGCTGATGTTACTTCTGGCATGTTGGTATCATTTGTATATTGATGTTTTTTGTATACTGATGTTTAATTTTATTTGTTCTTTTTTTTGTAAAAAGTTCCAAATTTTTTTTTTTGTATACAGAAGTTGATCAATGTTTTTCAGGTGCTGATGTAAATCCTGAGAGATGAAAGAGATATTCCTTTTTACATGACGGAACCATACTTCATTCCTAATACTTAAACTTTATGGTTAATGTTATTCTTTTGAGTTGGGAACCTTATCAATTTTTTTTTAATTTTTTTAGTTTTTGTATTTTAACTTTTCAATTAATCTGATTATTATAATGAAAAATATGATTTTGAAGAAATGCAAAAGTTTCCAGCCATTTGAAATCCATTGTCTTCTTATGTTGACTTGAATATATTTATTGTTCTTATGCTTTCTTATATTTAGGATAACAAATTTCAAATAAATTAATATATTCGATCAACAAATAGAACATTGGTTATTCTTATAAAAAAACTGGACATATTGGTTATCAATTCTGATATTTTACTTTTATTCAACAAAATTACGTCCAACTAAAAATATAAAATCTTGCCTTGGCAAAAATAAAAATCTTGTCTTACAAATACAAATAGAACCAGTTGTTATGGCTTATATGATAATTATGCAACATTTTTTATTTTTCGATTTACTTTTCTTTTTTAAATATATCCCGCTTTGTCACAACAAATATTCTGTCTCGCAAAAATAAATCATAACAAATAAAATATAAAAGTTGCCTTAAATATATCCCATTTTTTCGATTGTTATTTTATTTTATAATCTTAGACTATTTTATGTGATTTCTATATGTGATTTTTTTTATAATCTTAGACTAATTTAAATCATATAACTGACACTTCACAAAACCCGTGCAACGCACGGGTTGGAGTCTAGTTATCTCTTATATTATAAGCTTGTTCCGTTTTGCTATTCTTAACCCTAATTTTTTTCCCGCTCTTTTTCCCTCTCATTTTACCCTAAAATATTAAAATAAATTGTTTAAAAAAGGCCTCACCGAGAATCGAACTTGCAACATTTAATATCTATTTTGTGTTTTTTGCCACTACACTACATCAATCAAGTTGTTATTATTTTGCAATCAACATCTAATAAATATGGAATCTCTCACCATGTTAAATATTAATTTATTATTATTATTATTATTATTATTATTAGCTTTCTACAAATATTATTATTATTATATATTATTATTATATAATACTTGAATACAGGTAATATGTCTAATGTCTATGGAAAAAAAAAACTTTAAAGATATCCCATATATTATTATTAATATATTATATTATATATATATATATATATATATATATATAACATAACAAACTCTCAAACATTTACGATCACTTATTTGATATACATACGCAACATAACCAACTCTTTTGAAATATATCTCATATTATTATATTATATATACAACATAACAAACTCTCAAAATTTTCTGATCACTTATTTGATATACATACACGTTGATTTCACATTGATGATTCACGTTGATTTTTTTTAGAATTCAAACAATGTTTGTTTGAGAGAAAGTTCAGTTTTTTATCTTTGAAAGTGTCCATGAATTGGTTTATTTACAAATAAAGTTTCCTAAGTGTTTATGTTTGTTTGAAAGTTTTTTTATATTTGTATTTTTATATATGTCAATGCAGGTTTTTAACGGTATATTTCACAGGTTTGCAATTGTCGTTGTTTGCAGTCTAACCGGCTCCTTTGTTGTTTCCTCACAAATTTCATCTATTATCTCCTTCATCCCTCAAACTCACATGTATTATTTTGGTTCTGTGGACAGGTTCTCTTTCACTGCTACAATAAAAATGGTGAATCTTAATCCTTTTACTAATCTTTCTCTAAATTTATTGAGAGGTTTGAAAATATTTTTATAAGTGTTAGTTGTTTATTTTTGTATATTGATGTTTTTTGTATACTGATGTTTAATTTTATTTGTTTTTGTTGTAAAAAGTTCCAATTTTTTTTGTATACAGAAGTTGATCAATGTTTTTCAGGTGCTGATGTAAATCCTGGGAGATGGAAGAGATGTTCCTTTTTACATGACGGAACCATACTTCATTCATAATACTTAAACTTTATGGTTAATGTTGTTCTTTTGAGTTGGAAACCTTATCAATTTTATTTTATTTTTAGTTTTTGCATTTTAACTTTTCAATTAATCTGATTATTATAATGGAAAATATGATTTTGAAGAAATACAAAAGTTTCCAGCCATTTGAAATTCATTGTCTCTTATGTTGACTTGAATATATTTATTGTTTTTATGCTTTCTTATATTTAGGATAACAAATTTCAAATAAATTAATATATTCGAACAACAAATAGAACATTGGTTATTCTTATAAAAAAATTGAACATATTGGTTATCAATTCTGATATTTTACTTTTATTCAATAAAATTGCGTCCAACTAAAAATATAAAATCTTGCCTTGGCAAAAAAAAAAATCGTGCCTTACAAATACAAATATAACCAGTTGTCATGGCTTATATGATAATTATGCAACATTTTTTATTTTTCGATTTACTTTTCGTTTTTAAATATATCCCACTTTGTCAACAACAAATATTCTGTCTCGCAAAAATAAATCATAATAAATAAAATATAAAAGTTGCCTTAAATATATCCCATTTTTTCGATTGTTATTTTATTTTATAATCTTATACTATTTTATGTGATTTCTATATGTGATTTTTTTATAATCTTAGACTAATTTAAATCATATAACTGACACTCCATAAAACCTGTGCAACGCACGGGTTAGAGTCTAGTTTAAGGAATAGGAGAAGAAATTGTCATTGCTAAAGGGATTTCCATTAACTTGGGCTTCTTATTGCTAACTCAACAATCTTTGGAAAAAAATGTGTGAATCAATTATTGAAATTAAACCTACATAACAATAATTATAAGATTAGTCAAAAAAAAAACAATAATTATAAGATGTTTATTATTCGCTTTCTAAATTGATCAAAAAATTTCCATATTTTTTTTATCTATCTCTTATCTCTTATATTATAAGTTTGTTCCGTTTTGCTATTGTTAACCCTAATTATTTTCCCGTTCATTTTTTCTCTCATTTTATCCTAACATTAATTCATCTAAAATGTTAAAAAATACTAGACCAAGAATCGAACCCACAACATTTAACTCATCATGTTAAATATTTATTATTATTAGCTTCCTATATTATTATTATATTATTACTATTATTATTATTGCTATTATTAATTCAAATAAAATGTTAAAAAATACCTCAGCAAGAATCAAACACAGAACCTTTAACTCACCATGTTAAATATTTATTATTATTATTATTATTATTATTATTATTATTAGCTTCCTAGTATTATATTATGATTATTGTTGTTATTATTATTATTATTATTATTATATCTCTTATATTCTAAACTTGCTCTGAAATGCTAACTCTAAACCTAGTTTTTTTTTTCTTCTCTTTTTCATGTGGTCTGTTATATTAAAATACAAATTTGTCTAGCATGGTAATCGAACTCGCATTCCTGTAACCTTTTCTTTTGCGGTGACTATATTAATAAGAGTCACAAACAATCTCTAAAGCATGTTGGGATGTATCTTTTGTCGACAATGTTTTTACATGGTCAGTTGTATGTTGCAACTTCAATAGTTATTTAAAGAGAATGGTTAAAAATATTGATTATCGACGAAGACGGTGAAAATACGAATAAAATTTTCAATGTAGTCTATAAAGAAGTATTTCGTAATACATGTCGTAATACACCATAGTTTCTGTTGTATGAACATTTATCCAAATTTATTTGTCGAACTAATATTTAATGGTACTCGACTTTTTTATATACGTTTTAGTGTTACAAATTTTATATCTTATTTTTTTCATATTAAGGCTAATTAGACCCGTACACTGCACGGTTCGAAGTTCTAGTTAGACTATATCTTTTGGTAAATATTATCAAGGGGATATTATATAGTACTAGTATAAATCTTAACGAGAGATATTTTTCGTAGTGAAAATTTTACCGGGTTAATTATCAAAATGTTTTTTACATTTAACAAAAATATTGACAAGTTTTTTAAAAGCTATGTTTAATTGACTTATTTGAGCTTATTCATTGGCCTAAGTTTTGTGACATTGTATGGAAGAACTTATGACAATTTTTATAAGTTTGTATTTGTTTATTTTCATAAATTCTCTAATATAGGCTCTGTTTGGTAAAAATAGTTGATGGTTGATGGTTTATAACTATATTTGATAGCTTATTATAGCTTATAGCAGATGATTGATAACTGATATAGTTAATAAGTTAATTGAAGTATTTGGTAAAATTAATGGTTCAACTATCTAATACTCCCTCCTCTTTGTATTTAAGCTATTGTACTCTAATGAAACTCTAGCCTCCATCGCTCATTTATCTGATTTGTATCTCTCATTCTAACAACTATAACCGAATTGCTTCTAAATTTTACGATTGGGTAGCTTAACTAAAATTATAGTCGGGGGCTAATGTGAGTCGGACACGGGCCAATGAATTATAACTCGTTTTCATTTATGAATGAGCTTGTCTAGTTCGTTTAACGCGCAGATTTATGCAGGGCGGGTTAAACGAAGCAGGTCGGATCAACCCGTATAACCAACTCTAATAACAAGTGACACAAAAGTATTTATAATGAGTACTTCCTCGTCTTTAATTTTTTGTGTTTTAGTTTCTTTTGTTTTTTTGTCACAAAATTTTAGTACTTTTAAAAAACTAAAATACAATTAACGATATTTTACCTTTTATACTTGTACAAAAATAAAAAATATACTTTGAACGAATTTTACTCTTTCTTAATTAATTAAGGGTAAAAAGACTTAATGTATCCAAATTTATTATTTCTTAAGACATATGTCTAAAATTAAAATGAAATAAAAAAATAAAACGGAAGAGTAATAGAAAAATGATTACTTTAAAAATATGATTATCCAAATTACGGGACTTAATAAGTAAAAGCTTCTTCCTTTTGAATAAATTTAAATTTAAAAATCAATTATATAAAGATCAATTATTACTTGGTGAACACTCCGGATAAACGTCTTATTTAGATCTGTACTGATACACTTCTGATACAGACGTTGTTTAATATAAAAAATTGATAAATATTATGTATACATCTATTAAAATTGTCCACATTAGCGGATGTAATGGTACATATCCAAATAAGATAAGTACTCCGAAGAATTCACCTTATTATTATTTTTTGTAAACAAAAATTTAGTGAGAAAATAGTGCTTCGTCTAAAAGAGATAAGGATCGATTTTAAAAGTAATATGGTGAACATTACACATTTTATTTAAATTGGATATGTATCGGTATACCGCTGTGATAATCCACCTGATATACATGTACAGAAAAATATTCTGTAATATATATCATTTCATTTCTTGGATGGAATTTCAAGGAGTATAATTGATTATATAAACACACAAGAGGACCAATCAACCAAGTACACTTTTATTGAAAGGTAAAGAAAGCTGAGAGTAAAAAACAAAATGAGAAAATCCTCACTTTTATTAGTTTTAACAATTCTCATAGCCACATTAACCTCATACTGTTGTAACTCATTGCCCCTCTCAACTCATAAGAGATGGATCATAGATGATGCAACAGGTCAAAGGGTGAAACTAACATGTGCTCATTGGGTTGCACATGTTAAACCAATGCTTGTTGAAGGTCTTGACAAATTGCCAATAAAAGACATAGCTACTCAAATTTCTAATTCAGGATTCAATTGTGTTCGTTTATCTTATGCTACTTACATGTTCACAAGATATGCAAATAACACAATTCGTGACACATTTGATAGTCTTGATATACCTGAGGTTGTTGTGTCTGCTATTGAGAAACATAATCCATTAATATTGAACATGACACATGTTCAAGCTTATGAAGCTGCTATTGATGCTTTAGGGGAAAAAGGTGTGATGGTGCTTATTGATAATCATCTTAGTATGCCAGAGTGGTGCTGTAATAATAAGGATCAAAATGGATTCTTTGGTGATAGGCATTTTGATACTCATGAATGGCTTCAAGGTTTGGCTTTTATAGCTAAGCACTTCAAGGGAAAATCCAATGTAAGTAACATCACATTAGAAAGCCATGATCAAATTTACATTTTTTTTTTCAGTTCTAATGTTTTTTTATTAATTATATTTTATGTGAGTCTATATGATTTTTTAACTAGATTATTATTGTATGTTAGATAAAATAAGTCTGGTTAATAGATTCAAATTTCACTTCAATGAACTCTTTGTTTGACCCTCATTTCCTCATGTCTTTCCAAAATTAAGGTGAGGAGAGAGAGAGAAAATTATTAAAACAGAAAATTATGAAGAGAGAATGAGATGATAAATCCTCAAATAGGTTGGTGGTTCTCTCTGATTTTACATAAGATACCTCCCTTAATCTAGTTCTTTTTATTAAAAATTGGTGATTGAAATAACTTTTCATATTGTACAAAAAAAATCATAAATAATATAGGGGGAAATGAATAGAAAATAATAAGAATTTATTTTAAATTAAATTAAGAAATTAGATAGGAATTGAAGGGATATACATACTATTTTTTTGGTTTGAGGGATATACATACTATAATTCAATAATATATCAATATTTTATCACTTTGTTATATTAATTTCAAAAATATTTTAACAAATATCTAATGGATATGCATATGATCATGGTGAATACTTCAATACACATCTTATTTAGATATGTATCGGTATACCGTTGAGTAGATAATTTTGACATGTCAAAAAATTAATATACTGTTTGTAAATCTATATCAAAGTCATCGACTCAGCATTGGACCGATACATATCCAAATAAGTTCTAAATATTGAGTCACTTTGTTATATTACTTCCTGACATATCTCAACAAACATTTACGAGACAAAATGTGGTTAGGTGATTTTTTTTTATAACAAATAAAATATTACTTGTATTTATTGAAAATCTTATATCATAAAGACCTATTTAAAAATCTAATAAAATCGTGACACCGTGTAAAATATATATTTTCCTTTGCATGAACATACCTTATCCTTTTACCACAAGGTCTGGTGTATAGTTAGTGTTGTAAATGTAAACATACCTTATTCTTGCTGTTATGCATGTAGGTGATAGCCATGGACTTGCGGAACGAGCTAAGAGGTGGACGTCAAAATTTGCCCGATTGGTACAAGTATGTGAGCCAAGGAGCGAAAACGATTCACAAACATAACCCAGAATTATTAGTCGTCATTTCAGGGTTAAACTTTGACAATGACCTTTCATTCTTGAAGAAAAAGACTCTTGATCTAAACTTCACTAACAAATTGGTGTACGAGGCACACATTTATTCCTTCTCAGGAACCCAAGATAGGTGGGATTTGCAACCACTGAATTGGGTGTGTTCCTCTGTCATTGAAACCTTAAAAGATCAAGCAGGTTTTCTGATTAATGGTGACAACCCGGTACCTTTGTTCATAAGTGAATTTGGATATGACATGACTGGTGTCAATCATGTGGACAACAAATTCTTCCCATGCTTTGTGTCTTATGCTGCCTCTGTTGACTTGGATTGGAGCTTGTGGTCTTTTGGTGGAAGCTACTATTATAGAGAAGGCACTGTTGGAGCTGGTGAGACATATGCTGTCATGGACTATGATTGGAAAAATTTCACAGACCCAAAATTCCCTGAGAAATTTCAGCTTCTCCAAAAGAAGGTTCAAGGTACATATGTTATGATATAAATACATACTTCACATTATCACATTCACATAAAAATGTGTACAGAAAAGAAGACATTATAATATATTCATAAACTGTCACAAATACTCTCACAGGTGTTTATATTCTACGATAAACTAAGCTTAAGTGTAAATAAGATTTTTCAAATGCAATCAGAATTTATGCCTAAAAAGTGTGTTTATATGATTTACATATGCAGATCCAAGTTCAAACCTCTCAAAGTCTCATATAATGTTCCATCCATTGACCGGAAAGTGCGCTCATGTGAACAAGAGCAACAATGAACTTGTATTGGGTGATTGTAAGAGTCATAGCCAATGGAGTTCTGAGGGAAATGGTTCTCCAATAAGGTTGATAGATTCTGCTCTGTGTCTAAAAGCAGAGGGCGAAGGGCTTCCTGCAACTCTCTCAAAACATTGCTTGTCGCAGCAAAGTTCATGGAGATCTGTTTCAAAGACCGGTCTTCACTTGGCTACCTCTGATGGGAACAAATCCCGTTTGTGCTTGGAAACGGATTCAGATTCCTCCAAGATAGTGACCAGAAAATGCATCTGCATAGATGATTATGATTCTTCATGTTTGGACAATCCCCAAAGCCAGTGGTTCCAACTTATTTCAACCAATGTTTAGTTATGAATTAGGATCTTGCGAATAAGATTTGGTAGGAATCAGGAGTGTACTGGTTGTACTACTACCTAGTACCTACATATTATCATATTTTTCAGTGGTAGTAAGGTCATTTAGGTAATAATGCTATTGTCTATTCAATGGCACCAATGCGATGCTATATTAATATTAGTAGAAAATGAATATAAATAAACTTATTGTTTGCATTATCTCATCCATATAAAAAATAACAAAGACACGCAGTTGGAATATTAACATGGTTTCTTGAAATATTTTAGAATCATAGGTTATAGAAGATGAGTCCTTAGAATACAACCACAACCATTTTGTTTTTTGTTCAATTATCATTTCCAATAATTTGAGTGTAATACTTTTCTTAGATTAAATCCTTTCAGACCAGCAATTACCAAACAAATTTTCTGTACATACAATTATGCCATACAAGATGGAGAAATGTTTAATATTTATGTTGCTTATCTTAAAGATTGAAAGGACTGATAGATACAAAATGAAAACTTGCTTTACTTACAAAGAGGTCTTCAATATCTCCAACCTCAAACCAAGATATACCACTACCATCTTAGTAATCAAGAAAATCATTGCTTTGAGGCAGTAAACTCGATATACTTCCTTGACCCCAACCTTTTTCTACACGCTTCAGAGTTTTCAATGCGATTCCACTACCAACATCCCTGTCAAGTAATAAGTAACAGATCATTAGGAAATATTGAAGAATATGCTGCATAATGGAAATGGTCATTGTACTAATTAAAAAGCCGTAGACACAGAACTAATGGCAATCAAAATTTAAAAGATAATATCCGGATCCATGTTTATATTTAGTTTGATTGAACTAATATATTTGAAATAGAAATGAATAATAATAATAATAATAATAATAATAGTAATAATAATAATAATAATATTATAAGAGATAATTTACTATATATACACAATAAAGCAACTCTTTCAAAGAGGAAGAGAATTCAAACAATATTAAAGGTATATGTTTATGCGAGATTGCCAACCCAGTTGAGTTATAAACTGTCAGACAGATAAGGTATAGCAATGAATGCACACAGTTTATCAGAAGGTATTCTTCAACTCATCCAAACACGAATTTCGGAGAAAATTCAGTAATTTGAGCTGTTATTGCTCAGAAGTTCAAGAAGGAATTACACAGGACAGGTTTATGGAAAACTAATAGTCACATTTAGAAATCAATGATGCAGATTTTGGAAATAGTAACCACAGACAAAGAAAATGAACTACGTAAATAATTAATTAATCCAAGACATCCCAAACTATCTAGCGTAAACACCTGTTTTAAAAAAGAACAGAACCCAAACAGTGGAATGAAAATATTATCTTCACTACCATATGGCCATACCTGTTAATTATATCTTGCCAATCACTTCCACCATCCTTGTGTAATTTTCGACGAAAGATGGTGTTTCCATTTCGATAAGTCTTATCTTCTAAAGCCAATTCCATTATCCTTGCAAGTTCATCAGCTTGTTGTTTGTTTCCCCTTTTACTTAAGCCATCAATCACTGGTATGAACGATGAAGGGTCAAAACCATATCCCTTATCAATCAATTTCTGAAGAAGGCAGTGGGCATCATCTAACCTATCATCCTTGCAAAGTTTGTCAATCAAATCTTTATACATGAAATTCTTTGATAAGAGAGATCTATCTAACGAAACTTCAAATAGCTCCTTTGCATCAGAAAGTTTCCCGCCGGCAAGTAATTCATTGAACATCAAACTGTACAAGGCTTCTTTGTGGTCACATACACTCAATGCTACGTCGAAAAGATCACATGCTACTTTAAAATCTCCAGATTTGCAGAAGGCTTTAATCAATATTTTGAAGGAAGATACATTGGGAGATACGCCCTTATCCAACATTTCATGTAAAAGAGAAGTGGCATCCTTTGTTTTCCCTCCTTCGCAAAGACAACTAATCATATTATTGTAAGTGCAAACATCTGGACCTATTCCTTTTTCTCTCATCTCGTCCATCAATCCATACATTTCAAATATTTGCCCTTTACTTCCTAACCCCAAGATCAATGAATTGTAAGTTTGAAGGGTCTTGCTGCAACCATTTCTCTCCATATCTTTCAATACACGTAAAGCTGATGATAACTTCCCTTGTTTACAGAAACTCAATACAAACGTATCGTAGGTCACAGAATCAGGGTGCAAGTTTTTCGACATCATCTCAATAAATTTCTTTTTGGCTTCCTCTAGCCTTCCGGCCTTGCAAAGTCCATTAATTAAGGTTGTATAAGTGATCACATCAGGCATGCTGGTTGATACATTGTGGATTGAATTAACTAGGCCAGCAACTGCGTTTTCTTTACCAAGGGAATCTGTTCCATCAGTCCACATCTCACTGACAACATCACTTGCTTTCTCCAATTCTCCGTTTCTACACAGACCATTGACCACGATATTGCAAGTCACAGTATCTAACTGATAACTCTTTTCATTCATCTTTTGCAGCATTTCCTCGGCCTCACATTTTCTCCCCTCTTTCCATAGGCTATTCAGCAACGTGTTGCAAGTATAAGTATTTGGAAGACAACCTTTCTTAATCATTTCATTAAGAACAGCTTTAGCTTCAAAAACCTTCCCTTTGCTACAATAGCCATGTAGAAGAGTAGTGTAAGTAACAGTATCCGGGTAAACACCATTACTCACCATCAAATCCATCAACCTTCTAGCATCCAACAGCATATGGTTCTTGCAAAGCCCATCCATCACAATATTATACGAGTAAATATTTGGTTCAATACCATTCTCCACCATATAATCAAGAACCGATCGAGCCTCCATCAACTTCCCATTTCTAAGCAAACCCAACAACCATGTATTATAACTCTCCAAGTTGACAAAATTACCAGCATTTTTCATGGTTTCAACCAAAGACCTAGCTTCCTTCATCATCCCTTGCTGACAAAACCCCTTAAGCATCAAATTAAAAGTTACAACATTGGGCTTAGGAAGTCCCAATTCACCATCCATCTGCATATCCCTAAAAATCCTCGACGCCTCAAAAACCTTCCCAGCTTTACAAAGTGCAGATATCCTAGCATTAAAAGTAACAACATCAGGAAACAAACCCTTCTCTCTCATCCTCTCCACTAATTTCTCAGCCTCATCATTCATATCCTGTTTACAAAAGCTAGACACAAGAGTGTTATACACAACCCTATTAACATTATTAAAACACAACTTATTATCAATAAACTCCAAAGCCTCTTTGGTTTTACCCGCTCGACAAAACCCACGAACAATAATCCCAACAGTAAACTCATTCGGATGACAACCCTTTTCAGACATTTTATCAAACAGCTGGAGTGCATGTTCAAGAGCATTTGATTCACATAAAGACTGAATCAAAAGATTAAACGTATATGTTTCCGGATTAACACCTGCTTGAATCATGTCAGTGTATAAAGAAGTAACGAAATGTGGACGGTTATGCTGTAGACTTGAACGGAGAAGGAGATGGTAGAGTGAAAGAGGAAGATGGGTTGAAGGAAAACTAGCTCTGAGTGATTTGAAATGGTTGAAAGCATAATCAATGTGGTTGCTTGATTGAGCTAATATACGGAGAATTGAAATGAGGGAATGATGAGCATTGTTGGGGTTGTTTGATGTGATGAGTTTACGGAGGTTTTCGATTTCGTGGTGCATGTTTGCGTTGAGAAGGATGCGTGTGATGGTGGGAACAAGATGGTGATGGTGGGTTGAAGAGGAAGGTGAAGAGAAGATTTGTTTGAAGAGATGCCATGCTAATTTTGGGTTGTTGCTGTTTTGATGAATGGTTTTCAATAGTTTTCTTGTTTCTTCCATTTTTTCGAGGTTGTTATCAATGGAACGAAGTGATTACAGGGAAGACGCTGATAGTAATAGCCACTGTTTGAGTAAAACGCATAAGCCTGAGAATGAACTTAAATGGGGCCGCCAATTGGCGCCGATTGTCCTATCTAGTTCGATGGATTAGTCCCTACAAATGAATGCGGAGTAGAAACTTCAATAACATTGTTGGTTAAAATCAACCGATTAATTCGACTCGGACATAACTCGAGTAATCGCAATATCACAACCTATATTTGCTAGAGTATAAGTACAATGATTTGCTTTACGATAAGAATGACAAATTTTAACCTTTTAATCCTTCTCGAGTAAATTACTGTATGAGTCTTTTGAATCAAACAATGCCCCACCACACTACTTGAATCGCTGCCCATCATACTCTTCGCAACGTTTTTGAATCAATACACGCACGATTTACAAAGGCATTACACACAACAAGAAACTTAGTGAAACCACAAATCCATTTACCGTTTAAATCACGCAACAAACCACCACAACCCGAGTTCAACCCACCTCTACTTGCACCGTCCGTAATTAATTTAACCTACCCCATAGGAGGAGTCCAACTACTTTGAATCTGCTTCTTAGAAGTCTCGTGTAGCATTTTGTTATAGTGTAAACATTGTTATAGTTACCGACTCTCTACTTAAGATATGTCTCTACAATTGCACGAAGGTAATACTCAGTCTATACCAACAACAAAAAGACTCGTTATCTAAGCTTTCTTCATCGAGATCAAACTGCAAACACTTATCTTATTGGGGATAACTTATATAAGATCGAATAATCAAACTAGAATTATTTAGTAACGACTTTTCCCTCACAAATTTATAACAATTGAAGTAGTGCCTTGCCCATTAAGTAGTGCTTCATTAGCAGCCTCAATTGAAGTAGTGTTTTGCCCATTAAGAACTTCTTTATAAAACTTTATATACATATACATACATCACAATTGACAACACATTATAGTAAATTCTTTAGTAAAAAAACGCAGTATAGTAAATTCTGTCCAAAAAAATACATTATAAACTATCTAAAAACAATCAAATGAAACATGTACATACATGATAATGCTATGCTAGGTACTAGTTTTTCTATTTTTCTAATACATATACAGTGAACCAAATTTAAAGAGCATAGTTTACTATTATCTCCCTGTGACTGTAAGATCAACTGTGGAATCAAAGGGTTCAGTATGAAATTCTTCTGTATCATCATATCTTCTCATGGAAGTAATCAAAGGTTTGACAGGCAAAGGAAGAGTTGTTGCCTCACTTTCAAGCATCAACACCACGGATGACATGTTTGGTCTACGAGATGCTGAATCTTGCACGCATAACATCCCTATGTGTATGCATCTCAAAGCTTTACTCTTTGGACTCGAATCACGGATCGAAGGATCAATAAGCTCCATTACATTCTCTTCATTCCATAGACGCCATGCCTACGCTCATTTCATCACAAAAATTAATTACGCCATCTATTATCAATGCTAGTGTTTTAATTTAATCATATGGTGATGTAAAATAAGAGTTACTCACATATCCTATGAGACTTGGATCGTAAGAATCACGAAAGCTGGTGTTTTTGCGACCACTAAGAATCTCTAGTAGTAGTACGCCAAAACTATAGACATCAGATTTGACCGAAAATAGACCATCCATTGCATATTCTGGAGACATATAACCACTGCACCACGTACACATAGTATTATATTGAGATTAATCTAATTCTAGGAAGAATTAAAGGGATGAATGGATGACTTATTTATACCAGTAAAAAATACTAAAATCGAAGCATACTTACTATGAACCAACGATTTTGCCTGTATTGTCTTCATTTTGGTTTCCTTCAAATATCCTAGCCAAGCCGAAATCTGAAATTTTTGGATTCATATTTTCATCCAACAAAATGTTGCTTGCTTTTAGATCACGATGGATTATTCTAAGCCGTGAATCACGGTGCAGATAAAGTAGTCCTCTTGCAATTCCCTCGATGATTTCAAAACGTTTTGTACAATCTAGTATTGTTTGCTTGACTGGATCTGCAATTATGTTAACCGCCAAAACCAATTGTTATGCAAATGCACTGATAATTTACGTTTCATATTCATCCAAATTAAAAATGCTGAAAAATGATGCGCAAAGTTATGTAAAGAAGCATACCAAATAGAAAGCGGTCCAAACTTTTGTTTGGCATGTACTCATACACCAGTAACTTTTCTTCGCCTTCAACTGAACATCCCAATAGTCTGACAAGATTTCTATGTTGTAATTTGGCTATAAGCATCATTTCATTCTTGAACTCATCTGAGCCTTGGTTCGACTGTTTAGAAAGCCTCTTGACCGCGATTTCTACTCCCCCAGGAAGCTTTCCCTGATAATTGGAATAAAAGAACTTCTTAAATTAATCTTTTATTACTTAGGTTTAAATATGTTTCGGATCACTATTACATTATAATCATATCAACAGTTGCATATTTACCTTGTAAACAGGACCAAACCCGCCTTGTCCGAGCTTATTTTCTTCTGAAAAATTGTTTGTTGCTATTACAATGATACTAAAACTGATGAATGAAAGTTCTGCATTATTAAGCGGATTCCCGTCGGGACTAAGACCACCTGGTCCTGATAATTCTGCTGATAGTAATAAGTTTGTACTCTTGTATGGTTCAGAAGCTGGTACATCACCATTAACGTTGGAAGAAGTTGAGGAAACTGTGGGAAAAGTAGAAAAGAGTAAAGAATTATACAAGTCAACATTGAGAAATAGTATATAATACCTAGTGATTCAATCAAAGACATAAAGAAACACTTGAGGAAATAAATGTTACCTTTGAGTTTTCTCTTAAGCCTCCATAATAGCCATGCAATGATTCCAAGGCAGATAAGCCCCCCCACAACACCTAGTATTATCCCAATTTTGGTCTTTTTCCCTCCATCACCTGTATTTAAAGACATAAAAACTTGTAATTACAGCCTAACATCATAGGTCTCCATGAGCATAGCTCAGTTGGTAGGGACATTGCATGTGATATGCAGAGACCGAGGTTAGAAACCTTGTACTCTCACTTATTCACTTTAAAAGGTGAAATTCTAGCCATTAGACCATTTGACAAAAATAAAAATCATAGATGCTAGTGAGAACTTATGACAAGAAATTCAGTTGTTTTTGTGCATGCGACTCTTCTAAGCAGTGAAACTAGGTTATGTAGCACCGACACTTCACACTGAAGGTGTGTTTGGTGTCTGACGCGTGTAGGTAGACATCCACACAACATCATATCTAAATACATTCAGCTATTCTATGTTCTCAAACTATCACCAATGTTGACGCCTCACTGTCGTGTTCGGTGTATGTGCTTCATAGATAAGACTTGGTATGTCACAACTCACAAAACTAATTAAATTGCTATACTATTTTCTTCTAATTTTAAAGGATTAAATTGCTATACTATTGTTTTGTACATCAAAATTGAGAAATTAATAAATGAAAATAAGGACAAATGATGACTATTATCTTTACCTAAATCAGAATCAGCAAGACGAATGTTGAGTGTATTTGCATAATTTTCTAACCTTTGAAAATCAACCAACTCCCCAAACCAAACCATGCACCCAATTCCAATAGCATATGTATAAGCAGTACAAGAACTATTCTTCACACAATTATCTTCACAATCCTTACTATCACCAGCACTCACCAAATGTGCAAAATCAGGTAACTTCAAATCCCTTTCCACCAAAAAACCATCTTCTCCAACAGAACTATTACTACTTCTCTCACTCTTCAATGGTGTCATCCTCTTACACCCTTTTGACCAATTCCCATTTTTCCAACCATTCATATCCCTTGGTTCAAACCCTTTTATACACTTACATAAACTTGAATCAGAATCATCACATACTGCAAAACTACCACATGAATTATAAAACTCACACTTCTTAATAGGCTCACTTTGTAACACATTCCATTTTTTTTCATTTTCATCCCACCTAAATTGTCTCTCAAATCCATCATAACTAATCAAAAACCTTATCTTATCAGTAGTATTCAATGCTTCATAAACAAAATACCTATCTCCATTATCTTCCGTGTTTAACCGAAAACCGTAAAGATAATTTCCTGTCATATTTGGTACACCTGTGAAAACTCTACCATCCCAATAACCACTTCTCCACCTTCTTTTTTTTCCTTCCATAATCACTATCTGTGGTGAAGCTTCAGAATCAACATTCATTGAATAGTTTCCAAATGAAGGATCATTCTCTGATTTCCATGAACAAAAAGTAGCATCTTTTCCAATTCCACTTCCACCGCTTGCCGGAACTTTCATATCAGGAAGATATGTATCAGTTGGATCTTCAAAACTTTGCCAAATATCTTTTCCAACTTCTCTATCTGAAAGAATAAGATTTCCATCATCATGAAGAACAACTTGTGAGTTATTTATCGGTGTTTTTGATACGTTACTCGACCAAATCTCATTGTTTTCTCCATCAATAACAACCAAGTTTCCATCATTTTTTATTGTAATAGACCCTTCTCTGTTTTTGATAGGTTTTTCTCTATTTGCAACCCATACATAAGCTGAAGCAACGTTGTGATACCAAATTCCAACGTATCTTGAAGAAGAATCATTCAAACTGAAGAAACCCATTTCGAATTTGAGACCATCTGACACCAAAGTGGAACCATCTTTGATAGATTCATTCTGTGCAATCGAATTCGCTGCATGCAAAAACAGAGGATAAAAACAGAGGAAACAGAGGAAAGACAACAACAACGACATAAAGAACGAAACTTTGAATCCTATGATCTTGCCCATGTCTTTTAGATTACATATAATACTATATTGTTTATTTCTTGCTAATATTAATGTTCAAATATCAAAAGTAGAAAAGGTTTCAAAGTTGAAATTTGCTATATGACTAAGTAGGTGAAAATGCAATGCTATTGTGAAAAGAGAAAAATATGAAAAAATGGGATTTGATTTGATTTGACTAGTTTAGGTTATGCTGCAGGTGAATATTCATCAGCACAACTTTCATGAAACAAAAAGTTGTTAAACTAGTTGAAATTTAAAATGAAAAGAATCTTGCTAAAAAGTGTTTTAGTCTTCTTAATTAACTCTTATATTTGCCTCCATAATCTAACAAGTTGTGTTAACTTTTAATTAACAAGTTGAATAGTATAAGCAGTAAGTTGTTTTTATTGTCTTGGATACGTTTTCAATATTTTTGTCATCATCACTAGTGGGATTAGTGGTGGGGATATTTTCCTTTGCAGCAGTTTACATCAAAGATTATTTTTCAATCATTATCTTTTGTATGCAGGCTTTCTTGATACAAGTTTGACTGTGATAAAAAAGAAAATAAACATGTACATTGTGTAATTTTTTGAAATACTAGGAAAGAAAAATATCAGGGCTGGTCAAATATATTTGTAGGACTAAAGTAAATTTTAATGTGCTATATATAGTATTTCTTTATGTGTGCTATGTACTTTTCGAGTTTTCATGTCTGGTTTGAGTTTTTATTTTTACCTCTTCGACTATTTAAGTAGAGGATGTTATAACTGTGTACGCTCAGGGGCATCCCTGAATTTTTGGAGGCCATATACAAATTTAAAAAGTGACCCTCAATTAAAAAAAATTTCTCAAAAATTTCAAATAAAAATTAAACTTGTTTCGACAATTGAACTTGTTTTCTATACATTTTCGACAATTCTGTTTCGACAATTAAACTTGTTTTCTATACATTTTCTCAACACGCATGATTATCCATACATTTAAACCATAAAATAAACTCATATTAACGCAACAAATCCATGTAATAAACCCATAATTAAATAGAAATTATTCAAAATATAATATCCATACATCAAATTATCCAAACATAAAAAACTTACATAAATTATACATCAAATGAACCAGACTACTAAGTAGCCATAAATTATTGGTTATTCATGACTTAAATTTTTCATGACTCTATTTAACAACTGTAGACGTGAATATATTTTCAAAATTTTACTATTTTATTGGTTATTCATGACTTCAATAGTATTTGAGATTTAACAATCGCCTGAAGTAGACGTGAATATGTTTTCAAACTTTTACGTACAGATAATAATAATAATATATTAAAAGCTAAGAAAATTTGGAACCTAGCATGAGGTTTAAAAAATTAACACGTCTAAAAACCCTTGATTTAGACTCCGTTTGGATTGATGGAATATAATGGAATGAAGCGGAGCGGAATGAAATAAAATAATATTTCATTGTTTGGATTCACAAAATAATAATGGAATGGAATAAGATGGAATGATTCCATCCAATACTACCAATACCTTCAATTTTGTTCATCTTCTTATTAAAATATCTAAATAATGAAATTGAATATTTATTCCGCTCCGCTCTATCTTATATCACTCTCCTCTATTCCGCTCCGCTTCATTCCGTTATATTCTATCAATTCAAAAATAGCCTTGGTGACCGTTTTTTTTTTTTTTTGTACCGGCCCCAAAAAGTATTAAAAAAATATCTTGTGCCGTAAAAATACTATAAATTAAGACTTGAGTGGTAGCTTGTAGAACCAGTAGAGTTGCATATTAATAGTACATAAATTCAAATATAATATATTTCAAAGCAAGGAAAATAGGTTCTACTTGCATAAATAGACATTATCATTATCTTCATAATATTTAAGGTCCTAAGCGAAACTTTAATATGATATGTTAGTCTATATATTTTGTATTAACATCTTTAAATCAACCGCCTAATATATCTATAAACAAAATAATAGTAATAATTAGTCAATAAGACCAAGTTTTATTAATAGAAAACTTAAAATTAAAATCACCATTGTAATTTGATTTTTGGCGCCTTTAATGAAAAGTTAAATATTATATATTATTTCATAAATAAATTTTTTTTTTTTTGGACAAGTAAATAAATATATTATTGTTTTAATTATTTAATTCTCTTGACTAAAATATCATTTATTTAAATTGGTAGAATGCATAGTAAATAGCACAAACTTAACATTATTAAAGCTAAAAATGATGAATATGCAAACAAATTCACAACACCAATTAATAATATAAAACAATAAAATATTTATAAATGTGAGAAAATCAAATTCAAATAATAATAATCCATTTTCTGAATCTATAAATTTTAGACTATTTCACGTTTCTTTAAAGTGAGTATATTTTCTTTGAAGTAGTAAAGAATGTTATGACATAATAAAATGATGAAACCTTATTACTCCATATGTTGATGTAAAACTTTTTTGTACCATCAACACTACATGTATAAATATATTAAACTATTTGACTATAAGATAAGTGTCAACTAAAAGAACAATTGCTGAATCATGGATTGGAAACATTTGACCGCATAATATATACCATCACCTAATTCACATCATTGAAATTAATTAAATAAGTACGTGTTTTGCTTTTGAAAACGAATATTATTTTTTTATATAATAAAAATTTAAGATGACGGGATGAATGTTTCAGTCCAATGTAGGAAAGATGTTATAGCTTAAACAACGCTTACAAAGGTAACTGAATTTACCACCCTTTAAAGACACTAGCGGGGCTCAAACCCAAGACTTTCGAATTTAAAATTTATCTTTTTACCACTAGACTAAGCCTCAGGGTTTTGACAAATATTATTCTTTTTGTGTGTTCAAAATATCACACGTAATCATAAAGACTAATTATTTTAGTTGGATATATAAGATCCCAAAAATATACGTATTAGATTTGTTTTCTTATAAGTTTTGAAGTTGTTGCATTTTCAACATTTACTTTCCTTGTTGCATATAGAAAATAACTCATCCAAAAGCTGTTTAATTTTTGAAACTCCCATGCACCTAATCGTTATTAAAAACAAATTCGTGTATTACATGCATGCTTGGTGTTCCAATTTTTGGGTTGTAGTTGACTCACTTTTTTTCGGGGCCTGTCCTAGTATTTAGTAGCTTCATTATAATGTATAATTTGATTGGAATTCAATTTTTTGGTACATAATCATTATGTTTAATTCTATCATGCATGAGTACTCCAATTGAGGAAGAGTACCAATATTAGGTATGAATTGGGTACCGATATGCGTACCGTACTCTTTTGGTACGCACAGACGCCATACCAGATTTTTTTTTTTCTTTCAAAGGATACCTGCGTGGTACTCCTGTGGTACACGAACCCAAAAAAACACAATTTTTTCCTTTCTTTTATTCGTTTTTTATAGGATGAGTTAAGTTTTTATTTGTTTATAATATAAAAATAGCGGCAATTGCAAAAAAATAATAAGAAAGTAAGCGCTTGATTTTTTCATCCAAAGAGAGTTGAAGATTTAATTTTTATTTATAATCTGCATCTTCTCTCGAGAAAGATAAATAGTAATACTTATGAAGAAGAGGCAACAAAAATGTGGGATATTGGTAGAGATGAATGAGATTTATTTGATGTAGCTGGTATTTTTGAAGTTCCTAATCTTTCTCACGATGAGTCTGAACTAAAGGCTGCTCTTTTTAATGATGATGGAGAGGAAAATTATTGACTCTTTTTGATCTAATTGTTTTTTAATTTGATATTTTGATGTTTTTGAATAATTTGAATTAATTTTAAAGTGTGGTATTTTTTATATTTAATTATATGATTTGCCAATATAAATTCTATTATTTTATTTATATAATTATATTATAAAAAAAAATTATGGACGTACCCATATTTTAGTTTTTCTAAAAATGTCATATCTCGTATCAGTACCCGTACCGGGTACCGGTACCGTATCCATACCTGGACAACATAGGTTTAATTCAATTGAAATGTATAGGTAAATTTTAATATTTATTTATTTTATTATTAATTAGCTTATGAATATTTCTCTATTAAAGAAATGCGTTTTCCTATAGTTAGGACTGTTCATTGATAACCGTTAACTGAACCGAACTGCCGAACCGTACCGAACCGAACCGGAAATAACCGAACCATACCATAAGTTTACGAACTGAACCATTAAGCTCAAAACAGTTCTCTAACTGAACCGAACCATAAATAACCAAACCGAACTGTAGATAACCGAACCACTAAATGATATGTCCCTCAAAAAAATTGTCAAAAAATTTAGTAAATCATAAGTTACAATTTTATTGTGTTTAACGGTTCGGTTCAGTTAACCGATTAACCGAACCATAACTACAATTCTATTGTGCTTAACAGTTCGGTTCGGTTAACCAGTTAACAGAACTATAAGTACAGTTCGGTTTGGTTTTGGTATAAACCTTAATGGTTTGGTTCGGTTATTTGAACCATTGTTATGGTTCAGTTCGGTTCGGTTCGGTTCTTTGCCCGAACTGAACCATAAGAACAGTCCTACCTATAGTTATTCAAAGTTCAAACTATAGTTAATCAATTCAAACAAAAGGTACAATTATCTGGCAGATTACCCTTTTTTTATTAAAATATAGCAGATATGATTGATGGTTTCGGTCCCCGTGAGTTTAACTCAGTTGGTAAGAATATCACACTATATATATATGTGCAGGAGTCTAGATTTAAATTTGGAACACTTCATTTATTCACATTTAAAGTGAATTTTCTAACCACTAACTAGTTGACAAATAAGAAATGATCAATGGGTTCGATCTAACAAATGAAGTAGTAAAATGTTATCGCAAGCGAGTAAAAAAGTTTTTATTAAATATGTAGCCCAAGCAATATTGTCATATTGTATGGGTATTTTTCTTTTGTCGACATCAATTGGTGGATAAATAGAGAAAATAATCAATTCTTTTTTGTGGGGTGCTAAAGGTTAGAGGAGGATTGGCATTGGGTGGATGAGTTGGAATAAGTTAACTATGAGAAAAGAATGGGGATGTATATTCACAGTTTCAATTTGGCAATGTTATTGGGACAACAAGCTAGATTGAAATTTTCTAACCAACCCTGATATTATTGTAACAAGAGTTTTTAAAGCTAAATATTTTTTTAATAGTAATTATTTGGGAGCTTCCTTAGGACATAATTCCAGTTACATTTGGCGTAGCAACTGATCCTCTCGAATGTTGTTGAAGAAGATTCTGCTGAAAAATTTGTGATGGCTCGATCACTAGCAGAAAAAACACTTTTTACATTTGGCCAAAAATGTTTTTTACATCTGAATGTTGTCTGATGTAGATGCATAAAATGTAATAAGTATACACGTTATACATCTGACTCACGTCAGATGTAAAATCAACACTTTTTACCTCTGTTCTCGTGCCTCAAGATGTAGTAAGTATACACGTTTCAATTTTTTAATTAAATTGGACATTTTACATCTGACCAAGTCCACCACATGTGAAATATTTACTTTATTTAATTTTTTTCAAATCCTGCGTTTTTTTTAATATTTTAAATCCATTTTTATAACACCCCATAATACATTGTCTAGAATATATTATAAAGTCCATAATTAAATACCGAGTACATAAAGATTACAAGTACATGGAGTGTTAATTAAGCACACGCAGGTGCTAAAGTACAATATATTACAAAATCAGCGGAAAGAAATAGACTGAGACTTGACAAACTAAAACATCCTAAACATGGATAACACAGCTACAAGCATGCTACTACTACGCAGCTTGCTTGCCTCGATCACCCTGAGTACCTGAAACATGAACGGGGGGGGGGGGGGGGTAAGACTACTAAGACTCGTGGATTCTACTACCCACCTAGCGGTGACTACACCGGGGTATCCTGCACGTCAGTCCTCACGCAATATCCAGCGCATCTCATATATGAATATATATATATATATATATATATATATACAATAAGTAATATGGTGTAACACACAAAAATTATCTGAATTCGTTTTAACTCCGCAAGGACACTCTGAGGTGAGCCTGTCTCAGAGAGCCTCACACTCCTCCGCACCAATTCTCGTGGACATAAGCACTATGGTACGGAGCCTCCGGCATCACAATTATTATTATTAAACATTTTACTCCGGATTCCTCGAATCCCTGTAGTGGTGTACAGAAGACAACCACATACTCTCCGACTGACATGTATAACTATAATTTCAACAACTACCAATATATCCCAAATCCCGGGGAATTAACCTATCACATAACCTAAGTTATTTTGTGTGATAATCCTACTCCGTGCAATTAACATTTCGATTATTAGAACCTCATAATGTCAATGGATAACAGACCATGAATGATGACCATTTTAATGTATTAAACAAGTTTTGAAAAACAGAACAAAACCAAAAAATCCTGCCATGGTCGCTTAGCGAGATCTGGCGACTGCTAGCGAACCAAGTCAGAAGGTTCTGGCCAGCCAGCGAATGCTAGCGACCAAGACCTGCAAAACCCAGTTGCCGTTCGCCAGCTGCTCGCTTAGCGAGCAACACGATTTTTCTGCTCTGTTCTGCAGAATTCATATAAAAACCATAAAATTCTAAATCACATCAACATCCAGTCCAGCCATTAACATTATAATCATAATAACAATCAAAATGGAGAGAGTTTTTGGAGCTAACTTCTCTCATACACATAATCTAATTTCCTAAAACCTATGTTGTCATGCATAGTTTGAGTTTGGGGAAATTCTAACTAAATTCACCTAAGAACCCACCTTTGATTGAGCTTGAATCCTTGACTAACACTGGATTATAGGCTTGAAGAGTAATCTTTATTCCCTCTTTGAGCTATAGTCTTGAATTCCAATTCCTATCACACCACAAATCCATGATTTAGCATGTTTCCACTACATGCATTGTAAAGAACAGAACTTGAGTGTAGAAGAGGGAATTTATGGAGCACGAATTTAGAATGTTTGAGGAGAGTTTTGAGGATTAAAACTTACCACTTATGCAATTTACATCCTAAAGAACAAGTCTCTTCAATTGCATGTGTTAACTTAGGAGATTTATGGGAGGATTTGAAGAAATGGTGATGGTGTTGGTGTTGGCTGCAACACGTGAGAGAGAAGAGAGTTGAGAGTGTGTGAACTTAGTTTCAGCAAAATGGAAATCCAATGAGAGATAGATAGTGGTTTTTGTGAGTCACAAAGCTATGCAAATCTCTAGTGTTGACAACACATATAGTGACTAGCTGTGTACATTGTACTTCTGATATGGTCTAAACCTCTATTTTCATCTCTAGACATGTGATGAGTTAATAAAGTACTTGTATTAGTATATAATACTAGTAGAAGAAATTAGGGATGTTACAATTTTTTTTAATTATAAAAATCTAAAATACCTTTACAATTCAACAATCAACCAAAATACCATTACAACATATAATCAAATGTATGTTTTCAAGCTTCAACAAAGTTTCTTGTAGCAGCTGTATCAGACTTTCCCCCTTCTCTTCTAACCCTAGTCGTCACTACTTTTTCTCTTCTTCTTGATCCACAGGGGAGGGGTGATTTAGGGTCAAATTAGGCCTAAAATCACCCCTCCAAATCGTTTTTATTTCTATTTTGATTAAATAAGTGGATTTTTCACATATATTTAGTATTTTTTTCCGTTAGTTTTTGTGATTTCATCACGTTGTTTGTTTTGATTTTTCCGTCTTGGTACGGAGTATTGTTGTCCCGTCTCAGTGCGGAGTATTCTTGTCTTGTCTTTGTGCGGTGTTCATTTATTTCAGGTTGAAGGCTTAAGTTTGATCCAGTGCAGATCCAATCAATGACTTTTGTGTCTTCAACGCTACAAATCCGGAGGCATGGATATTCTGGTGACTTCAATATAGTCAAATATGTAGGTTTTTGCAATATGTCGTTTTATGCTATCAACACGGATGCTGTGAGTTTGTTCGCAGATTCATCCTTTTTGTTTTTAGCGACTTTGAATTTGAATTGCATCGATGTACTATTCTCAATTTGAATGAATGAATATCTTTTATTTAGTCAAAAAAAATATATATATATATATATATAATCAAATGTCATTACAATTCAACATTCAACCAAAATACAAATCCAAAATACAAATCAAAACATCGTCATAATTAATACTAATCCATTGTAACTTCACACAATCCTAGTTAGCTCCAAAGCTTTCTCATTGGCATCATCATAATCTACCTCAGGATTATATAGGTCAAGAAAAAAAGTTGCCCAGCGGTTTTGTAAATCATACAGCTCCTCCTCTGTTAATGACGTGAGATCATTGAACACCTACGATATGTAAATATACAATTACTTATACAATTACTTATTACTAAAAAAAATCAGTATTGCAACAACCATAAAGTCAGTATTGCACATTATTTCACATCGAGTACGTAAGAGAAAAATGCAGCAACCATAACATTTGAGTAATGAAAGTCGGTATTGCAGCATTATTACCATAAGAGAAAAATGGGCATTTCTAGTTTTCTCTCTATGTCTCATAATCTAACTTGTAGTTCTACTATCTACACTATTTGTATGTAAAAAGTACTTCATCTTCCTTTTTACATCTGGTATCTCTTCAACTGATGTAAAAACTCTTAGTAATAAGTTAAATTTGTAGTAGTGGATGGTCCCAATATGGCACACTCCTTGGTTAAGGAATGAGAATAACCCTTGCATTGAAACAAAAGTAGTGTGATATCACAATTTTGTGATAGAGATGTTTATGAAATTCTACAAATTCTCCTAGTTAATATTGGTAGAAGAGATGAGATTATTTTGGAGGTTTGATTAAAAAAAAGGTCTTTATTTCATTTGAAGCGCTTATCGTGTTTGTATTGATGTTTTAATTAATAGAGATGAATGGAAAGTGGAAGGAGATTGGTCACAGTCATGGGTTTTACCTATTCCTCCCAAAGTAAAATATTTCATAACGGTTATGGACTTGGGAGGAATTGCTTACCAAATAGGCAAAGATTAATGAGCAAAGGAATTGACAGTGACTTTAATTGTGTTGTTTGTCATCAATATACTGAATAGAATTGACATTTGTTTCTTGATTGTGCAGATAGCGTAGTTTGTTGGTGAAATATCAATATGTGGAATGTTTTGGAGAATATTATGATCACAGCTGATGAGTTTCTAGAGTTTTTCTGAAGCTATGATAGCAGCTCAATGCAGTGCAATTAGCGTTTGCGATCACGACATGGAGTATATGGCGCAAACGCGACCTGTAGCTCTGGGAGGATAAACACGAGTTTGTCTAGCAGGTTATTAGTCGAGCACAGGACCTCCTTCAAGGCTAAAATGTTGCACGCAACATAGAAAGTCCATAACGACCCCAACAACAACAACAACAACAACAATAAAACCAACATGCGGTTTGCAGCCACCACCGGTGTGTTTTGGTAAGTGCAACATTGATGCAGTTATCTTTATGTCCCAAAAAATGGTAGGGACTGGAGCTTGTCTTCACAATGAAAAAGGAAATTTCATAGCACGTATGACAGCAAATTTGGATATCATGATGACAACAGCTAATAGCGGAAGGCGAAGCATGGGGATTGTATCAAGGAATTCAATTGATTATGACATTGGGTTATCATAATCTTATTTTTGAGCTAGATTGTAAAATGGTAGTGGATGATGTCAACAAGATGAGACCAAATCTCTCCGAGTACAGATCAATTATTGAAGATTGTAAAAATCTACTTAATTTTCATAACGACTTAACAGTTGTTTTTACTCGGTAGAAAACGGTTGCGCTCACGTTTTGGCACAAGCAGCTTTGTCTCTTACTTCTCGCATTACTTTTGATGTAATTTCCAATTGTATTTCGACTATTACTATAAATGAAATGTCATAAATTTGCTTGTGTAAAAGAAAAATTCAGTTTCAACAAAATTATAAACCTAAAGCAAATTTTATAATGAGGCCTCCAAAAAATAAATTATACATTACTAAGCTTAAAAATTTAAATGTTTTGTTGAGTATGGAATTTAAACCTAGGTCTTAGATCTTCATCTTGACCAAATAAGGTGATGAAATATTATTTTTTTGGTCAAGTAGCCTAGTGACTAGAAAATTCACCTTAAAGGTGAATAAGTGAAGTGTCCCGGGTTCGAACCCGGGCTCCTGCACATATAGTGCGACGTCCTTACCAATTGAGTCAAACTCACGAGGATAGGGTGATGAAATATTTATTAATATTTTATTATACTATATAATTATAACTAAATTAAAAAAATTTCAACTTTTTTTTGCCAAATTTTTTTAAGGCTATTGCTTAGAAATCCTTGTCCATAAAATATAAACAGAGGTAATGTAAGAAATATTGCTCCAAATATAAACGAGATAGCATGGACTTAAAACGAAGATATATATACAATATAAAATTGAGAGAGAGAGAGAGGGGATTGAAATCATTGACTAAACAGTTTTTTAGTTCCCTCAGATTTTCTGAAAAGGAAGACAGCATACTAATTTAATCATTAATTTTATATTTCATTGTGTGATTAAAAAAATTTGTCAACATGTATCTTAAGGATGCATATTAAGGAACTAAAATTAAAAAATAAAATTTACAAATAACATGGATAAAAGTCACACATGAATAAGTCACTAGATTTAATTTAGTGAAGAATTTGGATTGTATGTATGAAGTTATGAATTCGATACTCTACTCCTTTGTAACCAAAAAAAGTGACGCATAAATAACTGCCGTTGAATTTCTTTTACAAACAACCTTTTATTTTTACTTTTATGTTAATAATATGATTTACAAATTTCTATTCTATTGCACTCCAATAATAATATATCCAATTTCAGCAACACTCTTATCCAATTGTCCAATGCATCAGTCCATTTCAAATAGCAATAAGTAAATTTTCAAAACAAAAAAAAAAAGTAAATTTAGGAGTAGGCAGAGGGAATATAGGCAATGGCATGAATGGATTTTGGCTTCTTTAGGTATTTTTATTTATTGTTAGCAATTCTCTTTGACTGTTTGACCACTAAAATATCAACATTTTATTTGACTCACTAAAATAACAACATAAAAAACAAATTAACTATTTTAAATATTAGTATACCCACTACAAATAAAGTAATATAATCAAATTTCTCAATTATTGTGGTATGACTAGACAATTATTGTGGATGAATATAAGAATAAGAATATAAGAATAATATTAATATTTTAAAAAACATAGGTACACGTGGCAACAGCTAGACCCATTATAATGGAGACATATTTTAGGTCCCATAACAATATTACATGCCAACTCAAAAGATTCATGAATTTGTCTACACACACCAACTATAACAACAAGAATCATCATTATCTTATCCTGTGATTCTTGTTGAATATATTTTTGTATATTTTTCCCACACTGAATAATCCTATAAAGCAAAACACCTAAAGGTGCATTCAAAAATCACATTTTAATTTGATTTGGTTATAATAACAAGGAGGAGAAAATGTTGAAGTTTGATATAATGGGAGATTTGGAGAAACAAGAGAGGAATGTAGAAGAGAAAGAAGAAGAGAAGGAGAAATTGCTAGAAGGTGTGGCAGTTTTGGACTTTGATGTGTTGTGTTCCTCTGTGGCTTTGAAAGCTTCTCAAGGAAAATGGGGACAACTAGGAACCATGGAGGATGATGAAGAAGAAAGTGGGGTTTTTGGTGGGGTTTTGAGAATGTGGGAAGGTGAACTTTTTGATTGTTTCGATTATCGTCGCATTGCTATCGAATCCACCTTGTAAGCTACTTAGCCTTTCCATTTTTAAAGAAAGAGATTCTAATAATCTGAAGTTTCAAATATTTTTATGCTGATTCCTTTTCTTTTTGAAATATTCGCCAGGTCATGGTTAATTTTCAGTCATTATTATGTGTCAATTTTTATTAAATTGTTTTGTATTAAAAAAATTATAAAAAAAATAGTTTGAAAAATTGAAGATTTAACAAGGATTAATTTTATATTTGGGTGTTGTAGTTGTCCTTGCTACCGTTTTGGGAAGAACATGAAAAGAGCTGGTTTTGGTTCTTGCTACATTCAGGTATATACTTTAGATATATGATTAAAATATTTGTTATTTTTATGGTATATGGTTATGAAATTTGAAGTTTCTTTGTTTTATTTTGTAGGCAGCAATTTATTTAATTCTTGCAATTGGTGCATTTGTTAATTTCATTGCCTTTGCTGTCACAAGACGTCACTGTTTTCTCTACCTAGCTGTTTCCTTCATTATTTTTGTTGGAGCATATTTAGGATTCTTTAGGACACTTATAAGAAATAAATTCAACATCAAGGTAGGTATATTTTCTGTAATTTTTTGTTATTAATATATTTTATTTATTTTCTTGGATTTTTGTTTGATATACTTTCACCAACTAATGCAGGGCGGTGAGAGTTCATTGGATGATTGTGTTTATCATTTTGCTTGTCCTTGTTGTACACTATGTCAGGTCATTTTCACAATTCAATCTAGGTGAACACTTCGGTACACATCTTATTTGGATATATATCGGTACATTGTTGAGGTGAACCTATCATAATTATCAACATCAGCAAATGTAACCATACACATCTAAATAAATGCGTATCCAAGAATTCACCTTTAATTTATTCACAATTTGGTTATTATACTAACACATAGTATATTGATTTTATTTTTTTTAATGTTTGTAATATGATGATGCAGGAGTCTAGAACATTAGAGATGAACAATGTTCAAGATGGTACATGGCATGGTCGAGGTGACACAAAATGCATAGGTAGTTTTGGTGAAAAAAGTATGTCACAATTTGAGTTACATCCTCCTCCTATTGTCTTCATCAAGTGATCTCTATAAATTGATCACCATCACATAATTTCATTTTGAGTTACCATCAAATTTCTTACTGTAAAGAATAAATTTAGATAGATCTTAATTATTTGCTCATGTACATAATTTTCTATCATTAATATGGAGGTTTTGATTTTACCAACCTATCTAATGTAGTTTAATTAGTGCCATCTTCATGTTTTGCAACTTTTCAATAATTGATTGATACACCAGAAGGTTTATAATTGATACATAAAACCATAAAAAAAATTGCTATCAAAAGAATTGTGATATTTTTAAATTGGAATGTTCCTTGGCATCATGAAAATAATTACGAAATCATAGCATGAAATACAGCAAGACATGTAATGTAACCAAAACATTAACCAGTATTAGCTGAAGAAACAAAAACAAAATGATGAAAAAAAACACAATATTGCTTTCATTGAGAGTTGAACTCAAGACCTCCCGCTTACTAAACGGGTGCTCTAACCAACTGAGCTATGAAAGCTCCACGTTAATAAAACCAAATTATTGTTGATATCCTTTATTATAAAGCATAACAAATCAACTATTTGGAGAAAGTATATTCCGTGTGTAAAAATAAAAGCATTGATCCATTCAACAAACTAGTTCAAGTTTTAATTAATTCATAAATTTTAAATATTACTTTCTAAACTATATTTTTTACTAGTTTATGATTTTTTATACTTTTCTTAAAGTTGATAGTATATATCAATCTTGTAAAAAAAAGGCATTATAGATCAATATCAAACACTAAGATCAAACGGATTTAGAAAATAATACTATAAATTTATTAATTAATCTCTTAAATCCTTGATGGTGTATCTCATAAAAAAAAACGTTGTTACTCCATCCATCTCAAATTTTTATAGTTCTTTTAAAGTTTTGTATATAGATTAAAAAATAATAATTATTGAAAGTTAAATTATTCTTACCATTACATTATTAAGAAATAGGAAACTTCATTTAACGGATATTTTTAGTTTTTTTAAAGGTACAAATGATGAAATATCATTAATTATACCTTTATTATTAAAAGAACCAAAATTTTGAGACAAAAGTAAAAAACTAAAAGAACAAAAAATTAATGATGGGTTGAGTAATAGTTTTTTTTATTCATAAAAAAAAGTATGTCTCGTAGGATTTCGCTCTAAATTGAGTGATCCTCTAAATTGAGCAAGTAATATGTAACGAAATATGTGTATTTTTGTAACATAATAATGTGTAATACAATTTGATATACCAATCAAAACTTGAAAGAGTAACTACATATATGACCGCATTAACTAATCAATCATCAATCTCATTTGTTTGTCGTTTAATAAACCCACCACAGGAGGTATCGTAAAAAAGAGAGAGAAATCTACTACAGTGATCAATAATCTCACCAAATTCAGTCTTTTTTACAATGGGATTTATCCACCACTAGTTTAGAATCAAGCTCAAAGTCTACTTGAACTAAATTCAATTCATGACTCCACTTTAAAAAAAAAAAGGCAAAAGGAAGGAATATTATTGAAAAACCAGCACAAAGTGTGCAACAACAATACAATCCCAAAGCCAATAACACTCCAAACTAACACTTTGACATCTTCAGAAATGTTTGCAACTTCTTCGCCTTTGAATATTGCCTTGTTGCGAGATTTTCAAATTGTCCAACCACATGCGAACCATAATAGAACAAACCTTGACCTGAACACTTTTCAGGGATTCAAAAGTCCTTTGAATTGAGCAAAAATGAGCCCAACTCTCGGACGCGAGAGTTGTAGACACAACAAGCTGGTTTAGAGTTCAATTCCATACATTCGACGCTGTCGGACAGCCAAAAAATAGATGATGGGAGCTTTCAATTTCTCTGCAGCCGAACACACAAAGAGACTGATCAGAACCAATCACATTCCTACGGACCAAGTTGACTTTGGTAGGCAACCTATCTTGAAATAATCTCCAAGCAAAAACTGAAATTTTCAAAGGTAACAAGGAAGTCCAAACAAAATTCAGAGTACCATTATAACTATTACTATTAATATGCTCCAAGAAAATATGTGAATATTGATCATAAATAGATGAATATTGATCATGATTTCACTTGAGTGCCGATAGTAAATCGAGTGTTTCACCAACCCGGACATCACAAATAGGTGAATATTGATCGTATTTAGCCAATACGTAAACACCAAACTAGTGACGAATACAAAATTTGATACCTACTCAATTAGGATGAGACGAAAGTGATGCATCAACATTGCATTTAACACGTCTGCTAACAAGTTTCTTCCAACTGACATCTGTACTGAGCCGCTGTTCCTGCAAATCATGTCTAACCATGTTGACAGCACACCAATTATTTAACATAGCAACCACGCGATAAAAAACAGAGTTTTTGCGCGTCCGTTACATTGTTCCTTATGAGATTATTCTGTTCCTTCCAAATGCACCAAATAACGTTAGCTATGAGAGCAGCATCCTCACAATTCTTCCCCGGCTGATGCCTTAATATCAGAACTGGGAAGAAAAAAACAGCCTTTTCACCCAGACAACTACCGATATCTAAAAATCTCTTTTCTTAGCTTATAAAGTTGTTGTAAAATATATATCGTAAACTATCGGATCGGGTATTACTTAGATGTGAAACTTGCAGACCTCATTGGTGATCTTACCATTCAGCTGTTGCAACAGTGCAAAAATCAGGTCCACAGTACCTGCATAATTTTGCAGGCCTGCTATAATAGGAGTATTAAATTTACACATGCTCCAAATGTTCATACAGCTCAAACAGTAAAATAAAATATGCATACTGTCCTCTTCATGAATCATGATCAGTACATAACAATAGTTGTAAAATTAATTTATACCAAAAGTGTATATACTGTAAACTTTATATTATTATATTAATATATCACTTAACATATTGTCTTTTTCAACATGTACAAATTGAGTAATCAAATTACTCCCTCCAACAATTTTATTTATCAAATAAAAATGTACTATCAAATACAAATATATTTCATTGTTGGACTTTTGTGCAATCAAACAAAATTTCAAGTGCATCACCAAAAATAGAAAACAAAATTAAAAGTACATACACAAGCAACCATTTCCCCCAATCAAACTAAATTAAATATTAAACACACCAATCATTAAAAAACCGGGTCAATTATGTGGCGAGTTGGTGCCCCGACCCGTTCCACCTCTCTGCTGTTCATCCCCGCCTGTCACCGGGGGCATCCCCTGGTAAACCGGAACCGGACCTGGGTTCTGCACACCTTGATACACTTGCTGTTTCAAACCGTCGTGAACCACCGCCGTAGGACTATAGGGCTGCACCGGAGCCATATGCCTCATACCCGCCCCATATACTTGACCCGAACCCGGAACCAATTGATGATACCCAATTGGAACCTGATGTTGCATAACCGTATGATACGGTTGTTGAACGTATGGAGGATAATGTCCTTGCATATGAACTTGCTGAACCGGCACATTCCCGGGTTGAACCGAACCTTGAATATAATAAACCGGAACCGGTTGTCCATGATGATGACCCGAATAAGCAGCTTCTTGTAGTTGTTGTGGTTGAACTTGAGAATGAGGAGGGTAGTGAACTCCAGGGTTAATCTGGTAATTACCCAATTTCAATTGTGGTTGCAAAACCGTTTCAGTTTCAATTTGACTTGTTTTAAAATCCGGTTCATAAACCGGGTTTTCTGGTTTAGTTTTAACCGGTGGAAGATTCGGAATAGAAGCAGAAGAAGTAGAACAAAAAGGAGAAGAAACAACCGGAGCAGGAGAACCCGGATCCGAATTAGAAACATTATCCAATTGTTGAAGAACGCTTCGTTCTTTAGGTCGTAATAATTCTCGATTCTGTTGTTGAGTTTCTTCAGAGTTATTATCCAACCCGAATAAATAATCGGGTACTTCAGAAACCATAGAAGAAGCTTCTGAACGACCTCGTTCAAGTCCTGAAACGCCACCGTTTAAAGCATCCATAAACCAATTTTCTCTTTTAGTTGAACCGTTTAAGAGTGAGCTAATACTATTGGTTCTAGAATCTTCTCCTTCTGGAAAAAGAAAGAGTCTTAACCGAGCTGCTCTTGGGTTTTCATTCAGTGAAACGCGGTCGTATTCGTCTATCATGTTATCTACATCTTCATCTGTTGTTACTGTAATCAAAGCGTCTAAGTCTTCATTTGGAAGTTGGTATTTTGCTGTTATGTTAGTCATGCCTGCACACGATTAAATTCAGAAAATTAGAACTGCATAAAATGAAAAACAATGAAGTTAAATTTATGATTATGAGAGTGAAGAAATTAATTACCGGAGAGTTTAGAGAGTTTGTGGACAAGGGCGGAGAATGAAATGGAACGGTTAACGGCGACGATTCGGGTGTCGCCGCCGACGTAACGGAGCTGATTGTCGGAGGGACGAGGGAGGATTTTACCGCCGAAACTACACATGAAGCGGACACGTGGAGATGCGTCATGGAAGTGATCGGAGCGGGGGGAAGGGGAGACGGAATCGTCGTCTAAGTGTGGGAGTGACGACGCCATTATTGGATGTTAATTGAAATTGTGAGGATAATAAAATGAGAATTTAGAATATATAATTTGATTGATTTGGATTTGGATTCGGTGGGAGACACGTTAACTTGTCCGCTGGCAATGGCAATGGCATTGGATTGTCTGTATGCTTTTTCTTTCTCTATCAACGGAGTATAGTATTTATCAAGGACCGTCCACAAGTCCCACACCACGCACACACCCACTTGGTCTTTCATTCTCTATGTTGTTACTTGCAAGTTGCAATACTCTTTCTTTTTTGTTTTGTTTTCTTTCTTTCTTCTTTTAGAAAATAAAATTAAAATGGTATCTTATGATGTCATACCAATCATAGCATATAAATAATTTATTTTTTGGAAAAATAATATACTTTTAATGATAAAAGGAAAGTGCAAATTTTATGCGAGAATAATTCAATTGACAGGAATATAGACATTGGTTTTCTCCGGTAAAAAAATAACATACAGATAAGTTAGTTTATAGCGGATGAGTCTACGGTGAATAGTTTATACGTTGATTTTTAACTTAGAGTAAACAAGCTAGCTGATTGAATTTGTAGTATTGGTAAAATTAATGATTGAACTAGCTTATAAGTATGAAATGACATAAAATTAATATTTAATTATTTTCAAGAAAATGTCAAGGGTAAAATTGGAAGAAAAAATAATAAGCTCATAAGCTACTTGAAATAGCGTCTGAAAAATAATAGTTATAAGCTAGTAAAATAAGTTATGATCTTATAATGAAAATACCGTTATCAAATAGAGTTTTTAGCTTATTTATCTTCTCAAACATATACATTGTATATAATATATAGTGACTTAAGTTCAAACTCTATTACACTTAATTATTTATTCATCTTAAAAATCAAAATTTAACTACTAAACTGTTTTAACAACAAAAAAAGTGCAAAAAAGCTAAGGAGCAAAACCAATGGTGTTACATTAAAATGCCAAAGAAAAAGCAAAGAAGGAGGAGGGGTATTTAGGGTCCCTTTGGCCCGGCTTTTTTAGCTTTTAGAAGCTGATTGAAAATTAAAAGTGAAAATAAGAACTTTCAAAAACAGAGCAAAAGTTGTTTGGTAATTATTGTTTTTTTTAACTTCAAAGTTATCTTTAATCTAAAATTTGTTTAGTAAAATATATTTTTTTTTAAAAAGATTTGTACCAAAAATAAAAACTTTTAAAAAAGATAAGAACAACTAATAATATTTAAATGAAAACAACCTAAAAAATGAAAAAAAAATAATAAAAAGAGCCTTAAGTGGGATTCGAAGCGGGATCATTACAAAAAAAAGCTCCGGATTTTTTTTTCAACCTCTTTTTCTAGAAGCTCATTTAATCCAATTTTGCACATTGAAAAAAATCTGCTTTTTACGGTTAAGAACTTTGTTAAAAATGTGTTTGGCCTAACTTTTGATTAAAAAGAGAATTTAAAGCTAAAAAAAGCCGGGCCAAACGGAGCCTTAAACTAGTCTAAGAGAAGTTATCCAAGTGAACTTAGCGAGCAAGGGCATCGACGCAAGAGTTAGCCTCACAATATATATGACTAATAAGGACATGTCAATATGGGTCATTGAAGAGGCTGAGAATCTCAGTCCAAAGGTTTTGGAGATTAACTATATTAGTGTTTTAGACTAGACTTTTAGCTATATTGGAGATTTACTCAATGATTCTTTGGTTATGTTATATATCGACGAGGAAGAGAATATGATAACTCTTAGATATTTGCATAATTGTTCGACTATAAGTGAAGTATTATAGTTTTTGGTTGGACATAACTCAATCTTACAAAATCTACTTATAAACTGAGAATTGTCTTTACTTATAAACTCATGTTTAAGCCTTATTTTATCAAATGTGAGCTCTTAACACACATTTTTTATGCTTATGATCACTACAAGAAAAACTCAATTAACTGGTATCCAAATTTCTGCAATAATAAGTGTGAATTTCCGCCAGTAAGTTCAAATTTACTGGCGGAATCGGTTTGCCAGTAAATTTATTGAGGGAAAATTCCGCCAAAATGAATTACTTTTTCCGCCACAATGTGTTAGCCTCATTTAGTGGCGGAATTTTCCTCCGCTATGTTTTATTTTATTTTTTAAAAATTCTGATAAATGTACTGGCGGAAATGTATTTTCTCTCAATAACTTATTGAGGGAAAATTCCGACAGTATATTATTTTAAAATCTTTTTGTAAATAAGGTTTTTCTTGTAGTGGATTGAATATCTGGAATATGATAAGTGGCCTGATAATAGTGAGTGGCGACTTGATAACATGTTAGATTAAAATTATATCTACTAAATCAACTTTTAAGGTAAGGATTAATATACTTTATTTTTATTTTCCTTGACATATAACGTTTATTAGGACCGGTCTAACATATTAAGAGACCTAAAATGAATATGGTGATGAAGTCTCGTTAATGTTCATACAACTATTTTAGTAAAAATTACTATATATAGGTTTAAATTCTTTGTTAAATACGTTTTAGGATATAAAACTGTTTATTAAAATATTAATTGAAAATAAATTCAATTGATCATATAATTTTGAGACAATATTAATTTTAGGAAAGACCTTTTATAAAGTAATTTATTTTATATATTTGGAGGTCTAACACGATTGTCTTGGTGATCTTACCCTTAAATCGATCTTCGAATTTTTTGGTATCAACCTTTCAATTTTTAGAGTTAAGGACCAGGACCAGATCCAATGTGCAACCGGGGAGTGCGCCTGCACACCCTGAATTTTGGGAAATTACACTTAATATCCTATATTATTTATACTTTGCAGCCCTCGAAAAAAATTGCACTTTGGACCGAATTCTTTGCGATACGTTGGTGCCCCAATTTTGTGTCTGTGGGTTTGTAGTTGTGCATACTAACAATGAGTATTTTCATCTTTCTTTGACAAATTGACATGATATCTTTACCTTTTCGTATATTTCACTGAAAAAATTTCAAAGCATCTTCAAGTAAAACCTATGTCTTAGCCTTAAGATTGCAAGCTTTAACCAACAGATTACATAAAAGGATCAAGGATGTGTATTATAGACTTATAGTTGCAACATTGGTGTATATATTAATTAATTAATTATACTATATTCGTTGCTTATTATAAGAAAAAACTTATTGTCTAGATACACAAATCTTTTAATAAATCTAAAAAATGAATTTTTTCTTATATTAAAACTGTTAGATATTAAATTAATTAAGATAGGGAACTCGAGTTCAATTTCTATGAGCTCCTAAAATGAATTGCTCAAGAGAACTCGAGTTCAATTTCTGGTAGAATTAATTCTTCATCACACTTTATTTATCTCGCGGCCGAACTATAAATTATCCAAACCCTCTTCCCAGATTAAAAAAAAATATCAATTTAATTTTTTTGCACCCCAGAACCGGGGTCCTGGATCCGCCACTGGGAAGGACTCTTGATAACCCATAATTCGGTCAAAAGATAAACAAAACATAATAAAAAATTATTCATCTAAAAGATCAAACTGAAATTTTCCCGAATAATGAATAACCAGTTCATATAGGCGCGCAGTTCATTGACTGCTTGATTTTAATCACTTAATTTTTATTAACTTATATTTAATCAACTTGCTTATGAAAACAATATTTTAAAAAGGTATAAACCATTAGTAACATAAAAAATCAATAGTTAATAAATTGATATAGATAATATGATGAATGAATATTTTGTTAGTATCAATGAAAGGTTTCTGATAACGGGAAAAGGACATGAAAGCAGCTTAAAATGTAAAATACTTTTTTTAGTATAAAATGAAATATAAACTGTCAACGAATGAGAAACTGGGATTTAATTTAATTAAGTTTCTCATAGTTGCTAAGAATATCTGGCTATCCTTTCAAATTAAAAAGTGTGGTTATAAAATAAATGGTTGTTCTATATGATAGCATCATCTTTTGTTGATTATTAATATTGTGGGCGGCAAATTGAACTAATTATTAATATCGATACTTATTTTTAGTATTAAAATATTAATTTTTTTGGATCTAAAACAAATAAGTTAGGTAGAGACGGTACTTAACAATTAATGGTAGGGTATGACTACATTTGATGTTCTATGTGGTGTTACATAATAGAGAAACATTGTTATGTCTAACATGTTTAAGAATGAAACTTCAAAGCATCCTTGCTTTTCTAGTTAACTTCAAATTTTTCTATTAACTGGTTTAACTTTAACATTGGTTACTAGTAATACTCTCTTTGTCCCTAATTATAAGACTATGTTTGACAAAAACGTACTATTTATTTACCTTGTTTTGACCGTTTTTTTAATAATATATAAATGTAAAAATTAGCATATAAGATCTTGTTAGATTCGTCTTGATGAGTATTTTTAAAATATTAATCTTTTATAATTTTTAGTAATAGACGATTAAAGATATTAGTGTGCAAAATTGTACATTGACATATATGCAGTAGTCAAAGAGGGTCTTAAAATTATGGATGGAAAGAGTATTAAATAAGTCGTTGCTCAAATGGATGGTGGCGAAACCAGTTTCTAATACATAGTGATCTGACCGTCAAGATTTGGAGAAGAAAAGAGAATGAGACAATTGAAAAAAGGAGAAAATTCATATCGTTCTTAATCTTAGAGTTATCATATGTTTATTGAATTCATCATAAGATTTTTCTAACCTATAGAAGGATAAGTTTGAATAATTAATGCTAATTTTGTGGATTTTTTAAAACTTATTGATGAGTCAATTGTTTCTCTCTCTTCCATATTTTTTCTAAACAAATTTACCTCTCCTATTTTATTTTTACGTTAATTTCTCTTTTATTAATGCATGTTCTCTTTCTCTCTCTTGTTTACGGTAGAAACACAACAAAAAAAACTAAGAAATACAACACACTAAAATCCAATACACCAGAGATAACAAAACACTACGAAACAAACAAGTCCACTCACTAGCTCCGCAGACAACGGTAACAACAAAAACATAACACTGTAGACAAACTCCATACATCAGCAATAATAATATTTTAACATTAACTTTGTCTCTACAAATTACAAAAATCTCATTCCTTTTTATTATAATTTCATGATATAACATCAAAAGTGTGATTCTCAAGCTACATAAATAAATAAAACAGTAAGAATAGAAAGCACAATAACTGCAGCAGCAGAGTATAACAATGTATAGCAACCAGAATAGAAAGCAGAACAGAGAGAGTAAAAGCAAAATAGGTTAGCAGAACAGCAGAGTAGAAAACACAACAACAACAACAACAACAACCAAATATAACAATTTATAACAACCAAAATAGAAAACAGCAAAAACACTGGTCAGCCTCAAGCCCCAAAAACACATAAAAGCAAAATAATAAGGTGACTATTAACCTACTTAGGTATAGCAACCATATGAACATAAATGGGTGATTCTTCTTCACTTGTCATATCTATAAACGTTTTTCAAAGTTGAAGGAGAAAGTAACGATAAAATGTTTAGCTTTAGTGTGTTTCACTGATTGAAGAAGAAAGTGACTATTGTGTTTCCTTGTATTTTTATCAGAATATGTAATACGGAAAAATTGTTTAGAAAAAATAGGAAATAGAGAGAAACACTTGACTCATCAATTAGTTTTGCAAAACCCACAAAATAAGCATTAATTATTCAAGCTTATCATGTGCAATCTTGCACAAGTTAGAAAAATCATTTATGGGAAATGAATGACATGATAGACATATAGGTTCGTTTGATCTATACAAAATAAATATTTGGTAGAACCCTATAAAATAAGATAAAGTTATTGTTTTGTATAATATTTGTTGAATAAAATAATATTTTACTATTTTGGATAATTTGTATTTGAAACAAAAATTGATATGTGGTTTTTTGAGATAAAAATTTCAGTTTTTTTTTATTTTTATTTCTTGTCTCTTGTATAATATTTGTTAAATATTATAAGTTTTTTTTATTACAAGTTTGAAAAATAATTGGATGCAAATAAAAATGTATAAATGTGAGAAATTATTCATGGAGCCCATCAACATGAGTTTACTCCTATAAACTAATATTTCTTTTATAGTTGAAAAAACTGAAATATAAATAATATATGTTTTAATGAATATAGTGCTAGTGGGTGGTTGTAACAAAAAAAAAGAAAAGAATATAGTGCTAGTAGGGCATGCATATCAATTAAATTGAGCAAAAATTATTTTAGTTTTAGAAATGTAATTTACATTTTTTTATCTTAAATGAAGTGGTAATCCACTGAAATTAAGTTCACAAATAATTGTGAGATCCCGGGATCGAATCCGGGTCACGACGTTCGTTCTAACAATTTCGGCATTTTTGTCAGTTGAGTTAAGACTTATGAGACTATAATTTACTATTATCTTATACAATAACTGCTTCACGCTTCAGGCTCGAATATCAATTTATTTATTTATTTAATTTGGTTATAAATAATTAATGTGTTGATGCACTCTTCCACTAATCTCTATTTCATCTTCATCCCTCGTATCTACAAGATAAAAAACAATGACATATATAATACATAATACATGTCATTGTTTTTTATCCGGTAGATGTAATGTATTAAAGAGTATGACAGATAGACTACTAATGTGTCAATTTGACAGAAAAGCCAAGCTTTGTATAAACTTTCTCCATTCTCAATTTTCCTTTAAATTAAATCTTTTTATTATAAAAGGAGAGTTAAGGTTTAGGTTAAACAACCACTCAACCCTAATTTTTTCCCTCCTAATTCCTCACCACCTCATTTATTACAGATCCAAATTTGAATTTCAAATTTCAAGTTCACTATAAAAAAAAAAGTTTCTATTTTCTTTTCTAATATTATTCAATTCTTCTCTCACTCTTCACACATGATTTTTTTATTTCTCCACATTTCCAAATATTCTTAGTTATGATTTGAGGATGGTTTTTTATATTTTTTTATTTTGTTGGTCTTTATTCTCTTTTTCATCTTTCTCTTAAAAAGATGCTTTAAAGCTTTCATTTTTTATGGTGACTGAGTTCTAAAACTTTGATTTTGATGGTGGCGGGTTTTTTTAGATGCTTTAAAGCTTTGGATTTTATGGTGGTGGGTTCTAAAACTTTGATTTTGATGGTGACTGGATTTTTTTTAGATGCTTTAAAACTTTGATTTTTATGGTGGTGAGTTTTAAAACTTTGATTTTAATGGTGGCTGTGCTTTTTTATTTATTTTATGGTGGTCGGGTATGTTGCTGCTATGCTGACTCCCTCGACCTTCACGGTTAAGTTTCTTTATAATAAGCCGTTGTGTTTTTACGAATTTTAAATTGATGTATTTAGTGCATTCGAATTGATTGATTTTGTAAATTAGAGATGTTTTGTTGATCATGAACATGTGTTTCATCACGTATTAATTTGTATAATTTGTCGTGTTAATTCTTATAATTATTTTTGTATAATTTGTCCTATTAATGTGTCCAATCTGATATTTCTTTGTATAGGTTCAAGTTTGTTTTTTCTTTGTATAGATATATTTCTTCACATGTGCATTTCTTTGTAAAATCTACTGAATGCACATGTGTCTGTATAGTATTTTGATTTTTTTTATTGTTTATATTTTTTGAGAAATTGACCGCGAATTTTGCCGGATTGTTTCTATAATGTATGTTTTGTTTTTATATGCATTTATGTTTGATATGTAGCTCAAAGGAAAACTGTCGTGATATTTTGTCAATAATCTCGGGTCGAAGATTTATTATTGATTACAACGCGAAGACTTGCTATGGGTGATACTAATAAATTTTGTGGTCACCTTGATGGAAAAACTGAAATCTCTATTTAATATTTTATTGTTGCTATCATATGATTTTCGATTTGTTAGACTTTACTTGGGAATTAGTTTTGTGTATTGGTAGAATGTGGATCAATTTTTTATCTCTCTCTTGAGTCTTTCCTTCTCTAAAAATGTTGCCTTACAAATAGGTACCTTTTGTTTTATCTTATATGAATAATTATGCAGCAATTTTTTAATTTCAAATCAGAGTTGTTTTTCCAATTTTTCAAATATTATGTCGCACACAAAAAAAAGGTTTGTATCTTTTGTTGCGGAGTAAATCACTAATCGTGCAACATATTTGTTTGTTTAGATATGTACAGGCTCTATGTGGCCATACTTAAAAAATTATTATTGATTTAATGTTTTTAAATATATTTTGTAGTTTCATTTGTACGGACTAATTTCAATTTCCCTACATTTTTATTTTGATTTCATTTTATTTTTTTACTTGCAATTTTTAATCGTAAGAATTTATATCGTATATTTGATTTAACACAAAACCCATACAACGCACGGGTTGGAGTCTAGTTTTCATAAACTTTCATAGGCAACAAACAACTAACAAGCCACAACTATTATTATGTGTGCAACTGCAACATCAGATCATGGTTGTTGTATTTGTTCCAATGCTTCATAAATGCTAAGTGGTTTCACTTTGAGACTTGTGTTGAAATTTGAGAATATGTAACATATGCATTTATACACCAATTAAATAATCTTTGAACAAACATTTAAAACTATTAAAACTTTATAAAATATATGGAATGGAAGGAGTATTTTGCTTGTCACTTAATTAAATAATAATTGAATTTTAATGTTTTCCTGACCAATTAATTAATTGGGGTGTTAAATTTAATTATGAGGGATTATCAATCTTCAAAAAAAAAAAATTAACAAGGTCAATCTTGAAATTTTATTTCCACATGCATCATCTTCATATGTTGTTATTTCTGGTTTCATCTAATTGCTGGTGTGTCTTGGTTATGATTTATGTTGTTTGGTGTCCTTGTTTCATATTGGCCAAATCTTGTGATTTATTGCTGTAAAGTAATGTAGCGTTTGTGGCTGCTATGCACATCTTGTGCTAGCATACTTCCCTTTAATAATACTCCCTTTGTCCCCTTTTTTTGTTTTCATCATCAGTTTAATTTGGTTCGGGGTTCAGTTTTGACATCAAATGGTTCCAACCTCTCCCGATCGCAGTTGCAGGTGATCAAACCGTAATCATCCCTACCAAATTTAGTGACAATCACCACTGAACCAATTAACGACTAATCTTTGTCCCAAATTTTAAGCACAATTTCAAAGATAAAATTTGTCCCTAAATATAAGTCTATTTTAAATCCATAGACACAGTTATTAATACTATTTCAAATATAACTTTACTTTACATTTAAATCCAACCAAATATAACCCTACTTTATATTGGAATCAGAAATGTCAAGGACAAATACATATTTTCACTAAGGACAATTTAGTAATTATAACACCAAAAAAATACATATTAATTACACTATCAACTTTTCTTAATATGCGTAAAAAATATCAAGAGAGACTTATAATAAGAGACCGATGGAGTATAATTTTCTTATAAAAAAAAGCAATAATGCTATTTGAACATCCTAACTCTTTGACACCAATTGTATATTGACAGCTTCTATTTTGAACTAACTTTTTTCCAAACAATCTATAGACACCGTATATCTTATGAATCTGTGAGCGTAGCTCGAAGTATGTGAAAAGAGATGTGTTATTTGAACAATAATTGTTGAACAACTTTTGGGACAACTTTCTTTTCCCTTGTTCTTATTGGACAATAAAAATAGAGAGAGAAAAAAGAAGAAAAAGAATGATAATGTAATGTGAGTATGAGAGAGAAAGTTGTCAAATGTTGTTCAAAAATTGTTGTACAAATATCATTTCTCATGTGAAAAACTATTAAAAATAGTAAAAAGTATAGTTGTCGTATTTTTGTCTATATTTTTTGTTCAAATATCTTTTATGTTTTATATTTTATTTTTTTTCTTCTCTCCTTTCAGTCAAGTAGCTTATAAAAGAAAGTGAAAGCAAAGATAAGAAAGTGAAATGATTTATGAAAGTGGAAGGAAAATTATTTATTGATTAATTTTTATATATTTATTAAAATAAAAATAAGTTGATATAGTATGATTAAGAAGGAATTGAGTCTCATTTTGATGTCATTCTCTCCTTTCCTTCCCAAGATGGGCGGAAAGTTTCATGCATGGTTCCACCCAAAAGCTTTCTTTCACTATTTCACAAGATATCAAACTATGGAAAAATATTGGTTTTTGAGCTTTCTTTCATGACAACATTATCTTTTCTTTTCAGTTTTCCTTGTTCTAAACACTCAAGTTGAATGAGGGGGTGTCTGAGGTTCGAACTTCAAATCATACATATAATATGATATGTCCCTAACAACTGAGTCAAACATGCATGAACAATTTTCTTTCCTTCTATCGCATCATTAAGACATCAAATATATATCATATTATGAGGATTATATCCTTAAGCAATTCATTTCTCTTCAGTTGCACAAAAAATTAACTATTACTATGCTTTTCAAAAACATTTTGTTTAGTTACAATTTAAACAAACAATTGAAGCCATTATAAGTACAGTATTTTAGAATACAACTACAATGTGTTCCCATAATTACAATTCAGATGCTAAAAAGTGGCACAAACATTTAATATGTTGAGACATAAATTCGAGCTCACAATCTCTATACTTCTCAACACTTAGTATGTGTGAGTTTTGTTGCTAAACTCTTTAACAAACAAAGTTGCAACTGCAATTCTAATATTTGAGTGATGCTTAAGAACTACTGTTAGTTTACATTCAATTCATAATTTAAGCTGTCAAAAAATAATTGATTTACACGAAACAAGTCCACATTTTATGATCACAATTCACATGTTATCTTTCATTAAATAGTACTTCCTATATGCTTAGCAGTGAGATAACATGACTCGTGCTGTTTCTAATACCAGCCCAATACTATTTATAGTAACTTAGAGGCAACATAAAATTGGGCCTCATCAAAGAGTAACAATTTTACAGCCCAAAAATTTATATATAAGATAATCATAGAGAAAACATCTGCTAAACTCAAAGCTAAAGGTTGAATGACATATTAGCTTTTGTTTCCTTCATTTCAAGGAAGTAATTTCCAAAACAAAATAATTATAACACAAAATCAAATACTAGTAGTAATACAAAACATTATATAGCATGCTCTAAATTATCATGCATAGTTAGACTTCAATGCTTATGAGATTGCACATAATTAGCCTATCAAGACATTTTAAGGGCATAGAACAAAACCATAATACACATACAACTTTCTAAATTAAACCAAAACATGTCACATTTGGTGACTTCATTGCCCAACACTAATTCACACAACTTTATTTTATAACAATGTTACATGTTTTGTTAACAAAATAAAAATAATGTTACATATATATATTCACCATCCGCATTTGTTGTTTAGGCGTAACTAATCTTCGCTAATACTTTCTAGACAGCCAAATTCTCTCTTCAAACCTGAGTTTTCTATATACCTTAGAGTTAGAGATCGAACTTTTAATCACTTAACTAAAGAGTTAGGCCTCGTCACACGAACCAGTTACTTGTCCCAAGAATAAAATTCATAGACTGCTTTTTTGACAGACAACTCTTTATCATGTCTATGAAAATGAATGATTCTACTTGTTCCAATACTATTCAACTTCAATGAGATCCTACATGTTCCAAATAGGACTCACATTTACTGATAATTACCAAAGTACCACGCCATTTTTCTCCCAAATTAATTACTAATAAATACACTCTTTACCTTAGACCTGAAAAACAGAAAAACCCTTTTCTAAAAAATTAATTACGTTTTTCTCAGGTTTCACTTTCCTCATTCAATTTTCCCGAGAAAATCCCAATTCACCTGAGAAAAAAACTAGATCAATGGCGAGAAAATCCTCATCGGCGAACGAGGAGATTCTACCGGACGAACTCCGGTGCGGACGAACCGACGGGAAACAATGGAGATGCAAGCGGAGAGTGATGGATAATCTCAAACTCTGCGAGATTCACTATCTTCAAGGTAAGCATCGTCAATACAGAGAGAAAGTTCCTGAGTCTTTGAAGCTTCAGAGAAAGCGTAAGAACAACGACGAAGCTACAGATGCTACAGAAACTGTTGTAATTGATAATGCGGAAGCTAGGGTACCGAGGGAGCTGAAAATGGAGCTGAGGAAGAACAAGAAGAAGAAAGTGAAGCTCGCAGAGAGTTCGGAATCGGTTACGGTAACCGATTCAGCTTCAGGTTCTGGTTCTGTTCCTGTTAGGAAGAAGACAATGAAGCAATGTGATTCGCAATTGGATCTAATAAGAATGGTTTTGGAAAGAGAAGTTGAGAAGAGAAAAAAGAATAACAATGAGAATAAGAAGAATAAGAAAAAGAAGAAGAAATTGAAGAAAAAAGAGATTAAATTAGAAGAAGTTGAATTCAATGAAGGAGAGTTGAGAAGAGAGTTACCAAATGGTGTTATGGAAATATCACCAGCTTCAACACCACATGATTATAACAATGTGAGTTCTCATTGTGATGTGAAAGTTGGTGTTGATCATAATAAGGTTGTAGCTGTAACGCCGCGTAACTTCAGGTCGAAGAATGTTGATAGGGTTGCTGTTGGAAAGTTGCAAGTGGGTTGCTTTGGTTGTCTCTATTTAACGATTTTCTGTGTTTTTTTTTTTTGTCAATTTTGAACTAACTGTTTTGTTTAGGTTGTGCCTTATGGACCAAGCTTGAAGAAGGTGATTACTAAGAGGAAGTGTCACTTGTGCCAGAGAAGTGAATCGTTGAATCTCGTCCAGTGTTCTAGCTGTAACAAGGAATTTTTCTGCTTTGATTGCATTAGAGAGCGGTTTGTTGTTCTTATTACATTCATTTGCTGTGTCCTGTCTCTATGTAGTACTTCTGTACTTGTTTATGCCTGTTTAGAAGTTGTATGTTGTGCTGAATTTCTTACTTGGATTGAATTCTCATCATGTGTTGTTGGCTATTTGACTTTATTTGAAAACTTGTTGATTTTGATTGTTTAGGGATTTGCTTGTTCTGTTATTCTTTTGGGGCAATGCAGAAACTTGAATTTTGAAAAGCACAATTTAATATGTAAAAATCATAGTTAGAGGTTGGGTGTTTTTTTGATGTTGTTAAGACTTAAGAGAGATGTGTGGAATGATCATCGTTGTCAACAGAAGTTAAGAAGAAACTCATGAAATTTAAAAATGAAAAGAGAAAACCTTGCTAATGAATCGTTACCATTTTTTTCTCTCGCAATTTGCAGAAATAGTAATACAAGATGGACCAATGATGGTTTGTGCTAAGATAATTTATAAATGTGATTTATGTAGTCTGTTGCTCTTGAATTGAGAATTAAAACATAAGACGTTTGCCAAAACCTTTTGACACAAATAGGTATCTTGACACTAGAAAAGAAGTTAAGAAGGCGTGCCCAGTTTGTCAAGGAACTTGCACTTGTAAGGTCTGCTTGGCAGGCCAATGCAACGGCAGTGAAAGTAAGGTCTGACATCAAACATTTGTGCTTTTCTACTTGACCGACGTTTTGTTAATAGCATATTCTGACACCTCCTTTTTTTACCTGTTGTTTCAGTCCTATTTATCTTGTAAAAGTAGAGTTGATAGAATACTTCATTTTCACTATTTGATCTGCATGCTCCTTCCGGTACTAAAGAGAATAAGTGAAAATCTAGAAACTGAGCTAGAAACAGAAGCAAGAATCAAAGGTAGTTATTTTCATTCTTCTAACATTGATGTTTTACGAAGCAGCTTTTGTTCGTTACAAATGTATCTTAAGATGCCATGTTGTGTAACAGGGAAAAATATTTCTGATATTCAAATAAAGCAGGTTGAATTTGGTTACAGTGAAAATATTTATTGGTAAGTTCTTTTCTTCAGATGCTATTAAATTTTTTTTTTTCAATCTGCTTGTTAACTAATGTGCACTGGTCTCAGCAATCACTGCAAAACACCCATCCTGGATCTCCATAGAAGCTGTGCTAGTTGTTCGTATAGCCTGTGCTTAAGTTGTTGTGAGAAATCATCTCAAGGAAGAACTTCTGGAGAAATTAACTCATCAATGTTGAAGCTACCTGATCAAATGAAAGCTTGTGTTGACATTGAGGGCCATATTTTGGATCAGAAGGACATTTCTTGTGGCAATTTAACTCCTACTTTAACATTGCCTGAGGAGACAAATTGTAATGATATTGATAAACTGTCATGCCCTCCTACGTTAACATTGCATGATGACACAAATTGTAACGATATTGAAAAACTGTCATGCCCTCCTACGTTAACATTGCATGAGGAGACAAATTGTAATGATAATGAAAAAGTGTCATGCCCTCCTACGGAGCTTGGTGGTTGTGGTACAGGCCTGCTAGATTTAAGATGCATTTTTCCCATGACTTTGCTCAAAGAGATGGAAGTAAAGGCAGAAGAAATTGTTTGCAGCTATGACTTTCCTGACACTTTGGATAAAAGTTCAAGCTGCTCACTGTGTGTTGACACCGACCTCAATAGTAACCGATATAACCAGTTGCAGAAAGCAGCTGAGAGAGAAGATTCGTCAGATAATTGCTTGTTCTGTCCCACAGTTTTGGACATCAATGGTAGTAACTTTGAGCACTTTCAGAAACACTGGGGAAAAGGCCATCCTATAGTGGTCCAAGATGTGCTCCAGAGTACATCAAACCTCAGTTGGAATCCACTGTTCATGTTCTGTACTTATCTCGAGCAGAGCATTACAAAGTATGAGAATAATAAAGAGTTACTCGAATCCTGTTTGGATTGGTGTGAGGTTAGCATATCAACTAATTGTATATGGAGAACTTCTTTTAAAGTGATCTCTTAACTTGATACTTCTATTTGACCAAAAACAGTTAAAATTATCGTAGAGTAATATATATTCTATTCAAAATGTTTTTTATTGTAATTGTCGACTAAGATTTAGTGCATTTAGTTGTTCCTTTTGATTATGACCATAATAGTGTTGCAATTGAACCAAAATGCTTTTGTTAAGTGTGTATTTTATTGGCAGGTGGAAATAAACATTAGGCAGTATTTTACTGGCTCTCTCAAATGTCGTCCTCAGAGAAACACTTGGCATGAGATGCTGAAACTGAAGGGATGGCTGTCTTCCCAAGTATTCAAAGAGGAGTTTCCCGCCCATTTTTCTGAAGTAATTGATGCTCTACCAGTTCAAGAATACATGAATCCCATGTCTGGTCCTCTGAATTTAGCTGCAAATTTGCAACATGGGAGTGTGAAACATGACATTGGGCCATATGTCTATATTTCGTATGGTTGTGCTGACACAGAAGCTGATTCTGTGACAAAACTCTACTGCGACTCATATGATGTGGTATGTGTCCTTGTTATGTTACTCTTCTTAAATACAACTATAGAGTAATGATGCCCTGCATTTAAGACTTTATTTTCTGAATTTAAACTAATCACAATAAAGTGATTACAACTATAATGGATTAAAATTCTTCTTTTGATATGTTCTAGCTTTATAATAAGCATTTCAAATAACAGTGCTCTATTGCACTTTGTTAGTTGTAAAATGAGTTTTCTGTAGATAATCCATGCTATTTTATGTGTCTGTTTGTAATTCCAGGTTAATATTATGACACATTCTGCGGATGTCCCTCTCTCTACAGAACAGCTTACAAAAATAAGAAAATTACTGAAAAAGCACAAAGCTCTGTGTCAAGTGGAGTCTGTTGATACTGAGCAGTTACCTGAACAGGAAGTGAAAGGAATGGCATTATCACATGCTGAAGAAATGGAACAAAAAGGTTCGCGGAGTATGGGGAAAGAAGGAATGGAGTTTTTAAGGAGAGTCGATAGGACATCTTGCATCTCCTCAACTGGAACTACAAAAGCTTCTACCCAAAGTATAGACAACAATATTTGCCAGGATGGAGAGCGCGGCATCTTTTCTGATTCTGAACCCTCTCTTGATGGAACTGTTCATACCACCAATTTGTCAGAACACAATAATCCTAGAAGTCCCTCTGAAAGCTCCAACAGTTATAAGAAAAAGTTTCCTGAGCATTCAGGTGCCCAGTGGGATGTCTTTCGTAGACAAGATGTGCCGAAGCTCATAGAATATATTAAAAAACACTGTGATGAACTTACTTATACCCATGACTCTCACAAGAAGGCAAGTTCATTGTTAGAAAATTCATTGGAAGAATTTTGCAGTTGTTGATTATTGATATTTTCTTGTCTGCAGATGGTTCATCCGATTCTAGATCAGAGCATTTTTCTTGACAATACTCACAAAAAGAGACTGAAGGAGGAGTTTAGTAAGTAACTGTTCTTCTATTTGTTTGATCATCTAATACAACTTACAATCCTATATAACCTGATTAATTCGCCTGTCACCATTACCAGAGATTGAACCATGGACTTTCCAGCAACATGTTGGAGAAGCTGTTATCATTCCTGCTGGATGTCCATACCAGATAAGGAATTCTAAGGTCTTTTGCTTTAAGATGAAGACCCTCTCTCTAGTTTGAAAAACAGAAACCTTATTGTATTTTTAAGTTATTGAATTGGATGTCCTTCCGATTTTGTTTCTATGTTTTGAAAATTCCTACTAGTTTCAATTTGTTAAGTTGCATCATTAGCAAATGATTTTTCATGAATATATTTAGCTATCAGTACTTGCATTTTATGCGGAAGTTAGAAAGAAGGCAAAGAGATTATTGCACTAATCAGTGTTGTTAAATAGCGGCTATAGCGGTATTGCATAGCGGAATTTGAACAAATCACTATTGTTCTGCGACACGCAATTTGGTACAACATAATGTAAAATAGCGGGGCTGTGCCTATAGGCTATATAGCAATGTTGTGTAGCAAAATTTTAGCAGTCTGCTATTTTCCGCGATCCACAATTGATCCTCAACACTGGCACTAATAATATTGATGGCCTTGTTTTCCATATGATTGCTGAAGGATATATCATTATCTCAATATTCGTCTACAATATGCTCTAAACTTTGTGAGTGCACGAATGACAAGTGTTTGTTTCTTGATCTGCAGTGTTGTGTCCATGCGGTATTGGAATTTGTGTCCCCTGAAAATGTTACCGAGTGTATCCAGTTGATTGATGAGCTCAGACAGTTACCTGAAGACCATAAAGCAAAAGTAGACAAACTGGAGGTAATTTTTGTAACAATATTCTTTACCAATTCACATTAATCATGTAGTTGTATGCATAGAATTGACAAGGCTTGCTTGTTTTTGCGTTTTCTAAAATAGGTGAAGAAAATGGCACTACATACTATGAGTACAGCAATTAAAGAAATACGCCAGCTTACATCCAAAACATAACTGTACCAGCTAAAATAGACTGAAGTTCGCATGCCTTGATCTCCTTACGATATCTTTGATTTTGTATAAAGTAATAATGCTCAAACTCATTAAGATCTGGAATGGTACTTGTTAAATTAATGAATTTCGGTTTCTATCATTTTTTGTCCTCTACGACGTTTATGCCTTCCCTGAATCTGAAATACATTTATATGGTTGTATATATCTTTCTTCAGTTGTTTACTTGAAGAAATGTTTGATAACATTAAGAGTGCTAGAAAAATGAAATTTGATTATTTTTGGACTAGTTCTAAATGCAAGGGAATAGATCGTATTTATGATATCTGTTTGTACATTTTATCATTTAAAAGCTGTGGATAGTGTTCTTTCCATCATGCATAAAGAGCATGCATTTGGAACCTGTTTTACATATGGGTAAATAAAAAGGGTGAGATTCTAAATTCCGGTAATTGCTCATTGCTCTTTTCTCCTCTGCATTGCTCGGAATCCCCCTTGTTCACCGGAAGATATCTTTTGGCCGGAAGATATCTTTTGGTGGTGTATTTTTGTATGTGTATCTTCTGGTTATGTTTCCAAATTCTAACACTTTTGGTCTTTATCAACTGTTTACACTGAATTTTGTATCCGTTTGTTATAGTTTTGTTTGAAAGTGTTTTATGTTTGTTATAAAAAAAACTTTAAACGAGAAATTGGTTAAAAGTTTTTCATAAGAAATCATTTTTAAGGATTTTATCATTTTGCTTTGATTTTTTATTTTTGATAATAAAATTTGAAAAAAAATGCTTAATATAATAGCTTCTCATAAAATTGAATTATAAGACATTTTCCTAAAAAAATGTGTTTTTTATTGTGTTAAAATTATTCCAATGAATATATATATATATAATATATTTATTAAATATTAAAATTACTCTTTTAATTTATAACAAATGAATTTTAAATAACTTTTACTATTTTTAGTAAATTCTCACTAAACAGGATTTGGCTAAATGAGGGGCAAAATCTCACCAAGAATAACTTTTATGAAATCGACAAAATGAAAATAGACTATCTGCCATGGTGTTAATTTCTCTATAAATATGAGAAGCTATAAAATGCATTCGACGAAAGTAAGTTAGGTGCAAAAAGTCTAACCTGATAAAAAAAATTTCAAAGCTCAAGTTTTAAAATTTAAATAGAATTTAGTCAATTTGACTTGTTTTTAAAAAGATTTAATATGATATCTTTATCCGTAGACCGAGTGATAAGTACTTCCTAAAATTCACACACAATTGGGTCCAACATTATTGGTATTGTTAATTGCACTAAGGGTCCGTTTGAATTGACTTATTTTTGAACTTATGTAAAATAACTTATGCAAATAAATAAGCTTTTACGTATTATTATAAGTTTTTCAAGGTATTTTATGAGAAAATAGCTTATAAAATACAATTGTTGTCAGTGAAAACTTGTGAATTAACACAAAAATTTATTTATTGCATAAGTTATTTTCATAAGTTCAAAAATAAGACAAATACAAACGGTCCCTAAGTTTCATAAGCTCAGAATTTTATACGTTTGAATTATAAAATCCGAAACTTATTTGCTTTGTTTCAAATATTGATGCTCCTCGGAATTCTCATGCTATGTGAAGTCATACATTGCACTTAAAATTGTAAATCATCCCGCTAATGCGAGCATATAAAATACATGTTCGAGTTCAAAAACTTGAATAGGGCATTTTTAAAAGGGATGTGAGAGACTTGAGGTAAAGGGTAAAAAGAAATAATCAAAGATATTTAAACCATCTATCTAGTTCTAATATGCCAGTGGACCAATTGATCATCTTTGAATGCCTAACGTTTTTCTGACGGCATTTCAATTGGAAAATTTCTCAAACGACCCCTCCTATATCTTTTCTACCCCCAATATTCCAATTTTGCCCCTGTAGAAACTTCGGTTCGAAAAAACCGATTTTTTTAATAGTGCAAATTCAGATGACTTTCGAGTAGAAAAGAGGTGGATGAGGGGTCGCTTGAGAAATTTTCTTTCAATTGCCATGATAGCTTCCAATTAATTCATACACATGGGACAATGTCATACATATGATTCTATTCTACTTTGGTTGTAGTATTGCAGTTTGGGGGCAAACATTTAAATATAACACAATCTGCTCTATACCTTATCATCTCAACCTAAATTCTAATTCAACAAGCAATTGTCATCATATTGAAAAAAATAAATTCACTGTTAAAAGAGTATATGTATTAGTTGAGCATACAATCCCAAATAGTGACACCCAACATAAGTTAAGATAAATTATTATTAAGCTTTCCTTGTGTCACAATAGGATAATGGACACAAATATGAATCTCTTTATCAACCTTTTCTTATAATGATCAATTCAATTCCTGAGAGGAACAATATTTTCCTAGGTTTTACTTACCCCGCGGCCGAACTCCAGATTACCAGGGTCTCCTTCCCATGGAAACCGGAGGGTTAACACAAAAAAACTGTGATGCTTGCACACAGTAATAATTGCTTGAAGTTAACAAAGATAATTACAGGGTATAAGTTTCTCAATAAGAGACAACCAAAAAGATGGGACAAATGCCGAAGCTCAACTGGCAAAAAATGCCAAAATTGTTAGGCCGGACGTCATGACCGGGGTTCAAACCCCAGCTCCCTCACTTGTGTGTGTAAGTTTATAATGGCTTTGCCATTTCGTCTATCTACTAAAAAAAAAGGGAGAAATGCCCTCAGTTATTCGGTACATATCAAAATTGTTTGAGTAGCCTCAAGAAACAAAGAAACCTCCCTCAAGGAGCCATGAGGCTTTCAATTGTGTAAGCAAAAGACTTTGCCCAATCAGCTCTAAGCAGCAATGTCTGCAGTGTATCCATCACATTATACCCGGGATCAAGCTTGCGCTGCCAACCCTACAAATTTTATATTCACCGATGCAACAAGCCACATCAGTAGTTAAAATTAGCAATGTAGATTGTTCGGCGTATGTGAAAAGAAAACGTTCTAAAATCTAATGCATGCTTTCACCAGTGTTCTCCATGCATGTGAATCACAAAATAAGCATAAACTATGTTGCAGTGGTATATAACAATGAATTACCTCCAGAACCAAGGTGGTCACTATGACAGTACAAACATTGCCATCAATCTTAACTCTATGACGCCTAACTTTCTCAAGTAATTGCTCCATGCACTCGGCAGGGTGAACTGCGTCACCTTCTCGAGTGCCCCAAAAGGTAAATGCCTCTTCCACTTCCTGTTAGAAAACCAAGAGGAAACCCATTGTATACTCACAACTATAATCAAGGAGTTCAAAGTGAATTAACTTAAATAAGTAAAAACTAAAAACAAAATACGCATATCTTTAGTAAATGAAGCAGTCTACCACCAAGATCGCACAGAAGCAATATTAATTGTATTAATATGCACATAAACATTGAAAATAGATACCACAAAGTCGATTGTGTTTGTGTGTTGATGATGGGTTATCAGGCTAAAGCATGTGAGAGGTGAGGAATTAATGGACCCTATAAATACAAATAGTATCGTTTGGCTATGTGGTGCGGCACAATTTCTCACATGCCACTACGTTTTCAACACAACTTTTGAGTGGTAATGCAATAGGTGACAGTGTCCCATGTGATTCCAAATATAGCAATAAACGGTCAAGAATTCAAGATATAAACATTCATAAAAAATAAAAAAAGACAACCTATAAATATATATGTATATATACAGGTGACACAGTCAATTTTGTACCTTCATGTAATACTCATCCACTGAACTGAACCACTAGTCAATATACATTACAATTCCCACCAGAAAAAAGTTGCAACAAAAAAAATACCTCAATATAAGCCTTCGGATCAGGGCAATTCTGTTCCTTTGACAACCTGAGTGTGCACTCAGCAGCAGTCCGACCATCTCTACGGGCAACAGCTTTGAAAAATTCCAATAAATTTACCCGATCGCTACCAGAGAGTTCAGCAGTCATGCCTACATCGAGGAAAATTACATGAGGCTTTGATTTGAAGAACCGTTTGCGAGCCTTGCTCTGAGGCACTCGAACAAGGATATTTCCAGGATGCATGTCAGCATGAATGAAGTTGTCCACCTGAAAGAAGCCATGTCAGAGTCTTCGAAGCTAAAAAACTGTATGACATTCAACTTTAAAGCCATCAAAAGGGCCCAACAAACTTTTTGGATGAAAGAAAATATATGAAACAAAAGAGAAATGAGTACTGTCAAGAACCAATCCTACTGACTTAAGTACAAATGATTCTATATTAGGTGAGGGCCAACAAATGATTCTATATCTTACAAGTACAATAATAGATGACAAGATATCCTCACAAAGTCTAAAGTACAACGTAGGCGTTATAAACCAAAGAGTATAAAATACAAGCACAAGATAATGCCAGTTAACTAACCTTTAACTAACAACGGAAATCTAGAGATGCATATTTAATGGAATCGAAGTTGATTATTGAACGGTTCATAGTATAGAAAAATGTAAAATATAATTGTCGTCAATAATATCAACCGTGATAAAATTTTATATTTTGTACCAGACAAATATAAGAAATTACAAATCAGTACTTCACTTAAAATTTCAGTAGTGAAACTATTGATCAAACAAACTTGGTTAAGTTGGAAAAAAAGAAGTTAATATTTTCCCCTCCAAAGTTTAGGGTCTTAGCTCTGCCGCTACTAACAGTAGCTCTCTCTCGCACTCTACTCCAAGTAAGTTAATAATTTCATTTCAGGGTACATTAGTAACATGATTTTCCCTTGATGACACATAACACAAAAGAATGTTCAAAAAAGCCTTAAAAAGCAGTTCTATCACCAACCACAACATATATAACTAGAAAGTTAAACTATCAATGGATAATGTGTTACCAGAAGCATCTTCAAAAGTGCGTGACTACCAATATGAGCAAGAGCACTTTTAATCCCTTCTTGTCCTTGAAGCTCATCAACATAATGCGAGATACTTTCTCCATTTTCATAGGTTTCCACCAAAACTGCAGGATGCACAAGTGGATAAACAGGCTTAGGGAAAGACACATCCCTCCATTGGCGGAAATTGTAAATAAAGCGGTTCAAATGAGCAGCTTCCCTTGTAAGGTCAACTTGAGACATCATGAAAACTGCAAACTGCTGAACAATTTCATCCAACCTTAACCAATTAAGTGCGGGGATGAACTTTGAAGATTTTGCCAAAAAATTGATAATAGCAAAATCCCTTCTGATAGATTCTCCTCCCACACCAGGATGTCTGACCTTCACTGCAACTATCATGGGCTTTACTTGCTGACCAGGGTAACGAGATTTTAAAGAAGCGCGATGCACTTGGGCAATACTTCCGGATGCAACAGGCAATTCTTCAAAATTTTCAAAAATATCAGAAATTTTACGACCAAATGCTCTTTCTATAGTTTTCTTTGTGTAGCTAAAACTATGCTCGGGTGCTTTGGAATGAAGTTCTGCAAGCTCAGTACATAGATCTTGAGGAACTAAATCAGGCCGTGTAGCAGCCCACTGACCCAATTTTATGAATGCTGGACCTGCCCTTTCTAGTGTGCGACGAACAACCCGGAGCCACGTTTTCCTGAACTCTGGTCCAAAATAATCTGGAAGTGCAAACATGAGTATGCTTGGAGAGAATAATATTGCTAGATATATAGCTCTTGCTAACAAGAACATCCCTTCTACCACAATGAATGCAAATGCAAACATGCTACTGTATCCATCTTGCGCATGCATAAACAAAGCATTTTGTGAAGGGTAACTCCCTGCATCTGACCGATTTTGCTGTGCCAATGCTAGCTCTCCACATGCAAATGCAAAAATACTAGGAACCAGAAAACAAGAACGAGCCAAAGCCAGGCTCACCGCTTGAGCAATCATATTTATGGAGGTAGATCTACTATAAACCTTGGATGAATATATTTTGTACAGCAACTTCCAACTGATTTGAGAATTACGTGCCGCTATATTTTTTGCTGAGATTGCAGAGAAGTTCCAAAAAGAACGGCCTTTATGAAAGTTTTCTCTATTTCCTTGCCACATGAATGATCTAAATCCATTACTAGGAAACTTATATTGTGTATACATCCTGCATCGGCTGATATTGGGTGCAACTGAGACCAAAACTCCATTTCTACTCACACCTGGATATCTGCTTTTATGGATTCTTAGAATAGATCGGGCAGCCCTCCCAATGTTCCCAAGCATCAGAAATCTGACAACCAAAAATTATGTTAATTACAACACTGTCAGCAAGCAAGTGACAACAGCTTCTTATTAATTCTACTTAAAGCGTATACACATGCATAAAATTTTGTATCAGTATGATGAATGTCTCACAGTTCCTTCAAAGGCATAAAGTGGCTTAGAACTCGGTTTAAAAAATGAATGCCCTCCTCAACTAAGTCGTGGAGTGGTTAATTAAGTTTAAGTAGGAATGACAATTGGTAAGGTACTATAGTATTTGTCTCCATACTCACATATAGCAACCTTACTATCCATACCATTACCTATTAGGCAATTTTATATTAGTATCTGAACTCGTTACCTGCACTTTAGTTAAACTTGGATATAGTCTACCGTAATGCATTTGTTTGACAAACAGTTAAAAAATCACTGCAATTGTAATACTAATGTTAACAATTAAAAATTAACAGAAAAAAGAGAACTCGCTAAAAAGTTTACCTATTAAAAATATATTCAAGGATCATCCAATTAATAACAATTAAACATTGAAAAGACTACTTGACTTAATTATAAAATTATTAAGAAGAAAATTTTAAAATATAAAACATAATGAATATATTTTGTGGGCATGAATAGAGTCGGGAACTAAAGTATTCATACACAAAATTTACAGTCAATTATTCATAAATAGACTTCTTATCAGTAGAGGTTATCCATATATATCTGTGTACAATACTTTTAATACGGACCCTCATTCTGTAAAGCAGTGCCACCAGCCATCACCGATGCAAAATGAAATTAATGTGTCTTCAGAAAAAACTGAAAAACGGTCATGAAATCTTTAGTAAATTAATTATTTTCCCTAGCTTCCAGTATCCAAATTATCAGTTCCATCTCTAATCAATTGTCAATAACTTACTTACCTTAATTTGGAAGAGAGAATATTTGATAAATAGTTTTATACATAAGATAAGATTATACTATAAATTAAAGCATTACTTGTCCATTCGTGCACGAAGGCTACAGCAGATGAAAGTCGACGACGACGATGATGATGATGGCGGTAAGAAGGGCGCAAGAGAAGATTTGGAAAAGGCGAAAAAAGATCGTAACGCACTAATGAGTTGATGCAAATCTGGCAGATCACTGACAACCTAATATGATTTTGAGGGTCGTAACAAACAGAATTGAGCTCAACCAGTTAAGGAAGGAATGTGACTCAATTTATATCCCGAACATGATCCCTCGAGCAAGAAATCATTTGTCCTTAATGTGGGGAAAATTCACTAGGCACGATGTATCTGGCACTGAAGTTCATCTTTTATTTTTTGAAATTGAAAATGGGAGCGGCAAGTATCAAACTCCTGACCACCTGGCGATAAATTAGAGGACAAGTAGGTAAAAAGGGACGAGACTTGTTTATATTTGTAAAAAATTACTACCGAAACCAAAAGACTTGCAAATAAGGAAAATAAAATATCACTAACCAACATTTTTTAACTTAATATTTGCCAATAAATATTTACATAGAGACAAAGGGAATAGTAAATAAATACACATAATGTTCAAATCAGTTTGGCCAGTAAGCATGGAAATTTAGAAGCAGCTAGTGTATATCCTTATCAGTATTGTTAAACATCGTCGTTGCTCGATAACTGAGACAACAAATTGTAAATCGTAACGAATGTATATTCTTTTGACGACGTTTTCTTTGTGTGTTGCACGGCTTCTCAATACTAGTAAAACTTAAATGTATAACAAAACTTTTATTTGTTTCTTATAAACAATCCTACATTGGCTACTATGCCTCAGAATCAGTAAAAAAAAAAGGTTAACAAAACATACATTGGGAATTTGATCATTCATATAGTAACAAATAACAATGAGAAAACTACAAATTCCTCAACGATCCCATGAGTTAATTATTCAAGGATTGCAATAAAAAATCCTTCTTTAGCAAAAGAAACACATGATAATTAGGGAATAAGCGTAATTGGGAGAACGAAAACAAAAACAAAAATTGAAAAATAGAAGAACCTGAAAAGGGGAAGAAGAGATTGAAGGATCTGAGTGAATAGCAATAGCAAAAAGAATGTCTGAGATAGTTTGGCGCGATTGTAATTGAGGCGGCAATCACAACCAAACACGAACCCTAAACGACTATGACTATATTATTTCAAGTTTTCAACAACTTGGATTATTTGTTTTTTTTTGAGAATTTATTTTGTCACTCAATTACCTTTTTACCTTCTACTATGTTTTTTTGTTGGTAATTTTAATTTGTTTAGTTTTTGTTATTTAGTGTGTAAAACCATAATAACAAAAATTGCTATAGATAACCTTCGATTTTCTTTAAAGAGATGTTTGAGATTGTTATACTCATTAACGATGGACTTTTGTGTCCAAATTGGGTATGATATGATTAGTTAAAAGGTCCCTGTCATTTAAAGAATAAAGTGATACTGCATTAACCTTATTTTTTCGGAGAGAGATGTAAATGGCGCATCCGCCAATATGGAAATATTGTGCCCAAAGTTAAAGTCAATCCTGCTGCAATTGTCAAAGGGCGATGAGTTCTATTTGTGTGTTTGATAAAATAAGGGGCTCGTTGTTTAAGCAACTACTAAGAGTTTTCCAGAGCTCCTTTTAATGCTTGTTGTAAAACCCTCTGTTGAACTTGATTAATCACCCTTTGGTGTTCAAAATGAATAGTTTCGAACCAAAAATGCAATTAAGCTAGATAATTAAATCCAAATGGGCTTTAAATTCGAATCCAAGATTAAGGAACCAAAAATAATCAAAATAAATAAAAAGAGGACAAAATAATCATCCCTCCAAAGAAAATCCGTGAAGAACTCTAGATTCAGGTTTGTCAATCCCCCTCACATTTCAATAGAGTTCATAGGGGCATGTGAGCTTTGACGCTCTTAGAACAAATGTTATGTGGCTGCCCAACACTCCTAACTAATCTCTTATTCTTCTTTTGACTGTTAGTAAGATAAGGGGTGAAAGATTTTTTCCCGTCACCATGTCGGTGCAAACATGTTTAAGCACTTCAATGTCCGCTTTGGACACCTTATCTAGATCATTATCATGCGATATCACAACATTTTGTGCATCGAGTATAATAATAATAATCACACAAATTTTAGCTCAACTGATAGAAAATATCAAAATTGTTAAATAGAACGGTATGACTGGGGTTTGAATCTCAATCCCTCCATTTTGTGTGTGTGAGTTTTTAATGGTATATCATTTTATCGATCTACTAATTATTTTTAAGTTTATGAAAAGTTGTTTATTCAAATAAACAAGTAAGGTGAGTCAATTTATAATGACTTCTAATTGTTGTACTCTTTTCAATATATAAAAATGACAAAATTGCTCTTTTGGTAACTTATTTGTTGGTTTTATTTTGGTCCCTATAACTAGTTTTTGTTGTGCTTTGATCCTTTAACTATATTTTTGTTAGTCATTTAGGTGTTCACTATTAGTTTTGTGCTAAAAATATTAATTTTCATGATAAATGACTACTTATCATTTTAAAAATAGGTAAGAAACTTGATCTTAACTGTGACCTACCGGTAAAACTAAAATTATCTCCCAAGCGACCATCTCACTTCCAGAACCTAATATCTTTCCCATTTTGAATGGACCAAAGATTTTACGACTACTAAAATAATTTACGCAAAAAACAAATATCACGAGACTTATTTAAATTAAATAAAAGAAATGATGTAATACCACAAAATTAGAGTAAAAAAAAAAACACAATAGATTTCATCATAAAACTTATTTAAATTAAATAAAAGTAAATGATTTGTGCGTATCATCCTTGCGCAGAGGTCGTGCTAATCTTCTATGTAGTAAAAAATACACAATAGTTTTCATCATAAAAAGTGTCTTCCTAGGAAAAATTAATTAACCACTTGAGTACAATGTATTAGTTAAATCTTTATACATTTAAATTATTAAACATGTGATTTAAAATCTAAATGATAATTGACACAAAAAATTATTAATGGCTTCTTTTAAAAAACAATTTTTTCGAGAAAACCGACCCTCAATTTTTAAAAGGAACAATTCTTTACTAAATGTTATATATCTCGTAGTCAAATTCTAAATTGATCGGGCTCTATTCCTCGAATACAGAAAATTAACAACAAAAAAATCTAATTTAAAGTTTGCATATACCGTACAGAGTTTCTCCATTTTATGTGATTTTTTCTACAATATCCATCGTTGGTGTACTTTGACTAGTGATTAGGAGAGTTTAACTGCCCCCAATATTTAACTAATTAAAACAAGTTTAGAAATGGATCAATCACATCATTAAATCACTCACTATTGGAATGATCGAATTCTTATGAACTAATCACTGGATTATAACAACACTTGTTTCAAAAACCAAATTCAATTTCACATCTTCGCCGAAAGTTGAAGTGTATTTTTCTGTTACAGTCATTCTTCTTCTGTTTGGGAGGTTGACAATTTGACTACAACTTTAAATTATTAATCATCTTATATTAATTTCATTTGTCATATCTTAACTTTGTTTGGTGAATTTGTACGGACTTATCAATATGCATGTAATTTTTGGGTACAATACCAATAGTATCTTTTATCAATCTTTAAACTTAAAAAAATATGCATGCAATTGGATATTATCTAGTTTGACTTGTGTAATATGTACAAATGCTTTTATTTTTCACTTTACAAAAATGTTTTTCGACGTAGAAATAGGATTTTCTGCTAACGCAATTATGACTTTGAGCGGTCCGATTGAAATAAACAGTTTAAATTTTTTTTTTGGTTATCTTTTAAATTGTTTTAATTTATAATATTGAGGTTACAATTTAGACCGTCTAATTTTAAATTAACGGATGAAATCTATTATTACATTATATTGTGTGAAAATATCACTTAACAGCACTCTTGATTTCCTTGACATCTAATCACAACACCTCTATTAGGTACACAATATTTTAAAAACTACTACTTTTTATAGGTTTAATTGCAATTTTGATTCTCCATTTTATTAAACTCGTAAAAATAATCTCTTATTTTAATATCGAACTTTTCGATCTCCCTATTTTTAAATTTGTTCCAATTTTTGTCATAAATCATGTTTTTGCGCTTAAAGTGATGACTTTTGACGCAAAAAAAGTTAATTTTGGTCTTAAGTGTGATATTTCATCTTTAGATTTAATGTTGGAGACAATAAATCACTTTTTAGGACGCCAAAAATTACTATTTTTAGAGGAAAAACATGTGTTCTGACCATAATTGCAACAAATATGAAAATAAAGACCAAAAAATTCGATTTTAAAATAGGGGATTGTTTTCGTGAATTTGATAAAATAGGGGACCAAAAGTTTAATTAAGGTTTTTTTATATTTAAAATGAAAATTCCACAATATAAAACATATTTCATGATTTTGAGATTTAAGTCAAATTTGTTTTTAAATTTTAGAAAATAATAAAATTGACTCCTTTTATCCCAAGTTAACATATTTTGTTTTTAAAATAAAAATTAGAAACTTGCAATCACCCTCAACAACTTGGGCTTATTAATTAGGTGCACTCTATTTAAGTCAAACTTTGACAAAATTTAAGTTTTACCATCACAATCACAGCCAAATTAAAGTGGTGTTTAATAAAAAAAAATCCAAAGATTAAGAAAAACACCAATGTAGCACTAGTATACTATGTATGTAAACCACAATAAACCTAATATTTTGAATTGCTATATGAAAATTAAGTTGCCCAACTCTGCCATTAATTCCTTATGTCAAAGAAGGCAAAAGTCAGACAAAGAAAACATGGGCAGAAAGAGAAACCAAGTGAAGGAATTGAAGCAAAGACAAGACATAAACCAACTTTTAAGTTGTTACTTTCAAAACCTTAGGCGCAGCTTTTTCTTTGGACGGTTGGTAAAGAAAGTAAGCTACGGTAGATAGTGTCACATATAATGTACAAATAATATATATGGAATACTAGTAATATGCTAATTCCATTTGTATTTTGGCATTCTAATTTAATTTGTGATATATTGATAAAGGTAGAGTCTTTGGAGTGTGTGTGTTTTTTTAAAAAAAAAATTCAGGTTTGAATTTTTTAGTTTGATCAATTTATATATAACAAAGTAGGTTGCGGATAAAACATATTATATATTTCAGGGCGTTTATGAGATTTTCGGTGTTCTATGCAAGTTATAATTTTCGGTGTTCTATGCAAGTTATGAGGTTGCGGATAAAATATATTATATGTTTGTTTTCGCTGCTTTCTCACTTTCAACCCTTTCTTTCACTCAAACCTCTGTCCTCACGGAATCCTTCTGATTCTGAACTCGTCTCTTTCACTCTCAAGTTTCAACTTTCAGTTCTCATTTTGTTTTTTTAACCCTACTATTGCTTCTTTTAACCCATCTGTTATGAATCTATGAACATTTGGAATGATGTCTATGTAATATTAATTAATTAAGTTTATTTTGTTCATGTATTGTATTTTTTTTTTTGTTTATGTGTATATGTATATATGTGAAGTTAAAATTTTACCTTTGAGTAGGATCTTACGAATCGAATTACGATTCCGATCTTACGATTCTCAACCAGCCTACCGATCCTACGTAGGATCGCGAACCTGACTACATTGGTGGAGATGAATGGTCCATTATTTTGATTTTATAACAATGCCAAATTTTTGGGAATTAAAAATATTTTTCTCTTAAATTGTGATTTAATTTAGTTACAAATCAGAGAAAAATATAAAACCAGCTAGATAGACTAAGGACAAAACTTACATGCATTTTCATACATACATTTCTTACTTTTTCTCTCACAAAGAGATAGTTTTTTTTATTAAAAATAATTTTCTTTTATTTTTTCAAAATGAAAAAATACAAATAACCACCTCTTTGTGAGTGAAAAATAAGAAATGCATATATAGAAATGCATGTAAGTTTTGTCCATACACTAATTAGAGAAAAATATTTGCTTGGTCACAAAAGTTATTAAAAGTGGGTACAAGTGAGGCTTAGAGCTAAATTTTGGAAGCATAGTAATAAGAAATTTTTCAAAGGTTTAATCAAAATTAAAATCTGCTATGACGAACTGAAATTTAATTTAGTTTTTTTTTTGGTATCAGTTTTATTCTGTATATTAATTTAATAGTGACAAAAAATATCATTTTTTAGAGAAAGATTAAAGAAATAAATCACACCACATAATAACACATAATGTAAAGGGTGATTCAAAATTACAAACATAAATTATGTATCAATAAATAAGACATGACACATCCACCTCAACACAAAAACTATTTGCACCCAAATAAAAACAATAGCATATTGAGATACAACTTTCTAAACAACAAACTTCCAATACTACTAAATGAATAATATATACTAAATGAATGACGTTGAAAATGAAAAATCATACCACAAAATTGATAAGAAATTAATCAAAATTGATACCATATTAATACCTAATCTTTAACTTAATGACTAACTTAAGTTAAACATTAGGTATTAAGTATTAATGACTAGTTTTTTTTTTTTGACACAAAAACAACAATATTCATTCATTCATTCAAATTCATAGGAATACATCAATCGAAATCATTACATACTCAATTTCGCTAAAAACTAATTAGAATGAATCTGCAAACAAGCTCACAGCATCCGAGTTAATAGCATAAAACGGCCTAATGTCTATGACAAAACCTACGATTGATATGACAAACTTCAAATGTCCGGAGTAATCATGTATCCAAATCTGCAGCGTTGATGATGCTAAAGTCATTGAATTTGCACTGAATTTGGATCGAAACAAACCTGCAAACCTGAACAAAAGAACAAACACCGTACCAAGACGCGAAATCAAAAGAAATACTCCGCACTAAGACGGGATTAAAACAACATTAGATGAAAAAACACAAGAAAGAAAACTCAAGTAAACCCTAAAAAATATGTGAATATCACTTATTTAAATAAAAAGAAAAAGAAAACAATCAAACTGATCCTAAATCACTCCTCTCTAATTGATAAATTAAGAGAAGCAAAGAATAAAAATGTTTTGCCGGCGGCTGAGAGAGGGAAAGAATTAGGGTTTTTTCAACATATTATATTTAATTTTAACTATCTTTATTAATGATGACTAGCTTAAAATCAACCTAAATCATCAACCAAAATTTAAAATCATAATTGATATCACATTATGGTGGGGGTCTTTTAAGAAGCAAAGACATCAACTCAATAACCATAACTTCATCAAGAGGACAATGAAAAACTCACCAAAAAAGGTTGTAGCGCTCACACTCCAAATAGTCGAGACCCGCTTAGAAAAAACAAAAACAAAATGCTTTTGGTCAAAAAAGAACATGAAACATGATCTAAGGTGGCCGGAAAATGAACCAAAAGATAGTCCTGAGAAATTTTCTAACTATGAAAAATTACATCATCATGAATATACTATGAATAATTAATAAATTAACAAGAATAAAAGGAAAAACAAACAATTAAGTAACTAACTGACTTCTTGAAGATCTTAGATTTATCAACACAACTCCATCGTCTTCAACTTTCAACCTTTCTACACGATGTATGGGTGAAATGGAGATGATTAACACCACAAATTTTAAATATATATAATATTTCATTAAATGATTTCAAATGAATGTCTTATAAGTTTTTTTTTTCGACAAAGAATGTCTTATAAGTTTTATTGAGTGGAAAAATATATAATGTGAAATTAAAGTTAAAGATTATATTTTCAATTGTCAGAATCCCTCTGATAACTTTTAATTATTCAAATGAATCTTACTACCAAGATAACAAGAATCTAAGTCAATTTTAAAATTTAGTTATAATAATTATTTTAACACGCGGACGCATGCACGCACACGCGAATGCACGCACGCACATACATACACACTAAGTAAAAATAAATAAAATTGATGCCCTAAATTGTTATTCCTTGTGCAGTCGCTCCTCTCGAACACCCTCCGAAAACCTCATGTATATTTTTAACTATATAATCTTTAAAAAAAGTTCCTAGAAATATCAATCACCAAACACATTTCTCTCTAACCTATCTCTCTCTCTCTCTCTCTCTCTAATCGAGCCTCTCTTTCGTCTTGGTTTTTCAACCATACACGTATAGCGTAGGATCCCAAGGAAAGTAATACAAGAACTACACCAAGTATTATGTATTTTTTTATCATCACTTGTAATTCCAGTAGAAGGATGCTGGTAGCCTGCACTTGCAATTGTTACGTTCTCTGACATCTTTATAGGTGGATATCCTGCATGCAATAATATAGAAAAATCAATGGCCAGCATTAACGTTGCATATACTCATTTGAATCTCTAGTCAAGTGAGAGTTTAAAGTCCTAGTACGGTATCTCCGGCAATGGAGAGCCTATTTAGCTAGGGACCGACCTTGACGGGGGATTTCAATTTGGGATATGTGGCCTTCAATATGGGGGAAGATGATGACCATGGATGGAGAACTGTAAGAGGACGCAGTCACAAAAGGAATGATAACAAACAACACAAATTGAACATAGCGATAGCGAAGAATTTTAACAAGGAAAACATCAATTTTCTCATGACTTAAATCTATATAATATTTTATTAAATGATTTCAAATGAATGTCTTATAAGTTTTTTTTTTGACAAAGAATGTCTTATAAGTTTTATTGAGTGGAAAAATATATAATGTGAAAGTAAGGTTAAAGATTATATTTTTAATTGTTAGAATCACTCTTATAACTTTTAATTCTTCAAATGGATCTTACTATCAAGATCATAGGAGTCTAAGTCAATTTTAAAATTTAGTTATAATAATTATTTTATTTATTTTAACACGCGGACGCACACACGCACACGCGAGTGTACGCACGCACATACACACACACTAAGTAAAAATAAATAAAATTAGTGCCCCTAAAATATAGGTGCCCTATACAATCGCTCCTCTCGAACACCCTCCGAAACCCTCATATATATTTTTGAGTTGGGATCCTCTCCATTTTGCATTTACTCCATTTCCTCCATTACTATATAGTTTTGGAAATATAAATACAAAAATGTGACATTAAATGAGTCAAAATCTCTTTATACCCCTTAAAATATTAAAAAACTTTGGTAATGGAAGAAATGTAAATCATAGAAAATGGAGAGGATCTTAACTCTATATTTTTAGCTATATAATCTTTAAAAAAAATTCCTAGAAATAGCAATCACCAAACACAATTAGTAATAACATGTATAATAGATGTGTCACCTTGACGTTGCTATGTCATCCAAATTGACCCAACAATGGAATGGGGATCTTTTTCTTAAAAAAAAAATATATATATAATTAGGACCAAAAAACTAGTTTTTAAAATAGGAACCCATATCAAAATTTCATTTTGTTTTATTGAAAAATGTGAGGGAGACTAAAAATTGCATTTAAACATAAAAAAGTATGTTTATTTAACATCAATTTTACATCATACTCTATATTACAATGGTTCCTTTCATGATGTATCATATATATTTTTAGTAGAAGATATAAACTTTTTTGAAAATCCTCTTATATTTAGTACCAGATGGAGTATCATATAATTTGCATCAAATAATTTAATTTAAAATAAGACTTTACCGGCTCGTTGACCTAATCAAGTGGAAACTCAAATCGGACCCATTGTTGTAAGTAGAATTGCATATAATTAGGATATACAATATGTTTGTTTGACTAAGATCAATTAAATAGTTTAAATTTAACACAGTTTAAATTGAAAGAGTAAATTCGCTTTAAATTTAACCGTCTAATCAAAATTTGATGATTAAATTTATAAGGGCCACATAACTACATGTAATTTTAACCGGCAATCCAAATCAATGTTTTTTCTAATTTATCTTTCATAAATTCAGTTAAATGCAAGTTTATATGTGCAAATTCAAAAATTTGTTACAATTTTCTTGTGGATACCACATGTAAATTCATTTATATGGTTTATTCTCATTAATTGATGAACAAATGACCTTAAATTATAAAGAGGTAGAGTATGTCTCACTCAAAATCAATTATTGAGCCGTCATTGCTGACACAATTAGTGCTATCATAACCCAATTTAATTCTAACCCCCAAAAAGAAACAGCGAAAACATAAACAAAATCAAAACAAAAAGCAAAAAACACAAGAAACATGCCATGAAAATCAATACAAAAAGCATCTTGATTTGGAATGAAGGGGACCATAATTGAGGTGTCAGTGCTGGTGCATGGCCACGTATCTTTAGTCAAAGCCTCCCATGCAAAATGGTTGACTTTAAATAATACTTTATTATTAGTTATTATCGTTACGTGAAAAGCCAAGTTAGCTATTGCATGTGTGATGGACAGTTGTCCTCCTGACGTGCTCCGGCCTCCGGCGATCTATCTCCGACCTCCTCGCCGGATTGTCAGAATATCCGAAATAACAAAGCTTCTATTGTTAGGGTTAATTAACAACTCTCTTTGTTTGAATTAAGGTTCCGTTTAATTTTATGGAAAGAAAGTGATAGAAATTACGGAAACGGATGAATAAATTTGGATTAAAATAGATTCAAATTTATTCATCGATTTCTGTAACTTTTTTTCTTCTCACTTTATCCAGATTCCATGTCCCATGTCCCCTATACTGAAAAATTATTTTTGTTCAGTTTCCAGGTTTGTTTAGTACTCTCTCCGTCTCAAATTGAATGACACATTTGACTATATTGTACTATTCATACATAATGTTTTGACCATATTTTTCTACTAATAAATAAAAATAAATATTAGTATATAAGATGTTGTTGGATTCGTCTCGATGAATATTTTTAAAATATCAAATTTTTATAATTTTTACTATAATACAATTAAAAATATTAATCGTCAAAGTTATGTATCGGCATGCGTGAAACAATCAACTGTGTCAATCAATTTGGGATGGAGGGAGTAATTGTTTTTATTTGATTAATACTATAGTACCAAATCCCAAGATGTCCCAAATTAACCCAACAAAACATTAGCATTAAAATACATAATTAAATAGAAAAATAGCTGTTTTTTATATAGAATAAAATTTCAAACACATTTAGTTGACAATGTTCATTTTTATTTAATTTGTGATGAGAGTAGCCGCAATCATATACTAAGTGTGTTTTTGTTCTTTGACAGAAGTGTTAAGAAATGAGAAATATTTTTACCATTTGAATTATATTTAAGAAACAACAATATCTTTTTAGTGAAAAAATATGGCCATAGAAGAGAAAAATTATCACAATATTGATTAAAATGAAACCATTTGACAACTTTTTGAGCAAATTCGTAGCTACTCCAACTTTTATATTATTGGGTATCAGTACTCTCTAGATAAAATTAATATAAAATTAAAATTATTTTAATATAGTTAATATAAAAATATGATATGATATTGAATTTTATTTAGAGAATATTGATACTCAATAAAATAAGTAGGAGTATCAAAATTTTCACCAATTTAAATTAGTTACTTTAAATTACACAAAACACTTTATGAACATTCAGTTGACAATGTAAGAATAAACTATAGTATTTTTTTATAATGAAGTCGAGAATTGAACTCAAAACCTCTAATATGTTATCTAAACCCCTCATTACTGGACTAAATTTAGTGGATTATAAACTATAGTATTTAATAACAATTTCAATACATAATTAATGTATCTATGGATTAGATACAGAAAGCCACGTGTGTGTTTATGATATGTGTTGCTAATTTGGTTTTTCACTTTGTTGATTGATTTTCAGTTTAAGTAAGAAACTCGTGTCTTGCAGTGGACTGTAAAGTATCTAATTGATTCATTAAGTATCTAATTGGTTCATTACTTTGTTTAAGTAATCTAATTAATTAACTCATTTCCCAATTTAAGGAGGACAAAACAGATATGCTATACTCCCTCCGGTTACTATTATAAGCAAAAAATCACTTTTTAGATACATTGAAAAACAGATGTATTTGGTCCGTAATATGGACTATATACATGATATTTTCAATGAACCTAAAATAATTTTTTGCTAATAATAGTGACCGGAGGGAGCAGTAACAATAATAGAAACTTTATGTAAATCAATAATTTGAAAATGATGAAGACTTTCCATACTTCATAATACAGCCGAAGTTTCAATAATAGACAAAGTCAAAGTATCAATGTTGATAAAGTTTTAGAAAAATGTTACATGTATCAACATCAATCCGTAATTATCAAACTTGCAATCTATATCTAACTAGCCACATAAATCAATGCAAGTAATTAATTAAATAATCATATTTTTGTTTGATTCACATTACTGCATGAACTCATTCACACCTAAGATATCTGAGATTTGAAATTGAAACATGTTGCTACTAACATAGCTCTCTGTCTCATCTTCAGTGATACTGCTTCCATTGATATTCGTCGAATTTGAATGCAGCGGTGTGGTACTCGATGAAGGCGTCGTAGATAGAACCGAAGCGAAATTGAAATTCTGATTGTTGTTATTGGAATGAAAGTTTGAGGTTTGTGATATATGAGGGTCCATAATTAGATCATTTCCATTATAATCAGAACTTAAGTAATCATAACTTGGTAACTGATGAACAAAATTCTCTGTCATAGTACTTGAAGCAATTCCATTGCAATGTAAATCACTTAATTGAGCATGTTCATGTTGTTGTTGGAAGCCAAATTGAGGCAAAAATGATGAGTATAGATTCTCATTTGATTCAACTAAGTGTGTTTGAGTGAAAGGCATTGAATCATCACAAGTTGGGTTATTCAACAACATGTTGCAAGCTTCTTGATCCAAGTGTGAGATAATTTGTTGATTTTGATCAATTTGGTGATGATTCTCTTGTCCATTTTGAGAGGAAAAGAGTGATGAAGCAAACTTTAGAATCTCATCAGGGTTCACTAATTGTTGTGTACCAATTAGTCTTTGAATGTTCATTTGAGATAGAGATGAGTTTAGGATAGAAGAAAAGTCCAAAAGATCAAGTCTTGGATTATGTGTCACAGGATCAATTCCCATTCTTAATAATCTTTTCCTAATGTGAGTGTTCCAGTAATTCTTGATTTCATTGTCCGTTCTTCCCGGTAACCTAGAAGCAATAGCAGACCACCTACACATTCCAAATCCAAATATTAGTATATAGTATAGTATCTTATAGTCATAATGAATAATATTATGTATTTTTGTATCTTACTTAAATTGATTAATTAAAAATTTACGCTGACAATGTATATGAATTAAAACTATAAACTGAGAGACTTAATTATTACTTGTTGCCGAGAATGCTATGTAGCTGAATTATGGTTTCTTCTTCTTCAAAAGAGAATCGACCACGCTTTATATCAGGTCGAAGATAGTTTGTCCAACGGAGACGACAACTCTTTCCACATCTTTGTAATCCTACATCTCAAACAAAAATAACCAAACACTTTAGTTCAATAATGTTCATTTTTTTTGTAGAGATTAAGATAAAGATAAAGATTAATTCATAACATGTATATATGTATGTATACCTGCATTCTTTGGTAGTAATCTCCAGTTACCATAACCATGTTTATGAATGTAATCAATGAGTTTTTTGTCTTCCTCTGGTGTCCATGGTCCTCTCTTGAGGCCATTATTCTTTTCACAACAAGGTGCTCTTCCCATGCTTCTAATTATTGAGCTACTTAAAGTACTAATATGATATACAAATTTTTGAGATGAGGGAAAATAAGAAAGATAAGAGAGGGAGAAAATTATTGTATTGTGTATATAAGACTCAAACAAACTCAATGAAATTGGTTGCTTCTTATTGTATAAATAGAAATAAAAAGTAAGAAACATATGAAGTCAAATGGATTTGGTACCGTCCTCTGTTGTCTCTGTTGCTACGTGTCCTTTTGGTTATCATAATCTAAGTAAAATTTCTCTTACGTTGTTTTGTTTCACTTTCACATCCCTTTGTTACATACTATAATAGAACATATTAATTTAACTTCAAATTGTTATTTTACTTTTGATTTGATGCTATGAGGGATTCAAGCATCGTTTTCAGGTGAGTGTGATAGTAATCTTCTGGATCCATATTAGCTGTAATCAACCACACATAGCCACGTAACCTTCAATAAACATCCATGCATTTCTTCTTGGTAGACAAGAAATATCTTGTTTTTTTTGGATTTAGATCCTCTTCAATTTTTTCTTTCCAATTTTCTCTTCAATTTTTCTTTTTGTGAGGGTAAAGAAAGAGAAATTAATAATAAAAAATAAACAATTGATGTGAGAGAGAAAGACACATAAAAAAATTGGAAAGAGAATTGGAACGAAAAAATTAGAGAGGGTCCAAATCCGTTTTTCTTATGACTAATAAAAAATTACAAGAAATGTATTTAATCATAGATAGATGAATAGATGTGGTTGGCTAGCTAAGTTTTATATCAAGTGGGTGTATAGATTCTCTCATATCACACGATGGTGTATTGAAATATTCACTTTCAATATCAAGGGAGGGAGGGAGGGAGGGAGAGAGAGATTACAAAAATTGAGATTTAAGAGTGAGATGAGAACAACCGAGAAAACATGAGAAAAAATAAATGGAGAGAATCCATTCTAGTCTCGCTTCGATTATATAAGGAAAAACAATATTGAGGTACTTAAGGATAATTGATAAAATTGAAAATTGGTCAAATGTGAATTGAGGATATGATAAAGAGTTGAAATAAAAATCGATACAAAAATTATTTTTTTGATCAAATTCAAATGTGTAATCATCGACAATAATAAAGACCGTTAAAAGACTAAAAGATTCAATAAGCAGAAAGACCAACAAAAATAGGACGTCTATTTGAGGTCCGGCTTGACTATTAAAAATGGACCCAGAGTTAAAAAACTTGAAATTTTTAATTAAATTGTAAATAATTATCATTACATAAAAACATAAAAAAAAAAAATAAAAAAAAAAAAAAAGAAGAAGAAAAAAAAGACATACACCGATCAAAGATAAAATTTGCTACAAATTATGAAATTTAACTGTTTCAATTTAAGTTGAAATGAGTAGAACTAAAATTATGAAGGGAAAAAAATCAATTTTGAGATTTAAACCGAGAGGACCATGCATACACAAACATCACAATCTACCACTAATCTATTGATGTATATATGGCATTTAATTAAATCTTAGATTAGTATATGTCTTTTTTTTTATTTCTGCATATTTTTATTAGGAGTCTATTTTTATTCGGATTCTAGAATACAAATTTTTTTTTCATGATATTTTTATCTAGGGGGCGCAAACGTTGGGTTTGAGTTAAAAATATTGTTGAAATTCTGGCACCTACTGGGGACAGATGTTATAACAGAAGCTATATATAGCACTTGTCGTATGTAACCAGTCGTAATACCAAGACAGATGCTATAGTGTATGTCCACAGTAGCGATAAATGAACAATTAAAAATAACAGACAGTAAACGTAAATAACACAGAATATTGTTGACCCAGTTCGGCGTAAACAATGACCTACTCTGGGGGCTACCAAGCCAGGAAGGAATCCACTATAATAGATCTAGATCAAATCCCTCAGCAAACTTCTCAAGTTCACGACTTATCTCCTAGACTCTACCCGTGCTATACTCAACCTAGGAACTCCTAAGTTTGAGACCCCGTCTCACTTCCTTTTAATCACACACCCTGTGATTATAAACAATACAAACAGAATGGTTTCAATCACCAAGAAAACAAATCTTCTCCGTACTTAAAAGCTTAGGAGAGATTACACAAATTACAACTCAAACACAGTCCTAAACTTGCATCCATGAGACACAAGAAAGGCTCACAATTAACAAGACTCAAACCATAAAATTCTATTCTTCAAATGACGGCTTCAGTAGTCTTTTAGGTTTTAGTCTTCACATATATATATGACCTGAGTTAGCATGGGCTAGGTCTTCATCTTGGGCTTTAAACTTCAGCTGTCCTTTTGCAAAGTCCAACACACATTAAATGGAAAGAATCACTTGTTTCCATAAATGGCGTAGCATATTATGGAAATATAACCTGGTGCAGCCGCCTTATAAAACCTCAATGAAAACGTGCGTCTTGATATATAAGGAAGGGTGAAAATATTGCTTAGGCGAATCTTCAAGGATATGGCGCATAAATACAGCGAGAATTACCGTCACGACAGATGTTGTACCCACATGCTACGGCATCTGGTCCAACATCTTGCTAGAACTTGTTTTTGCAAAATGAGGCCAACATACAAAACACCAACAATTGTCACTCGCTACTTAGAGTGTGAACTGTACTCGTAGTCGCATCCTAGAAAGCGAGAGTTTGGTTTGATAATTTCGGGGGGCGCTGAAATTTTTTGGCGGACGTAAAAAGTAAATTCGAAATAAAATAAGTTAGTATGTGGATGTAATTGAGCCCATATGAGTGTTAAATGTGCTAGGCCCATGCGACTAAGCTACAAAAAACATATGATAAATTTCTAATAAAAAACACGAAATTTTATTTTCTACCCCAACAATTGTCTTTATACCCCAAGACATAAAGGTGGATAGACACATATGCCATCATATAAAAGGTAAAACTGTGAAAAAAAAAATCATTTTCAACATTCTTTCAAAGAAGTGTACCGGCTTGAGAGTGGGAAAAGCACAAAGTAAGTTTTTTTTTTACATATCGGTACACTTTTTAAAGTGTACCTCAATATAAATTCTTGTCGGTACACTTTGGAACAATTGTACCGCAATACAATTTCATATCGGTACACTTGTTCTGAGTATACCGGAATGCAAATTGATATCGGTATACTTTTCTCCGAGTGTACCGATATGAAAATGTATTGCGGTACACTTGATAAAAAGTGTACCGAATCAATATAAAAAAATTTAATTGTCGGTACACTTTTGAAGTGTACCAAAACACTATACAAATTTTTTTTTTCCATTTCAGTGGTGTGTACAGGAGGACGAGACGGTAGAATTAGACATGCTGGCGTCGGACGAGGAGTTTCTGTACCTATTGAGCAGGAGCAGGATATTGAGCAGTCTGTGATGCATGAGGATGTTGTGCAGCATGGCTGGCCTAGAGGACCGCTTGATACAAGTCTTCTGACGTGCTATAAGGACCATGTTGCTCGTTATATATGGTTTGGTCAGGTAACCATTATTTTGCTTTGTTATTATTTGTTAATTATATTGATGAAGTTATCAAGATAACTCTGATAATGGTTTTGTTTAAATGTCATTCTAGTTTATAGTGATAATGATTTCGTTTAAATATATGTAGGAACATATTCAAGGACCGAAACCTGAATTACGGATAGCATCTTTTGGTGTCAAGCTTACTGGTTGGGTTCCTGGTCCTGGTGAACATCACCGAAATATTCAAGGCTGGTTGGATGATTCCGGGTTGAAATGACTTGAGCGGACTAGTTTAAGTAAGGTGGATCCGCAACTTTTATCAGTCTTTACCGAGAGGTGGCATCCAGAGACATCGTCATTTCACATGTCGTTTGGTGAAATGATGATTACACTTGATGATGTGGCATGTTTGTTGCATATACCTGCTAGAGGTGTATTTTACACACCTGTACCAGTTTCCATGGAAGGAGCTGCAGCACTTGCAGCTTAGTTGTTGGGAGTCCCGTATCAGGAGGCACTTACTTATCCATACATAAGAGCAGAGGGGAGGATCTTTTACACAACAATGGCTATATGAGTGTTGGCAGAGGAATATACATATGTACCACATATATAATTGTGCTGCTAGTGCGTATTTGTTGTTGTTGGTTGGATGTACAATTTTAACCGACAAGACTTACACACGAGTCAACGCAAAATGGTTACCCATGTTTAGAGATTGGTCCACATTGAATAGATTTTTATTGGCTAGTGCTACGTTGGTTTGTTTGTATGATAACTTGAATGATGCATCTATGTTTGCCACACATGCTCTTGCATGGTATCCGACACTTCTACATGTAACAATTGTGTTAAGTAGTTTTTATTTGGATTATAATTGGATTTTTTTAAAGATTATGAATATGTTCCGTTTTAGTGAAATCATGATTTTAATTGGATTGTTTTTGTTGTTTTGTAATAATTTTGGATTCACGAGTATTTCTCTAGCCTTGATAGGCATGGAGAGTCCGTCTACCATTGTGATGAGATGGGTTACCCTCGAGCTATGCGGTGGATATATAAGCAGGGGAGGACGAAGCTTCCTGCTTATCAACCTATCATGGATGTACTGACCTCGTATGATGTGATTTGGCGTCCATTTGAAGGTCATAGAGGTATCATTCCTTCTGATCTGGTTACCTGCTTTAGTGGTTATTTGCGTGGGTGCACAGTAGTTCCTTACTTGCCTGAGAGGTGTCTTAGACAGTTTGGATTCGTACAGTATATACCACCACCACCACATGCAGCTCCATCATATGCGGATATTGATAGTCTGTGGTCTGGTTATCACGCTTCTGTTGATCGGATCCTTCAGTTGACACGTCAAGTGACATTTGATGCTGATACTACAACTGATTACTTGATGTGGTACTGTACTGTATCACATCCTAGACTGTGTCGCCCTCATGATGGCCCCATGGAGCACCACGAGTTCCACAGTTTGTGTCTGCATATGCACCACCAGAAGATGATCCGGTACCAGAAGATGCACCACCAGCATATGCACCACCAGAATCATCACAATAAGGTGAATGGAGATGGAGATATGTGGTTGTTTTTGTGCTGGAGAGATATATCGCACATGTGGATGCGGATAGATCCGATGATACATTTGAGGATATTTTTTTGGCATTGGATGTGACATGTGGTGATAGAGATATAGACTAGTTTGCTTATGTACTTGGAGTTTGATTATGTACTTTTATTATTGCATTTGGAATAATGTAGAAGTTTAATTAGTGCAACAACACATAAAATATTTCACATAAAATTTTTGACATAAAATGTTTGACAATAAAATGTTTGACGTAAAAATTAATCAGCAACAACAACACCAATTGAAGGTTTAACTGAATGATCTAGAAGTCGTCAATATTGTAAGCGGTTGGTTAAGTTTGATATCCAATATGTTGCTTCAGGTGAACGACATTTCTTCCAATTGAGTGTCACATCGGGCAACGGATACCCTGGTCTCATGTTAACCTGAAGGAAAAAAATAATAGGTTAATGTTTCTATAATATACTTATATAAATATTTTGAAAATAAAATAGGTTTAAGTTTAATGCCCAACGATAATTTTCCGTCTTCTCAGATTCCATGTAAGCAAATCCAACTGCAAATGTCAAGTCAGTTGACGTGGTACCAACAATTTCAAGAAGTGGTAGCCTGTATTTATTAGTTTTGTATGTGCAGTCCATCACCAACACAATGGGAAACAAGTTCAACAACTTTATTGAATCTGGATGTGCCAAAAAAATATCACTCAAAACATCAGAGCCATCATCTCTTCTTCTATTCCATGTGACAAAATTTGAACCATCTAACCATTGCAATAAGTGTTGAATCTTTGTTCTAGGACCCCTTTCCTCTTTTTGTAGTTTGTTTCTCTTCCTATATATTTGGGTGGCATCAACAACAGACTCTGAATTTTGTTCTTTCAAAGAAATAACTTTGTTCACAATTCCAACATCTTCAGCCCATTTGAGAACAGCTTCTCATGTATCAAATTTATCATTCGTAGTAAAAATATCTGTAGTATCTACCAAGTTTTGACCTGTATCACCGGTTTGTGCCATATCTATTTAAAAATTAAAAAAAAAAAAGAAAATTTAACAAGTTGACGTTTAAATTCCGGTACACTTTTCAAAACTGTACTGGAACCCATTAAAAAAATGCATTTCGGTACACTTTTTAAAACTGTACCGATATATATATATTTAAAAAAATTCATTCCGGTACATTTTTTAAAAGTTTATCGATATTTATTTAAAAAAAATATGCATTCCGGTACACTATAGAAAAGTGTACCGATATATTTAACATACCGGTAAAAAAATTTGGTCTGACCAGTACACTTCTGAAGGGGTGAACGACTTTTATCAGCAAAGTGATAAAACGACAAAGTAAAAAACATAAAATATACAAAAGTAACATAAGGTTATAACTGGAATATTTTAAAATGTGTTGGGGTAGAATTTTTTTTTCTTCTGGACTCAATTGCTTGTTTGGGCCCAAATAAACTAATATAAACACCTGTTTTACTCTTCTTATATGCTTAATGTGGTCTTATTTTTATTGCTGCCTATAATTTGGGACTGGTCCTAGAGGTTTATTCTAGATATAATGATAGTGATCGATCTATAATTTTTGGGATTCATTTTTCCTAGAGATGGTTCAGATTCATTTTTGAAAAATAGTGAAAACCGAACCAGGCGAAGGTTCATTGGTTCGGACATTAAATTCACTCAAAACCGAACCAAACCGGTCCAATTACACCCCTACTACCAGCTATGTAAGATTCCCTTCATCATATGCATGAAATGGATTCAAATAATCTGTACATTAAATCAAACAAACAGACCCTCCATCAACACACTTAAAGCTTGTTACGTAAATGATACAGTTCTTATTTTACATCCGAATATTGATATAGTTCTTATTTTAAATGATACAAATCCGAATACTATGCAACACCCTGTAAAGCAGAGAAAACATTGCATATTTTTATGTTAACCTAATAAAATTAAATTATAGCCAAAAATTTAAACTAACTCTGTCACAAGATAAAAATTTATACCTTAGGAATATTGTGTAGAGCAATAGCCAATGCAAGGTTAAGACCAAAACATTAGTTACATGTAACAACCTTAAATTTTTCATCCGTCAAAAAAAAAAACCTTAAATTTTTCAAAGAAGATGTACATATACCTTCATGGATCCAGGTACACCGTCATTCCTTCTGAAAAATTATGTAAACTTATACTTAAGACAAAATCAAAATGAAAATTTCAAATTTTGACCTTGAGGAAACTAATATTGAACCAAAGTGGAAAAATTATTAAGGAGAAAAAAATTGAACCAATGCACTGAAGCATTTTTTTCAATAGTAATGTATTCACTCAGTAAATCATAAGAATATACATAATAAAATATTTATATATCCAATAAGAAATAAATATGGGATTACCAAGCAATGATAATAATTTTATGAACAATTTAGTAACTAAGATTTTATTTACAAATCAGTATAATATTATGGTACATTTTAAAAAAACGGTACATTTGAAAATTCATAACTATAAATTGGTTGCATTGTTCATGACAGCTAATGACAAATTTTGTGGCAATGGAGCCACAGATCGTGGTGGACGAGATTTACATTTTTAGACAACTATGTATATACACACTATCAGACCTATGAATACAATGATAATTAATATGACAATTGCTACTTTCCTAGTTAACGGACTATCGAAATCTTCAGTTGGACTATGTGGACCATCTTGTTGATGCGTTCCCGGAAAGAAAGAAACAAAATATAATGATGTTATTATTATTATGATGAAACAATTAACCATATAGTAGTAGTGTGCATTGACAAAACACAACTGCACATGGCATTCAAGTGGAGCGCCCGCACATGAAATCAATATTATAGGGTAACCGATTTTTTTTTTTACTTAGTGTAAGTATGTGCGTGCGTGCGTGCGTTCGTGTATGTTAAAATAAAAGGTTAAATATGTTTTTGATCTCTATAGTTTTCTAGAATTTCATTTTTAGTCCTGAAGATTTTTTTCGCACTTTTTAGTCCCTGAAGTTTCATTTTTAGTCCATAAGAAGAAGAAGAAGAAGACACACTAAATCCTACAAAACCACGTTCCGAAAGAGTCTGCAAACAGAATATCTTTGATGCTTAAATGTAGGGTAACTATGATTCACACCCGTGCAACGCACGGGGAACAAATTACTTATATGATTTATTTATATATAATATCAATAGTCTATATTATAGTCTCCCGTGTTATAAGAATTGAACAATAAAGAGTGACTAAAATTGAACAATAGTCTATATTATAGTCTCCGGTGTTATAAGAATTGAACAATAAATAGTGACAAAATTTAACTATTAACTATACAATGAAATGACACGAGGAACACATTACTTAATTATATGATTTATTTATATATAATACAAATAGTCTATACTATAGTCTCGAGTGTTATAAGAATTGAACAATAAATAGCGACAAAAATTGAACAATAGTCTATACTATAGCCTCCCATGTTATAAGAATTGAACAATAAAAAGGTGACAAAATTATTAACTATACAATGAAATGACACAGAATAGAAGAACAAATTACTTAATTATACGATTTATTTATATATAATATAAATAGTCTATGCTATAGCTTCCCGTGTTATAAGAATTGAACAATAAAGAGTGATAAAAGTTAAACAATAATTTATACTATAGCCTCCCGTGTTGTAAGAATTGAACAATAAAGAGTGACATAATAATTAGTTACAAAAAAAGAAACCGTTGACAGACAAATTCAAATTTTAAATTTATATAACCTCAAACTAAATATAATACTAATGCTTCCAAAGGTTGCATAGACTATTTAAAGAAGGGCTTCATGTACATATTTTCTCATGCGCAATATATTGAATTTGGATCCTTTCCAATTTTCCATATGTTTTCTCTCGTTTTTCTTAGGCTAAGGACTTCATGTACAATCTTTAATTAATTACTAATAACAAAGATAAGTTTGTAGTTTATTTAACAATAACCAAATGAAGTAAAAGAAGAATAACACATCTCAGTCAACAAAGTAAAATTCCACTATCATTGTTTTTACACACTTCCATCTAGCCAAGGTTCGGTAGTTGAGTGTTGAACAATATCAGAGATTAGAATGTTGGAACAAAATGAGTTTTAGTTAATAAAACACCCTAAGTTTTGATGATAACAAGGTATTAAATGGACAATTGGTATTACTAATTAATGATCTAGTGTGCAGGAACAAAGTAAAAATCTTATTCACTCAGATCATCAATTGAGCCTCTGAAGGACACAGTCTGAAGCGTTTAGACTCTGATAAGCAAGAAGTTTCAGAGCCTCTGAAGAAGTCCTCAGATGCCAAAGAGAGAAACATGTCCTGAAGCTTGTGTACACCATTCATAAGATCAATGAAATGTTATTACAAGATTCTGAATGACACTCTCTGAAGTAAGCCAACTCATAACTAATGGAATAGTACAACAATCTTATCATCAAATGGAACGTGCAGTATTCTGTACTATTTTACCTAATTTACTGAAGCGCCATTTGACAAAGAGAAGGAGTGGAATTGATTTGCTCCTTTTGGAAGAAATAATCAAATCCAGCTTAGCAAAAGAAGATTATACTACCAACGGTCCTTTCTCAACGTCATTATACTTAGAGTATAAATAGAAGACATTCTACTTGAGAGAAGACTACTGAAAGCTGTTGAAAGAAAGACTACTGCAAAATATTGAAACTCAGATAAAGATTTACTTTGTATTCAAGCTGTGAATTGTTTCTTTCTTGTGTAATTTCTAAGTCAAATATCTTTTGATATTGTTAGGCTCTGAACTGTTGTTAAGAGAGTCTAGCTTAGAACTTTCAGTCCTACTTAATCTGTGTATTAAGTTAGTGTGTGAAGTCTCTTATCTTGTGTGATTTGAGCAAGGAAGTCTCTTAGTCTTGTGTGACTTTGAGCAAGGAAGTCTCTTAGTCTTGTGTGACTTTGAGCAAGGAAGTCTCTTTGTCTTGTGTGACCTAGAGCAAGGAAGTCTCTCTGTCTTGTGTAACTTAGAGCATTAGAATTGTAATCTCTTGAGATTATAGTGAAATCCCTTGGAAGTGCAAGGGGACTGGACTACTCTCGTTTTGTGAGAGGAACCAGTATAAATTCTGTGTGTGCACTCACACACTGTTTTATTTGTGTATTACTTTCTGACTAGCTTCTTTTATCGCTGCTTTACAATCTGATAGCTAGAAAAGAATTATTTTTTCAAAACACAATTCAATCCCCCTTCTTGTGTTTTTCACCTTCAATTGGTATCAAGAGCTCCGGTTCTGTTTTTAATCACTTCACAGTGAGACAGTAAAAGATCTTTGAAAAACACTGTATATCTGGGGAATCCACAATTACACCTACACCTACTCCCACTGCTACAGATCTCTCTCAAGTTCAATACAACTACGACACCATGACTTCTACATCTTCAACTTCTAATCATGATTCCAGCAATAAAAAGGTTCCACTTTAGTGGTGATGCTCTAAGATTTGAATGGTGGAAGGATAGCATTTACCACTACGTCAATGAAATTGATGATGAGCTTTGGGACCTAATAGAAGAAGGAGTGCCTATTGAAGGAATAGGTGCTGATGGAAAGATTACTTTAGCTCAGAAGAGAGCATTGTCTGTTGAGAACAAGAAGATATTTTCCAAGCACAACAAAGTCAAACAAATCATGATGTCAGCTATATCTCATGATGAATACACCAAAATAATGGATAGATCTACAGCAAAAGCTATGTATGATTCTCTCTGCTCAAACTATGATGGTAATAAGCAAGTTCAGAATGCCAAAGCAAGACTCTTGGTTCAGCAGTATGAGCTTTTTGCCATGAAACCTGAGGAAGACATTGAGACCATGTTTTCTAGATTTCAGACTCTGGTGTCTAATCTCAGGATTCTGAAGAAAAGCTATACAACCACTGATCATGTGTGGAAAATCCTGAATAGCTTGACTGACAAATGGAGACCTAAGGTTACAACCATTGAAGAAGCTAAGGATCTTGAGACCGTTACTCTTGAATCACTCATCAGCAATCTCAAGAGCCATGAGATGGTATTGAATGCTGATGTAGTGAAGAAGAAGAAGGAAAGGTCAGTGGCTTTAACTTCAACCATGAAATCTTCTAAAGCACTCAAGGCTAAAACTCTGGAGGTTGAGGAGGAATCTTCTTAAGATGATCAAGGAGATGAACAGGATGAGGAATTTTCCATGTTCACCAGAAACTTTCAAAAATGGGCAAAAATGAGCAAGAGTCACAAAGGAAATAGCTTAAGGAATGCTTCTAGTAGAGATGAGAAGAACTGCTTCAAGTGTAACAAACCAGGACACTTCATTGCTGATTGTCCTGAAGCATCATCAAAGGACAAGAACAAGAAATTCAGTAGCAAGAGAGAGAGCTACAAGAGGAGAATCCAGAAGAGCTTAATGATAACATTTGAGAACCTGGAAACATCCTCAGAAATTGATGATGAAGAAGCAGATGTGGCTCTGATGGCTACAGCTGATGGAGACTCTGAAGAATCAGACTTTGAAAGATCAGACTCTGATGGATCAGACTCTGAAGAATCTGAACAGGTATTATTAAATTATTCTAAAGAACAACTTTTAACTTACCTTGGTATGTCTCTAAGCAAGTCTGCTAAATCATCCTCTGAACTAAAACTTTTAAAAACACAGAAGGATGAGTTAGCAAAGAAAGTTGAACATTTTCAAGCTCTATATAAAAATTCTTTAATCAAAATTGAAGAACTTGAAAATGGGTGCACAAGATGTAACAAACCTACTGATGAGCATGAGGTTGCTCTTCAGGAGTTTGTTCATCAGAACGTCAACAAGAGTAAAATAGCGTCTATGATTTATAGTGTTTGCAAAAATAAAGGTGAAGGAATTGGTTACTCATATGGTAAATCATATGGGAAACAAAATTTCTATGTTTGTTTAAACAATACTCCTGATAATATTTATTCAACATTTGTACCTACGAAAAGCAAAGGCAAAGTTGTGGTTGTTTCAGACTCTGAGGGTACCTCTGGGGTCTGCAAAACAAGCTCTGAAGTCACTTCAGAGGTTGTTTCTCAGAACTCCAAAGAAAGCAACTCTGGACCTAAGCATTCAGAACCTGGGACTATCAATTCTAAGACTCTGAAAACTTTGGGACTCAGAAGCTCATCCAATCAGACTCTAAAACAAACCAAGCTGATGATAAATAATCAACATAAGACTCTGGTAAGCAAAACTAATCCTAGATTAGAAGAGCAACATAAGTCCTATAGTGATTATAAATCAAAGCCTCAATTTCAAAAACAATGGACTAAGAAGGTCAATTTTCAAAGACCAAACTTTCAAAAGAAATATTTTAAGAGTCCACAAAGCTTTTCACAGAGGCAAGAAAGAACTAAAGATTATAGAACTAACCAAACTGGACCCAGAAAGCAATGGGTACCAAAATGTAAAATTGTCTACCATTCAGATCTTCCTTGTAGGAAAAACCATTTCAAATCAGATGAATGGAGGCTAGTGATCAGCCATGGAAGGAAAGCTTATGTTCCCAAACATTACTTTACTTCCAAAGCTGCTGATGTAGAGAAAGCTAATGAGTATTGGAGAGAACTTCACAATGAATGTGGAGAGTATTATTACAATGATTGACCTTGTTTATTCTACAGCTATCCAGACTGAAAGAAAATGGTAATCAACCATGGTATATGGATAGTGGTTGTTCAAGGCACATGACTGGTAATAAGAAAATGTTCACATCATTAAATCTTGAAGATGGTGGAACAGTTGGCTTTGGAGGTAACCAGAAAGGCAAAATCAAAGGTACATGTATTGTAGGTAACTCCTCCCTTCTAATTAAGAATGTATGGTTTGTAGATGGACTCAAACACAACCTATTTAGCATTAGTCAATTTTGTGACAATGGGTTTGTGGTTAATTTTGATAAGGGATCATGTACTGTAATTAGAGAATCTGATAAGTCCATAGTGTTCAAAGGAAAGAGGTAGGCAATGTGTATAAAATAAACCTTTCTGATTTGGCAGACCAATATGTCAAATGTTTGCTAACTCTGAGTGAAGAAAAGTGGGTATGGCATAAAAGGTTAGGTCATGCTAACTGGAGGTTAATCTCTAAGCTTAGCAAACTTGACCTTGTCAGAGGCCTACCTAAGCTTCACTATCACTCAGATGCTCTTTGCGGATCCTGCCAAAAAGGAAAGAGTGTGAAAACTTCTTTTAAACCTAAACATGTTGTCTCTACCTCTAGGCCCTTAGAACTGCTTCACATTGATTTGTTTGGTCCAGTGAGCACAACCTCAATCAATGGGAAGAAATATGGATTAGTCATTGTTGATGATTACAGTAGGTGGACTTGGGTTAAATTTCTCAGAAATAAGGATGATGCATATGATGTCTTTAGTAGTTTTTGCACACAGATACAAAAAGAAAAAGGTTTACACATTTTAAAAGTTAGAAGTGATCATGGTGGTGAATTTGAAAATGAAATGTTTGAAAAAAATTGTGAAAAATATGGCATCTTACATGAGTTCTCTTCTCCTATAACTCCACAGCAAAATGGAGTTGTAGAGAGAAAGAATAGAACTCTGCAAGAAATGGCCAGAACCATGATGCATGAGACTAACCTTGCCAAGTATCTGCGGGCAGAAGCTGTAAACACAGCATGTTATGTTCAAAATAGAATCTATATTAGACCTATTTTGAATAAAACTGCATATGAACTATTTAAGGGAAAGAAACCTAGTGTATCCTATTTTCATCAATTTGGTTGTACATGTTACATTATGAATACATCTAAAGAAATTTGATGCTAAAACTTATAAGGTTATCTTTATTGGATACTCTGAACGCTCAAAAGCATACAGAGTGTATAATTCTGAAACTCACTCAGTGGAAGAAAGTATGCACATAAAATTTGATGACAAGCAGCCTGACAAAATGTCAGAGCTAGTTGAGAACTTTTCAGATCTACAACTATTAGATGATGAAGAATTAGAACCTGAAGGAACATCAGAACCATCTAAACCAACTTCTGAAGAAACGACTTCAACTCCTGAAACTTTGGACTCTGAAGATCACTCAGCACCAGAAATTATCAGAAGCAGTCCAAGCAGAGTTGAACAATCAAATCATTCTTCCAAATACAAATCTTCACATAATGAAGAGCTAATCTTGGGTAACAAGGACAGTCCAAGGAAAACTAGATCAAGTTTCAGAAATGAAGACTCATTAATTGGATTAATCTCCTTGGTAGAACCAAGTTCAACTGATGAAGCACTAGCTGATGATGCATGGATTGTAGCAATGCAAGAAGAGTTAAACCAATTTGAAAGGAATGAAGTATGGAGCTTAGTACCCAAACCTTCTCAGAAGAACATTATTGGAACAAAATGGGTCTACAGAAACAAGCTGAATGAACAAGGAGAAGTTGTTCGTAATAAGCCAAGACTAGTAGCTCAAGGGTATAGTCAACAAGAGTGGATTGACTATACTGAAACATTTGCTCCAGTTGCTAGACTTGATGCTATTAGATTACTTCTTTCATATGCTACACATCACAATATAATTTTATATCAAATGGATGTTAAAAGTGCATTTTTAAATGGTTACATTTCTGAAGAAGTATATGTCAAACAACCTCCTGGTTTTGAGGATGCTTCACATCCTAAGCATGTTTTCAAGCTAAAGAAATCACTCTATGGTCTGAAACAAGCTCCCAGAGCTTGGTATGAAAGGCTGAGCAATTTCTTAGTTGAAAAAGATTTTCAAAAAGGTCAAGTTGACAATACTCTCTTTAGTAAAATATTTAAGAATGACATTTTAATTATTCAAATTTATGTTGATGACATTATTTTTGGATCTGCTAATCCATCTTTGTGCAAGGAATTTTCTAAGATTATGCAGGAAGAATTTGAAATGAGCATGATGGGAGAGCTGAAATTCTTTCTGGGAATTCAAATCAACCAAAACAAAGATGGAACCTACATTCATCACACCAAGTATACAAAGGAGCTGCTGAAGAAATTCAACATGGAAGACTGCAAACCAATGACAACACCAATGCATCCAACAAGCAGTCTCAGCAAGGATGAATCAGAAGGCAAAGTAGATCAGAAGCTATATAGAGGTATGATAGGTTCTCTACTTTACCTAACTGCATCAAGACCTGATATTTTATTCAGTGTCTGTTTGTGTGCTAGATTCCAATCAACTCATAGAGAATCTCATCTTACTGCTGTAAAGAGAATCTTTAGATATCTGAAGGGAACCACAAATCTTGGCTTATTTTATAAGAAATCAAATGATTATAAGCTGGTAGGATTTTGTGATGCTGACTTTGCTGGAGACAAGATAGAGAGGAAATCCACAAGTGGCAATTGTCAATTTGTTGAAGAGAATCTCATATCTTGGGCAAGCAAAAGACAAACTACTATAGCTTTGTCTACAGCAGAAGCAGAATACATATCAGCAACCAAGTGTTGTACACAACTACTCTGGATGAGATATCAGTTAGAGGATTACAAAGTTAATAGTCACAATATTCCACTTTTCTGTGATAACACTGCAGCTATTCAACTTTCTAAAAATCCAATTTTGCATTCAAGAGCTAAACACATTGAAATTAAACATCATTTTATAAGAGACCTTGTTCAGAAGGGTAGTGTAAATATTCTATACATTGAAACTGAAAGACAATGGGCTGATATATTTACAAAACCCTTAGCAGTTGAAAGACTAGATTTTATTAAAAAGTATCTGAATATGTCTTTAGTCTCTGAAGAAAACAAGCTCTGAAAACAAAATTGTAAATTCAGCCTCTGAACTCTTTATATTCTGAAAGTTTTTAGAAGCTGAAAGTTTTTAAACTCTGAAGTATTTCAGCCAAGAGGAGTACACGTGTCAATTACTTTGTCTTTACTCTCAGTCTGTGATTGGTTAGAGTAAAGGCAGTTTATGACGAAATTCTTTAATGCAACGACTGTATTCCCTCATGATTATTTCAATTAAAGTTTTTCAAAATCACTTACTCACTTTCACACAAGTTCACTCTCACATCCAACACTTTTCATTCTCTAAAACCCAGGACATATTCCTTCTCCCTCAAATTAGCAAAACCCAGTTCTTAAACCTCAGAAATGGCAAGTTCATCGTCTCAATTAAGGTTTCCAGAGGACATCCCAATTAATATCTACGCTGAAGATTCTTATCTCAAGGATGCAACAATGGATCTTCGCTTTGAAGACATTAAACTGGTTATGGAAAAGCCAGTAGACTTTGAAGCATTAAGAGTCAATGGGCATGACTATAAACAGTTCTTTGTTGAACAAGGCTGGGAGCACTACTTTGATATGCTAAATGGTCCTATCTATTCAAACTTAGTGTATGATTTCTGGAGAAAAAATGAAGTAGTTACTTTGGTGGATGCAAATGCAGAACTTCAACGTATAATTGATCAGAATCCAATGGAGAATAAGGGAAAATCAAGAGTTGAATTAAGTCTAAGAAAATTCACAGAAACAGAAATTCGTTCTAGTATTGGTGGGTTTCCAGTTATCTTAACAAGAAGCAATCTGGCTAAGATGATGGAACTTCCCAACTCTGAAATAGTCAAACTCTACACTGCAGCATCTGGAAGAAAGTCAGTATTTCTTAATGACATGGTCAGACTCTGCTTCAGGAATCAGACGATGTCAAATAGAGTTGGTCAACTGAATGATAGAGAAAAAGTTCTTGCAAAGATTGTTTTCTCTTCAATTCTTCCTAGGGATACTGGTAATGACTCTCTGAATTGGGATCAGAGACACTTCATCTATTTCCTATCTGCAAAAAGGCCAATGAATTTACCTGCCTATATCTTTCAACATCTTTGTGAAACCATTTGTGAAGCTCAAAAGTTTGAAAATCCTTCCAAATTGATTTCACATCCAAGGCTCTTAAGCTACATCTGCGTGCAAAGGTTATCAGAAAATCTCGTACAAAGCACTGCACCACTAGGGGAGAGAAGAGACAAATGTCAGATGCAGGTACTAACAATTCATTTGATTATTGCAATAAAATATATGAAGCATCAATCCTAGAAAATGTCCAACCCCTTAATACCATCTATCCCACAACCTCTGAACCTGAATATATCAATGTTTCAGACTCTGATTCAGAGTCTTCTGACTCAATGTATGATGAAATCATAGCTGGTTTTGAACGATTTAAACCCCGAGCTAAGCATATTCCTGAGGAGGAAATAGCTCAGCCATCCCATGTTGCAACCCCTCAACCATCACCCATAATTCTCACTGAGGAAGAGATTCTGAAGGAAACATCTTTCAGAGTTTCTCCTATCCATCGAACCTCTGAACCACAAAATGTAACATCATCTGAACCACCCATATCAATTCCATCAGAATCTCCAAAACCTTAATCACCTATAACACCATCTGAGATGCTTATAGATGATGATATTGCAATAAATGATAGAATTGATACTACAGATGATCATTTGACTCATTCACCTAGTGGTCCAAGTCAACCAGACTCTGCACCACATGTGGAAAAGGAAGAGGAAGGGAATTCAGACAAGACGAAAAGGATTCTGAACTTACTAGACCATTCTCTTGATCAACAAGATGATAAGCTTCTGGAGCTTGTGGCATATACAAGAGCATCTAAATCCAAGCTTCAACAGCTTCTCACTCTTTTCTTGTCCAAAAACCCTTAGGATTCTATTTATTGCACTTTCTGTTTATTACTTATCCTTTTGCTTTGTTTTTAATTTCTTTTTTATAATGACAAAAGGGAGAGTAATATGTTGTACAATTGTCAGTAGTATTTTTTTTAATATCTACTCAATAAGAATCTGAAACTGCCATAAAAATAAGAATCCAATCTCTTTCATATCTATGCTTAATGTTTATGAACTTAATTGATTAGGTGAGCAAATTAATAAACATAATTGTGTTTGCATAGATGAAGGTAGTTAAGATTGTGCTCTTAATTATTTTTATCAGACTCAGGAGTTGAGCTTGCAAACCTCACACTCTGAGAGTTAAGTATGTAGATACAATCAAGTTTATCAAATTGTTCATATACTGATTCAACTTAATTATGGATAAAACTTAGGGGGAGCTTGCAAACATAACCCTAATGTTTTATCAGACACAGGGGGAGCTTACAAACCTCAACAATCTGATGTTGACATAATTAAATTAATCAACAACAATTGTATTTAATACCTTATATTTGTCATCATCAAAAAGGGGGAGATTGTTGGAACAAAATGAGTTTTAGTTAATAAAACACCCTAAGTTTTGATGATAACAAGGTATTAAATGGACAATTGGTATTACTAATTAATGATCTAGTGTGCAGGAACAAAGTAAAAATCTTATTCACTCAGATCATCAATTGAGCCTCTGAAGGACACAGTCTGAAGCGTTTAGACTCTGATAAGCAAGAAGCTTCAGAGCCTCTGAAGAAGTCCTCAGATGCCAAAGAGAGAAACATGTCCTGAAGCTTGTGTACACCATTCAGAAGATCAATGAAATGTTATTACAAGATTCTGAATGACACTCTCTGAAGTAAGCCAGCTCATAACTAATGGAATAGTACAACAATCTTATCATCAAATGGAGCGTGCAGTATTCTGTACTATTTTACCTAATTTACTGAAGCGCCATTTGACAAAGAGAAGGAGTGGAATTAATTTGCTCCTTTTGGAAGAAATAATCAAATCTAGCTCAGCAAAAGAAGATTGTACTACCAACGGTCCTTTCTCAACGTCATTATACTTAAAGTATAAATAGAAGACATTGTACTTGAGAGAAGACTACTTAAAGCTGCTGAAAGAAAGACTACTGCAAAATATTGAAACTCAGAGAAAGATTTACTTTGTATTCAAGCTGTGAATTGTTTCTTTCTTTTGTAATTTCTAAGTCAAATATCTTTTGATATTGTTAGGCTCTGAACTGTTGTTAAGAGAGTCTAGCTTAGAACTTTCAGTCCTACTTAATCTGTGTATTAAGTTAGTGTGTGAAGTCTCTTATCTTGTGTGATTTGAGCAAGGAAGTCTCTTAGTCTTGTGTGACTTTGAGCAAGGAAGTCTCTTTGTCTTGTGTGACCTAGAGCAAGGAAGTCTCTCTGTCTTGTGTGACTTAGAGCATTAGAATTGTAATCTCTTGAGATTATAGTGAAATCCCTTGGAAGTGCAAGGGGACTGGACTACTCTCATTTTGTGAGAGGAACTAGTATAAATTCTGTGTGTGCACTCTTCTCTCTCTCTCTCTCTCTCTCACTGTTTTATTTGTGTTTTACTTTCTGACTAGCTTCTTTTATCCGCTGCTTTACAATCTGATAGCTAGAAAAGAATTATTTTTTCAAAACACAATTCAACCCCCCCTTCTTGTGTTTTTCACCTTCATAGAAGTCCTTCCCTTTTGTGCCATGTACTCTTAAGTTCTCCATTGTAACAGCCATGACAGTAGCCCTCCGAGACAACATGTGACAAAAGTAATTCATCTTGTAGTTTGTTTCTATTGGAGCATAACAAAACAAAATCTTAATAATTCAAAAAATAGAAAATTGTACATGGGATGAACCAATTGAAAGAATGAGATGAACCAAACCGAGTACAACTCCAAATTTACAAAGTTTTAGAAACATTAAATTTGTAAACTTGATTTTGTTGAACCTCGCAAAAGTTTTAGAAACAAAATCAAGTTTACAAATTTACAAAGTAAAAGGAAACATTAAATTAGGCACAATGAGCCTACAATTGAATCCAAATTTCAAAATGCACAAACATGATAATGACTAATAATTAAAGGAATTGTATCTTCGGAAAAAGATGAATGAATAGCTAATCATTGTAAACTTAAGGAGCTGATTCAAAATGAGACTATGGCTTCAACACATCTAATCTAAACCCAAACATAAAGAGTTAAAACAGACAAATCATTCAAATATTATAAACTATCATTCAAGCATATTCAAACGTATGCTTGAAATTAGAAATATCAATTAATTTCTATATAACACTAAAACTTCACATGTAAGCTTACCTAATATAATAATCTTGAGGCATAAAACTTCATTGAGGACCAAAGTAGCCAAATAGTCTACAAATCTTTTGGTCTGCAAAGTGCAAATAGATCATTACAGTTGAGTTCTCAAAGTAGACAAATACATGAAAACTTCATTGAAGTGAAAAACATAATGCAGGGAATTTGTTACAATCTGAACTATCAATTATGATAATAGATTGCTATAAGCCATGCATCCAAATAGAAAACCATATAATTGTAAAAAAATAATAATAGAAAACCATATAAAAAACACCACAAACCAAAACAAACTTTGCAACATACACAATACAATTAGTTCTAATCATATTTTAATATATATAACAAAGGAAGATATGTACATGAGAAAGAGTAATATAAAAGGGAGATAATTAGTTCAACAATAGTTCCATGCTCAATAGTTTATTCATGAAACAAAAAACAAAATTTTCTTGGTTGAGAAAACGAAACTTATAAAGCAGCCTTCTTTTTCATTAAAACTAAAAAAATCTACATTACCTCATAAAGTGTTTATGTCTTGAGGGAAATTGAGAGTACAATGAAAGATTAACATAAATGAAAGATGGCTAGAATTTTTGCAGTTTAAGTCTTGAAGTAAGCAAAACAAAACACCACACTAAAAAGGAAGTAAAGTAAAGCTCCATGGCAACTTGTAGTTAATGGTTTCCGAACTTCGGTCAATTCTTGACAATTAATCTTTCATAGTATAAAACAGTTGGGGAGGATTTGTTTTTATCTTTTCTGCAACAATGGGAGATGCACCTTCTGGAAAATTACTCTAGCAATTCCAAGCCACACACAACATTGTTGATGATGACCAAACATGTGCTTCTAAAAATCTATTAAAGGAACATAATTTGTCTTTAGAATCAATAGAAATCAGAAGCATAATTCAGAATTTAAACCATATTCAATATTCATAGCACTATAATAGCCATCATTCTAAATAAAATGGATTAGGTGAGGGTGGAATAGGGACACTCTCAGCTATGATATGTTAATTAGTCTGTCATGCTTTGTAAGAAGGGATTCCATTCCAATTCATCTACACATCTGCATCAAAAGCATGATAACTTACTGCGACAAAAATACATCTTTGTGAATTTTCCGAAGTAATTAGTATATATTCAAAATCACATTAAATCATCAAATTGACACACATTATAATTTCTTTCATAAATTTATAAGTATTAAATCAAGTTCTTCGGCCTATAATATGATGACCGTCTTGGTCAATGCACATGAATGTAAAAGGTCCATGCTCACAAAGATGTTCCAATTAATTCTATAGTCACCAACATGGAAGTTCACAATTACCAGCAACACAATATGATTGAATAATATTAGGGATTAAGGATTAATAGAAAGAAACTCAACTTACTGTTACCAGAAAAGAAGTTGCAAGATTAGACATGGTTTCTGAGTCGCTCGGATCAGCAAATTTTGTGTCGGAACCGATCATAGCAAAGATTTTTAAATGTGCACTTCTTTAGCAACTAAATTGATTATAATAAACAAACAATACATATGTGGACTCATTAAGCTAAGCACATCTTAAACAATATCTAGTTATTACCTATCTTCCTAAAGACCATAGAATCTAAATTGATTAAACAACTGACCATATGTATGTACACTGCAAACACAAATAGTCATTACCTTCTTTGTCAATTGTCCCAAATCCACAAAGATTTACTCCTACACAAAAAGAAAAATTGAAAACAATGCAAAATTTAAATAATCAGAAACAAACATGTGAAATTGAAATATGAATAAACATGCACAAACACCTACAAATGCTCAAGAGTCTAAATAAATGAATCTATCAAGTAAGACCTAAAGACACAGCAATGTAAAATCAAAGAGACACACATAAACTATTGAAGAGGTCTTAATTTATGGATACTTTCAAGTAACTAAAAAATGTAACACCTTTGTTATATATTGGCATGATATTCCTTCGTAAACCTTAAACCAAGCAACATATACTCAAATATGTTCTAATTGTACCTTTTGTGGGGACAAAATAGAGTTAAATGAGTGAAATCATGAGATGGAAGAAGAAACTCAAAGCAAATAATAACTCAACATAGAAAGCAGTAAAATAATAGAGTAAAAAATCATGAAACTATGAACCATGAAATCATTTACAAAGATGACCAAAATATTCATAATCACATAAACTTTCCTCTATCCAAAAGCTATAAATGGTTTAAAGTGAGAAATAAAACCAAAGCTGTAGAAAAACAAAGACAAAAATACCGTAATTTTAGGTTCACTTTGAGTGCTCACTTTCACAATAAAAAAATTAAATCCATCTAATGAGGAGTTTTTTAATATAATCAAGCTATGTACCTCACCTACTCTCACCAAAGTAAGGAATTCAAGGATTGACAAATTATTTCTATCTATATCAAAATAAAAGTAATTAAAAGTATCAAACTATAAGTTATCCACTTATACCATGATAGAGACATCACAAAAACACTATCCACAACAAAAAAAAAATTGAAGAGAAAATAGCAAAAGATATTGGAGAATGTATTGCTAACTCATGAGAAGAAAGTATTGGAGAATGTTAAGTAAATTGTGAAACAATAAGAAACAACACTTACAAAATTGAAATAACCACATGAACAAATTCTTCGCCCATGACCAAAGTGGAATCCTGTAATTTTAACAATTTTGAGAAAAATATACAAAGAAAGAATAATATATGGGTAAATCTGAATTGAAATTTAATATTTTAAAGGATGCAGCCCTACAAAAAAGGAAAAGGGTTAATCCAAATTTATATAAAAGAAATCAAAACAAATGAAACTAAGGAGATCAAGATAATACCAATGAAAGCAAAAAAAAAATCAGAATCCAATTGATATCTTTGCATTTTAGGATTTCCACAGATTGGACTTCATTCCTAATCCTTGAAGCATCGCTTTTCTTTCGCCAAACTTCTCTTCTTGTTACATTTCCTTCAATAAAGCAAGAACATGAAATATTAAAAGGGACTGGAAGAATAATATATTATTGTTCTGTGGAATTGTTACAATTGGGCGTTTAGGGTTTTGAAGAGAAGGAGGATAATAGAATCACAGATGGAGAAGAAGAGAAGATGAAGAGAATTTGAAAACTGAAAGAGTGAGAGATTGAAGGTGTGGAATTAAAGAGAAGAGAGGGAGAATTTGAAATTTGAAATTGATTCTAACCAAACTGAGGTTTTTGGATTCTAGTCTGCAAATCTCTGCAATTGCAATACGTGAAAGGCAGAATGAAAGGGACGGCTCCCTTATTTGCTTATGAGTTTTGACAATATTTTTTGTTTGTTTGTCATCTTTATGGGCTTATTGGACTGGGCTGAGTAACAAAGATGGCCCTTTAAACCTTCTCTTCATAACAAATTCCATCTCTTTTCAAATTTGAAAAATTTGCCTAAAAGAAGCTAAATTTTTGTCATTTAATGAAAACTAAAATCCTATGTGGATAGCCTTAGAGGTTGACACTTGTCTTTTTTTGCTATTTGTTGGTTTTCACTTGTGTAGTTTAAAAGATATGGATAAGAATGACAATAATTATAATAAGAGTCTGCAAACAGAAGATCTTTGATGCCCGAAGGTGGGGTAATATGGATAAGAGTGACAATAGTTATAACAAGGGTGACAATAGTTAATTTCTTTTACGTGTTGTCAATGTTTATGTGTTTAGTTAAAAGTCATTTTCGTTATATTAAACATTTTCCTTACTCATATATATTGACAATATTTAGATTCCTTATTGCATTATCTTGTTTCTTGTCATCTTTTACTTAGTTGAAATTTGATAATTGCCAATGATATCTTGTATGTCCTCAATTTCCTTTCTTCTCCCTTCTTCTATCTTTTGTTGTATAATGAGGTTGATTAATATATGATGTTGTTAGATCATACTCCCTCTGATCATATTGAAAAGAAAAAAAAATTAAGGAAAAGGATAGAGTTTTGTTGCTGTTTAGTGTTATTGCCGTGAAAACAATGCTTAGTGAAATTTTGGCGTAGCAATGGGGTACAAGATGTTCCTACCTTTGCAACTACAATGTCCACAACGAAGTAAATAATATGCAGAATAATAAGCAACTGGAAATTAAATGAACGCAGGAGTTTGTTAACCCAGTTCGGCGTATAACACGACCTACTCTGGGGGATACCAATCCAGGAGTGAATCCACTATGATAAAACTAGTTAGAAGTCTCCAGTAAACGACCCGTTTACACTTCGTCACCTAGTTTCTACCCGTGCTTCCTTCAACCTAGGACCACCTAGATTAGAGACACCTATCTCTCCTCCTCTTAACCACACAACCAGTGTGATTGATCTAACCTTGAGAACAATGAAGTCACACTTCAAACAATAACCTATCTCCGTGCTTAAAAGCTTAGGAGTAGACTAAAACCCTTACAACACAAGAGCACAGTCCTAAGCAAGTATCAAATAGATACAAGATAGGCTCACAAAAATACACACGAGAAAACTAAAAACCCTAGATACAAATATATATTTCTTCACAAGAGTTTTCGTAACATTCAAACCTCTTTGGTCTTCAATATATATAGCTCGTGGAAAATTAGTAGTTCCTTGATTTTTGGTCTTCAGATTATTATTAAAAACATATAGCATATCCGATACCAGCTTGTGAATTGAGCAAATCCAACAAAATCCTAAAATATAGGAATATATTTTAGGTGTGATACACTATCGGATATATACACAAATAAGGCGAGTTCCATGTCTTGAGGAACAAACAATTTGCTAACATGTGCTAAACGGATAGACTTGACGGATAGCGCGCGTAGAGTATTTTGTAACAAACTCTTCGTATCGTCAGGCTTTAGTATGTCATTCCATATGTAGCCACATCTGCCACTACATCTGGCTATTTGTTGTTTTTGTAAAATTAAGCCAATTTGAAAAACCTAACAAACTCCCCCTTTGGCAAATTTTGACTAAAAACAATATTAGGCAGATTATCAAGGGATGTGGATAGAACACAATAGGAATACTATACCTTCTACACTTCAAGTGAATTAAACTCTATAACAAACATCAGAGCTTGGCACAGCGGGATGAGTTCATTCACAACACAACAGCATCAAGAAAAAAACTTCTTCAATGTGGATTCACAAACTTGATCAGAAAAAAAATTTCTCATGTTAAAGTCTTCAACAACACATATTTATCACAACAGAAGACAAACAAACAGAAATTCAGTCTAATAGAGAAAAATAAATTCCCCATTCAGACTTTTCTGGATGGTATCCAGGATGGGAGAACATTACTCACCCCATCATATTCAACAGACGGATTCTCCCCCTGAAGTTATGCATAATAAGGAATATTTTTCAACAGACGGATTCTCCCCCTAAAGTTATGCATAATAAGGAATATTTTTCTCCCCCTCACTACATGCACATATAAACTCACTCACACCAGATGTAAATTCAAATGTAGCTACCATATTTACCACATGCACACACAGAGCTATCAAGCATATAAGAACATCAAACATCAAAACTTACTCCCCCTTTTTAGTCATCAATTTGTCAAAGGTAAACAGGATAGAAAAAACCATAAGCAGAGTGCAGGGATTACAGAAACCAAACGCACACGTAGGTGCATAACAAATCCAGGGCATAGCCCATACTTAGAACAAAACAAAAAAAGAATACATCAACATGATCTTCCAGAATCAACAACCAAGACTTTCATCAGAGTCTGGTACAGTAGCATTGCCAACATCTCCTTCCACATTCCCTCCAGCATGGACATTTGAGGGTCCAGCAGTGCCAGTACGCTCCTCAGACTCCAAGGCCTCTATTACTTTATCTAGCTTCAGCTTCTTATCCCCAAGAGCTTTGCTTACATCCTTCAGATCTGCAATCATTTGTTTCCTAGTCATGGAAACATTGGATGGGGTGGCGAATGGGACATCCAAATCCACCTCATGTGGGCCTTCAAGTAATCTGCAGTCAAAAGTAAGGGCAGTCTCTCTCTTGCATGGAACATCAGAGTTCCTGAGTATATTTGGCTGCTGGGAGAGAATAATACCACACAAAACAGTAGGAAATGCTATAGGTAACCTAGTTGCAGTAGACTTAGGATGCACTAGAGTTTGATCAAAGATATAATTTCCAACATTAAAGGGAGTTTTGGTGCCCAGAGCATAAATGAACTTACCAAGTCCAGTAGCCACAGAGTAATTGTGAGAGGTAGGAACCTAGTCAGCAGCTGCAATCTTGTTTAACAGAGCATATTTAATAGTAAGATTGGTTGTAGACAACTTAACCTTCCTAGGCCATTTCAGAACCTTCCCTCCAATAAGAGTTTTGCAAACCTCATTATCAGTGACCTCTATAGCAGGTTCATCAACATCCTTCCTTCCCAGGAATTGGTTAATCACAGAAGGAGAAAAATCTATACACAGACCACAAACATATACTCTTCTATACTCAGCACTAAAAGGATCATCGCAATCAGGTCCTATGTTAACCAGAAATTCTTTAACAAGCATTTCATAACACATGCCCAGATTAGTCACAGTTTTCTCTAAACCAGCAAAATTAATAAGATCCATGAGGTCAACACATTCTATCATTTCAGGACTCAAACTCCTCTCTACAGCTAAACGTCTATGATACACATATTTCCACTGACTAACAAATGAGGAATCATGAAATGACACATTATCCAGGGGTGCATTGAGATTAGACTCAGTAGTTATGGATCTGGTTCTAACCTGTTTCTTGGTTGTAGTAGTCAAGGCAGCAGCATCTTGGTCAGCATCGTACTCGGAATCGCTAGAGCTTATTTCCTTCCTTTTCACACCTTTCTTCTTCTTCTCACTTGGAGGAGTACCTTTGCTCCAAGTCCTTGGGGGACCATAAAGAACAGGTTTACACCCAGGTTTGATTATAGTCTTGGATGAGGCAGCCAGTGCAGTAACAGGAGGAACGCCTTGCCTTACAGACCTCTGTCTGGTTCGTCCAGCCACACTCTGAGTGGGTATGGGATGCACAGTTGTTTCATGAGTTATGACCAGATCTTCTTCAACAGGATCAGCTTCAACTTCATCAACTTTAGAACTGGTACCCTGTTTCTCAGCAGAAGCAGTAGAGTCATCAACAGCCTTATCTTCTTCCTCTATCCTATCAGCAACACCAGTCACAGAATTATTTGGCAGAATGCCAGATGCATCCTCCAATGGTCCAGCCTCTTCAACCACATTAGTTGTTGGTGAAGGAGTTGTAATCACAGCAGCAACAGATGTCAAATTTTCACCATTTTGATCAGAAATTTTATCAACATCATCCGATTGAACAGTGATTTCTAGGGATTGAACCTCTATATCACAATCAGCCCTAGGGTTATCAACACTTAAATCATCAACAAATTTGGGGCTTTTGTCTACAGTAACAGTAATTAAATTGGGACTTGTATCCATGGAATCTTTATCAATACCACCATCATTGTCAGTGTTAGGTTGATTTGTGTCCAGATAGAGATCAGACATAGACAGTGCTCGAGATGTTTCACCTTTCTTGGAGGATTTCTTCTTTTTACTCTTCTTGATTTTAACTGATTCTGAAGCTGGTGAAGTTTTCTTCTTTTTGTGCTTCTTTGACTTAGAATGATGAGAAGAAGACCTTCTCTTCTTGGAAGAACGAGATTCTTTCCTCGATTGAGTTTCCTCCGAAGCAACACGCAAATCTGGAGCACTCGAATCGCATGCATGTTTCTCAGGGTGCACTTCGCGATCAGATAAATCCTTTTCTGTTGAGTTTTGAGAGTTACTAGACATGATGGAATGGCGATTGCAAAGTGATGATACAGAAACACAAAGTCTTGCAAGAAGTTGTAACAGTATGTAACAGAGAGAGGAGTTGAACGGATGGAGAGTTGAAAAGTTTAACTGAAAAATGAATGAGTGATAAAGCATGCAATATGGTGGAGTATTAATTTTCCCTCTTTCTTGAACAGCGTGCACAATATATGAAAAGTTAGACTTTGATACACGAGCGTTCGATACTAATTGCTATAAACTTTCAAATAGGCAAATTCCTAGCTTGCCCCTGAGTTTTTCAAACTGATTAAGATCTAGCGCCTTTGTAAAAATATCAGCCAGTTGTTCACCTGTGGTAACATGTTCCAACATCACTATTTTATCTTCAACTAGTTCTCTGATAAAATGGTGTCTGATATCAATATGCTTGGTTCTGCTGTGCTGGATTGGATTCTTGGAGATATTAATAGCACTCATATTGTCACAAAATAATTGCATAGTTTCCTGATGAATATCATATTCACTGAGCATTTGTTTCATCCAAACTAACTGAGAACAACTACTACCGGCTGCAATATACTCAGCTTCAGCTGTAGATAGTGAGACACAGTTTTGTTTCTTACTAAACCAGGATATTAAGTTATTTCCTAAGAAGAAACATCCACCAGATGTACTTTTTCTGTCATCTGCACTCCCAGCCCAGTCAGCATCACAATAGCCAATTAACATTGCATTATCACCATGTGTATATAACATTCCATAATCACTAGTACCACTCACATATTTCAAAATTCTTTTAACTTGAGTGAGGTGACTTACCTTAGGTTCAGCCTGGTATCTTGCACATACTCCAACTGCAAATGTGATATCTGGTCTACTTGCAGTGAGATATAGCAGGCTTCCAATCATGCTCTTATAGAGACTTTGATCAACCTTTACTCCCTTCTCATCTTTAGATAGTTTCAAATGCGTAGGAGCCGGAGTTCTCTTGTGGCTTGCACTTTCCATACCAAACTTCTTTACAATGTTCTTAGCATACTTGCTTTGAGATATGAAAATAGTGTCTTCCATCTGTTTCACTTGTAGCCCAAGAAAGAACGTTAGTTCACCAACCATACTCATTTCAAATTCAGACTGCATTTGTTTTACAAAATGTTGCACCATCCTGTCAGACATTCCACCAAATACGATATCATCTACATAAATCTGAGCGATCAACAGCTCCTTTTCTTCTGCCTTAACAAACAAGGTTTTATCATTACCTCCCTTCCTGTACCCTTGTTTTAAGTATTTTGTAAGTCTCTCATACCAAGCTCTAGGTGCTTGCTTGAGACCGTACAATGCCTTCTTTAACTTGTACACATGATCAGGGTGATTTGGATCAACAAATCCTTTTGGCTGCTCTACATATACATCTTCATTCAAGTATCCATTTAGAAAAGCGCTTTTCACATCCATTTGGTAAAGCTTGAATTTTAAGAAGCATGCCACACCAAGTAGTAGCCTTATAGATTCTAAGCGAGCTACCGGTGCAAATGTCTCTTCAAAGTCAACACCTTCTATCTGAGTATAACCCTGAGCCACCAGTCTGGCTTTATTTCTTGTAACCACTCCTTGTGAATCAGATTTATTTTTATACACCCATTTGGTACCAATGATATTAGTGTCTGTAGGTCTTGGTACTAGATCCCATACTTCACATCTCTTGAATTGATTTAATTCCTCTTGCATTGCTTCAATCCAAAATTCATCAGTCAATGCTTCTTTAACATTCTTTGGCTCAATCTTAGATACAAAGCATGCATTTGACACAACATCTTGTGATCTTCTAGTAGTAATGCCTTGATCAGGATTACCAATTATCAGATCTGTGGGGTGATTCTTTTGAACTCTCACTGAAGGACCTTTGTTCACTAGAGCATTGTACAAATCAGTCTCTCTACCTGACTTTTCAACTTTATCTATGTGGATTTCTTCTTCCAGAACATCAGATGGGGCAGGAGTAGAGTCAGCATGAGGATCAGCATCTGTTTCTCTGACAGAGTAGGTGTCTTCAATCACGACATTAATAGATTCCATCACCGTGCTAGTTCTTGAGTTAAATACTCTAAAAGCTCTACTGTTTGTAGAATATCCTAGAAAAATTCCTTCTTCACTTTTAGGATCCAATTTTCTTCTAGGTTCTCTATCTGCAAGAATGTAACATTTACTTCCAAAGATGTGAAAGTATTTTACAGTAGGCTTCCTCCCTTTCCATAGCTCATATAGAGTGTTTGACGTTCCAGTTCTCAATGTGACTCTGTTGTGAATATAGCACGCAGTACTCATAGCTTCAGCCCAAAAATGATAGGGTAGTTTCTTAGCATGCAGCATTACTCTGGCACATTCCTGCAAAGTCCTGTTTTTCCTTTCCACAACACCATTCTGTTGGGGTGTAATGGGGGATGAGAACTCATGCCCAATACCTTCTGAAGCACAGAAATCAGGAAAACTAGAATTTTCGAACTCCCTTCCGTGATCACTTCTGATTCTTATAATACCTTCATCCTTTTCTCTTTGTAGTTGTACACACAAGTCTTTGAACACACAGAAGGTATCAGATTTTTCTCTAAGAAAGCTAATCCACGTATATCTTGAGTAATCGTCCACTACAACAAAGGCATATTTCTTTCCTCCTAGACTTTCCACTTGCATAGGACCCATCAAGTCCATGTGTAGTAGTTCAAGAACTCTGGATGTGGTTAAATGTGGCACTGTAGGATGCGACATCTTAATTTGCTTTCCAACCTGACACTCTCCACATATCTTCCCTTCTTCTATCTTCAATTTGGGCAATCCTCTAACAGCTTCTTCAGTGATAATCTTCTTCATGCTTTTAAGATTGAGATGACCAAGTTTCCTGTGCCATACATTAACCTCATCTTCTTTAGTTATCAGACAAGAAGATAAGTTAGTTTCATCTGGAGCTACCCACAAATAACAGTTATCCTTTGACCTTACTCCTTTCATTATCACTTCACCTTCTTCATTAGTTACTAGACATTCACCTTTGGTAAAGTTAACCTTCATTCCTTGATCACAGAGTTGGCTTATGCTGATTAGATTGGCTGTTAATCCTTTCACGAGAAGAACATCATCAAGATCAGGTTGTCCAACATTTGCTAGTCTTCCAATACCCTTAATCTCACCTTTAGCACCATCACCGAATGTAACATAACTAGTGGAGTAAGACTTAAGATCCACCAGAAACTTTTTTATTCCAGTCATATGTCTGGAGCAACCACTGTCAAAGTACCAGTCTTCTCTAGAAGTAGCTCTAAGAGATGTGTGAGCAATTAGGCCAGCAACATTACCTTTAGGCTTCCATTTTTTTGCTTGGTTAATCTCTTCTTTCTCAGGCACTTCTCTCTGACTTCTCTTCGGGAATCCATATAATCTATAACAAAATGGTCTTATATGTCCTCTTCTTCCACAATAATAACAAATCCAGGGTTGTGGTCTCATATTTCTGAATCCCATATGGGGTTGCAAATGGGGCAGCCTTGGTTTTGGCATTGGAAATTTTTTGTTTCTCCTAGAAGGCAAAAACTTCAGCTCGGGATCATACTCCTTGGGTTTATTCAGATCCTCATATTCATACCCAATACCTTTTACCCAGTTTCCTTCTTCCTGCGATTTAATTAGTTTTTCTAGAACGACAGTGCTATTGTTCATAGAAGCTTCTTTTTTAAGCTTTTCAAGTGTGGAATTCAGTTGCGTTACCTCATTATTTAGTTCAGAAATCTGTGCCAGGTGCTTGTTCTTTTCAGACTGTAGTTCCAAGATAAGCCTTTTTTGATTTTTCTTGGCTTCTACAAACCTCTTCACTTCTCTTGCATAGAGCTCTATAGGATTCAGCCAATTCTTCATAAGATACATCCCCATGATTTGATTCAGTGTCAGAGCTGCACAGTCCAGTTAAGGCAGTAATATGCTTTGCAGTTTCACCAGATGTGTCATCGAGTCTTCATCCTCAGACCATGTTGCAGTCATTCCCTTTTGTTGCTTCTTCAAGTAATTAGGGCATTCATACCTGATGTGTCCATATCCACTGCATTCATGACACTGTACTCCTCTCACTTGACTCACTTTTTCTTCAACTTTGGGTTTCTTTTGAAATCCAGAATTCTTGTTGATGTCGAGTGAAATGGGGGACACATTCTGCTTTACATTCTATTTACCTCTCCTATCCATTCTTCTTAGTACTTTATTGAATTGTCTTCCTAGGAGAGCCATAGCTTCAGATAAGCTTTCATCAGTATCTGCCTCATCTTGTGCATCATCAGTATCAACATTTGAGGCAAAGGCTATGTTTTTGTTTTTGCTTCCAGATCGTTCATTAGCAGAAAGTTCATAGGTTTGTAGAGACCCAACCAGATCATCCAGTCTTATTTCAGATAAGTCCCTAAATTCTTCTATACATGTGACCTTCATGTCAAACCTCTTGGGTAAAGACCTCAGCATTTTTCTCACCATCTTTTCTTCAGAAAGTTTTTCACCTAGAGAGTCAAAAGTGTTAGCAAAATCTAAAACAGTCATATAGAAGTCATGTACCGTCTCATCTTCTTTCATTTTGAGGTTCTCAAATTTTGTAGTCAGCATCTGAAGTCTGGAGTTCTTGACTTTTGATGTCCCTTCCTGAGTAGTTCTCAAGATCTCCCAAGCTTCTTTAGCCTGAGTGCATCTTTTTATCAGTCTAAACATATTCTTATCAACACCATTGTACAAGGCGTTCAAAGCTTTATGGTTTCCAAGAGCAAGTTCATCTTCAATCTTTGACCACTCTCCCTCAGGTTTCAAGGAAACAACATTATCTTTATCTATAACTGTAGGATGTTCCCAGCCAGTAACCACAAACTTCCATGTCCTACTGTCCACAGACCTCAAGAAGGCTTCCATGCGTGATTTCCAATAGTCATAATTAGTGTCATCCAACAAAGGTGGCCTACTCACAGCTCCTCCTTCCTTTTCCATAGCAACCAGAATCGTTCCCTGAAGCTCACCCTAATATCAGAACAGGGTGCCTGCTCTGATGCCAATTGAAATTCTGGCGTAGCAATGGGGTACAAGATGTTCCTACCTTTGCAACTACAATGTGCACAACGAAGTAAATAATATGCAGAATAATAAGCAACTGGAAATTAAATGATCGCAGGAGTTTGTTAACCCATTTCGGCGTATAACACGACCTACTCTGGGGGATACCGATCCAGGAGTGAATCCACTATGATAAAACTAGTTAGAAGTCTCCAGTAAACGACCCGCTTACACTTCGTCACCTAGTTTCTACCCGTGCTTCCTTCAACCTAGGACCACCTAGATTAGAGACACCTATCTCTCCTCCTCTTAACCACACAACCAGTGTGATTGATCTAACCTTGAGAACAATGAAGTCACACTTCAAACAATAACCTATCTTCGTGCTTAAAAGCTTAGGAGTAGACTAAAACCCTTACAACACAAGAGCACAGTCCTAAGCAAGTATCAAAGAGATACAAGATAGGCTCACAAAAATACACACGAGAAAACTAAAAACCCTAGATACAAATATATATTTCTTCACAAGAGTTTTCGTAACATTCAAACGTCTTTGGTCTTCAATATATATAGCTCGTGGAAAATTAGTAGTTCCTTGATTTTTGGTCTTCAGATTATTATTAAAAACATATAGCATATCCGATACCAGCTTTTGAATTGAGCAAATCCAACAAAATCCTAAAATATAGGAATATATTTTAGGTGTGATACACTATCGGATATATACACAAATAAGGCGAGTTCCATGTCTTGAGGAACAAACAATTTGCTAACATGTGCTAAACGGATAGACTTGACGGATAGCGTGCGTAGAGTATTTTGTAACAAACTCTTCGTATCGTCAGACTTTAGAATGTCATTCCATATGTAGCCACATCTGCCACTACATCTGGCTATTTGTTGTTTTTGTAAAATTAAACCAATTTGAAAAACCTAACACTTAGTAATTGAGCAAATTTTCTTTATAATTGTGAGAATAAAAAAGAGGATTTGTGATATTTGCTGCTTCATAATTTCTTTTTTCTTTTTTTGTCAAATCTTAATTGCTGAAATTATAATAAACTTAGCAACGCTTCATAATTTGTGATATTTGCCACATCTGCCACTACATCTGGCTCATATTTGAAAAAAAATTCTACCCCAACAATTATACCTTTATCCCTACAAAATATTTTTTTTTCCAATTTTACCCTTTTTTTTGTTACAATAATATTACTTTTTCTTATTTGAGATTAAAAGAAATTTGACTTATACTGACAGACAAAACTGTCACTAAAAGTTAAAAACTGTAGATGGATTTCAGATTTTTGACTTATACCGGTATTGCCGAAGGAAAATGTTCCGATAAACAATATTGTACCGGTATACTTTGAAAAAGAGCACCGGTACTGTTGAAAGGAGCTCTTTCTACAGATTTGTGACTTTTAGTGACAGTTTTTTCTGTCACTATAAGTCAAATTTCTTTTAATCTCAAATAAGAAAAATTAAAATTATTGTAACAAAAAAACAAAGGGTAAAATTGGAAAAAAATATTTTGTAGGGGTAGAGGCATAATTGTAGGGGTAGGAAAAAAAATTCCCCGCGTGAGAAAGAGAGAGTAAACAAGGCAATGTTAATCAGAAATTTTATGTGGTCCACTGTGGATTGACGCTTATATTAATTAGAATTTTTAATCACCGTTGATAATATTTTTTAAAGTAAAAACTTACAACTCTTTTTATCTTGACAGTTAAAACATTTATATGATTGATGTTAGTTTAATACACGTTACATTTTTATTTTCAGTTTTAATCAAATTAGTATCAATTAACTCGGTATTTCAATTGTATAAATAAAGATAATCATTAACTAATAATGTATATTTCAAAATAGCGAACTGTGTTTAGTTCGCACTCTAATTATCGAGGGACAATATTTTTAACTCAAACCCAACGTTTGTGTCCCCTAGATAAAAAAAATCATGAAATAAAGAGTTCGTTTTTCTAGAATGCAAACTACAAACTGAGTTTACTTTTTAGGATTCAAACTACAAACTCTTTTTGTCATGATATTTTTCATCTAGGGGCGCAGACGTTAGGTTTGAGTTAAAAATATTGTTACTCGATACTTAAAGTGCGAACAGTGCTCGCAGTCGCATCTTAGAAAGTGAAGAAATTAGTTTGGTAATTCCAAGGGGATGCGTGAGGTTTTCGAGGGCGCGAAAAGTAAATTTCAAATAAAATAAGTTAGTATGCGGATATAATTGAGCCCATATGAGTGTTAAATGGGTTAGGCCCATGCGGCTAAGCTAACAAGGCAATAAAGAAAAGGCAATATTAAACATATGTTTTCTCTCCCCACCCCCCTAATCTCTTTTTGACCCCTCTTAAACCCCCTCAAATAAAGGAAATTAGGGGAGTTTTAGGGGAGTCAAAAAGAGATGAGGGGGGTTGGAAGAGAAAACATCTATTAAACAAGACAATATTAATCAGAAATTTTATATGGTCCACTGTGGATTGACGCTTATATTAATCAGAAATTTCAATCACATTTGATAATATTTTTTAAAATAAAAACTTACAACTCTTTTTATCTTGACCGTTAAAACATTTATATGGCTAATGTTAATCTAATACACATTACATTTTTATTATCAGTTTTTAATCAAATTAGTATCAATTAACTCGGTATTTCAACCGTATAAATAAAGATAATCATTAACTAATAACTTATGCTTCAAAACATTAAAGTATGTCGTCGTTGAAATTTTAAATATTTTTTTTCTTTCTATAATTGAAATTTTAAATATTTGTTAATCAGGGTCCATGACGAACCACTTCTAAAGATGGTCCATATTAGGAATTTTTGCAAAAAAAACATATTCAAGTTTGCATATTTTTCTTGCCGAATGCATCAAAAGTCTTTTAAGTTTAATGTTTGTGGCAAATTGGTTCTTTTAATTTTACTTAATAATTTAATCATCTAACTTTGTAACATATTACATTATTACCCTTTTGATGATATTCCTTTAAAAAAAAATGATACTCCTTTACAAAAATGCTTATGTCTTACAAAAAATGACACTCCATTAACAGAGTGACATGACATCGTATGTTTATTGGTTGTTAACCGAGATGATGTTGCAAACATAGTTTCTTAAAAGCAAATAAATTCATTAAACTTGATGAATACGTTATAAAGGGGATCCAAATGATCAATATTCTGCAGCGATAATACTTGTTAAAAGGTAACAACCACGTAATTTGATACTTAAAAAACTAAATTGAACGATAAAATGTTACAAACATTAAACTTAAGGACTTCATGTATTTGACATTTTTTGTCAATTATTTTAGTGACTAACCTCGCACCGTCACACACTTTAAATATAAAAAATAGAATATAAAGTTATAGAATATAAAGTTTAAACTCCGGCTTTTCTAATAATTTTTTAAATAACTACCAAATGAATTATTTATAACCTAATAACATTTTTTTTTTACTTTTATCACTAGTTTAATCTGGTTCGGGAGTCAGTTTTACTATCAAATGATATGTTTTTCTTACGTGATACTTTTTCTTTTCACTTTCATTTCATACCAACCAAACTATAATGCACGAGTACTTCATTTTAGGGAGAATACCGATATCAGGTACATACTCGTATCAGTATCAGGTACATATATGTACCTTAATTTATGCTCATACACATATATTAGTTTTTATAAAAATATCATTGTGCCGGTATATCGTACCCGCAGTTAGGCAACTTATCAACCAAACAACTTAAAATCCATCTAATCATCATATTTATCCTCATTTTGTACTCACTTCAGTTTCTTTGACCTTCTTTCATTTCACTTGTTTTCTTCCAAACAAAATACGTATAACAATGGGAGGCATGAAAGTATATATAGATATGAAAGTTTAGATTTGTAAAGGCTAAACCGCTAAAAGAGCATTAATTTTTCTTTTTATATTACAGTCTACAACTTTTGTCGTGGACGTAGAAAAGAAGAAGGAGGTTCACACTTTTTGGAAAAGTCAACCACATTAACGTTTACCAAACCAAACACTGGTTACTTGGAGTTAGAGGAGAAGAGACCCCACCACATTTTCTGCGAAAATCACCACCTTCTCCATCCCAATTCATAAACTAATCATACCCGCGTATACGGCTTTGCTCATGTTTAGTTCCACTCTGGAATATAAAATTGATTTTGACATCTCCAATTGATTTTAACTTAAAATTAGAATTATAACTTTTGAGTGAAACGTAATTTTTACACTAGAGAATTATTCTTCAACTTATTTTAACTAAATTTTGTCTTTTTTACTAAATGTTGTACTAGTTGTTTTTGTTAATTTGTTCATATTTTTATGCAAAATTCATATATTAAAAATTATAAATAACATAGATTACTTTAGGCTCAACCGACTTTCAGCTTAAATTAATTTTATCATCGCAAAATTTTAGGCTCAACTGACTTTTAACTTAAATTAATTTTATCATCGCAAAATCATACATGTATTTAGGGATGTCAATGGGGCGGGGAATGTGCGGAGGAAGCATACCCGTTCCCCGCTCCGAATTGTTTCCGGGAGAATTTTTGCCTCCATTCCCGTCCCCACGAGAGAATTGTTGCCTTCATCCCCATCCCCGCGGATCCCCATGACACATGCGGAGATCCACGTAGATCGATTATTAGAAAATTTATATATTTTACAGACAAAATTATGACGTTATTTTTTTCTTTTTTATAGTAAATAAATATTTTGCATCTTTCTTTTTTAAAGACCAAAACAACACATAATGACTTTCATAACCAAAAAACAATGCATAACAACATATGCATAATCATACAAAAATTCATAACCAAAATATATCATATTTCATAGCAAAATAGAAACCTAGAATTGTCAAATATAAATAAACCTATGAAATTCTGGCGATGTCCAGATGGGGTACCGGATGGGGCAGCATCTGCTTCAACACAGTTCCCAGCAAAACATAATGGACAATTTAACAATAAAAAAAAACAGAAATTAAAATAACACAGTATGTTGTTAACCCAGTTCGGAGCAACCTCTCCTACTCTGGGGGATACCAATCCAGGAATGAATTCACTACTATAGTTCTAGTTCAAAGACTAAAAAATCTCCCTTTCTATCTTATCGCCTAGACACTATCTCATGCAATCCTACCTAGGAACTCCTAGATATGAGACGCCCCGTCTCACTTCCTCCTAGCCACACAACCAGCGTGACCGTATAACACTAATAACAAATTGGCGAAGAACACTCTTCAAACAAATACCTATCTCCGTACTTTAAAGCTTAGGAGTAGATTAAAAGATTACAACTCAACTAAAAACAGTCCTACTCTAGCATCAAGATGATACAAGAGTGGCTCACAAATAAAGCACAAGGCTTACAAGACACGAAACCCTAAAAGACTACATCTTTGATATATTTATTTAAGCTTCGGTTTCGGTAAATAAAATAGGTCTGAGTCTTCCTTTAAATAGCCACGAATTAGCATGGGATGATCATGAATTTCGTGCTTCAGAAATAGCTTAGATATAGGGAAAATCCAGTACAAACATATTCTTCAAGCAAATCCAAGCAAATCCAATAAATCCCTAAAATATAGGCATATCTTTAGGGACGATGCAAAAAGTGATCTGATCAGGAAATAAACTGAAATCCTTGTCTTTGGGAACAAGCAAGTCGCTTAATGGATTTACTTCACAAATAAAACGTGTGTTTTTCATGTAACAAACTTTGCACATTTTCTGGCTTCAGGATGTGGTTCCAAATGCTGTCACATCTGACATTACATCTGACTAAATCTTGTTTTTGCAAAATGTAGCCAATTTCAAAAACCCAACAACCTAGAATAATAATAGTATTAAAAATATATATTTAAGTATATATATATACGGATTCGGGGAATCTATGGGGACGAATGCTTAATCCCCGATCCCCTCCCCGAACTTCCTCCGGGGAAAGTTTTGCCTCCATCTCCGTCTCCAGGGAGAAAAATCTCCGTTTTCGGATCTCCGAACGGGGCAATCCCCGCGAGGATCCGCTCTGATGGATGCAAATTGACATCCCCACATGTACTTTGTATTTCAAAACTACACAAGTATAAAAAACTAAAATAAATAAATGTTAAAAACACTCTTTTTTCAAATTTTTTTATTACACATTCTCTCTATCACATAGTTTTGGTCTGTCTTAATGATATAGAAGTATTCTGAACTTGGTAGGGGAATTACGTCTCGGTCCTTTGTAACTGCGATCAGGAGGGGACTGAGACCACTTGATATTAGAATTGACTCTCAAGTCATATTAGGTGGTTCAGTGGACCGAATACTGTTCTGATTGGGCCTAGAAGCCTAACACGCTGAGGAAGTCCTGCATTGGGCCGTCGAGCATAGCCCAAAGAGCAACAACCCATCACCATTTGACCGTTGGACATCGTACAAATCCCCCCGCGGAATGTAAGCCCAACACCGGAATGATGAGCATTTACTGCTCATCGTGGCTTTCCTGCCGTTTTCTGACAACCTCTTGATGACCATTAACACCATCAAATGCCTTGGCCTAGTGCTGGGGGGTCTATACAAAAAACTTTTGCTTCACCCTCACTGACTTGAGCGTCGGAGCACCTGTAGATACACAACCCCATGCAGTTTCATCGAAACGGAACAAGCGAAAGCATCATCAACACTATCGCAGTTGGTCGACTCTGATCAGGTAAGATCAAATACTAATGGTGAAAAAAAAAGAAAAACATAATTTCTCAAATTATTCAAGAACATTTTGATGAGATGGTAAGTGATTTTTTTTATTCTAATCACAACTATTGAGTTCAAATTTAACTCTAAAAATGTAACAATATTAAAAAAAAAATTAAGAAAAATATTAATCTCTACAGTTATGCGTAGATGATAGTTTTTTTGTTTGTTTTATTTTCACACCCAGCATATGACTCACGCGTCCGCCTAATCTGGTTCGAAAGTTAATTATGGCACTAGTGGTTCTAACCCTCTCTCAATCGCAGTTGCAGGGATCGAACCATGACCCCCTATTAAGCTCATCGTCAATTGTCACTGGACGAACTCACCATTATTACATGTAGATGATAGTTGGTTCACACTAAAACAAATAAAATAATTTCTATGTTGAAACCGAATTTTGATATAATTTCCTTACAGTTTCATAAATGTTGATGATTTCATATGACCATATAATAATAAAACATTGCAATCTGAGACAAAATTTCACCCTTAAAAAAAAAACAGAGAGAAATTTCATGAATGAGATAAAATAAGGGTCATGCTAATTGTTGTTCCGGGGCATTTGTTAAAGAAACTAAAAAAAATATAATAGACAAAAAAATGTTAGTAATAAAAAAAGAAGAAAGTAAACGTCGTCGTTTACCATCAACTATCTTGCTTTGAAAGTTGAAATTGCAAAACGTGAAAGTCAAGGCCATCATTTCCTTCATTTTCCTTTCTTCTTCATTCTCTCAGTCAGAATCAGAACACGAAAGAACAGAGAAACAAAACATGGCAGTACCTGATCCCAAACCTCACTCCGAACCTAAGGTATGGAATTTCTTCAAGCTACCTTTTCGCCATTCAAACACTTCTTCCACCAACACGACGTCGTCTTCTTCTGCTGCTAACAACAACCTTCATCATCATCATCAACATAACCCTAACAGTAACACTCACAATCCTCTCGATGGTTCAACTTCTCATACTTCCAATTCAGTTTCTTCTGTTGCTAGATCGCTTCTTCCAACACGACGTCGTCTTAAGCTTGATCCTTCTACCAAACTTTACTTCCCTTGTATGTATTAATTATTATTATTCTCTCTTTCTTCTCTTTTTATTGTGATTTTTATGTATCTGTTTGCTTTGCATGTAATTTATATTTACTTTGGTTATGATCTATTTAGGTTATTGATGTAATTTATATTAACTGTTGATTATTATTTCAATTTAATTAGGGGATGTTATTGTCACTTTAATAATTAAAGTTAAACTAACCATCAATTTAGTCCCTAAACTATTAAGGTGATTTCAATTTAGTCATAAATATGTGAATATACTAAATAGTCCTCGAAGTATACAAAATCCGTCAATTTAACCAATCAATACTTGGTTTGGTGGTGGTGAAAGCCCAAAAAAAAATATATCAATATCTGTCAATTTAATATATTGAGAATTTGAGATTTTAGGGACTAAATTGAAAGTTTTTCATATACTTTAGGACTCAATTGTCGGATTTCATATAGTTTATGGATTAAATTGGCGAGAGATTGATAGTTTAAGGACTAAATTGATGGTTTATTCCATCCTTGGCTGTTTCAACATGCCTGAAAAACGAAGTCTTTGCATAAATGGGAAAATTCAAAGGGCTTGAGAGCTGGAATTTTGGGGATAAAGTTATTCGATGCTGTTATGTTTTCTGTTTTTTTTCTTTTCTTTTTGTTATTGTTAGTTGTTGCACTTTTTGTTGAAGTGGGTTGCTGAAAATAGATGTGATGAAGTGAAAGAACACAAAAGATTTGATTTTTAGTTCTCTGGAAAGTTTATTCATCTAAGTGATGAATGATGAAAATTTGAAATACTTGTATGATGTAAAGGAAAGATCTTTTATTTGTTTGGTTTGTTTCAATTTCCCCCTGTCTGCATATGCTGTGGAGGAGGTTGAGAGACTTCTTAGAGTATTTGCTAGAAAGATGTACCACATACTGAATTTTTGCTAAAGCTCGATTATTTGGAATATTAGTCGCGTGATTCTATATTAGAATTTCATTTGTTCATTTGTTTCTTTCTTTCTTTCCTTTAAGCATTTAAATTTGAATGGAAGCAATAATGCCTTGTATGCAATGAAAGTTACTAGGGATTGCTTTTTAATTATTAATAAACAGTTGTCTGTGTTGAAAATAATATATGCGTGGAAGATGCTGTATAAGATTGACGTGCATGCTAACATACCAATCATAAGTTACTTGGCTTTCAAGTTTTAATGGTGCCGAAATTGTAAATTTTGAAAGCATTAGGTCAAACAAATGGGCTAGACAGAAAATAAGATAGAAACTCCCCTTTGCGATCATGCTTCTTCCACTGTCTGTACTTTTAGGAAGATTCATGGACATGTGCTCATTTTTGTTTTATAGATTTCTTATTCTAGTACCTCTCTGTATGATTGGTCATTTTATGTATCCTTCCGGTACTCAATGTTGTCCCTTCTTTCCTTACTGTCTTGTGTAGATGAGCCAGGAAAACAGGTTAGGAGTGCAATCAGGATTAAAAACACCAGTAAATCTCATGTAGCTTTCAAGGTATAGTGTAACATGTTCACCTGTTTATTGATTCTCTCTTTTATATGTTTCTTTTCCTCATTTGCAATTAGTCCTGGAATTAAACTAATCTAACGGTTCTGAGATATTTCTCTGTTTATCATAGTTTCAAACAACTGCACCGAAAAGCTGTTTCATGCGTCCTCCTGGGGCTATCCTTGCACCCGGCGACAGTATCATAGCAACTGGTAGGCAATATTTGATTTATCTACATATTCCTTTTTGCGTGCAACAAATTCTAGTAATAAAACAAGGTTTAGTTATCTTTCTAATTTGTATTATGTTTACTAGTGTTCAAGTTTGTAGAGCAACCGGAAAATAATGAAAAGCCTGAAAAAAGTGGACTCAAATTTAAAATCATGAGTTTGAAGGTCAAAGGCTCAATTGATTATGTCCCTGAGCTGGTTAGTTAATTTTATTTTGCTATAAACTTTTACTTTTGTCAAAAAATGAGATGCTGTTGTCTCGTCTGCATTATCTTTTCAAATACCCCCAACTCTTTCAACATAAGCATTCAGCTATCATGTGACTCTCTCTCTCTCTCTCTTTTTCTCTCTCTCTCACACACACACACACACACAAAAACACTGTTAATTTTACTGCATAGAATATTTGATGTTACAACTTCACTGCTAAGAATGTAATTATTTGGTTTTGATATATTACTCTATGCATATAGATTTCATCTTTTTGACCATTGAAAACTGTATAGCCTTTTAGTGAACTTGTAGGCGTATTAGGCGAGCACTAAAGATTTTTATTATGATTATCTATGGGAATGTTCTCCTTCTTTTGGATGAGGATGATTAATTAATACTCTGTCCATCCAATCACAGAATGTGCCCACAATGAAAATTATGTTTCTCTGTTGCATATTCTTGGTTTTTACTTTTTAATTAGGCCGCTCAATTATCTTCAATTTTCCCCGTGATATGGTGATATATTTACTGTGAGATCACTTAGATTTGTTTTCTAAGGCAATTATTTTTTTCCTGGAAACAGTTTGATGAGCAGAAGGACCAGGTAGCAGTTGAGCAGATTTTGCGAGTTGTTTTTCTAGATCCAGAGCGTCCAAGTCCTGTGAGTAGCCAGAGTTATTTGAGCCAGTTTTTTTCTGGTTATTACATGATTCCTTTGTCCTTCCTCTCTATTCTTGCTGCACTAATTCATTTTAAATATCTGGATCTTTACTGTGGTCAAGACATTCAGAATCAGCTATTTTGATGTTTCTGTTTATAAGTTGTCCGTGTATAGCAACACTAATCGATTGCATATTACTTATGAGGTTCTATTTTTCTTCATTAAGATTTTGGAAAAACTGAAACGACAGCTGGCTGATGCTGATGCCGCCCTTGAAGCACGGAAGAAACCTGCAGAAGATGCGGGTCCTAAAATTATTGGGGAAGGGCTTGTCATAGATGAATGGGTATGTATATTACTTGAATTTTGTTAAATATTTCCTTTGCAATGCCTACTTTTGGGAAATGCTCCATCTATCTATAATACAACTCCTGATTATGTTTTCAGAAAGAGAGGAGGGAAAGATACCTTGCTAAGCAGCAGGGCGACGTGGTTGTAGATTCTGTATAGGCAGTTGGTCTGGATAAATTAATGTCTGTTATCTTCAGAGAAGATTATTAAAATTGCAGAGTTTCTTTCTTGGAAAAATTTCAGTTAATGGCAAGTGTGTTGTACTATAGAGAAAACTGTGTGTGGGTGTGGTGATCATCCTTTATGTAGATAAATATCATTATGTTTGTGGAATAATATGTTTGGATAGATTTATGTGAAATAGTTCATTCAAGATCTCAAATGATCAATGAATGATTTGCTGTCTATCTATTTTCTGTGGTTCTATTTGTATTCAGATGGGATTACATTTTATATGTTTGGTTACAAATTTTGAGGAATATGTTAACATTGATTTATCCTGTGTACATTATTGATAAGTAAGGAAATGGGTCATTATTTGTTTGATACCGAAAATATATGGAACCGGTTCTTATTTAATTCTTCACGGTTTGGCTTCATATCCTCTATCGTTTGCCTTTAATTTTCTAATTTGAAGCTTCATATAGCTTTACCTGAACATGCATTTTCGGGGACTAGCCTGGTTCCCATTACTCAAGCAAGAGGGAAATTCCCAGCACATAATTAAGGTAGCCATGGAAAGGTGACTAAAACACCAAAAACAGCGACTACCCAAGCCAATGAAGAGGCAAGAAGACTTTCCTGGTGCTTTGACAGGTTTCTCTGATTACGTTTGGTCTCCGCCTAAACCAATTAGCTAAGAGCAAGCGAGCCACAAACTCAGTATATTAAAAAGGAATGCTTTTAGTATGTGCTGAACTGAAACTACCAATGAGACTCCGGCCAAAAAGAGCATTCTGGAGAGCAAATTTGTAGCAGTTCGTTATAATGGACATTTTTTTTAAGCGAACGAAGACTTGAGCTTGAGGTCTTTTGCATGCTTCCTTTAAAGCCATTTTAATGCGTTCTAGAGGCCTTGCTATCTGAACTACCTTAACTGTTAGTGTGAAACATTTTTTATTTTTTCTAGTTACGCCCTAGGAATTTCCAGTTACACCATAAATCGATAAAAATGCCCTTAGTCCCATTTTTAAATTTTCCAACCTATTTTTTCCGATGTGGCAGAGATATTCAATTAATGTAAGTATACGCTGACATTTAGGTACCTTCAATTTGCCTGCTGTCATTCTTCAATCCCAAACACCTACAAGAGATAAAGAACAGAATTAAATGGATGAGAGCAAACAGAAGGAAACTTATGTGAACTCTCATAGTCATACACTCTCCGATTCATGTACATCTTTTAATAATTTGCATACACATATGTCAATTCTGTTCACGTACAAATTAATTTTGCAATCTATTTTATTTATTATTATTTATTTTGGTTTTCACCATTGGTATCCGGTTCACTGGACCGTCTAATCTGGTTCGGGAGTCGAGCTCCATTTCCAATCGTAGTTGCGAGGAATCGAACCGTGGTCCTCCATAAAATATTAACTTGTTTAATTTGATCTTTATTTTGTTAATAATTTTCCTCACGTGTCAATTTTGTGTTCAAACAATCTTTCATTTGTGCCTTTAATTTTTCTTTCACCATTAGTATCCAGCTACTTGGACCGTCTAATCTGGTTTGGGGGTGACTTCTAACATCAAGTGGTTCCAGCGCGCTTTCCATCGCAATTGCGGGGATGAACCATAGTCCTCTCTACTAAATCCTGCGTCAATCACCACTAAACTAAGTAACGATCGATCTATGCCTTCAATTGACCCCTTCAATTTGGTCCTAAATTTGTCATCCTTAAACGTTAGGCGTATACATAGACCGATGAAAGTATTACTTTTTTGGTGTGTAATCATCTGATTCTCAGCAGAAAGACCTAGTAAGTTGATAATTGGTCGAAAAGTGAAATTTGAAAAATTGTTTCACCCATAAATTGAACACGCATAACACACATCAACTATTTATTTTATTTTTGCTTTAAGCGCCAATTTAATCTAGTTCGAGGTCAGTCTTCTTATCAAGTTCGGTGCAAATCATCACTAAACTAATTAACGATCACACATCAACTATAGCTCATTAGTCACACGTGTCAAATCATTTTGTTAATTAATTACTTAATTTATATTAGTATACTTTCTCTCACCTTAATTATAAGCAAATTTGTATTTTGTAATGAGCATAATTAATTAAGGCCGGAGGGAGTACTTTAATCATCAATCCCTTAAACCCTAAACAATCTGTCAGATTCTTCTTACCCTGTTAAGGAGGATGATGCTACCGTTCGGCATTGGCCATAACGGCGATTTTCCAGTGGCTGGCTGGCATGTAAAGGCTTTTCTGCAAACAGAGCACTTGTGGCTGAGAGATCAGCGGCAGGAAAGAGACAAAAATCTCTTCTTGCGGAAGACAAAGTCGAGGTACACTCTCTTTAAACTGTTGAATTCTTGGAATGTTCCTCTTATTGTTGCAATCTTTGTTCAATGAATCCCATTGCAGAGGTAATTGGATTTTCTTTAATTTGGGATAACTCATTTATTCATAAATTCTACATTATATTTAAACAATTGGAAGCATAAAGGTGAAAATAACGAGTGAATAAGAAGCCATTACTACGAGTCAACTTGAATCGGCTTATTTGAATTTATCTACTAATATAAGTACTTGTTGTTGTGAGACTGTTTGAGAGAACTTAGAAAACAACTTATTACATGTTCATAAGTTTTTTTAGCTTGTAGTTATATCCTTTAGCTCTGCATGATATCTTATGAAATAAGCTTATAGTTTATACGAAAACAGTTTTACTTTATTTTATGTTTTGTTTTGAAAATAACTTATAATAAGCGCTTATATATGATAAGAACTAATGCTATAAGCTGCAAATTAAATGGTTTATCCAAACAAAGCCTGTATAAGAAGTGCTTGTTGTGTCTTAATGCCATATTATTTGTTTCTTAGTTTCTTTATTCCTTATTACCAATTTCATTGTTACTAATTAAACACACTCCAATTATCAGAACAGAAAAACTCAAAAGTTGTTCCGTAAGTGCTTGATCAGACAGTAAAAAGTTGCGGAGATGGTCTGAATGCGGGTTCAAATCCTCAATGCCGTGTTCTCTAACATGTGTGAGTTTTATCGCCAAACTTCTTAAAACAAAAAATCCCTCAAAACTTTACCAACAAATTACTATTATTAGAAATACCATGCTTAGGACCTATAACTTTCTGATTCCTTGCTTGAATATAATGTGGAATTATTCAATATCATAAACCAAGGCAAAAGCAAAAGTGGTAAAAACGAAAACCATTGTGACGAAGAAGACACGCATGAACAGCATTCTTTCAAAACTTTGGGAAAGAATCATTAAGACATGCTCTATAAATATTGCCCTGGTTTCAAATTAGACAATCACACAACATTTTGAAAAAATGTTTTATAAGAGGTAAGAACTACATGTTTAATTAAATACCATTTTTTTTTGTTCATAAATATTTATATATGAGCAATAAAACAATTATAAAGTCTAACTGTGAAATTTTTTATTTTTCTTGCAAGCCTTGATTAATATTTTAAGAATCAGAAGTATATAAAACCATGGAAGCGTTGGGAGTAATTGGGAAATTGCTAAAGGTTTGTTCAGTTGCACAAATGCACAAGCTGCCTGTGTTTATAAGCTGCAGGAGAATCTGGAATCACTGAATCAAACATTGGGTGATCTTCAAAACAAGGAAAGGGATGTTCGAATAGAAATTGATGAAGCTGAGAGCACAGGAGTGAGGAAAAGGACAAATGAAGTGATTGGTTGGCTTCAGGAATTTCAAAAACTTCAAGAGGTATCTTTCTAATTTCCTACTAGCTTTTCATTATTTTCCTTTAACCTATGAATTTCAAGTTTTATAAATAGGAAACTCTAGCATGCTATCAACTGAAATGCTTACATAGAAACCTATGATATTCATGAAACAGTTGTGTCCTTTAATGTTGGATACAATGAAATTTTTTATACTAAATGAGTATTGTTCGATCTCCGTAAAACATACTCTTGATTGAAGCTCTTAGAAATACTAAGGTAGAGTCCCTAATGTGCCAAAGACCTTAATTACGGTTGTTTCAGACTTGTTTTAAGGGAAAGCCACCTAAGGTAATGGCTTTAGGTCTCCACCCAAAGACTTGTTTGCTATATAAATCATAATATTGCATGAAAATTATTAAATGCCCCTTAAATTTGATATTATCTAAAAAAATACCCCGCTTAATTTTAAACATATTTTTTTCAAGATTTTTGCACTTACTGTAAAAATAACTTTTACGGTTTTACCGTTTTGACAGATAACTTTGTGGTAAAGTAAAAGTAAAATCGTTTATATAAAGAAGCAATTGATTGTCTTTTTTTTAGTACATCGGATACCCTCCGTGCACTAATGTGTCGAATCTTATGGGACCCAAATGAATAGAAAACTCTTCCAAAGAGTTTTAACAACGTTGCATGCCCAACTTTACAATATTCAATGTTATTTAGCTTAGCCTTTTGTGTAAATTTATTCAATTTCTTATACTTCAATATTTTAGCAATTTTTATGATTTGTTTTAAAAATACATATAAATTACTCCACCAAAAAAATAAAAAAACATAAATTGCAAGAAATGCCAATTTTTTTCTTATATATATTCTTATCTTGTCATTTTTAGTATATTTATTTACTACAAACTTTTTCAATGATATCAAATAATTTTCTATCAAATAATAATTCATTTAACTACTAGTTGTAAGACCAACAACACTAAAACTGCTAATTTTCCACATATATATGGTGGAAATCCTCTTCTACTTGATACACATTTTGAATTTGTTGCAATAAAACTTTGCAAAAGTTTATTTTTACTAACAAGGGATGAATTAAATATAAATGGTCAAGTTTTTAGTGCTTAAAAATTCGTATTTAATTTTGGATCAAAAAAAAAAAAAAAATCGTATTTAATTCATCTTTTGTTAAAAAATTCTTATAATATTATAAACATAAATACACAAATTCATTCAAACATGTGAAGAGTACACATGAGTTGACATAAAAGCATGAAGTAAAATTTGTGACGAAAACTTATAAGAGACTAAAACTTGTTAAAAACATTTATAGGGACTTTAACTGAAATTTGAGATATTTATAAGGAGCAAAAATTTATTTAACCCTTTTTAATTTAATTGTCTTAATTAATCCTCGGACTTTAAGGAGAACGAACTTTCTTTAATACAACTTTATAATTTAAAATGTTAATTTTAATTGAAATGTTATTATTAACTTTATAAAGGCTCCATCTGGGAATTTACTTTAAGCTTTTAGACCTTCATGTTTTTAGGTGGGTCTAAGTTAGCAAACCCCATATATATATATCACATGTTTTTGACTCTGTTTCTCTAACAGAAAATGGTGGATATTCCAAATTCTCAAGAAGTTCAAAGTAACCAATGTCTGAGTGGTTACTGCCCAAAGAACTGTGTGTCAAGCTACAAGTTGGGAAAGAAAATTGTTGAGAGGCTCAATGTGGCAAAGGACATGCTTTCTAAAGCTGGCAAGATTCTGATTACTATAAGGCAACCACCTAAACCTGTAGATGAGATGCCTTGTGGTGAGACAGTAGGTTTGGACTTGATGATCCAGAAAGTATGGAATACTCTCGAAGATGATAATGTGGGTATAATTGGTTTATACGGAATGGGTGGGGTCGGAAAAACTACCCTTTTGAAGAGAATTCACAGTGAATTAGGAAAGAGGAAGCATAGTTTTGATCTAGTGTTGTGGGCAGTGGTTTCTAAAGATTGTGATATCAATAAAATCATGACTGACATCAGTAATAGGTTAGGGATCGATGATGGTTTTTGGAAACGATGTAGTCAAGAGCAAAGAGTAGCAAAGGTTTATGAACGGTTGAAGGAAAAGAAGTTTTTGTTGATGTTAGATGATTTGTGGGGAAAGCTGGATCTTGAAAGGTTAGGAGTTCCAGTTCCAAAAGAAACTAACAACAAATCAAAAGTAATGTTCACAACACGGTTCGAGGATGTGTGTGCTAAAATGCAAGCTCAAAAGAAATTCAAGGTGGAATGCTTATCAGAGAAAGAAGCATTTGATTTGTTTTGTAAGAAAGTAGGTGAGGAGACTTTAAGATCTCACACAGAGATCCTAAAGCTAGCACAGGAAGTGGCTAAAGAATGCAGAGGATTGCCGCTAGCATTAATCACTGTGGGAAGTGCCATGGCTGGAGTGAAAAGTTTTGAAGCTTGGATGGTTGCGAAAAATAGTTTGAGGAGTTTTTCGTGGATAGCCTTAGATTTGGAGGATAAAGTTTTTCGTATCCTCAAGTTTAGCTATGACAAACTTCCAGATAAGGCACATAAAAGCTGTTTCTTGTATTGCGCACTATACCCAGAAGATAAAGGATTAGACATTGATGAACTTATTGATCGATGGATTGCTGAAGGATTTATTGACAAAGATGGCAAGAGTATATATGATATGTACAACCAAGGGAAATCTATTATTGAAAAATTAATACTTTCGTGCCTATTAGAGGAGAGTTTTGAAGCTAGATCTCGCAATTATGATAAGATGAAAAATATAATTAAGATGCATGATGTGATTAGAGATATGGCACTATGGTTATCTCGAGATGAAGATGAAAACAAAGACAAAATTGTAGTTCAAGGGGAAGCATTTTCCATGTCAGAAATGGATTCTAAAAGATTGAATGTGGTACAGAGGATTTCAGTAATAACTACTATGGATTTAAAAGAAAGCTTGAATTTACCGGCTTGTCCAAATGTCATCACCCTTTGTATAAGGAATATGTCATTGTACACCATTCATGCTCCTAGTTTATCATCAAATTTGCAATCCATAAAAAGGTTGAGGGTGTTGGATTTATCAGGTAATGTTTCTTTTTCTATTGAACAACTCTCAGAACTTGGTGAGTTAATCAATTTGGAATTCATTAACCTCTCAGGAACATCGATATGTGGTTTGCCTATTGAATTGAAGAAGTTGAAAAACTTGAGGGTATTCCTGATGGATGATATGGCAATCAATGATGTTGTTGAATTTCCTTTGGAAGTAATAGAAAGTCTTGAACAATTAAAGGTGTTTAGATTTAGTAGGAAAGCTTTACATTGGCTTACACGCAGCTTTGTACAAGGAGAGATATCATTACTAGAGAAGCTGGAATCCCTACCAAAATTGGAGGAACTAAGCATCCATCTAACTTCAATCGCTAGTGTGCGGAGACTGCTTCACTCCACCAAATTACGAGCTTCCTCAAGACGTCTCAAGCTTTCTTATACCAGTAGATATTTTAATAAAGAGCTAGACACACTTGAAATGTCATCATTATCAGCAACCATGTCAACAATGACACGTTTGGACCACATACATCTTTGGAGGATTGACAACCTCGTGGATGGTTCACCGGTTACTGACAAATGGCATCTTGGCAAGCTTCGCCAAGTGCGCATATATGATTGTGGTTCAATAACTCATTTGACGTGGTTGAGGTATGCTCCGCTTCTCGAGTATCTTGATGTTTTTGGTTGTAGTTCCATTGAACATGTGGTGAAGGATAATGACGAAGAAGCTGACTCAAAATCTAACAATGACAATATATTCACAAATCTTATAGAACTTTACCTTGGATATATGTCAAAGTTAGTGAGTATCCACAAAAGAGCTTTGGCTTTTCCTTCCTTAAAATGTATTCTCGTAAATGGGTGCTCTAATCTGAGGAAGCTTCCTTTCAATTCCAGCTTTGCTTCCAAGGACAACTTGATTGCAATTCAAGGAGAGACAGAGTGGTGGGACAATTTAGAGTGGGATGATACAATTATGGAACACTTACTACGTCCTAAATTTCAAAATAAATCCAGTCTTTCTCAAAAGATGTTATGGGAAGCTACATTGAACTCTCGTAGGTTATTGAAAAGTGGTGCACCATGCACCACTTGATCAACTTGTTCATATTAGAAATAAAAGCTTTTGAAATCTCAACAATCTAGATACTTGATATCATACGATACGATATGACATGAATACGATGATATGATTTTTAAAAAAAATTTAAGATACGATACGGTCAAAATATGTTGAGAAAAAATTAAACATATAAATACAACTAAAATAGAAAATAAAATAAACATTTGCGTTACTAAAATTATCAAATTAAGTGAAATACATATCTTAAGTACTAATCCACAAAAAAAATATCATTAGTACTAGTATCTAAAAACAAATTAGTATTATCATTATCATAAAAAGATATCATTAGTACTGTACAAAAAGAACATCATATCACTATTTAAGAGTTAACACTAATTATTTTCAGTCTATTCTCCACCATTCACATCATCATAAAACAACGTATCGTGAACGCGCGTTTGGTATTCAAAAAATAAAATTTAATTACTGGATACCAACCCCGATTAAATGTAGAGCTTGAACCTTAAAATTTATATTATATGCATGTTTTAAATATATATATTTTTTTAATTGGCACGTGAACAAAATTAACACATGTCATATCAAAATGGCTACCCGGGCCTAAACGGTCCGTCCAGAAGAGCTTCAAGTTTTATTGGACCGTGGTGAAAAGCCCATATTTGAATTTGGGTTTTCGGGTCAGGCTAAAAAACCTTAAAAAATTAGATGTTTTCTCTCCCCACCCCCTCATCTCTTTTTTACCTCCCTAAAACCCCCCTAAAATAAATTAGATGTTTTCTCTTTATATATCTCCAAGATACTTACACATGTATAAAAGGTAGGCGGGCACAAACTGTGTCGCTAAATCTTTTTTTATGACAATCAATTCTCTAAACTTAGGAGACACAATGTTACTATGCATAACTCTTTTAAGGAGATCCACAACCTCTGATGCTAAGAACCCAAAAGTATCGAACGCAAATGGGATAAAAACATGTTAATTGTTAGAGCACGCTTTTTCATGTTTTGCCACCTTGCTTGAAGGTGCTTTAAGGGCTATATGTTCAACAGTAAAATCTCCAGTCCCCAGTCCCACAAGTGGCTTTTATGGTTTAGTTAGTTTCCACATTATTATTTATTTTAAGATATCGTCTATTTTCATAGTAGTACTAATGTTTCTGTGCGATGGCAAAAATGAAAAATGTGCGCACGCGAAAGAGAGACAGCACCACTCTCTACTTCCTTGTTTCATTGGGACCGTTCTCTCCTCCGCGCAACTAAAGTTTGGGGAGGGTTTAGGAAGACATGGAAGAAATGAACTGCATTTCTTGAATTCTATCTTATCCAAAAGCATAGTCTTGTTATAAAACTTGGTTGAAGAAAATAGAATGAAAGAGATATATCCCCAAAATAAATGGAAAAGTGTTAAGGCTCGTGATTTTCTCCTTGCTTTAGTACTAAGACTGTGACTGAATTGACCAATACCTCTCTTTTGGCTCCTAAAGATTAATGTCCCTTCTTGGTATCAGATTAGACACATTTTCATTTCATTTCATAGTAACTCTTGTCCACCGAAAAACCTTCATAGTCTCATGATTATATTAATGAGAATTAAAGGAGAAAAAAATTGTACTAAAAAAACATGTGAAGCTTGATTCTTCACACATCACTAGAGGTACACACTCATATGATTCCCATTTCAGAAAATAATGAGCTTGTTGTTTGTCAGAGGCCAATTTTTAATGGAAATTAATCAAGTGTAACCGGGACAATATGCAGTGTTAACATTAGACATCGATTAAGATTGGATGATTTAAATTTTAAGATAATTTTAATTTTTGTTTAACATTACATTTTGAGAGTAGTGATGGATCGAGAAATATTCTTTAGTTGAGGCTAAAAAATATTACAACTAATATTTTTTTATGATTATAACCTTTAAATATTGATTGTGAGAGAATCACCAATAGATAAAAATTAGTTGATGTTTAAGTAAAAATTCAAAAATATTAAAGGGGAAGTAATAGCAAAGAAGAGACAAAAAATGGTTTATGTTGCTCTATCGAGGAGAGATTGCATGCACAAGTGTAAAATTAAGAGAAAAAGAATTTTTTTTACTCAAGATAATAAGTTAAATGTGAACTTGTGCTAAGTGTAACTCATTTCGTATCCGAGAAGCCCATGAATGAACAAGGCTTAATTTTACTTCCCCATCTAACTACTCTAGGTTGGGGGGGCCCGAGTGCTCGACAACCCTCATACCTTAACGGGAGAGGATTCCCTGGAGAACCTATTGCGACCAAGGGATGGAGTTGTGAGCGGAGACACCATAACAATAACCACTTTAAAGCAGCGTATGATTTGACTCCGATTTAGTGGCGATACCGAATCCCACACATAACAGCTCCTTCCCTGCTCTTGTTGCCCATCTTGTACAACAATCTTAACCGCACAAGCATGTGCCTACCTCCTTCACGAAGAGGAGTCGTATGAGGCGGAAGCTCCACGTATGCTTTTGTGTAGATTAATAAACTTACTTAATTTTGTTGGGGGCTAAAATAAATATATAATAGAATTTTTCTTACACTAAAAATACCAAATAGTATTATCACACACTAAAAGTTCTTGTGAATGCACTAAACCTGTTCCATTTTTAATGGGTTTGAGATCAAAGAGTGGCTTCAAAATTTCCAACAATTAATCATTTTGAGACCAAAACCTGGCCCATCTTTTGTCCTACATGACATCACATTACTCTATGTTATGTATACAGAAGAGAATTTAGATAAAGGTGATAAAGTTTGTCTTTGAATTTTCGGGTTGGCAATTCAAAATTTCAATATGTAGCTCCATCTAAAATCAGCAACCTATATATATATACCCTATAATATATTTTTCACTATGAGAAACATTGTGTTGATAAATTTACCAACATACACTATATGGATTGCTTATTTGAATAGGACAGATAACTTAAGCTGTAGTATTTATTAATTAGTACTTTTATGTATAAACCATCGCACATGATTTTATTTTTCCTTAATGATTAGCCAACAATATCACAACCATAACCATGTGCAACATAAACCTAAGCTCTTTAGTCCACTACTATAATTACAAACATTTTCCATTTTTTGTCAATCCTATGTAAAGTGTGATTTAATTTTTTAACATTGAGTAAGCCAATCCTATGTTCATGTTTTCTAAATTAATTATCAACTTGTAAGTGTAATGTTTGTTCAAGGAAACAAGTGGTCACATGAGAAAAATATAGTAACTCCTTAATTTTGAAGGGCAATTCAATACATTTAATTTAATACTTAACTTTGAAACCAATAGTACTGTGTTTCATAAAATTAAAAAAAAATTAATTACTAATTAAGGAAAATAAAACCAAGACTAATTAATAATTACACAGTTTTAGGAGCACCCTTGCCCATCTCAACACCATTGCCATAATCATCATGTTCAACAAATCTAGACCAATAGGGGTGTGATTTCCAAACCCTGTCCATTTCTTCAATTGGTATTCCCTTTGTTTCTGGCAGCATGAAGTAAATGTAGAATGTCATCACCACAACAAAGAAACCAAAGAAGAGGAACAAACCAAACTTCATGTGACAAAGCATGGTCAAGAAAACTTGAGCAACTAAGAAGGTGAAAAGCATGTTGACCGATACGTTGACACTTTGAGCAGCCGAACGAATCTCCAATGGGAAAATCTCACTAGGCACCAACCATCCAAGCGGACCCCATGACCACGCGAATCCTGCGACGTAAATGCAAATGAAGAGCACAACTACTATAGCATACCACTTTGGCAAGTCGCCAGGGTTTCCATCGGTTCCAAACTTAGCCGCAATTGAAACCGCAACTGCAACCTATACACATCAAAACCATTGAATCAATTAAACATTTCATATCAAAAAATGAATGTAACAAAATTTTAATGTACACAAACAATATTATTTAAAATGAAATTGAATAGTACTAGGTTGAAAGTTAAAAGGGTACCTGGCATATAAGCATTTGAACACCACCTTCAAGGAAAAGGGCTCTCCTACCCCACTTATCAACTCCATAAATCGAGACACAAGTAGCAACAACATTAACAACACCGGTGATAACAGCCGACATAAGTGAAGCATCATCCTTAAACCCAATGGAATTAAACAACACAGGCGCATAAAACATAATAACATTAATGCCGGTAAATTGTTGGAAGAATGGAATCAATACAGCCATAGTAAGCTGAGGTCTATACTTCCTTTGCAACAAATTCCTCCAAGGATGTTCCACTTGCATTGACGCTTCACTAGCTGCCACAAGATCATTGAACTCTTCGTCAACATCTTCAACACCGCGAATTTTCTTAAGTTGAGTCTTGGCTCCATCGCGATCACCACGTTCGATCATTGAATTAGGAGTGTCAGGAAGGACCAATGATCCAATGGTTATTATAAGCGCGGGGACCATAGCACCACCTAAACTCAATCTCCATCCCCATCCACCTTTGATTTTAGCAAAAAAGTAGTTCAAAACATTGGCCACAAGTATACCTATTGTAATTGATAGTTGAAATCCAATATTCAATGCTCCTCTGTATTTGTATGGCGCCATCTCAGAAAGGTACAATGGCACAGACTGTAACATCAAAAATTTAAAAACATAATTAACAAACCAAATCAATTAAGAATAATTAATTAATATTTAATATCATGATGTAGGACCATGGGATTAAATTAAATTAACAAACAATACTAAGGCTCTGTTTGGTAAAAATAGCTTATAACTGATAGCTGATAGCTGATAGCTTATAGCTGATAAGCTAATTGAAGTGTTTGGTAAAATTAGTGGTTCAATAGCTTATAGATATAAAATGACATAAAAGGACATTATTAATTAATAATAAAATCGGGTTTTAGTTAAAATAATAAGGTTAAAATTGGAAGAAAAAACAAAAAGCTATAAGCTATAAGCTATAAGCTAATTGAAATAGCGTTTGAAAATAAGCTATAAGCTAGTCAAAATAAGCTATAAGCTCGTAACAAAAAGACCGTTACCAAACAGAGCTTTTAGCTTATAAGCTATAAGCTATAAGCTCGTTTTGGAGCCTTACCAAACAGAGCCTAAGTTAACTTGGTCAAAAAAAATTAAATACTAAGTTAACAAATTATTATTATAGAACTTTATTAAAAAAATGTCATGATGTAGGACCATGGGCTATTCTCAACTTGTAACGTCTCTCTTGGTTTAAAAACTATATTCACAATATTTTTATTATAATATTCAATTTTTGAATGGAATGAGGTGGAAAATGATGCAAGCTACATTGCCTGCGGGTACGATATCAGAACCCGATACAAATACCGGTATGTGGTATGATATTTTTAGAAAACTAATGTACGAATATAGACATAAATAATAGTACGGGTACGTATCCGATACAAGTACTCTCTTTCAAATGGAGTGTCAGTCTATGCAAGCTATTGTGGAAATGGAAAGTGAGATAGTATATGTTATCATTATTATCAAATTGAAAGAAAAATGGGGCACAATAATTGTGAGACTAATAGTAATAAATTAGTGATAACATAGCAAAGTGCCAAACTATCAATTTTGTGTTAAAATTAAGCTATCAATCACATTCAAAAGCACGTTAGAGAAGAGAAAAATCAGGCCAAGATTCTTTCCTTTTACACCGCAACCAAACAAAGTCCAATTTGCAGTTTCAAAAGATAAAGTCAATATCAACCGATATTATACACACACAGTGTAGAATAGAGATCACACCTAATTACACTAATGTAGAAAAAATCAAAATTCCGCGTTACTTCATTTATTCATTGGTACGTCACAATCACTTGCGTAAAAAATTAAAATACTCATTAATTCAATTAATGACTTCAATACTATTTTTGTAACTGCTTTATTACTATGAGTCAGCATACTTTACGTTAAACAACTTGATTATAATTAATCTAAGAAAAAAAAAACAACTCGTATTTATACGTATATTGTTCTATACCATATAGTATTACTATTTTCCTTTTAAGGTGACTATAAAGTCATCTTAACTTATGCCTTAAAAACATATATGTTAAGAATTTTCAAAATTAATAATATGTTACTAGTATGTTGTAAAATCAATATTTAAAATTTATAGTGTTTTCTATGTATAAGGTAAAATTTCATACTACCATACAATATTTCTTTTTAAAAAAGGCTGTATAATTTATATAAAAAATCCAGATGCATTTTTTTATGATCAGAATCAAAATAATGCAAAACAATAATGCAAAACAGACAAATTAAAGGACAATAAACCTATTTTTTTCATTATTTTTGACAAAGACGTGTTTTTCATTACTAGTGGATTATTATTTTTTTTAAAAAGTAACAAAACGTTAATCAAGTAATTAAACATAAGAGTCTGAATTTAAAACAGTCTAAATTTAGTTATGAGATAATATCAAACACAAACACAACCACATATTTTGAGCTATTATGTTTCTCACAAAAAACAAACTAAAAAAACAAAAACAAAATATTATTATTATTTTTTTTGGTTGATAAATGGCGAAGCTATTAAAAACTCACACACACAAAGTAGAGTGACCAGGAATCGAATCTCGGTCATGACGTACGACACTAGCAATTTTGGCACGACAAAATATTATTTACAAAATCAAAAAAGGAAAAAAAAAATGGAGATATAACATGAGCTGTGATGCAGGCACTGACGCACAAACATGGACACCGGACACAACACTATACCAATAATAATCTAAGAAAATAACACAATTTAATGTAATTATAAATGTCGGTATTATGTCGGTGTCCGACACCGGAACATGCCTAATCCAAAAGTGTCTGTGCATCATACAATATGAGAGAGAAAGGTCCGTCCGTACCTGATTAGCAAACCCGATGCCGAACCCGAGCAAGATCCGACCGACGATCAACATCCAAACATGTTGAGCAAAGCCATTAATGAGAGCACCGACAAGGAAAAGTAAACCTCCGAAAAGCATGGAAAGTTTCCGACCAAATTTCCGAGTAACGGTGGAAGCAACTAACGAAGACAAAAGTGCAGCCAAATATAAAGATGAAGTAAACATCGTCAGTGTTTGACTGTCGTATTGACAGTACTGGTTTGTCGTTTTGTCTTCGTTTTTTTTCCTATACACCGCCGGAAAAAACTTCTTCAGAAACGGATCCATGGATGTTACTCCACCTAATCAAAAAACAAAAACAAAAAAACATTATGAAATCAAACTCAGAAACAGAAACAGATCATACAAAAAAGTTGATGTGTGTTCTTTTGTTTGTACCTGAAATTCCAATGTCGTAGCCGAAGATTAAACCACCCATGGCTGCAACGATACATGTTACAGTGACGAAAGGAGTGAGGTTACCGGGGTACTCTTTGTTACCCCCTCCAATGGGGATTCCTACGGCAGGCATTTTTGCTTTTTCTCTCTGTTTTTTGTGATCTTAGAAGAAGAAGATGAATAGTGAAGAAGAGAAACTAGATGGAGGTTTTGGAATGGTGTGTGAGAAGTGTTTATATAGAGGGAAAGATTGAAAACTTTGTTATTTTTTTATTTTATTTTTTAATATTTTTGATTTGGTTGAGCTGTCAATAATAGAGATATACTTGTTATCATAAAAATAATAATAATAATAAAGAAATATATTTTTGACATAGATAGATAGTATCTTTTAACATTCCAATTATTCGATACACATCTTATTTGGATATGCACTATAGTATATTGTTGATGTGTATAACTATTTGTGAATATATCATAATTATCCACATCAGCAAATATACCGATAGACATTAAATAAGATGTGTATTCACTTTGTTTTTTTAGAAAGAGTAAAGTTATTGATATTATTTTTAGGTCCAAGGTTATTGATATTATTTACTCCTATTTATTTATAATTGTGTCTTTATCTAAGAACTCGAACGGATTAGGAGATTTTAATGACAATAGCACAGCAACAGTAATGCTGTCAAAAGCTTTTATTATGACCAGATAAGATTATAGACAAAAAATTAATAAGAGGACGAAAATATAGGAAGAAAAACAACGATATAATATTTTGCTAATTTTTTATGTGTGACTTCTTGATTCATAATTTTCTTAAGAATGGCACAATGAAAATTTTCTTTCTACGTAAATAATTTTTCTTTTTAATTTTAAGCTTTTTTACCAAAAATAAATTAAATATACATAAATAAATATAAATTTAGAATGAAAAAATAAAAAATTAGAATGACAGACGAATAAATTGCATATAGAGAATAAAATAGACTTCGTCCTCAAATTCTAACTCAACTGCTAGAAATATCAAAATTGCTCGTGTCGGACGTCATGAACAGGGTTCGAACGCCGGTCATTCCACTTTGTATGTGTGAGTTTTCAATGACTTTGTCAATTCGTCTATAAAAAAAAATAGACTCTTTTTAATTCAGCGGCTTATTGTTTAAATTAACACACTATAAACGTAAAAATTATATGATTCAAATTTTGATCTTTTAATAATACTTTTAGTAGAAACCAAATTATTTAGCTCAAGTGGTTAATGAGTTTTATCAAAGGACGAATTGTTCAGGAGAATCCGAGTTCGATTCTAAGAACAATTTTTTGGCCAGACTTTACGTACCTCGCGGCCGAACTCTTGATTATTATGACCTCTTTCCCCTAAAACCAGAGGGATATAAATCCAAAAAAAAAAATACTTCTAGTAGCTATCAATTGATTTTTTTTTGTCAACTCACATATAATTGTCAGATCCCGGATTCGAACCCGGGTCACGACATCCGGCCTAACAATTTCGACATTTTTACAAGTTGAACTAGGACTTATAGGACTCAATCAAATTATTTTTATAGGACCAAAAAGTTAAAATTAGTCTATAAATTTTAATTTAACCGATAATATTAATGTTATTATGTTAACAAATTCATTTTTTTGCTTTCACCACCGGTTTAATCTGATTTGAGGCCAATTTAATTTTTATAGGACCAAAAAGTTAAAATTAGTCTATAAATTTTAATTTAACCGAGAATGTATTTAATTTAATTTAATGGAGAAAAGTTTTTTTTGACTAATTTAATGGAGAAAAGTTAACTCTCACAAGTCACGACATAAAAAATTAAGATTTGAATCCTGTGTAAGAAAAATGTCTAAGTATTTTTTGAATAAAATTATTAAAAATCTATTAAGAAAACAAACATATAAAACAAAACAGACACAACTATAAGGTCTCATTATTATCTGTACAACTACAATAGATACAAAATATTAGTACTTCTATAATTTCTAAATTCTAATGAACCATTGAGCTGTCAATCACATATATTAATATCTATGTGTAAATTAATACATTCAAATATCATTTTTAAAATTATATTAAGAATGAATTTTTTTTACTCAATTGTTAAGAAGACTGGTAGATATATAAGACAAATAATAGCTTTTATTTTCCTTTCTGTATCATGAATATTAAACTTCACATTGTCTGGATGAGAAAATGATATACTGCATACAAAACAAGAACATGTGAAAATATAAAAGTATGTTCATTGTTAAACAAATAAAATAAAAATACTTTTATTTCATTTTTTGTTTGTTTGTAGTATTAAGATATATTAAGTGAGTTAAAGTTTTAATTGAACGTAAAAGTTGAAGTAGAATAATATAAAAGGTTAAAGAAATTATATTAGAGAAGTCTTACATTGCTTAGAGAAGTATTCAAAGGTGAAAGAACTCAATACTATATATAGAGACTTCAAGAACCTTGTTTCAACACATCAAACGGTAGCACATGGAAACACTTTAAGTTTATGTTTATGTCTTTTTTTCTTTCTCTTATGCTTTTGTTTTAGAGTGTTGTGAGATATAGTTTAAAAATTTAATTTGGAGAGTGTGCGTGTTTTGGGTTCATTGGGTGGTTGAGAGTTAACTCTATGTGTTATAACAATTTTCACATAGTGTAATTCTCTAGTTGTCAATTTTGACAATGACTGTGGTTTTTTCTCTGGTTTTTTAAGTTTCCACATTATATTTTTGTATTTTGATTGTGTTCTTTTTTTTTTCTACGCCAGCTTGCAATAACAATTGTTGGGGTTGATTGTAATGTAAGTCTCACATTGCTAATGAATGAGAAAAAAAAGGTCAAGAAAATTATATTGGAGAAGTCTCGCATTGCTTAAGAACTGAGAGGTGGATGAGTTCAATGCTATATATAGAGACTTAAGTTCCTTGTTTCAACACACCAGACAATAGCACATGAAAACATTTTAAGTTTATGTTTAAGTCTTTTTTTTTCTTTCTCTTATCCTCTTGTTTTAGAGTGTTGTGAGAAGTAGTTCAATTATTTACTTTGGAGAGTGTGGGTGTATTGCGGTCATGGGTTGGCTGAGAGTTAAATCTGTGTGTTGTAACAACTTTCACATAATATAATTCTCTAGTTGTCAATTTTGACAACGGCCATGGTTTTTTCTCCGGATTATGTTGTTGAGACAAAATCCTATTTTGATGTTTTAAAGATAACAAACATCTTTAATTAATTTTAATTTGATTCTGATCATATTGTGATCTAACAAGTGTTTTTGAGTGATTTAATATTAGACAGATGCAATGGATTAATATCATTATGTTTCACTCATAAGAAAAGAATTAAAACAAGTTTTATGAAAAACTGCTCAAGAGAATGGTCTCCAAAGGCTCACGTGTTCATAAGCATAATCATGTATTTAAGTCAACTTGATACAAGACAAGAATGAACTTTATTCAGAACTTATTTTAAGATCACAACAGTAAGAATAAGTCATTTAAGGCAAGGAATCAATTTTGGTTCATGGACTTGCTCTTTGAAGGGTCTTTAAGAATATCAAGCTCACATTTTATGTCAAAGACTTTATGTTCTCCAAGAACATCATTAAGAAGTAATCTAGACCAATAGAAACTCAACAACAAGGTACAAACAGCTTGTTAATGTAGAGAGGCTGAACAAATTCAGAATTGGAATATTGGGTGGCTACATTCCCCCATAACAAGTGTCCTTATTTCACTATTTATTTGTACTTGCAAAGGACGACTTGAATAGTGCACTACTACTCTATTCTGCATATTAACAGCAGCAAGACAGCTTGCAACAGCTCCTTGAGCTCTTTGATCTTATCCACATCTGCTTGAAGAATGGTCTCCAGAAACTGGGAGAATGGTCTCCCAGATTTTCTTCTAGAAGAAGCAAGTTGTCCTAGTTTTATTTCCACACATGGGGAAATACTTTACGACTTATATATCATCAGAAACAACTCATTACAGTTGGCACAACGAATATCTCTGCCATCTTTGCAGTACCAATGTCAGAGACCACCAAAAGAATGGTCTCCAGAAGCATCTAAAGTACAGATCTTGTTGGACTGTTTTGTTTCTTTTGCAACGGCTATTTATACACTCACAACAGACTTATTTGATGTCCAAGCAACAAGGGAACATCTCCATCTATAAATAGCATGTTGGTTCAACTTGAAAAGCAAGAGTTTCAAGCACAAAAAGCATTCATACTTGTTTTATCTCACAAGCAATCAAGCTCTTCATTTTCACTCATACTCCAAGCTCTCTAGAAAAATAGGATCTATAATTCAGTGAGTATCTTGAGTGTAATTTATTTGTAAGCTTCACAACCGATTAGGTGTGCTTAAGCTTAGATCCAAAACCCTTGATAATCTTTGTAAAGTGTCACTCAAGTCAATTGGGTATAATTGTTTGAGTGTACCTTGATAAGGTAAATCAGCTTATGTTAAGCTGGAAGTATTTTGATCTTGGTTTAGATCAAAGGAAGGATTGTAATCTTGGTCTAGATTATAGTGGATAATCTCACGCAAGTGGGGACTGGAGTAACCCATACTATTAAGGGGTGAACCTGGATAAGATTGTGTGTTTGATCTTTCTTCTCCTTACTCTTTTATTTTAAGCAAACACTTAACACACAACTCACTTACTTAAAGTTATTTATTATTGTGTTGTGTGGAGAACGTTCTCTGAACATTCTAACAATTTTATTGTTCAAAGTTTGCAACTAACTTTAATTGCAGTTAAAATTTTAAAAGGTCACAATTCAAACCCCCCTTTCTTGTGACAAACCTTGTTACTTCATATGTCCCACATCGGCTATGTATGGGAAGAATGTTGAATTTATAAGAGACACATTAACCTAATGCCTTAATGTTTTGGTGTGGAGATGTGGCGTCTCCCTCTCTTGTGGTCCTGGAGCATTGGTCCATTGTTTCTTCCGAACTTCCCGACATGAATAATATAAAAGTGAGAAATGGATTAGATGCGGTCAATTTTGGTGCAGTCAGATCTTTGGTACTGTTAGATTAAGATTGGACTTGGACAGTTCATATCTAAATACTGTTTTTTTTTTATCTATATTTAATAGAAATTTTTGAGGTTAAAATTTAGATCGTCCAATCTCAATAAGACAATCACAAAGTATTGACTGCATGACTACATGCTCCTATTAATGCACGCAGTTAATCCATATCCATAAAAGTGAGATGACTCATAAACTAATAAACACAATACCTTAAGATTTTTGGTAAAAATGTGGTGTCAAAGTCACTTGTGTGATTATTCTTAGGCCAATATGATAATCCAACCTGGTGAGACCCCCTCTCACGACCTTACAGTGGTATCAGAATCACTTACGTAGTAGTGGCGAAGTCAATTTGTGGTCGCTCTTAGTTCAATAATGAATCAACCTAGTGATGCTCCCCTTCACGACAACATGTGGATAATGTGACAAATTGAACATCAATATAAAAGTCTCACCAAGCAAAATCTCGAGTAGTTTAGTGACTAAAAATTCAACATTTAATGTGGATAAGTGTGAGTTAATTAGCTCACAAAAATATTTGATTTCATTTCTAATTGAATGTATTTAACTATTTTGAAATAATTTATTTATTAATGGTATATGCGTTTATTATAGTTTTTTTCATAAATATTATATTGTACCTTATCTTTAGACCATGTTTTTGTAACGAGTGCTACGGTGAACCAGCATGATAATTTTTCCATTGTAAATTAGTGTTTAAAGTTATTAGATATTTTTACGATTGTTGATAATATTCTCTAGAAGTAAAAATTATGGTTAAAACAGTGACATGGTTATCATCATTTTAATATGAGTTATTCCTTTATTTTTTGTTGTTTTAATCAAACCGATACCAATTAAATAATTATCTTAATTGTAGTAATGAAAATGATCATTAGCTTATAGTTTCAAACAAAGATGTCTATTGTCGTTGAGATTTTAAAAAGTTCTTAAACACTCATCCATAATAAACTACATGTGATGGTGATCCATATTAAAATATACGCTACATTTATTTATAATTTTTATATTTTAAGTAAAATATATGTGAAAAAACATGTAATTTTGTTTTTGTCAAGTAGTCTAGTAGCTAGAAATTTTATCCTTAAGGTGTGGATCAGTGGATGATCGAGATTCAAACCTCAGTCGTCTGCATATATAATGTAATGCCCTGTCAACTGAGATAAACTCGTGGGACAAAAAAAACTTAATTCAATAAATGAAAAACTTAACATGTAATTTAGTTACCAAAAAATGAAAAAGAATATATTTTGATGTCAAAGGAACATAAAATGCTTTTCATATTTTTATTTATTCAATAAAATATCCAATTACAAAATAAATATTAAACTTAATTCAATATTTTATCCAGTCCAAGAAAATATATCTTTTTTATAATAGAAGAAAAAAAAAATTATATATACGTGTGTATGAACAATTTTAGTGCTCAAGTAACCTTAGAAAGCCACCGTTGGATGGATATATGAGCCGACAAAAAAAAATCAAGTAAACGTTTTGAGCCATTTTCATACCATAATAATAATTTTTAAAGTGCTTTTAAATATTTATCCTAATCCAAATCCAACTGGGTTTTCATTTTTGCAAGTTTGACAGTTAATGGGTTTGATTTCACACGTCAGATAATACTTAGATTACGGAGGATTATGAGTTGGGTGGTGTTGTCATGTGTGTCTATTAAATAAATTTATTCTTTTTCCATAAGGATATGGTTGCTGAGTCAGCCATAATATTCATAAGAAAAGATTTGAATTTGATTTGATAGTAGTAGAAATAAAGATTTACTAAGTTTTATCCATAGTGGATTTGAAGGTTATATAGTATCATTGGATTGGATAATGTTGGATTAATTAAGAGTAGTTGGTGTTGGTGGATAATGTCGTTAGTCGGTGTTGTTGTAAAAGCCTAAAAAGAGTATCCAGTTATGCGTGACTTCAAAGGCCTTTACAGCAAATTTGTATTGTGGGAAAAGAAGAAATAATGTGGATAAGAAGATATACTATTTTCCTATTCTTCTGCCAATAAATTAAAAGCATACTAAAAACTAGAACCTCCTCTACATCATTTGTCTTAAAGATTGAATTTAAATACTTGTTTATGTTAAACACAAATTTTGGAGGAAATTAAGTTTGAATATTGATTAAATTTTATTTGTAATTCATTCTATTCTAAATGATTATAACATCTTAATTGTGCGACGGATGACTCTAACTGTCTAATACATGGATGACCTAAGAGACAAATGAACCACAAGTAAGTAGGACACTTTTGATTTCGAGAGGTTTCAGAGAACAAGAGATGAAGTCTAATAAATATAATCATAGATTAGACAAACCTTTTTAAAATAATATCTTTACTATACGATCATTTTTTCGTATCTGAAAGATTAGACAATGCTACAATGATATCACATACAAAGAAGAAGAACTTCTATCTTTGAATCAAACCAACGTTGTCATATCAGCTTTAAGGAAAAAATAACAGAGAGAAAATAAAGAACGATATAAGAATACAAGAATATAATATGAAAACTCTAAAATTAGAAGAAAAAAATTGCGATTGTTGTCTAATGACAACTAAATAATACTCTGCGTGAAAATTGTTACAATTGGTAGATTTTTCTCTCAAACACCTCATGCTTATACAAGCTTAAAGTATTTTCAACCGATGCATCTTTTAACAAAGTAAAGCTTATATATTTCTTTAGGTTTGGTCTCTATCTTTCTTTACAACCACAATGTGAAACCTTTTTAAAATGCAAGTGTGAGTAATTTAGTCTCACACCGATTATGAATGAGCGAATGTTGTATATATTTAAGAGAGTGTTCAATGCCTTAAATTTTTTAGTGGAGATGTATCATCTCACTCTCTTGTAATCTTAGAACATTGGCGTGTTGCTCTTAGTACTCTGTCGAGCTCTCCAACAAGTGTTTGGTTGGTCGGGATTGCTCTAATATTGGTTCAACTATTAGATGTGATATGTTGCTGCTCTCGACACTTTCCGGACTCTCCAACACAACAACATATTGACATTAATTAATATAAATTATGCTAATTGACAATAAAAATTTACTTTGAGGAGCAATTTTCATTACCGTTTTAACAGAACTTGAACAATTCGAAGGCATGTTTTTTATGTTCTTTTAACAAAAGTGAAAAGTAACAAGAATCTCTATATGGAAAAGAAATTATACTTCTCTTCCGAAACATCATAGAAATTAAGGTGAAGAAAAAGAAATGAATCCCAATACAGCAATTTCATACCGGCTTCTTGTTTGTCCACCGTTCTTCCAACATCATATCTTTTAATTGAAGGCAAACTTCTTTGTAAGCCTCCTTCGTTTTGTAACCTTTATGTCCCCTTTGTGACATCTTTTTTTACTTTTTTATCTTTTTCCTTAGCTTTTTTGCTTCTTATTTGTTAAAGAAGAATTCTTCTATGATCACTCACATACACATAATTGATAAAAAAAATAGAAAGAAAAAATAATTAAATAATATAGGCCACTTCTAACATGAAAGAGTGAGACAAGTGGTGCGCGGTGCACCACTTGTCAATATCTCGATAAAAAATATGAATTTTATAAACTCTACCGTTGGATTGAATATAGATCATTCATATATAGTTTTAGAAAAATTAAACATCATTTGATGTGTTATTGAAACCGACCAAAATTAACAGTATTCAAAAATTAAAAAACCATTAATCTTGATGAGTTTCAATAACATATCGAGTGATTTTCAATTTCTTTAAAAATTTGTATGTAGAATCTATATGATATAAACTTTTAACTCAACGGTGAATTTTGTAAAATTCATATTCGTTATCGAGATATTGACAAGTGGTGCACCATGCACCACTTGTCTCACTCTTTCATTTTAGTCAAACCCAATAATATTGTTATGTGTGTACTGTGTAACTAAATATTTATGACCAAACAATTTTTTTTTATATAGTATGTCATTAATATACAGTATGTACATAACGAGCTAGTTAGACTAGGCTTGGAATTATGGAATTAAAATTTATTTTCCTTTTGTAGCAAGTAGAAGTCAAGTAAAATGAAAGAGGATTCTCTCAATTGGAAAAGCACTTGAGGAAATAATGTGTTGCATTACATCTAGACCTTTGAAATATAAAATGAAATAATTTTATAATTTAAAATAAATGGAAAAAAATGGTCTAAGGGTTATGATTAGACAATTGAGAGAACTTGAGGTATCATCCCTCCAACAGCTCAGTCTTGTGTAGTCAGTTGCGGTGGAATGGAGTCAGCTGATCAACACTTATTTTTCTCCTGCAGAATCTTTGGCTCTCTTTGGTCGTCAGTTAGGTCGTGGATTGACGTGATGTCGGTGGATCCTCATCATGTGACATATCCTTTTTTATAGTTTATTCATTCATCAGGTCGCCCTCGGGCGCGTCGTTCTTTTCTGCGACTTCTTTGGCTTCTTTGTGTTTGGGTTATTTGGAATGAAAGAAATCACAAGTTATTCAGGGATACAGAGAAGTCGGTACCTCAATTGCTGAAAAATGTCAAACTTCACTCTTACAGGTGGTTGAAAACAAAAAATTAAATATTAATCTAGTTTCAAACTATCACATCTGGTGGTAGAGCTCGTTTCTTTGTTTGGGCATCGATTAACTTATTTTCCTGTTGTCTTTCTGATAATTGGTTTTGTTTGTGGTCCATTTTGACACACTATTAGAATTTGAGAGGCCTATACTCAACCACAAAAGCTAGCTTGAGAGTTGAGGTTTGCACTACTTTATAAAGGTTATTTTTGCCATATCTCTAGCCAATGTGGTACTTCTAACACACCCCCTCACTCCCAGCACTATTGGGCTTGGTGCGTGGAATCAACAACAATGGGTGGCCCAAATATGGGAGGTCTCCACAACAAACAACAAATGGATCTAGGATAGGCTCTGATACCATATTAGAATTTGAGAGGCACAAAAGCTAGTTTGAGAGTTGAGGTTTACACTACTTTATAAAGACTATCTTTGTCATATCTCTAGGCAATGTGGGACTTCTAACACACACCTTGTGCCAAGGAAACTATTTGCTCTTATTAATATATCTCATTTTTGCTTGTTCAAAAAATTGAGAAAAATTGAGAGCACCCTTTCTCTTTTTTTATAATGTCATTTTATATTTATAAACTAGTTCAACCATTAACTTTATTAAACACTACAAATTCAATCAACTAATTTATTAATTATTAATTATAAGTTATAATCTAAAGCATCAAATATAAATTTATTTGCTATAAACTAACTATCCACTATTTTTCGGTCAAGAGTCTTTGAGGGGAAAAAGTGGCAAGTTATATTGTGTTGGAAGCTTGACCGCCAATAACAATAGTGAAGGATAAATGATTCAAGTATAGTATATACAGCTTGTAATAGTTATTCATAACGATAAATTTTCTTTGAGAATAACAGTTTTAAAACTCATAGTATATACAATACACATTTTTCAAATACAATATTTTTATATTAGTATTGTTTTTTTTAACTTGAAAAAACACTCTTTACCATTTTTCAGTTTACATTTTATATTCAAACATGTTATCATGGTGCATGTAAACACGCTAAACTAATTATCACAATGTCAAGTAGAGTGACATAAAACACAAAAGGACGAAAAACAATGGAGTTTGGACTCATTAGATATAATAGTAATATCATGACTTTTTACATGGAACGGCGTTTTGATGTTGTTGAGGGCAAAATAATATTAAATGAAAGCAACTACATTTTTAGAGGAAACTCATTCCTTACGTTGCTAAGGTACTACTATTAATAATTTCTTAAGAGTCATCAATTGTGAGATACATGATAGTAACATAAACATATATGAAATCGTATTCTCTCTACTATATATTTTGGCAGGCCAACTAAATAAGATAAGTCAATTTTATCACTCTAACATGCATATATACATATGTCTAGAGTCATCAATTGTTTTTTTTGTTACCATTTTATTGGTTTCGCGGTTTTTATCATCATTTAGCAATAATTAACCCCTATCAAAGAACATGTGATACATCATACATAGGGGTGCTCGCGGTTCGGTTTGGATCGGTTATGAGACAAAAAGTCATCCGATCCAAAGAAAAAATAGCATTCGGTTTGGTTCGGTTTTTGGATGACTAAAAATAATATCCGATCCAATCCAATCCAATTTTATGCGGTTTATTTCAGTTCGGTTGGTTCGGTTTTATTCGGTTTTTAAATAAACATTAATTAAATCCTTGTAATATAAAAAATATATTTTATTTGAAACTATTAAAAAATAAAATTATGTAATCAACTAATTATATTGCTAGATTTAAAACATATCCATAGAAAATGATATATATGATATTTTCTGAATTGCAAGAGGAAATCAAATAGCATTATGCAAAAGAAAAATAACCAATAAAAATGTTAGGATTGTTCACCAGTTATACCTTTATGACACTCCGGTTTTCATATGCACCAAAGAACTATGGATTTGGAGTAACTAAAAAATATCTAAAAAAAAATTAAACCAACATATAATAGGTTAATGTAATATATCATACTAATAAAAAGAGAAATAAGTATTAAAATATATGTATGCGGTTTGGTTCAGTTTGGATCGGTTTTGAAAAAACAATCCAAAATCCGATCCGATCCAACGGTTTTTACAAAATGACATCCAAACACATCCAAAATAATTCGGTTTTTTGCGGTTTTCGATTTTTTTAGATCGGTTTGCGGTTTTTAATTGGATTGGTTTTGATTTGAGCACCCCTAATCATACATATAAGGAGATTTCTCTCTTTCTAACCAATTTTTTTTAATTCTAAAGTGTCATAGTCTCATTGATAATACAAGTATTTATTTTTATATATATAAAAAAGAGACAATACAAGTATTTATTACATTTAAAAAATGTGCACCACTACTTCGCCTCATCAACAAGTTAAATGCATTGCCATGTCTTATTAGAAGTACATATGATAGTAATATATCCAAGATGACAACACAATCAATGACCATATACGAAAAAACTATATTTCTCTTTAGTACCATGTCCTTAACAAGGAAGGATCATTAGAATTATTTAAGACCACACATACCATTATGATATTAACTAGGTAATGTGCATAACATGGGATTAGGCGTTGACACCATATGTAGTCAACTCTATATATAGCTGTCTTTTTCTAGTCAAAATATTATTGGGGGCATTACTCTAGTACATAATATTGTTGGGAAGCATATAAATATATGGTACTATAAATAAATGCACAAAGGTTAGTAGTATAGTATAGCCTATAGGGTCCCATACCAACCACCCAAGATTCTTGTTAGACTATGTACAATCGCAAAATATATTCAACACCCTTCAACACCCATTTTTTCACTCCACATCATTTTCTCTTTCATCCACATAATCATTCAACACCACATTCAACTTTTACCCTCTCCAATAGTTTTTTCATTCAACACTCTACCCCACCACTTTCTCTACCCCACCACTTTTTATTTCATATTCTTATTTAAATTTAAATTTAAATTTTTATGATTAAATAAAATTATAATTATCGATTAAAATTAAATTAAAATTATACGATACAAATAATCGATTAAAATTATAATTATCGATTAAAATTAAATTAAATTCCCGAGACAATTTTAACAAAAACAAAATTTATTTAAATAATTGATACAATACAATCATCTTAACTTAATTTAAAATACGACACACAAGAAACGTAGTTAAAGCGATACAAATAATTTAAAATGCAATATAACACACAAGCAACGTAAGAAATACGATACAAATCATCTTCAGCCACGTCCCATTCCAAACTTTGTCCAAATGTGCTTCACTAGATCTGCTTGCAATTCGTTATGACCTTTTTTATCACGAAGCTCGGATCTAGCACGCACATGATTTGCAAAAGCGGGTAATACCTCGGTTGAAAATGGTTGCGGTGCACTAGATCCACTTTCCCCATACTGCTCAAAATCGGTCCAACGTTGAGCATATGAATCTCGTTCATCCTCAACAATCATATTATGTAATATGATGCAAGACCTCATGATGATACTCAGATCGGCTATGTCCCACAAGCGAGCTGGTTCACGGATGATTTTAAATCGAGCTTGAAGCACTCCAAATGCACGTTCGATGTCCTTCCGACATCCCTCCTGATGTTGAGCAAATAACTTATCGGGTTCACTTTGAGGAAGTCTAATTGATTTGACGAAAGTTGGATAAGAAGGGTAAATACCATCAGCTAGATAGTATGTCATATCATAGGGACGTTGATTCACGTAGAAATTCACACTTGGAGTCTTTCCCTGTTCCACATCATCAAAAACTGGTGAACGATCTAGAACGTTTATGTCGTTCAATGTTCCCGGACATCCAAAAAAGGCATGCCAGATCCATAGATCATGAGTTGCAACGGCTTCAAGAATAACTGAGGTGGTTCCCTTATCCCCCCTAGTAAATTGACCTTCCCATGCTTTAGGACAATTTTTCCATTCCCAGTGCATGCAGTCAATACTCCCAATCATCCCTGGAAACCCCCGCATTTCACTAAGCAATCGTATGATTCCATTACAGAATCTACGTAAGCACTACAATGTTGTACTACCTCCTATTTTGATGTACTCATCAACTGCATCTGCTGCCACACCATATGCTAACATTCGCATTGCTGTGGTACATTTTGCTAAGGGTGATATACCTTCTTTGTTGGTTGCATCAACTCGCTGGGTGAAGTAGTTATCATTACTTGAAAGGTCCCCAACGATTCGAAGGAAAACATGTTTTTGCATGCGGTACCGACGACGGAACATTGCATCGTCATATGTAGGCTCATTGGCAAAGTAGTCGTCAATTAGTATTTGGTTTGCCGCTGCATGTAACACCCAAACCCGTTATTTAAATATTTCTACCTTTATTAAAATCTTTTCAAAATACGCAACGGAAAATTACGATTTAATTATAAAATGTTTGGTTAAAGGTATTACAATCAACAACATACTTAACTATTTGATTAATTAGCCTAAACATTAACAATAAAATCATTCTTTATAAAATATACATTTTTCCGAAATAAATACATTAAGTCATAAAGGACCCTATATCCTAAATACAACCCTTTCCCCGTGTCACACTCAGAGCGGAGCTTCACCAAACACTTGGGCATCAACAGATACATAACCTGTAAACCTGGACCACCCAACGGTCCAGAAGTACACAACACAGAGAGTTAGTAAATCATAACCAATAAAATACAAGTGTAAGCAATATCCTTAACACTTCATCATATTATCATGCATAATCTAACTCACATACATATTCTCTAAATCTTAAATCATACATAAGATTATTCACATAGCACATTGAAACACAATTAGAAACAACGTTCATCAGTGTCAATCAATCAAAACAACTCACACAATGTCACGTACAAATTATCACATAATATGCACATCTTCCTAATGCAATCTAATGCCACATTTATGCTATGCCACTCTAGACATAACTAAATGCATGTGGTACCAACCTTCTTTATTAGGGTATCTCACCTCTAATATCCTTCTTTATCGGATAAATATAATCCGACATCCTTCTTTATTGGAAAATCCAATATCCCTAATAATTCATGAATGCATGTATGTTCATGAGTACTTTCATTTAAATCATCAACAAAAGCATTAAGCTTATCATCACAATATGGATAAATATAATCCAATATACATTCTTTATTAGATAACATAATCTAATATCCTTCTTTATCGAATAACATAATTCGATATACCTTCTTTATTAGATAATAAAATCTAATATCCTTCATTTATATATATACAAATCATACATTCATTAACATCAACAAATCAATATTAATTAAAACATCCTCAACAATTTTAAAAGTATAGGAAGTATAAAAAAATATAAGAAAACTTCATAAATTAAGCCTCATCTCATAAAACTAACTCCGGAATTGGAATCTACGCGAAAAATCGAGTGAAATAGGTTCCGGGTGCATAAACCGTCAAAAAGTCAACCAAAAGTCAACACAGGTCAACCCTGGTCAGCAACCTTTACGCCTGGTGCGGAAATTCTTACGCCTGGGGCGGAAATCCAGTGGCTAAAAGCAAAGTTTACGCGTGGCGCGGAAATCCTTACGCCTGGTGCGTAAAGTCAGATCTAAAACTGTCAAAACGCGTTTTTGTGCGAAAAATCACTTATTTGACCCAAAAATCACTTACTTTCAGTTCCAGAAATTATACCAAGCATGGGTTATGTTCATACATGTTTAAAACACATTAAAAGTAACTTATTAACATTAATAATCACTTATTTTTCATGGATCTTGACATATTTGTAAAAACTCATAAACATTTACAAATCTTAACAAACATCTACAAATACCCATTTTTACCCATTAAAATTATTCATACATCATGTTAAGAGTATATTAGACATACTATGAACATGAGTTTTCACTTTCATTAAGAAAAATCATCCCAAAAAGCCCACGAAAATGAGTGGAGAAAGTTTGGGTTCGGAGAATTGACATTCTCCCCTTTCTCTAGCCACTCACAATTATGAAAACTATCTCTCTTACCTTAGATCGACGATTCCACGCGATTGCTCTTCAAATCTCCTCAAGAGCTTCTTGCCCTAGCTCTCCTCTTCTCTTGCTCTTCCTTCTCTCTTCTTTCTCTCCAAAAAGACACAAATGTGACTTCTCTCTCTAACTCAAGCTATATATAGTCCTCCCCATTTTACCACTAAAGCCCATTAGTCCAAAAGCCCACTAATTGCTAATGTCTCACAAACTCGTATAATTAATTAATACTCTCGCTTATTAATTAATCGCCACAAAAGAAAATAATAATAATAATAATAATAATAATAATAAGCCACATCAATATATAAATATACACATATATACAAATAACGAATAAATGAAAATCGGGTCGTTACACTGCATGATCTCTATTTAGATATTTTCTAGTGCGAGGTGCACTATCTTCCAATATTTTTTTTCTACGCTCTCTAAATCGTTTGAGTACATAAGTTTCTTCAACTTCACGATTTTGCATGTACTTAGCGAGATCAAACTCACCGGTTGATGGATCCATTGTGATATTGGAAGTATATTGGATGAGATTTAGGATATTGGATGAATATTGAATGAGATTTTGGATATTGATACATAAATGAATGAGTCCATATATATAGATTCAATTTTATCCACTGACGGATTTCAAATAATTATTGTATAGAGTTAATTATCAGATAAGGCTTGGGTGGGTGACGGATTTCAAATAATTATTGTATAGAGTTAATTTGGACACAATAATTAAAGCACGTTGGGTGGTGGACACAATAATTAAAGCAAAGACACTGACATATCACAATAATGAAAGCAAAGACATTACACTGACATATTTTACAATAATGAAAGCAAATACATTACATTACACTGACATATTACAATAATGAAGCAAACACTACATTGATTAAAATTAATTATGGAAACAGTTCTTTGGCCAACGTCTCCATCATGGCTTTCTTCACGTCATCGAGATTCTCATCATAACTTAACTTCATATACATTTCCATTTTCTTAATTTTGTTTGTCTCTTGTTGATTGGAAAGTAACATTTGTTGATTGGAAAGTAATATTGACAATTGTTCACTCTCTTTCTCCTTCATTTTGATGTAATTATCCCATTCTTTGTCCACCACCTCCGTGGATGTGGAAGCTTTCTTTTTTCCCTTCTTTTTGGCTGCATCCCTACCTATAGGGCGAGCACTGGATCCTACAGAGTTTGCATCACTGTCACGAGATCTCTTAGATCCACTACTTCCCGAGCCAACATTTTCTTCTGCTTGACTTCTAAAACGTGGTTCATCACGGACAGCTTGTCATTCTTCCATTAAAGTGAATTGAGCATTCTTCCCACATGCATATAGTTCCTGAGCTTTTGCCAACACATCATTATCCGACCAACCGCTTGCTTGCATACGCTTAGCTCCATCATAAGCGCCAATCCATTTATTCAGTATTTTGTTCATGTAATTAAAACGGTTTCGGCATGAAATCATATCACGCGGAGGATCGAATGAGCAGTGCTCATTACAATACTCAGCAATTTTACCCCAATATGTTTCGGCTCTCTGGTTTCTCCTGACAATACTGTTTGTTCCAAATTTAATCCAACCACTAATTAAAACCAAATTTTGTGCAGTGTTCCATGCTGGTTGATGGTTTTTCTTGGTCTTAGGAGTTGAATCATCTGAACTTGGAATGACTTCATTAGCAGCTGTCATGGCACCAATAGTTAGTTGTGTTGAAAATTCGGGAAATTCATGAGCACCGCTACTTGGAAAATTTTCATTAACCATTGGCATATAACCATTAAACATGGGTGGTTGATATGGATTTCTCATCATGGATCCATAATATGGATGAAAATTTTGAGGATATTGGTTGGAATTTGGTGGAAAACCAAAATTAGATGTGTTTTGAGGATGTTGGTTGGAAAATTGATTTGGATAATTGTTGGGATTTTGACTTGGATAATTGTTGGAATTATGATAATTATCGAGATAATTAGAAGAATTTTGGGTGTTCAAAGGATTATTGGGATCCATTTCACTTAAAAAAAAAGACTAAAACTTCAAGATTAACACTAATAAAAAGATTAAGATAGTGAAAAAATGCGTTTTTTTTCTGTGTCCAAATGAAATGAACCAAGTCTCTATTTATAGAGGAAAAAAAATCACGAATTTTGGTAAAAAAATAAAAAATTAATTTTCAATGAGATAATTGAGTTTAAAGGATAAAAATCAAAAAAATCCGCCGGACCAATCACAGGCAGCCACGTGGCTGCCTTTATATCCAAAAGCATCTTCTCTCTCCGCGGATCAGGCTGCGACGCGCGCTGTCGGCGCGTGTGCCGCACGCGCCTGGGTTGGACGAACAGCACGCTTCCACGTGTCGCCTGTGTCAGCATTCATTGGTGTTGAACAATTTCAACTTCTCTCTCCGCAGACCAAGTTTCAACACACATGTGCAATGGGTTTCATTTGTTTAACAGCACTTTCAACACCAAAATTTAATCCCATTGCAAGTAGTCTTACACCTTTGGAATTAAAGTTTCAATTGAACCAACCAACATATATAGTTCTTCTAAAATTAAACCAAGAGATTAATGATCCTCCATTCTCTCTTGTCTAAAACTCTCAATATTGACTTAGCTAGATAACGATCCACCATATTTGACTGCAGAGTTCTCATCACTTAAGATTAATATGGAATAGACTGTGTGCCAAACATATTGATATTCATATGCTTGGAATAGACTCCTAAAGTCAAGTCATCAATTGTTGCTTATTAAGTTTATAGTTGACTATATAGGTGTTCCAACTTGTACATATTTTCTTGATTACGAAACTTGTATGTTGCAAGTGGAGGGATAACGTACCCATAGTTGTAACAGAGAAAAAAATAGAAAATCTTATACTAGTAAACAAAACGTCAATTTTTCAGCTCCGGTGAGGTCTTAAGATCCAATTCAACTCTGATTACTATATAAGTTTTATGATGATTTAGTTTTCACTTAATAAATTTATTATTTAATAGGATCATTTACAATTGTGCAGATTAATATTAATTAATTTTTTGATAATATATTAATTTATTTAATTAAAGAAAACTTATTAGACTATAGAATAATTTCAAAACAATAGGCCTAAAATAAAAAATTTATCTTCTATATTTTTATTTCAAGACAATAGTCCATTTGCTAAAAAACAACCTTAATTAGTCAGCAAACTTTTTTTTTCGAGACACTTAATTAGTCTATAGATATCAAAAACTAAAATATATAATAATACTCCCTTCGTCCCAAATTGATTGACACAGTTGACTGTTTCACGCATGTCGATGGATAACTTTGACGATTAATATTTTTAATTGTATTATAGTAAAAATTATAAAAATTTGATATTTTAAAAATACTCATCGAAACGGATCCAACAACATCTTGTATGCTAATATTTATTTTTATTTATTAGTAGAAAAATATGGTCAAAACAATATATGTAAATAGTGCAATATAGTCAAATGTGACAATGAAAATGGGACGGAGGGAGTATAATGCATAGAAGGTGACACTTGATAACATTTATTTTTTTAAAAAAAGTTCAATGAAACCAATTAATTTGTTCATCCAGGCCCACCAGTGGACAGAAAGCAACCTATCAATTTTCAAACGGGCACTTTCACATGCTGTAATGCTTGAAATGAAACCAATTGTTTGACAACCATAGCAAATTGATGTAGGAGTATATTACTAATAAAAATCTTTCATGTGTATCCTAAACATAGTTTTTTCTTTTTAATGGAACTATTATTTTTTTATAAACATACTATTAATACTAACTGTTGATATAAATAAAATTATATTACTATCAAAATATCATTCAATGAAACAAGTACTGAACATAGTTAAATAGAAAGCAATGAACTACCAAAAGCAGTGTGTATGTGTCAGCAGCATCCATTCATAAAAGGAAAGAATAAAACTGACTATTGGGCCCATATTGTAGCCCAGAACCGGCCCACTGGACTTTTCATTGTGGAAAATCATAATTTGGAATTATATTGCTTTCCCAAAAGCAAGACGAAACTTCCCAGTGATGTGATGTTGTTAAATCGTAAAGAAGCAAAAGGAAGCAATTTTTTTCTAGAAACCACACCCACCTCCCACCATATGTAAACGATAAAATTGTGATATTTTTATACTTGGAATTGACTCACTTTGAAACACATGATTGTTTAATTGAAAAATTAATTGTGGTTGTGAATTACAATTATTAATTTTTTTAATTAATAAATTTTACCTATAAGCAGCCATTTATTTTTCATATTTCTGATTTTTATTTTCGTTTAACTTGATAGACATAAGAGAATATAGATTCATTGCGTTCCATCACTGTATTTTTTTGATAAATAAAATAATTAATTTATTGTATTAATTTTTTGGATAATATGTGTATTTTTATGTCAATATATACTTTTTTTTTAACATAAAAAAAAATATATATTGACATAAAAATACACATATTATATACTTAAAACTTTAGAATAGGGATAAATATACTAGTATGATTATAATACACTCTAAATGTATTAATTATGCGCAGAGTCATTAATGAATGCTATTATAAAAAAAATATTAACCCAATAAAAACCAACAAATTATTAATATTTGTTTAATTAATCTAAATGGTAAGATGAATTCAACATATATTCAATAGCTTCATTTTTTCAGTAGAATTGACATATTAGGGTTATTCACACCTAACGTGAAAGGTGAAACCAATAAAGATGCGTAGTGACTAACAATTAACAAATAATAATCTCTCTTCAAACTTCTTTTAAAAATATTTTTAGGACTTTACATGCCAAATAATGTACATTTAATTCATTAGATTTTTTTCCTCTTGTTTTCTCTTTAGAACCATGTTCTCTAATGTACCAAAACAAAGTCTTTTCACAGTTGACCTAAAGTCTATAGAATTTTCAAAAAGCATAGTCAACAAAAATGTGGTATGAGTCTTTTTCCATAGTTATATGTCTATGGGTTGATCTATCTCTATCTATAGTTACATACCACTAGAGAGCTTATCATTTGTGAAGAATGAATAGTCACTAAACGACAATGGTTTGGTTTATATTAGAGTTGAACATTGCTTTGACCGTAGCTACTAGTAGCAGTTTAGTTAGCAACTTCTAAATATATTTTTTGACTCATAAATTTGAGAGTAGAACAAGAAGAGTTTTGAAGAGTATGGGCATGATTCAATTTCAAATTAAATTGCCAACTAAACTAAGGAAACAATCAATTAGAATATGGTGTATCTCTCTTTAGAGCACACGTATTTCTATTTTGATTTCATAGATAAACATTCATAGTACCACTTCTATGAAAATAATATATGACGTAAACTATATATCTAGATCATAGAACATCAATATTGACATCAAACCTCACATCCTTATCTTAGTGAATATACTACCTATATAAAAGTATATGTTAATAATATTGCCAAATTATACATCAAAATGGATAAAGAAAGTTTGATGCATATTGGTTCAAATAAGAGTGAAAAAAGAGAATAAAATAAAATCACAAAAAATCAAGACTCTCTTACAAATAAAATTCTGATAAAAAGAGGTTATGCACAAGTTGTTGTTTTCTGTATGAATTATGCACGAGTTTAATTATTACTTGGCATGCATAAACAGAATTAGTGATAGCAATAATATGATTATGACTCTATAATGTGGTGGTCCATAACCATAAGCATTATATATCATCAGGTTAGGTGACATTGTGGGACCCCTGCCAACTTGAGGAGAAAGTGCAGTTTCATGTTTCAACACTAAATCATTAAAAACTAAAGCTGAAAATTATCAACCAATCTATACTAAGATAAATGATCAATTTATGACCACATACCATACCATTGTTTAGACAATTGATAGTAAATTTTGCAAGTGAACTAAATATTTGTGAAGTAATATAAAAGATACCGTATTTATAGGGATTGAGATTGATTAAACAACTAAACTAATACTTAGGAGAAAATTAAGGGATTGTTGGGGGTTTGCATAGTAAATATGTTTGACAATTGAATGTTAAAAGGTGTGAATTTAACAATTAAAGAAAGTGAATGAGTTTATTCTGAATTCCTTGTACTTCACTATGGATGTTAGCGTCGAATACCCTTATGATGATCAATTCAATTACTACGACAGTTTAAGTAAGCCACTATACTCATTCTCATAGTGTATAACTCACTATTTTACACTATAATCCTCTAATATCTTAGGTCAATTGAATAGTTAAAATGGGCAAACATAGAACGTTAAACCATAAGTCACAACTTCTAACTCCCTATCTCTAGATCAATTACAAGGTTGAACAATCAATTTAGGTCTAATTCACAACGTTAATCGCTTAATCAATATGAATCTAAATTATTACATGAACATTCGTCAATGCACGTTAAACATTAAGCACAAATATTAACTGAATAGCAAATTGAATTAATCAAAAGAGTATTAGAACAAAGACCGTTACATATGAAACTAATAGATTCATACAAGTTCATATTTACAAAACCCAATCAAAGAAACTTGAAATTCATAGTTACAAAGGATGCAAAAGAATTAGAAACGAGATACATGAGATTTGGAGGGAGATGGGTCTTCAATCTGGTTTCCAAGCCTTCAATCCATGATTCCTAACTCCAAATTATGCGTCCAAGACCTAGTTTTGGTGCCAAAATTCGTAACCCCTTTCCATTTGCTCAGTTTCCCTTTTATGGATCTCAAAACAGGGCTCATAACAGACTTTTCACCCCAAGCAAAACTCATTAAATGACATGGCAGCATCAAATTGGTTCACTTTCGCCCAGGCGCAACATTTTCGCCCCACGCGAATCCACGACTTCTTCATGAAAACTTCTGCTTCATATTTTCTCCCCACGCACAGCAGTTTTCGCCGCTTTTCCTTTTCTCATGTAGAATTTTGCCCCAGGCACAACAGCTTTAACTTGGGGCGAAATTTCTAGAAACTTCAAGGCTTGACAGTTTCGAGTTTTTGCCCCAAACACAAACTTTTTCACTTGGGGCGAAATTTTCAATCCAGTTAATTACTTCATCCAAATTAATCATTCTTTCTTCCCTTGCCGGCAATCTCACTTTCAACATATTCTCTTCATTTCTTAAGGTAAAACACTCAAATTTTCTACTAAACTACCTTAAATTTGGTCACTTTTTGCATGTAATAACGGCAGTTATCAACAATGAATCCAGTATGGATTTTGCAGGAAATGGATTGCTCGCAAGCATCAAGACGTAAAACAATTAAAAATAAAAAGCACGTGGACATTTTTTTTATGGTCGTAAGTGATATAATCATATAATCGATGGAGTTTTGTGTAACCCAAACTCAAGCGTGACCCAGTGGCAAAAAAAAATTCATAGTACAAAATTTGTCTTGCTTGTGCACGATATAAACGTGAACAAAAAATAAAGTCCAATATTGACTATACTATTTTTTGAAAATTGCTTTTCCGACTCCTGCCCATTTTGTTTTTACCCCCAAACTGACGTTTTTGCCCTCGGGGGTATGAAAAAAATTTGTCAAGAAAATTCGGTTTTTACGAACCAATCTGCAGGTTTATATAACCGAAGCTTCGGCAACAGTTTTTAACCGTTGCCTTAGAACAAAAAAGCGTTGTTTTTAAGAGCTAACGCAACACTTCCTCAAAACAGTATCCATATGCATAACACGCAACGGTTTAAAGTGTTATCTAAAGTGTTCGTTGAAAATCTTCCATTATTAAATATGCATAGAACACTTTAGAGAACGCTCTAAAACCGTTGCGTGTTATGCATCTGAATACTGTTTTGAGGAAGTGTTGCGTTAGCTCTTAAAGACAACGCTTTTCTGTTCTAAGGCAACGGTTAAAAACCGTTGCCGAATCTTCGGTTTATATCGGTTCGTAAAAACCGAATTTTCTTGGCAAATTTTTTTCATACCTCCAGAGGGCAAAAACGTCAGTTTGGTGGATAAAAAAGAAATGGACAGGGGTCGGAAAAGCAATTTTCCTATTTTTTTGATCAACTATTGCACCGTTTAAAAGATTTTCTATTTCAATGATGGGCCGAAGTTCTCATTGGTTAAAAGAGCATAGAGTTACTATACGCAACCCCATTAATTATTTTTAATACATCTCTCCTAGTTTAAACTTTTTTTCTTCTTCAAAATATGCAATATAGTTTAATGGTGTGTGCATTTTTTTAAAGGCTATGTAATATAGTTTAATGGTATGTTTAAATTATGAAGGTGTAGACTAAGTCTCACCTTATTTTTTAAAAGTTGTTATGTCAAACGGTATTTTAGAAAGATTTTAATAAAAAAATTAAGATTTATCATTTATGTATAAAATTTGAATTAATTGAACTTTTAAAAATGTAGTCGAGGTTTAGATTATTTTTTTCAAGTCAAGTTTTAAGACCTTTTATAATTTCATTTTTTTATTAAACTAAAATTCTACCAGTCAATAAAAAAAAAAAATTAACCTAGAAAAAACAATTACAAAACAATTTTAACTTTATTTCTAAATCTTTTATTTTTTAAAATGGTTATCTGTTACATTTCAAAGTTATATTTTATTTTCGTACTTTATAATACTTTTTTAAATAATTTTATAATACCTTTTTTTTGTTGATAATTTTATAATCCTTTGAATGTGTAAACTCTCAAACTATTCATAAATATGTGTCAAGAAAAAGTTTTTCACATTTGGACATAAATATATTAGGCAGAAAATCTACAACTTTAACACGTAGGAAAGTGTATTAGAGAAAACAATTAAACAAAACAGCAAAAGGGGGTGCATATAGCAACTTTTACCTCCTAAGGAAAAGTATGGATTGACATTTGCATACTCTTATTCGGAAACTATTAAGATTTTAGTATTATGAAAAGAAAATTGCAATTTTGACCTCTGCATTGCTTCCAAGTTCCAACCCCTAAATGTTTGAAATTATCTTTAAATGTTGTTCGGATGTTACAATCCGAACATGTAGAACTTTGGAAGGTAACTTTTGAAACTTACCAACATAGGAAAAAGACAAGTTAAACCAAACAGGAAGGGTTTTGAAACTTAACTTCTGAAAATGTATTGTTTATGAGTGGCGGAGCCAGGAAAGTGGCGGAGCCTGGGCAAAATTTTAACTGCAAATTCACATCGTTGATCTTGTTGCGCAATTTAGACTTGATAATCTTCTCATTCTCATTATGTCAACCAAAAATCCGCATCTCTGAAATTTAATGATTCAAAGTTAATATCCAATTCACATATAGGCTTTCCTGATATGTACATATTATATTTCATTGTCTTTTTCAAATACAAAGATCTGAAGAACCAAAGAACAAATCAATAATATAGGTAGTATTGATCATTCAATCATTCATGAATGTATTCAAATTTCATGTGCAACAAAATGCAATTGTAACTTGATCTTCGTGAAACAGAAAGGAAGCTAAGTTGAAGCACAACATATTCTTGGTTGGATTGAAATTAATCAATTGAAACACAATATATTTACCATAACACAGTAAAAATCACAGTAAATCAAAACAAACAGTCCCAAAAATAAAAAAAAGGCTTGGAAAACAATCAAAGAAAACTTGATCTTCTCTTTAGCAGCCCATCTTTGCAATTTCCCAGAAGTAGTTTTTGGAACACATTCACTCTTGAATCTTGATCAAAGGATTTAGTATATCTATTATCTATATTTATTCAATCAATCAAAGAAACAAATCAAAATTTCCCAAATCAAAATTTTCCAAAAACCTAAAACCTAGAAAAATTATAAATTTATAAAAATTGTACTTGTCTGTCGCATAGAGAAGAGAGAGTGAGAGACAAAAGGGAGACGGAGATAGAGAAAGCTTTTCCAATTTCCCATTTTCATTGCCACATTTGCAAAAAAAAATTGTCCCATAATACTTGACCCATTTCAATTTTTTATGTTATTTTTCCACCATATAACAAGGGTTATTTGTTAAAATTAATATTATCTCTCATTCATTTATGCATTTTTCTTAATATGTGTGAAATGCTCAAATGTGGCAATGAAAATGAGACGGAGGGAGTATATGATTAAAAAAATGTAACCATAGTACCTAACTTTGGGTTTAAATGTAAAAAATGTAATTGAACACTGTTTTTAGTCCTGGCCTATATGAGTTCATTTTGGAGGATACGATCGAAACTTAGATTTTGAAAGTTATCTTCCGAAGCATTTCAAACTCAAAAACTGTAATTGCACACTGCTTTACTAGTTTTGCACTACATTGGTACCATTTAGAATGTAGGATCCAAAATTAAGCGATTTCAAAAGTTATCTTCCAAAAACATTTGAGGGCAAAATTGGATTTTTTGGGGGTCAGGAGAGCAATTTTCTTATCAAAATTGGCCATTGATTGAATCTACACTTGATCAATCTTAATTATCAATATGAAACAAATGTACACCGCATCAAGGCGGAACAACAATACTCCACGGTAAAATGGAAAAACAAAATACACTGCATTAAGACGAAAATCAAAACAAACAATGGTCACACTAAAACAACGAAATCACAAAACAATACGAAAGAAACAATAAATATATGTGGAAATCACACTTATTTAATTAAATAGAAAGAATAAAATGATTTGGAGGGGTGATTCTAGGCCTAAATTGACCTCAAATTATCCCTCTCTAATAGATCAAGAAGAAGAGGAAAAAAAAATGGTGGCAGATAGACTAGAAGATGATATTTTTGTGCCAAAGAATTCATTGGAAGATAGATGTTCGGAATCGGGGATTGATCTTTTAATCTATGTTTCATCGATTATTAATATTAAAAATGAATTTTATATTTTTTTATTTGTGTGATTAGCATTTAACTTTCATATAAACTTTAAGCCACTAGATTTGATCTATTGGTGAAAGATTTAGGTAGTATATATGAGGTTCTAGGTTCAATCTTCATTGACAACGTTCTAAACAAAAAAAAAAAAAACTTTCATATAATTTTAAATTAGACTGAGCATGGATTAGCCATAGGTATAGGAGAATGATTATTTTCCCGGATACTCTTTTATCTCTTTCGAAATTATTTTTTTTGCCTTTGCAAAAAAGTTTGGAATGTATTTTCGGAAAAAAATTGCAGTTACAAATAATATTTAATGTAGGAAAAATTTTCCGAACTTTTTTTGTATGGTTAAAAATATAATTTCAGAATGGGATAAAAGAGAGTTGGGGGAATGAATGTTTTCTGCATAGAAAAGGAAATTAAACTAAACAAATTAACTGTCAAAAAATAAAAACTAAAGAAATTCATTTATTGGCGAATGTGGTCCAATCCATTAAACTTGCAGTAGAGTGGGCTACAGGGCCATGACATTACATAACAGCCCAGACTGGCTTTCTTTCTTCACATTCAATTACATGTCCACATTTGCCTGTCCCAAAAATATTACATGTGAGTGACATGTCCACATTTACTACTTGTCGGTGGAAAATCATTATTCCTACCATTTTTTATCCTCTCCTTCTTCTTAAGGAGTTGTAGTAATCTGGAGTTAAGAATTATTTATCTCATAAATCAAACTCATATTTTTTTAGGAGGTGCTCATTAATAACTTGAGTTTAATTATGATTTTATTTTTTAAGAAATAGAAAAAGGATTGAAACTACTATATCCCTCGTTAATCTAAGGCAAGAGGTTCTGCTAATTCCTGTTCTCTCCACATTTTTACTACTGGTACTTTTTTAGAAGACTAGAATACTCATTTTCAATGTACCTTTTAATATTTAAGTTCATTTTTTTATTTATCAAAATAATAATAATAATAATATATTTAAGTATTTAAGTATATATGGACAGATTCGGAAAATCCGCGGGGACGGATGTTTAATCCCCGATCCCCGCCCCGAAGTATCCACATGGGAACTTTTGCCTCCACCCACGTCCCCACAGGAAAAAAAATCTCCGTTTTTGGATCTCCGAACGGTCAATCTCCGCGGGGATCCGCTTTGTCGGATGCAAATTGACATCCCTAACCGAAGGTTAGTAGTTAGTTTACAATCCTATAGAATCAAACTGAATATCCCTCCGATCTGAAACAAAATATTTTTTAGGTTCACTGAAAAACAAATATATTTGATCTATATTACAAACTAAATACATTAATTTTTCAATGAATCTAAAAAAGTCAATTGTTTCTTATATTTAGGACGCGATCGAGTAATAAATAGTACGACACTTCTAATGAGTATGAGACAATTGTTAGCATATTCCAACATTTAATTGACGTAGGAAACTTGTTTCATTGGCTCATGACACGAGTTTCCCGAGCCTTCCATGTTCCTATTAGCCATAAAAGCTTCCCTAGATCAGCCTATAATTAATTTGCATATTCACATCACATGTTTCCCATTCTGTAGTCACATTCACATAGCATTGGTTGCATACACGCAACACAAACACGAGAGCCAACACTTTCACATCATCACACTCACACAACTAAGAATATAGCTTTCCCATATTTAGGAACTTGTACTTTCACAATTCACACCACAAATTATTTTCAGCAAAGTAACTAAAAAACAACATAAGGGTAATGTAAATTATGCAATGATCTTTGATCTTTCTAAGCTCTTATCTTAAAGAGTTCACGAGCAATAAACAAGCATGTGGACAGATGTCATGTTTACAATCTTAATCAACAACTAGGAAGTAGCTATAATAAAGTACAAAACTTTACAAAGTGACAAAAACAATACAGATGGAAACTTCATCTATCACTATCTTCTTTAAAATATATAATGCTGTATATAGAATAGCAATGTTGACACTACTCACATGCTTACCATGGATTGATGTGGATGTATGTCTTCCCCCATGTGGTACCATATACTATTTACAAATACATAACACTATAAAATATATTTTCTAACACTTTCAAACAAAAACTGAGTTAGGTAGATGGATAAATAACTGTGTAAACTAGTAATTAACTTCTTCATTTCTTTTGGATTTTTCTTTTGATATAATATATAGTATTATAACTTTTTTCTTCTTAGGTACAATCTACCATAACTATTAACTAATAGTCTCACAGCAATGGTAGAGTACAATCTTCAAGAAAATCTACAACAAAGGCTTTATGGATTATGGTATCATCATCACTAAATCTGATTACAATCAACATAATGGTGTGTGCTACTGTTATATCATGGACAAAGGCCAATGAAATTAAACAGAAAGCATATTGTGGAGGGGAAAACAAATTAGCAAAACTTGTAAGACACTAAAGTAAATTAAATATACAGTTAAAAAAAAAAAGAAAAAAGAGAGAAAAATGATTGATGAATTACATTCATGAGTGCCATATTCCATTCAACATACTGCGAAATCTGTTTGTGGATAGTTTCTTGACAAGTTTTTTAGCATCAGAAGAAACTTCAGCTTCTGCTAATTTGTCTATGTTTTTTGCATATCCAGAACTAACAATCTTTTTCCTTCCACTATTGCAACTTGTCAATGATGATAAAATTGAGATTAAGAACTTTTTATTACCTGAATTTCCTTCTTCTGGATCAAGTAATTGAAGAAGTAGGGCTATGTTATTGTCGTCTTGCACAAATCTCTTCCGGTTTTTAGGTACCGTGACCATGCCAGAGAGTGCCTCGGCTGCCATTTCGCGAACTTCGAATGATTTTGCATTCAGAAACTTAACAAATTCTGCCATAAAACCAGAATCACCCATTGCTTTCTTAGCTTCTTCAGATGTTCCTGATAATCTAAATGCCACTTTCAATGCCAATTCTTGAATTGAAACTTCACCGTTTCGAACATAATATAACAATTGATCCACAAAACCATAACTCATTAAAATACTTACAGAACTAGATGAAGTAAAACACAAACTCTCAATAGCCCTCATTGCTATTTCCTTTGTTTTCGAAGAATAGGACCATTTAGGATCCAAAACGCGTAACAAAGCACGGATTCCGCCTTCTCTAATCACCATTTGTCTAATCACTTCATCTCCAAAGGCAATATTCTGAATGAACCCTATTGAATTCACCTGAATTGCTTCCTCCTTTGATTTCACAAGCCTGATAAACGTCGACACCGCATCCTCCTCAACCATAAACCTCTTAACTTCCTCAACACCAACAAGATTTCTCAACACCCCACAAGCAAAACCAACCAAATCCCCTTTACAATCATCATTCCCACAAATATTCAACAAAGCAGTAACACCACCATGAGCAGAAACAGCCCAAGCATTATCCGAATTCTCAGTCAATTTCATCAAACACCTCGCAGACGCAACTTTCCCTAACTCACTCCCACAATCCAAAACACGAATCAAAGGCGCAATAACACCAGCACTAATCAAAACCCCTTTATATGAATCAAAACCAGCAACAACAGAAACAACCTTAGCACTCTCCTCTTGAATTTCCACCTCAGCAGAACCCAAAAACCCAACAAGAACATGAACAACATCACTCACATCAACAACAATAACCTTCACATACTTCTCATCCTCAACAACAACCTCAAGAAGATTCCTCAAAGCTTGTTTCTTCATACCCAAATCACCAATCTTCATCCTCGTCAAAACATCTCTCACATAAAACCTCATATCCTCTTTACAAGCACCAAGACACGGTTTTGAAACAACAAGCGCAAACCCATTTGTTAAAAGACCCGTTTTGTATATCTCAGAAAGCTTCTTCGCTAAACCATCAAGTTTCGCAAACGCTACGTCTAAATCACTCTGCATCAAAAGCTTCCCACTATACGAAACATCGACACAACGCTGACCCAGATCGTGACACTCATTAACCGTCGCTACTATCAAAGTAACTAACCTAGAAAGCGACGGATTTTCACCGGAATCACAATTCTCAGCGGCGATTAAACCAGAATGAAGTTCTTCAAGCTTGTTACGAATGAGTTGCCATTTTCCGGCGAAGACCCTAATCGAAAGAGAAAGAGATAGCAACGAACAAATAAGCTCCACAGCTCGCCGGAGACGATAAGCTCCGGTGGGTACACCCGCTAATTGAGAATCTCCGATTAAATCTTCTTCACCCATTTCAGTCTTCAGTTGTTACCGAAAACATCCATTTTCCGGCGAGAAAACGAATATTCCGGCAAGACAATGTTTGATTGTTTCAGTTAGTTAATTCAGAATCTGAAAATAACGATTTTTATGAAGAAAATAAAAAGAGGTTGTTGTTGTTTCTGCAGATCTAAGCTTATCTTTACATTATTATGAAGAAAACGATTTTACAGTTGATACAGTCATAGAAGGTTGGACTATAGTATGTGAAATTACTGAAATACCCTTTTGGAGTATTTTTAGTTTGATTGTGTTTGTAAGTGCAATTGTGTCATTATACTTGTGAAAAGTGCAACACTGTTAAGGAAGTTTGGTTTGGGTGGAAGAAGAATTTAATAGAGACTAGAGAGATGGAGGTGGTATCATGTGAGGTGTGTGTTGAAAGGAAACAATATGAAGGGTAAGAAAGAGATGTATTAGGTGTTTTTATTTGGATTTTTTGATGGAAAGTGTTGGTCCTATATTTTTCTAAAACATTGTTTTGTACATATATATCATTCATATGGGGGGAATAAATATTAATAATAATGAAGATAATTTAATATAGGACAGAAAAGGATGTAACATAGTGAGGTAGAAGCAAGTAAGAGATGGATTATTGAACTTTTAACAGTTATTTGGGAGAATAATTAAATTGTTAGTTAACTGTTACTTTATGTTAATATTTGTATATTCCTTTCCTTAGCAGAATCTATAGATTAGATTGCAGTAACTACCTTACAGCAGATGGTAGCTTTATAGTAAGATTTGGTTTGATAAACCTTTTTTTAATTTTAATTACTTTGTCTAAAATTTGGTTTAGTTAAAGTGGTCATATCAATTAGTAGAAATTTAAAAGTTAGTTGTGATTAATTGTTAGTTGTTTATGTATTAATTATCTTATGATTATAAGATCACTCTATAAAAGTGATCATACATTTAATCGAATAATACTTCACTTTTATTTTGTTATTGATAGGAATAGTTAGGGGTGTCAATGAAATGGAAAATGATCGCGGAAAATATTTTATCATACAATTTTTAACTATTTAAAATAAAAATAATAATTTTCATTTCTGTTTTTATTTTTTGCATTTGAGAGTATTTTTCTTTCATCTTCATCATCCACATAGTTTATGTGGACATTCATCAACATAAAAAAAAAAAATCAATCAGCGGGCATCCATTCACATATGATTTGTTGGTTTTTAATACTACTTATTATTTCAAATTAATCTATTTTTTTACTATTTCATATGTTTCAAATATATTCGATAATTATCATTTCAAAAATGTGTTCCGATATCGGTGTCCCATTTGCAGTTCGCTGATGATACACTTTTAATGGGGACCAAAAGTTGGGCGAATGTTCGAGCGATGCGGGCTGCGCTTGTGCTTTTCGAGACTATGTCGGGTTTAAAGATTAATTTCAACAAAAGTATGTTGGTGGGGGTTAATATTCCTGACTCCTGGTTAGGGGAGGCGGCATTAGCTATAGGTTGTAGTGTGGGAAAGATCCCTTTCCTTTATGTGGGCCTTCCCATTGGGGGCGATCCTAGGCGCTTGAGTTTTTGGGAACCGCTTCTGACTCGTTTAAAGAAACGCTTATCGGGTTGGAAGAGTCGTTTTCTTTCCTTTGGTGGTCGTTTGGTTTTGTTGAAGTCTGTGTTGACCTCTCTGTCTGTCTATGCTCTTTCCTTCTTCAAAGCTCCCTCAGGTACTATCTCTTCTATTGAATCTATTTTAATTAAATTTTTTTGGGGGGATGTGAGGACTTCAGGAAAATATCGTGGGTTGATTGAAAAACTATTTGCTTACGAAAGGAGTGTGGGGGTCTGGGGGTGAGGAGGTTGAGGGAGTTTAACTTGGCTCTGTTAGGGAAATGGTGTTGGAGGATGCTAGTGGATAGGGAGGGCTTGTGGTTTCGAGTACTGGCAGCCAGATATGGGGTAGAGAGAGGCAGATTGTGTGTAGGAGGGATGAGAGGGTCCTCGTGGTGGAGGGAGATAGCACGCATTCGGGATGGTGGTGGTGAGGCTGATGGTGGGTGGTTCGGGGGACACATTTCGCGACAGGTGGGGGATGGGTCAGATACTTTTTTCTGGACTGATCCCTGGGTGGGTGGGACCCCGTTGAGTGAGCGGTTTGGGAGGTTGTTTGACTTGGCAGTGAACAAATCAGTTTCTGTAGCTGATATGTTCCAGGCAGGGTGGGGGGTAGGAGGAGAGGCTTGGGTGTGGCGTCGTCTTTTGCGGGCGTGGGAGGAGGAGATGTTGGGGGAGTGTCAGAATTTACTTCTTACTATATCCTTGCAGGAACACTCTTCAGACAGATGGTTATGGCAGCCTGATTTGGATTGCGGTTATACTGTCTGTGGTGCTTATCAGCTTTTGACGGCTCAGACGGAGGTCCCATTACATGCGGCGTCGAGCCTCATTTGGCACCCTCAGGTTCCTTTGAAGGTATCCATTTTCGCGTGGAGACTCTTGCGGGATAGGTTACCTACCAAAGCAAACCTGACCTCGCGAGGCATTATATCGGTGGAGGATAGTCATTGTATTTCTGGTTGTGGAGCGGTAGAGTCGGTTCAGCACGTGTTCATTTCCTGTAGCATGTTTGGATCTTTAAACTGCCATAGTTGGTGGTCTAGTCCTTTGCTTTGTTTGGGCCTCGCTTAGCGCTTTTGGTTTGTATGGCGATTTGTTTGTAACTCTACTTTAGTTTCCTTGGTACGCCTTGTGCTGAGGAGACTCTTTGTTCATAATATATATCTCATTTTGCCTTGTTCAAAAAAAAAATTCATTTCAAAAATGTGTATAAAATATTAAGAGGAATATTTTGATATTCAAATAACATTTCTTAACCAAAAAAATTAAGTTATTCTCTCTTTTTCATAATAAACATGTTAAATTAATACAATGTCCTAGACCCAAAAAAAATAATACAATGTCAAATCAAATTAACTGATTGTTACAGAAAGAAGAAAAAAAAAACTTTTCAGTTTAGTATTAATGGATTATACTTATACATCATGACATGTATATAAGAATATGGATATCTCCTTTTAACTAGGATTTGGGAGGTTGGCCATACCAATATCTTGCAATGAAAACTGAGAATAGTAAATTTTAATTATTATTTTATAATTACTTAAAAGTAAATTATTGATAATATTTTGACTTTAAGTAAATAAAGGGCTATCTAAATTTCTATCTCAATTCACATTTATCATCTCCATCTTGAAATTGCTTCTACTGCATTGTTTCCATAAAAAAGAGGAGTGGATATGAAGAATAATATTCATATTTTCCTGTCATTTTATTGCTAGCAACTAGCCAACTGCAAATCAATTCTAACCCTCTAAAACTTTAATCAATGAAACTACTATTAGAAAATTTTAATTAGTGGAAACCAAGATCAAAATATAGTGAAAACAGTGAAATGGTGCCCAAAAACAAGATGAATTTTATATGGACCACATGTTAATAAGGACATAGCTTTAATTATGTGACAAAAATTAAAATGGGGTAGCTTTCATTGGACTTGGAATAGAAATGACACACCCCCACCATGTGAAACCCTTTGTTAGATGCCTTGAGAGCAAGCAATGAGCTTTTGAATGGAAATTAGTAGTAGTGGGGAGTGAATCACTTAACTAATTCTGAGAAAGTTGCTTTCTTTTCTTTTTTTTACACTTTTTGTGAGTTGTAAAATGTATAGTAACGAAGAGTCCAATGAAAGCCAATGGAGTGGAACTACCATGAATGCAATTCCACCAAAGAATATTTTGTAATGAAATAATCTTAGCCTCTAAGGTCAACTTCAAATCAAATGGTGCTTAGATATAAAACAGTATTTTGTAATGAGATTAACATTATCTCTTTAAAGTGGATGTCATGGCTCGGATAACTTATTGAGATTTGTATGGTATATAAGTAGTTGATAATATTATAACCACCCCAAATAGTGTATAACATTATAACGAATACGAATTTTACAAAATTTATCGTAAGATTGAAAATTTAAATCATATAAATCATCTATAAATTTTTAAGAAAACATTGAAAATAATTTGATATTTATTGAATGAAACTCATCAAAATTAACGGTAGTCAATAAAATCCATAAACTGTTACGGTAAAAACAAACAAAAAAAAAATTAAAATGAGAGAAAGATTGATTATTTAGAATTGGGGTAAAATAGACTAAATTATACTTTTGGTCCTTATGTTAATTTTAGATTCTATTTTTGTCTCTTAAGTTTTTTTGTTTCCTTTTAGTCCCTTAAGTTACAAATGTTGTATAATTTGATGCTTTGATTTTTTTTTCCCGTTTTATTTTGGTCCCTCAAATTATGAATGTCGGACATTTCAATCATTTACATATAGTCTTTCTGTTAAAGCCAAAATATCTTAAGAGAGCAAAATTAAACAAAAAAAACTTAAGGACTAAAGTAAAATCTAAAATTAACTTACGAGATCAAAAGTATAATTTAGCCGAGTAATTAAAAAAGAAATTACAATGAATATATGATACATATAGTATTTTTTTAAGGAACACTTTATATAGTTATCATACCTAAACTATGTCATTTTAATTAAGTACTAATCCTAATCCTAAATAACTTACAATCACCTTTAGCAAACTTTATCTAATTCTAACAGTTTCTTTTAAGGACACAACAAAACAAAGTAAGGTTCACGAGACATATCATGAATAAAAAGGTCCCAATGGTAATAGCCAGAGGCAGGGCACAAAGCAAAAGAATAAAAGTTTTCCATGTCATGACAATCCTTAACAAAAAGTAACTAAATATTGACGATCCCAACCAATAAAATGATTTATATATGGGGCTAAGTTAGGCAAAATTGAAGGGTAAAGATGAAGATGAATTTTTTTAACCTTTGATATGAGACACATGAAATGCTAGCAGCCTAGGCAAAACAAAATTGAATGACCCATCATGTCATTTGGTGTCAAATTTTTTATCTACACTGTTTGATTAAAGGTCAAGATACCCATAATTCAGCTGGTCACAGGTTTTTATTTTATGTAATGTGACCATAAATAAAGACCAAATCTTTAGTATTAGACTATTAGTAGTTCTAATTAAACTAATCCAAAGCAATTTAGTAAGTTCTTTTACCAAGCTAGCTAAGTAATTTGTGATCATAGGGCCACTAGTGGTTGAGCTTAAAAAATGAGTTATGAAATATATTGTCCGGGTTTGAATTTAACACAGATACTGTATGGACGCAGTAATTATTTCTGACTGTTCAATTAAAATAAATGGCTGAAATTAAAAATATAAAATTTGACTATTTACATATAAACCGTCCGATAAAAAAATTTGACCAAAATATTTTACTGCGATGTGGATCCTGGTCCATATTGCTCCCCATGCACTATAATTGCAATTTGCAGTCTACACATGCCTAAATTCATGGGTCAGCATCTACCTATCTTGCATATATGTCACTCAAAATAATATATAGAAGCAATCTAGGATAATTTAATTTGCTTTAATTTTGTTGATATAATTTGTACTCATAAGTCACTTTATGTAATACAAAATGGATCCATATTATAATTAAATTTTAGTTGCCCACCCATCACTACTAATTTAACATTTATTTTGAAACAAATAATCACTTTCATTAGTTTGGTCTCAAATTTACTATATGAATGAAAAATGGTTTACTATCCTACCTTCTCCATTGGATTCCAAAAAATAATACTATGATATTTCTTCTATTTGTGTGTTTGTTTTTTCCTTTTTTTTTTTGGATATGTTAGGTACAAAATTTGTCATTCATTAACTCATACACAAAAGCCACACTATGTTACCTTTGAGTAGGGAAGAAGCAAAATTCAGGATTTTATAGAGAGGTCTTAAAATGTCTTAGCTTTCAAGAGAAAAATGTGTATATATAAAATAATATCTTATGTTCATCATCAAACTCCTATGATGTGCAAGATGGAAACAATACTAATGGAGTTTGCTTGATATGACTATACATAAATTTTCTATTAATTATGTATAATCAATACATGGGATCATATCATCATTCCACCTATCATAGAATACGGGTTATATATAAAAGTAGTTTATATATATTGTCCTTTTAAGGTTTAAGCACTCAATTTTGGTTTGATGAAAACGCCAAGGATCTCGTGATAAAATTAAGAACATGCAAAATGCATTTTCATAATTTATTTTAGATTATGACTTATATTTATTTTCATAATTTATATTTATTTTAGATTTTAATTTGGTCTCTTACGTTTAAAAAATATCAATCTGATCTCTTACGTTTTCATAATTTACATTATTTGGTCTTTTCCGTTAGTTTTGTGACTAACACTATTTGAATTGTACATGTATCTAAGTTTCCAAGTGTCTGTCCACGTATGTAAACTGTCTGCCACATGTGTCAAAATTGGGAGTTGGATCTAATTCATACTTACAAAACCGACTTATAAGGTAATAATTATCCTTACTTTATAAACACTTATGACGTAAGTACTCATATTAAAAGCCATGATACTATAAGCATTTGTAGTACCAAAAAAAGATTTTACTAGAACATCGAAAGAAAATAAATTGGTGGACTTCAACTCTAATTAATCAAAGTTCATTTTCATATTTTATTTGGCTAATTAAAAATTTCAACCTATTACATCATACTAAACATCTAATCTAATTAAAGAAAATGTTGACTTAAAATGAATTTTGGCACTACATGATATTTGAAGTGACATGGTACGAAATATATATTGAATCATAAATCTCTCCTTGTCCATTTCTTCGATATCAAAGCATGTTACTAACACGGGTAGCTATTAGCCTAATCTACCATTATTTCTTTAAAGGAAAAATACAAATTATCATAATTTATTCTCTATTATTTCTTCTTAATTCCCTAGGTGATTTTACTTGCCTTATTTTGGCATAAGCGTGAAGCAAGCATGATGCTCAACCACTATAAAAGTGGAGAAATAGTGATTTCATGAGTAGAACACCAAGTGTAGTAATGTTGATCATGCCCTATTCCTTTTTACTATATTTACTAAATATGATAATGTCTATGGACTAGTTACTTGAGTGCTTTGTTTTACAACTTATACTTCAAGAAAATGATGTGTCCCTCCAAGATCATGTATGGACCTTTCATAAACAAAGTTTAATTTGGTTATTATTAGCTTGAAGTTTGCATAACCTTTCAAAAGACAAACCTAGCCCTTAAAGTTATTTTTGCATAAAAGAGTTGCTATAGATATTGCCAACAAAACGAGGGGATGGGAAAAAAAAATGTCACCAAGCATCCCTCTAATATTATTGTTTTATTTTTTCCCCTCTTTTATCTTCTCTTATATTTGATGATTCAAGTAATATATTTAACAAGTGTTTCGGGAGCACTGTTAATGGTAACAAAATATATGAATGACTAATGGTAACAAAGATTTGATCTAATAGTACACATATATACAGTCAATAAGTCTTAAATATTATAGGTCTCGAATTCAAGTCATGTCAGTATTTTTGAAGAGAAACCAATTTTATGTTTCTTATTTTAAAATAATATGTGTGAAAAGGGATTGTGGTTTTACTAATACTCTATCTAGTAATATATAGCATCAGAAAATGTAAAAAAACTTTTTATAAGTGTTCGTTGAATCTTATAAGGTCTACCCTCTTTTAGAGCGGGGTATCATCTTCTTGCACTAAATTTATCTAATAATAACCACTCTAGTCTATTGTGAATTTGTGATAATGTGAGTGCAGTTTATCTATTTGGCAATCCAGTTCAACATCAGCGCACCAAACACATCGAGATGGATATATATTTTGTACGTAAAAAAATGGCTCGCAGCCAGGTACGAGTCTTACATGTTCCTTCTCGCTATCAAATTGCTGACATCTTCACCAAAGGACTTTCGTTGCAATTCTTTGATGATTTTTGTGATAGTCTCAACATTCGTCAACCCCTCGTTTTGATTACGGGGGTGTATTAGACTATTATTGTATTAGAATATGATTTATTTATAGAAAAGTAATAATTGTATAGGAGGCTATTATGAAAATCCTTATTGTATATAATATTGATCAAATGAATGGAAAAGGCAAGGACTATTATTCTTGCATGGTATCAGAACCTCTCCAAGATACGTTGAACCATCCGTTATCGGGTCATCCACCATTTATATCCACGTAGCAAACTCAATAGTGTCAGGCGTGAGGAGGTATGTTAAGAAGTCTCACATTAGATGTGAGATGACATCGATAAGAGTTTATAAGTAATAAATATACCAATGACTATGTATCTCCTTTTAATTTAATTCAAAATTAAATAGTATATTAATCTATTAAAATTTAAATAATGTGTTTACTTATACATTTTGTATAGTATAATTAAGAACTTTTTCCCTTCACCAGATATTGTGACATGATCAAATACTAGTCGTGTAGAAAAGAAAATAAATTGACATCTTACCAAACATCACTAATAATAGTTTTATGTTGGAGTTGGACAAGGAAACTTGTGAATTGTGAAATCATAATGGGGACAACTCATGGAATTAATCAAACACTTCATGCATGTATTAAGCCTCACAAGCAATCATTGTATGGATAATTAAATTGGTAATCATGATCATATAGTATATGTATTTGCATGTGTTTACATTTCAACCGTAATCAAACTCTTGATGTTGCTGCTTAATTTGCTGAAGAATTTCCCCAGACCAAGATTAAAAGTATTAATACCATCACCGACATAGTTTATATTAATGCAATAACAAAGTTTCAACATATTCAAATAATTTAAATTTCGATTCCGTGCAACCACCAACAGCACACACTCATACAATCAGCATATGGATGACCAGCATATTAGTGACAGTTAAATTAAGATTAAATGATCTCATTCAGTGGGTAAAATTGGTAGCTCAACCGATTGAAGCTCAATCGTTGAACTAGTTAAGTTAATGATTAAAATGTTGGAGGTTCAGGGTTTAAGTCATAAACTAACTAACATAACAATGTAATGTAGTAACAACGTAATATTTTACATTTTTCTTTTGGCTTTTAACTATCTAGTTCTCGGGGAAGAAGAAGGTCCAATAATTTAGAGTTCGACCGTAAGGTAAGTAGTGTCTTACCAACAATTGTTTCTATTATGAATAGGATTTGAGTTCTCTTAACCACTTAAAAGTCTAATGTCTTGGTTCAACATTTTACATTTTTAATGAAATCAAAGTCTACATTAAAATTATGTATTAAAAAAGAAGTCTACATTAAAATTTAAACAGTTTAATTTCAATTTAATGTGTTCACAATGTGAATGTGTCTGAATTATATCATTGAGTGCCAAAGGCCAGAGCCCAAAGCCAGCCTTAATTTTTATTAAATTCAAGCTAACACAAAAATATTTATTCACCATATATTTTGTCTACTTAACCAAACCACAAGTCAAAATGCATCAGTTAGTTCAGTGGTGATTTAGGCTGAACTTAGTAGGTAGGACGTTCAGTGGTGATTGGAGCTAAATTTGATAGGTAGGATTACAGTTCAATCCCTCACAATTGCGATTGAAAGAAGGCTGAAACTATTTGATTGCATAACTGACCTTCGAACTAGATTAAACTGAAAGCGAAAGTCAAAATTGAATGAATTGATTAAACTTAGCACAAGGCGTGCCATGATGCAGAAGCAACAGTACAAGATCTATATAAAGCTAAAAAACCTACATTGCTGGCTGTAGGAGCACCTAACCCAACAAAAGAACCAACAAAGAAAACTACCAACTCATCAAACACTACCCTTTCAAAGTAATGCCACCAACACCAATCAAAAAACTAGTCAGAAATGAATTCCCCTCTAAGAATTATAGGTAACTAGAATGTGATGAAGTGAAGATTGTACTTCAAATTATCGGAACATCAAAATAATTGAAAAATACCGTTGTCTCATTTCATTACAGCTCATTTTTCATATGAATATATTTTTTTATTAATTTATGAAGATATTTCAAATGATATCACGACCGATTTATATATGAATTTATGAAAAACAAATAAAAAAATCTAAATAGTAGTAAGATCAAGGATTGAACTTGTGCTCATGAAGGTTTTTGACCTTTAATTTTATCGATTCAACTAAAGAAATATTTAAAATTTAACTGTCGTATTATATATTTATAACTAAATAAAAAAATTAAATCATTTTTTAGTCTAAAAATTTGGGACCTAAAACTCTTACTTGGACGGTTGATGGTCCTCATAAATGATATACTCCATCTAGTTCTAAATATAACCAAAATTTGATTTTTATTACCTTTTCAATGAATCTAAAACATTAAATTTTGTTTATATATAAAAACGAATGGAGTATAAAGCAATATGGCCACACATTCATTTCACATAGTAGTACATCACCCAACATTTTTCTTGTTGTGTATTCCCAATGTATCAAATTAATATTTGCAGCCGGATAATGTTGTTGTATGCATTATTAAAATTGGCTGCTAAAATTAAATTAATAATAGTAAGCACATGTCCAAATTAACAGTGGAATGTTGATATTTATATGAGGCAATGGTAGGGATAAAGTGACCCCATACCCTTTAACAGAAATTTTAATTGATGATCACACTGTGCCTCGTGTTCTTATACTATATTTGGTGTTATCACTTCAATTGTTAGGGTCAGAGGGAAAAGTACATGTGGAATTAATTTTGATCTCTTTAAAGCAGCTGCACAATGCTGAGTTAGTGAGACCATTACATCAAATGTGTAATATGGTTTAGTGATGTAGATATTGATAATGATTTTGTGGTCACAAATGACACTAATAATGATGATTTTATGGTCACAAATGACACTAGTGGGAGTTAAATCCACTGCATCTAATATTAATGGGTGCAAAGCTTGACAATTTTATTAGCACCGTATAGTTAGACCAATACTTCTATGGAAATAGAAAAATAACGTCAAGCCTACTTTCTTTAAAATAAAATAGGCTTAAATGCAGTTATACTTCTATTTTGACTATTTCGGACTATTATCCCCTCTATTTTAAAACTCGGAATTTTGCCCCCCTTATTTTGACTGTTTCGGAATTTTACCGCTCCTATTTTAAAACTCAGAATTTTATCCCCCTATTTTATAATTATTTGAATTTTGCCCCTCTATAATATTAGGCTCATATTTGCTTATGTGGCAGTGCTGATGTTTTATGTTATTATCCACCTCAGTAATTATTTATTATTAAAAATTATCTTATTATTTATTTTTGAATGAAAAAATTATTAAAAAAATTCTGAAAAATGATAAAAAATACCAAAAAATTCTAAAAAATGACATTACTAAATTTTGGATAGCCATAGTTTTTAGGATAAAATTATGTTAATGGTTATCCAAAATTTTGTTGGTGCATAATGAACACTCTAGGTATTTTTATTCTCTTTTTAATGAATATTTTTAGGGCATTTTTCTTATTTTTATAGTATTTTCTGATTTTTTTTTTACTGTATTTTACTCTCTTTTTTTGTTGTCATTTTTCAGAAATTTTTTAGTAATTTTTTCATTCAAAAATAAATAATAAGATAATGTTTAATAATAAATAATTAGTGAGGTGGATAATAACATAATACATCAGCGCTATTACATAAGCACATATGAGTTTAATATTAAAGAGGGGCAAAATCCAAAGAATTATAAAATATGGGGGGTAAAATTCCAAGTTTTAAAATAGGGGGTAAAATTCCGAGTTTTAAAATAGGGGGTAAAATTCCAAAACTGTCAAAATAGAGGAGGTAAAATTCCGAGTTTTAAAATAAGAGGGGTAAAATTCCGAAACAGTCAAAATAGGAGGGTAAAATTTATAGATGATAACCCTTTTTTGCGGTAAATATTAGGATATTAAATGCATAAGGCTCTCTATTTTTATCATCAATAGTATGTTAGTATTTTTAATTGCACCACCCTATTATTGACTCTAAAGTAAGTCGCTATGTTTGACATTTATAATTTTTATAAGATCATGTTTTTATTGATGCATTAAATATAGCTGCTATTTTAGTTGTATTTTGGTCTTTAGGAATAGTATGAATAAGGTCAATTCTTTCATGTATTTTTATCTCAAAGTTTATATAAATTAAGTGTTCTTTTTTGAGATTTGGAGAGTAAATTTTTTCTTGAAGGTTGAAGACGACCACATCATCACATGTGTCACTTTCCACTAGAAGTGGAAAGAGGTCAGACCGGTTTACATAAGTTTACGGTCTAGCCTACATAGGCTCAGGCCAGATCAGCCTATTTCTTTAAATAGAGCAGGTCAAGACTTTTTTATAGGCCTATTTAGCTAAAAAAGCTAGGCTCCAGGCCAATAAAAAAGCCTATTAAGCCTACTAGGCCGACCTATTTAAGTAAATATGAATAATATTTTTACATATATTGTTATTATATATTAAAATTTGTGCTTTGATTAAATTATAAATCTATTAACTTTTTCAGTTTTTCAAGTTTATTAATCCACATTAATTTTTCACATATATAAATGTATTATTATAAACTAAAATCGAAATATGATGTCATATGTAGTCAAATTCTCCAAAATATCATGTTAAATATCAAAAGGAAGTTTAATCTCATTGATTTATTTGTTCATTAGTATATTTAAAATTAAATATAATTATTTATTTAAATATGATTATGTGAAATAGGCTTTTAAACAGGCTAATAGGCTATATCAGACTTTCAAAAGGCCAGACTCAAACCTAAAAAATAAGCCTATGATAGGCCACAGGTGTTTACACTGATTTTTTGTAAACAAACGCTAGTCTAAATTAATTACTTGAAGGATCAACTAGTAAATCCTGGGACTATAATTCTATGCGTTGATTATTAAAGAAGTAAACATTTTTACAGTTTTCATGTATTTTCACAATTACATACAATTTGAAATAGAATTTGATGTTTACGAAAGATTCATAAACAAACAAATTTCATGAAAATCAGTAAAGTGCATAAACTTTAAAGGCAAAAGATTTAAAGAAAAGTAAATTTGCATAAACTTGTTAAATAATTTACAATAAAATGTTCACAGAATCATACTTTTTCCTGTTTTCACTCAACTTTCTCGATAACATGAGCATTGTGAGTTTTTAGAGGATTTCATATGTGAATTGACACGTAGATTGACACGTGGCCACGTTCTCTGATGACTTGTCTTCAGTTTGAAACGATGCAACCGTTGGCAAAATCGAAGTCGAAGTGTGAATCGAAATGAAAGGAATTCCATGTCCCAAAGTGCTTTCTTCTTTCGATCCTGAATAGCCCTTTCGATTTTACTATAATAAAAAATTGAAATAAGAAACATTTTGACTTTTAAAAGGCTTTAATGCCATTTTAAAAGTGTCTTTTCAAACATGACATATTTCCTTAAATGTCAGACCTAAAAGATGGAATAAATACGAGATTCTCTCGTACCCTTAGAAATAGTCATTATGTTCTATTTTTGCTTTAAAGATTTTAAACGTTCCCAATAAGCATTTATTGCATATTTTGATTTTACCAAAATATGGGATAACAATAGGCCAGACTCAGGCCTTTATTTCTTTGACAGGTCAGGCTTGGCAAAGCCTAGCTCGGCCTAGTCTATTTCCACCTCTATTTTCCACCATTAACTTTTGGCCACGTGACAACAAAGCCACATCATTTCTAAAACATGTCCAGTCAGCCACACTTTTGCCCTTATTTCCTACCACGAGTCATCCGGTGGAACGTCACTAATTTAGTAATAAAGTATTTTTAGAAATTACAAAAGTTCTCTCATTTCTTGAGAATTGCAAAATCACCCTATAGTTTCTAAAATTACAAAATTGCCACTGTTCTATCCAAAATTGCATATTTGCCCCTCCGAACTTTACAAAGTTATATTTTTGCCCCTAAATTTTCCAAAATTACCAATGTTTAAAAAATTAGACCAAAATTAAACCGATGCGACCTCCAAATCTTTGTTCAACCAGTTGAACCATGGTTGAACCGGACAATAAATAAATAGTAAATATTTTAACATATATAAGTTTTATGAGGCATTTTGAAAAAAGGAAAGAAAAAAAAAAAGTCTTACAAAGCCCATTGTACAAGCCCAATATATTGGATAGTACTGAATTTGGATAAAAATTCCCCCCACCCCTATAATTATACTCTCATCCCTATATTTTAAGTGGACTATCTATTATTTTATCCTTGTATATTAACCAAAACCCTTCATTTGTTCATTTTTTTCTTACAAATATTCAAGATTTTCCGGTACTCACAAGAAACAATGAAAAACTAAGTGTCAAAATTATAAATCTGAATTTTTTTTCTCAATATAATCTGGTTCTTTCACTTGAGTTTCAACAAATTTGATTATAGTGACAAACAAAACCGTCACTCAAAGCAGTAGATAGAGCTTGTCTTGATATGCACCGGAAATCATTTCTAAATTAATCGGTTCGTATATAGTTTATTGGAAACCTTTTTCAAAAAGTCCGGTATTCTACCCAAATACAAGAAATTTGACTTTTAACAACATATGAAACTGTTACTAAAAATCTGAAAGCAATAGATAGAACTCGTCCTAATATGTACGGGAAATTATTTCCAAAGTTATTAGGTTCTTTTATCATTTACCGGATTACCTTTTTCAAAAAGTCCAATATTTCACTCAAATACAAGAAATTTCACTCTTACTAATGGACAAAAATTGTACTAAAAGTCCAAAATTCATCGAGAGTTTATTCTAACCTATGAAGCACGGATACAGACATCGGACACGACACATACACTGACATGTTAACACCGATGATAATTTGAGAAAATGACATAATTAAGTGTAATCATAAGTGTCAGTATTCATATCGGTGTCCAACACAGGACACGACTAATCTGAGAGATGTCCGTACTTTGATAGATTCTAACATACCAAAAAACAGCAACATGCCACTTCTCCCTTCCTCTACTATGCGCTTCTCCCTTATTTTTCTCTTACTGTGTACTTCGTCCTCCTTATTTACTACTCTGGCATTTTGTTGATTTGTTCAAAGGGGTAAAAAAAGGGATACAAAACAACACAAACAAATGGGGGCGGTGAATTTTATCTGAGAAAAGAAAAAAGAAACAATGAAACAGAGTGAGAGAAGGAGATCTTGAGGGAAAAGGTCATGACTTCTATTTTGCATTGTCATGGAGATTGGACATGCAAACAAAAGCTTGACTAACAACAATTCTCACAAACTCAATGAGCTATAATATAAACAAGAAAACCTGAAAATGCCCATTTTTTTAATTCAATTAGTTGAAGCGGACGATTTTTCGAAATCAGGGCAGATTTTCCAATTTTTATTCCGATTCTATAAGCTTATGGTTTCACTTTTTGTTGTTCAAATAACACTACTCTTTCAAGATGTTCAGACCAGTGCTAGCTCCGCTCCATTTTTTAAATATTGGAAATTACACTTTTGCCCTCAAAATTTATAAAATTATACTTTTTGCCCTGCACTTTCCAAAAATCAGGTTTCACCCCTAATCTAAAAAAATAGATATTAAAAAAAATTGACAATTTCATAGAAAAATCTTAATATGCTATGTGGTTGTAGTGTGATCTTCCACATTAGAAAAGAGGTATTCTGTGAATAAATCACATCACATAAAACAATAACCCAAAAATAATATGGAGAACCAAAATTCCGAAAGAAAAAAAAATTAAGAACAAAAAACAAATTTTTAAAATAAGGACCAAAACTTTATTTTTATATAATAGGAAAAACAAAAATAAATTTAAGCCAAATAAAAATCAGTGTGCTACAATTTATCTAATAAATAATCATGCATGATTCAATTCATTTTATATTGTTTTTAAAAGGGAAAGGTGTATTGTCCAAAATAAATATTTGAATACAACAACAAAATGTCTTCAGCATGCATCAAAAGGCCAGAGATTATGCTAAAGCAAGTATCAATCAAAATGCTTCTAGCATGATCCCTTGAAATTAAAGAACTTTTGGCCTATAATAATCAAATACAAGATTTTTCATGTCATTTGGATATATTGTTCACAATTATTGCTCATTTACAATGGACACTTGCATAATTATTTCTCTTGGTGGGTCCAATTGGTCTAAAGAAAGCAAGTTCATTGCAATTATTTGATGTCAAAAAGATTACTTTATTTGTGTCTCTTTGGCCTTCCTTATCCTTGCTTTGGCATTGATGTACCAACACAACAACAACAACAATCAATGGCTAAGTTTCAAGCATTGGTTACATGATTGAAGTCTCAATCTTTCTTCCTTTCACCTTCCATATCATTGAGGCTTCATTATCACTATGTGCGCGTCGCATTGCCATATACGGTCATATTCGATGGCTGCAAAATAAAATTATTAAGCATGAGATTAGTGGAAATTTCAAACTTATAATAGGACTATTTCTGTTCTAAATTCAATTCTTCTTGAGGTTAATGTTACTACTTTTGATGAGTTGATTATCTTTAGTATGATCATGCATAACTACTACTTCTGTCTCATTTTATAAAAATTAACATAATTTATGGTTGGAATGTGACTCAAAACTACAATTGATTATTTCCCAAAGAAAGTGAGGTTGCTACTAGAAATCAAGGCCATTGTTTTTTTAGCAATCAATTTGGCTTCCAAGGAGCAAAATCATACAATTGAAAAACAACAACTCATGTCACTTCTTATTCGAATTAATGGAGTAGTTGTGGAGTAGCCGTCAGATGTCATGCATATTCTTATAATTAGAAGATGGACCTAACTCAACCATACAAAACCAACTTGTAAGGTGAGGATTACCCTCATTTATAAACATGTATTCAGACCATCTCACAACCGATGTAGGACTCTTTAACACTTATTTCAAAGAGAGAGAGAGAAAGAGATTACCAAGGACTTTTTTGAGCATCAAAGGACTAGAGATGGCATTTTCAGAGAGTGAGAACAAAAGGAGGTGCGTCCCTTCTTGGTCCGGCAACAGAACGATAAATATAAACTTTTTCAGCCCTACTATCATCTCCTCCTTCTTCGTTAATCACTTCAACATTCAATCTAGGCCTTTCTTGTGCTACAAACCTACATCCATTCATCGTCACTTTGCAGTCCGACATCCAAAGCGACCTCATTGATTCATACTTCCCCAAACCTGAAAAAAGTGCTGCATTGCCGAATGGACTGTCCCTTATCTCTAGTTTTCTAAGCTTTGGACATCCATAAAGTACACACTGCATACCCCAATCGCTGCTTCCAGCAAAAGCCACCGAAAGTGTTTCCAAGTTTTTAGCATGCCTTCCTATATACTCAAATGTGAGGTCAGTTAGAGAACCTGATACCGCAAGCCTCTGGAGTTTAGTGCAGTTCTTAACAACTGCACCGAAGGCCTCGTCCATAGGTTCATCCGTCAGGTAATCTGGCTGACCTGGGGTCATGATGCAGAGCCGGAAATGAGTAAAGTCGGGGCAGTTTTGCACAACAGTAGCAACAGCAGCATTGGTCATCTGACGGCAAAAGTAGAGGACGTAGTGAAGCTTCCGGCATCCTTCAGAGACAGCAATAAAACCTGACTCAGTAACGCCATGTGCAACACCCTCGTCAAATGGATCCGCAGGAAAAACACGTAGTTCCTCAAGCAATGGACAATATGCTCCAACAGCTTCCAGTCCCTTGTCTTCAACTGTGTCGACAACCTGCAAAATGTCGATATTCCAATACATTTTCGTAAGCAGACACGATGAAGAACCAATCGAAAATCTACTAGCCATGCACGACTAACTTGAATAGTTACAACTTACAGTCAATTTGCTAAAACTTCAATATCAACGAAACTATATAGAATAAATAACACATAAAGAAAATCATACCCAAAGGCGTCGAAGATTAGGACAATGAACAAGAAGCTTAGAAAGATCTTCACTGTCGAGAGGAGCATAACTAAAATTCAAGAAAGTCAGGTTCGTGCATGCAGGGTATAGAACTTCGAGATATTGTGTTGAAGCCACCCATAAACCAGAAAGGGTGTGAAGATTTTTACAATTGTTGAATGCGCGTTTGAGTTCTGAATACTGTTGACATGTCAGCTCTTGTGAAAATGAGCCAGTGCCAAGCTCGCATAACTGAGGAGCACGAACAAGAAGTCTTTGTAACTGTTCCAGTGTTACGCTTTTATTAACCTTCAAAGTCTTCAATGATTTGCACCTACCAACAAGTTTCTCAAGCGCATCGATGTTTACGTCGTTGTTTAGGTTGGCAAAGTTCAATACTTCCAATGATGTAAAGCTTTCTGGGAAGCAACTCAACCAATTACCATTTTTGTCATCGATTCCATTCTCTTGTATGTCAAGCTCGGTTAAATTTCTGCATCCAAGTAATCATGAGTGAATATTTGAGATTCAACATAAAGATTATAATGCTAGCAAAATAGTGTAATTCATGTGATCGACGATTTTCACACTACTTATGCTTTCAAAGTAAAAATTTGCTCAACCTAAGTCAAACATCTGAACACAGTACTTAAAGGTTTGCTCTATTACATCACATTATAATTATGTAACAATGAGGAAATTAAAGTTTCACTGATAATTAAACGGATTTAATTGGTATTCAATGTCAGTGTAAAGATTTTATACACTATCAAATGAAAAATGTTTGCCTGTAATTAAAACTATCTTAACAGTCACATATACGATTCACTGTGATCGCTTGATAGTGTAAAACGTTTTACACTGAGTGACAGTGTATCAAAATTAAACTCTAATCATACACTAGCAAATCATGCATCCATACAAAAAATGCTCATTCTAGACTGCACAGGTAAGAACCAACACCTCGTTCTAGAAAAATACCGTAGCTTCTTCTTTTTGGCATAAATAAGGAATATCACCATGTTCTCATTCTTAATAGATGCTCAAATGTTAATTTCATCATATAAAACATAAGTGACTCTCAAAATCATAGCTTCCTAATGAGATTCTGTTTCCACTGCCAATATTATTCACAAACATCCTCACCAATGGGAAATTGCAACAAGGAACGACACGATAAAATGGCAACCAAAACAAACCAGACACTCAATAAAAAAAGGAATCTTAGAAAAGTATGAATCTAAGAAAAAATTATCGATTATTCGAATCAGTTAGAGCACAAACAATTAATCTTATAGAATCAAACTTAACATTAAATTGTTTAAAATTAAAACTAAACACATCTATTAACAACATAACAACATCCAAAAGGTAAAAGCAAAAAATTTCACATCAAATAAGTAGCATCACTAGATTGGTAAAAAACTGAAAAGAAAAGCATCTCCATCAGCAAGAAATATAAAAACTACTACTCTTTCTAGCTCTCATACAAGTCAAACATTAGAAATCATAAATTAAACATTAACAATATTCACATCTAAGAACCAAAACTGAAAAATTAAAAGTGCTAAAAAAACACAAAATTGAAGAGAAATAAATCTTACTTGCAATAAGTAGCAATAGCAGCCAAGCCATCAGTGCTAAATCCATCACAACTCAAAAGAGAAAGTGCTTTAAAATTAGGAAATGAAAAAGCCAAAAACTCCAAACTTTCATCAGTAACAAACATTCTCTTAAGCTTCAACTCTTCAAGAAAAGGATACTTTTGAGCAAAAACAACTAACCATGGATGAATATCAGCACCCCAATTAGCAGGAACCAAATTAAAATCAGAAAAACGAGGTTTCCCTTTAAGTGTAACACTTCTTATTTTTGGAAATCTACGTGTCAAGATCTCAGGTGTAACAGAATAACAGTTACCTATGAAAACATGTTTTCTTGACCATCTTTCAGCGTTGTACCATTCTTTACAAACTAATGAAACTGAACTTCTATCTTTGCGTGATTTCACCATACCAAGTACTCTTTCTAGTACTTCATCTGGAAAAGCTGAACTTGAATTCATGAAGTTTGTTTCTTGTTTTGATTCCTTCTTTTTCTTACTCTTACACACCATGTTAAATGTTCAACAACAACAACAATAACAAAAAAAAACTAACTTTATAGCACCCTTTTGGATAAACTTCAATTGGGTTGTGTTAAAAACAAAAGATATGAGAATTATTATTTTTTGGTCAAATGGTGGAAATATAGCAATGTACTAAAAGTTACATATATGCTTAAAGATGAAAATTTTGATGATGTGTTTGTGTCTTTTGACAACAAAGGTTACATGTTTTTATTCATGTTTTTTCTTCATGAATGGAACTAATAAATGAAAAGAAAAGAAAAAAGATAATTAATAAAGAGATCTAGAAAATGAAATATGAATCTGAGATCTGATAAAAAGGAAGGGTAGAGGGTAGAAGAAGAAGGTGGAGAAGATAGATATAATATTTAGTTAGTATATTATATATGGAAATGAGAAAGAGAGTGATGATAGAGAAAGGTCAATGAAAAAATGGGATCTTTTTTCCTTGAAACAAAGCTCTCACATCACCTTTAGATGAGTCCAAAGGAGCATAGGAAGTGGATGGGTACCCTTTGTGTATTATGGGAAAAAGAAGGGGAAGTAATGAAATTTTAATTATTAATTATGGAACTAAGCTTTTATTTTTTCACATGGGTTTTTGACTTTTTCTCATAATTTAATAACATTCGTAACTTATTTCTTAATTTTATCTTAATTAAAAGGAAATTTTATTTTTTTTACTAAAATAAAAGGAAGACCGTGTTATCGACTATCGTAACAATTTTGTAATTTTAATTAATTCCGTCAAAATTATATGATTTGTCTATGGTTACATGATTATGATGTATGCGAAGATAAATTGTATTTTATATGATTATACACGCAATATGTTGCATGTTAAATATTTGGTGTGTTATATACATGAAATGTAAATGACAAGTGACTTATTACATAAAATATAAAGTGGCAAAATGCATGTAAATGACAACATGCAAATGACAAGTGACATGTTGTATGAGATACAAGTGATATATTGAGTATCTTATGTGTTACATTAAATGCAAATGACGACTGCTAACAGCCAGCCTTACCTTAAGCGTGTTATAAATGTTCTTGACAGGTTCAAGTGGCGTGTTGCTTGTTTGGTGTGTTGCGTGAAATTCAAAGTGACAACATGTAAATGACAAGTGATATGTTATATGCAATGTTCCTCTTCTGTAAATAAGATCTCAGATAAACACAACAATCTATAGCAATAATAAAAAACAACAAGCAAAAAGTATAACCTTGCACGAGTTATATATGATGTACTATATATAATACTAATCTTTAACTAAAAACGTGTATATATACCTATAAAAATGAAAAGAGAGATAGTTAAAATTATACAGTGTTATATATGATGTACAAATATATAATTATGATTTCGTCTAATATATACAAGTGAGACAGATCTTTTACCATGCACAAATTCATTTTCACTATTAGATAAATATGTTACATCATATCTCATTTAATTCAATTATGAGATTTATTAATTCAATAGTGAAAATAAATTTGTGCATAATAAAAAAAAACTTCTCTCACTCCTATGTCATATAGACTTGGCATATACCTTAAAATACCAACTTTTATGAAATCCTTTTCATCTTTATTTATAAGACCTCTTTTCACATTTATTTTTATCCCTTAATATAAGACATCTTACAAAATTTCATAAGGATTAATTATTTCTTTACAAAAGCCTATTTAATGCGCCAAAAAAAAAACCTATTTAGTTTATTATTGAAAATGTAAATATATATTTTCTCTTATAATATTAATAACTATAAAGATAGATATATAAAACTAAGTCATATAATTACAAATATATTACATTAACAATTTTTCTCAATACTCCTAATTTTGTTAATATTCTTGTAATAATATGGGGTAAATGTAGATAGATAGGGTTAGATAAGTTTTGAAATCCGGGTTGTGAAGAGGAAAAATTAAGTAAAAGTTGATGAAGAAGACTATAGCCCACCAAACTTAATCATAGCTATCCTATGTGGATTATTTAGCCACGTTGTCCAAACGAGGCTGAGATTTTTTGTGTGCTTTTAAAAAAAATACTAAAAAGCAGAATTGGGTTTTTTTTTAAATTTCATTTAAAATGTTCTTGAGAATCACACTTCTTAAGTTAAACCCCAAAATAGTTCACTTTACACACTTTGAAAGTGGTATTTTTTTAAATAACCCATTTTTAAAAGTAATATTCCAAATTTATCCTACACTGAAAAATATATACCAAAACGTTTTATTTTGACAAAATAAATTTCGTCCAAAATAATTATTTTTTCAGGTAGTCTATGACTATAATTTCACCTTTAAAATGAAATGTTTTAGATTTGAACATCGGCTCTTGCATATACATATAACAATGTTTTTATCAATTGAAATATCGTGTACACTGATTTCTAGTCATTAGATATGTCAATTTCATCTGTAAATGGGGATTCCTGCGGGGATTGACTCATTTGGTACTCGAAGAAGAGGAATTTTTCCCCGTGGGAATGGAGATAAAGGAGAAAGTTTCCCCGAAAGAGGTTTGGAGACAGGGACGAAATTTTATCCCCCGCCTCATGGAGACACCGTCATCGAAAATTTTATTAAAATAACATTTATAAATGTATATTTAAGTACTTTTATAAATTATTTTAAATTACATTGTTACACAATATGATTATACATTTGTTTATATATGATGTTTATTATTGTCATAAGACTCATAGTAATATTTTAATTTTTTTATTTGTTTTATAATTAAACTTTACTATTTTTTACAACTAGTTTGTTTGATTGAAAGTAATAGAAATTTAATACTTTTTATAAGGTTGATGGATGTCCGCAGAAACTGTGGGGCAAGGAGTGGAAAAGTGTATTCGTTCAATCCCCGCCCCGTTGATATCCCTACTAGTTATTAAGGGCTTGTTTGAATAACTTGCTTTTAGTTTTGAACACTTGTTTTATAAATTTGTTTTGAAAAACTGTTTTTTTTATAAACTATCTTTTGACCGTTTCAGTTTTTTAGATTTTAAAACTGGAAAATAAAAAATAGTTTTTAAAAACAATTTTAAGAAACAAGTTTACCAAACACATTTTTTATTTTAAAATTTTAAAAAACCAAAAAACTGTTTTTGAAAACCATTTCAAACATACCTTAAATTTCACTATACATTTAAGAAAAATGATACTAACTTGTGCTTTAATAGCACATGGTACTATAGTAGGATTAAGCAATTAAATGTGAAAAATGTGTAAATTTTAGCTTATAAATTATACTTTTAATCTGTGTTTTCTCTTAAATAGTGAATGTTAGAGTATGATGTTCTTTATTAATTGTCAATTTGCAAACTATGTATTTTTTTGGTGGTACCGATGATTTTTTGTTTTTTGGATAGTACTAGTTATGTCATTTTTTGGCAGTACCTACTTAACTTAAGATATGTAATTGTCACCTTTTTTGCTCAGTTTGAGTAATTTGAATATTAAAATTTATTATCATTATCAATTTTCTTTTTGTTTATATATTGTGCATTTATATATTTATTTTTAAATTTAATTCTTAAATAACGTATCACGGTCGGATTGTATCAGAAATTTTAAAAAAATTCCTGTATCAATACTGTGTCATACATTCTGGCTTCATAGTCCGTATGATATGCTCTTATGATACAAATTATTATAACTTAAAAGTGGAATGCATAATTTTCAATACCAAATTTTTATATTTGTCTTCTTAATAGATGCTCCAAGCTAAGAGAAAGCCCAATCCTCTCTAGCCACCACATGATGGTTATGTGCAAAGTTGGCCATTAATTATAATGTATTAGCAAGGGAAACGTAGAGAGGGCTTTAGGGATGATCTGCTGTTAAGGAGAGGTAAGTAAAGCATCCTTAACTAATCAAAAAGTAATTGAAGAAATTATGTTGGTGATGTGAACCACTTTTGTTGTAGCGCTTCTATCTCATTGTAGCGAAAGACGATTACTACTCATAAACCGTTGAGTGATGGACAACAATATCTAATTACCGACGACAAAATGATTGTCTCCAACCAGTGAAAACGGGCCCTGCAAAGAATTCAGCTCATAGTCGTTGAATGTGTCAAGTTGACACTGCTTATAATGTTTTTCCTTCTTACATGTTCTCAAGGAGCTGGAGCTAGACAGACTCAATGACTTACATATACAAGGCGTCAGTCAACGACACAAAATGATAAGTGAATTTGCATGTGGTGCTCATAACTAACTTGTAATAAACTTTTGAATTTGCATATGTGAATTTGCATATGGCTTATTCTCATTGGTTGGTAGGTAAATACCCTATAATTATGAATAGTAGATTAGTAAAAACCTTAAAACTAAGGTTTATATATGCAACATTGTAATGTGAGTTAATGTGGTGGTGGTGGTGGTGGTGGGGACTTTTCCATCTAAATTGGATCCCCTTGAATTGGATAGGATTTGGTGCACATGCATCCAACCTTCTTTGGAGGAATTCTATATTTTTTTTACTATATAATACTATAAAGATGCGGAAAGATCCATCATAAATCATAGATCTATTTATGAAGGTAAATTTTCGGTGCTGTCAACGATCTTGCTGCTTAAATCATTAATTAGCTTTTCTTCACTTAATTAACTATAGGTTTCAAAAAAAAAATTAACTATAAGAAAGCATTGCACTTTTGTCATTACAAATTGTTAATTAAATATAAGTGTCGATTGACATTATAATCTTACGAAATTGTGTTCAAATCTCATATCAAAACAATTTTTAAAAAAATGTTGTCATATTACAAATTGTAGTCCCACATAGTGGTCAATATTTTACATCCTTGCAATCAAAGCATTTTTGCAAATAGTTTTAAAATTATTTAAAGCACTAAAGGAAAGCAAGTGGTGACAAAAAAATAATTAAAAAGTCTATGTTCTCTTCATTGACCGATTGGAATTGGCATCATATTTTGTTGTTATGTACAACTTTGAGTGTGAATTAGGTAATACAATTGTGTAACATGGATCTTTATCACCACTATAGGATAAGGTCAAGAACAAATTCAATTACTATAACAAGTAATTTAATTCCAACTATCTAATTTTTATTTGCAATGTATAGACATGATGGTTATACATACACATTATAAGGCCAAAATCCTCTTATTAAGGCTCCAATGCTTTTAGTTTGGTGCAAGGATAAGGTGTGAAAGGGTTTATGGAACAAAATCCATGACCTTAGCCAAAAACACCAATAATAAAGGTTCTAAATAGTACTATGTACAAATAATTGTGAAGAAAAGGTTATTGGTTCACTTTCAATTAAAATGGACCCCTACCTATTTGTTCCCCAAAGCTTAAGAATCCCATGTTCTTCTACTCCTGTCCGACCATCACTACTTTCAATTCATATCATATATATCATATCCAATCTAGCTACTGTATCTTCTTCTATCTCTTTGCCTAAATTGTGTTTATTAGTTTCATGGTTTAACACGTGGCAATTTTTGACTTTATGATAAACACTACTACTAGTATAACCCACCTAATTAATTAGTAATCCTATCATTAATGCAATTCATTGGTGGTAAAAATTATGTGCATTTGATTAAGTGCTCTTTTATGTTTCTTAACTTAAAGAAAATGTTAAAGTGTGTTAATAAAAAAAACAAGGAAAATAATATTAAGTTTTAGGGGTGATTAACCCTGGATTTGATAGAGAGAATTACAGTTCGTTCTCCCGCAACTGCGATTGAGAGGGTTCTGTAATCACATGATATCAGAATTAACACCCCAAACCATATTAGGCGGTTTAGTGGACCAGATACCGAAAACAAAACAAGAAAAAAAAGAAGAAAAATAATAGATAATTGTAATTGTAATCCTCTCAGTATCAAAGAGGGATGTTTTTAGGTTAATTCTTTACCCAAAATTACCCCTCTAAATTGTTTTTCCTTTTCTTTTTATTCAAATAAATTATTTTCACATATATTTAGTTTTTCTCTTTGTGATTTCGTCGTCTTAGTGCGACGTTGTGTTGGTCATCGTCTTAGTGTGGTGTTATTTTGTTTTCTCTTCTTAGTGCAGTGTTTGTTTGGTTCAAATTGACATATTAGATTTGACTCATTGCATATTCAATCAATGACTTTGGTGTCGTCACTAGTGTAAATCGGAGACATGAGTATTTCGAGCACTTCAATTTCGTTATATTTGTATGTTTTGTCACATTTGTAAGGCATTTTGTCATTGTATGTTATTACATGGATGTTGTGCGTTTGTTGACAAACTCATCCTTATCAGTTTTTAGTTATTTTAAATATGTATTATTCGGTGTATTTTATCAATTTGAATGAATGAAATGTCATTTTTAGTCAAAAAAAAAAAAGGAAAATGATATTGTCAACAAAAAAGACAAGGAAATGATAATTAGTGTTTCTGTCACACTAGTTAAAGAAATAAGACCTAATTAATTATACTTTTGGTCTCTTATTTTATATGTTGATGTTTTTGATTCCGCTATTTAAAAATTAAACAACTTTGTCCCCCATTTTGATTTTTTCCCTTCAGTTTTGTCTATCCCCATTTTGTCACCACGAAATACTGATGTGTCCCATTTATTTATTAGTTGGCACATAAGACACGGATGTGGCAATATATACGCTGTAAATAACTGTGACATGTCAGCAAATCATCTTCATTAGATTGAAGGACAATGCATCAAAGCGGTTATTGCATCTCAAATGAAGAAGATTTGTTGACATGTCACTCTTATTTACCACATATGTATTGTCACATCAACACTTTATGTGCTAGCTAATAACAAAATGGGACACATTGCATTTCTGGGTGACAAAATGGAGTCAGAGTCAAAACTACAAAAAAAAAAATACCAAAATATGAAGGCAAAATGTCTGATTTTTAAATAGAGCACACAAATCATGAAATATGTAAAATAGATGTGATTAAGCTAATAATTAAGAATAGCAAAAATATATTGAAATTTGTATAGTCAATTGCTTAAAAATATAAAAGAGTGCTATTTTTAATACAAAATTTACTTTTATTTTCTTCCTTTTTTTTGAAGGAACTTTTATTTTCTTCCTTAATCAGTGCTCAACACCATGTCACATAAAAAAAATATAAAAGTCGTGTTTTGAAAATTGTGAATTCAATTTTTTTTTTTTTTTTTTGAAATTTAAAAAATTATTTTTAATATAAATTTTTTATTTTTGATTTCCATAACTAGTTTTTATATATAAGATAGGATAATTCCATAACTAGTATATTTAGGACATTTTTAGCATGACTCTTAACGTGATATCTGATACCTCTAAAATATGCATAATTTTAGTAGTCACTTTATCTAATAAACATTGCTTATTGGTTAAGTTATTGGAGCTAGTTTACTACAATTCTCCTATTTTATATTTTGTAGGTCCAAAAACATGAATAAATGGAAATAAACATTTTCTAGACCCAATTTGATGATTAATTACACCTTGACATAGTAACACTAATCAATATATGGGATGTCCAAACGTGAGCTTAAGGATCTTAAATTTGTGCATATGGTAAAAGGAGCCGTTAGAATTTGCATTAAGGGAAGAAAAAAATCAAGAATCAAAGGTCTGAAGCTTGTCACGGTTGTGCCAATTCTCACATGGTCGTGACAGTCCCAAAAATTGAGAAAATACAGCCTGAAGCAACTGTCACGGCCGTGACAGACAGATCTACAGAGAAATTTAGTCACAAATCATTTGTTTCCCTCACTTTATTGTCACTAATGATCACTTATATGTATCCATCCATTTTCCAATGTTTTCTGAGTCATAGGGGCCTATATAAAGGCTTACTTTCACTTGTAAAAGAATCATCCAAGCTTTGTAGCAATCATATTATCAAATAAAAAGTTTCTCTTGTTATTTTTTGTTTGTTCTTGTTATTGTTCATATTCATATATTGATATAGTGCTACTATGTCAAGGTGTGAGTAATCCACCCCCACTTCGAGGTTATGAAGATTATTCCATAGCCTAGTTTCATAATCCCTTTCCATATGTGTGATTGTTGATGATGATTACTAGCAAGAACTATTTGTAGCAGCTGCTCTTCATCAAAATCTTAAGAGTATTCAGCGAAGGATCAAAAGGTGATACCAATTAATACTTGAATTCTCTGCATATAGGGCGCTCCAGTGTAATGACAAGGAATGAATGTTCGCAAATATGGAAGTGTTGGGATGTCTTGGTGTTTGGCTAGGACGGACTGATACGATTAACGACTGCGGTGACAAAGGAAAGTTGTTTCCACAATGCTAAGGTGTCTCTTTACTTGTGTTTAAAAAAGATAGGTTTTCAGACAATATGAATCATATGGAAGGAATTGAAAAATTATGTTAAGAATGTGATCCACAAACTTGAGGCCTTTAATGATGAATATTATGATTGGAGTTTGAATCTCGGTCATTCCATTTAACTCTTAGGGTGCGTTTGATCTATTAAAAAATAAGGGAGACAATTTCAGTTGTACCGTGTTTGATTTTAAATCGTTCCTGGGACTGGACAAATTAGGGGATAAGGGACTGAACAAAAACTAAAATTATTGTCCCCCATTGAACCACGAGACAATTTTTTGTTCTCCACAAATTATTTAAAATATCAAAATAACCTTTTGTGCACTAAATATCATGCAAGACAAAATTTGTAAACGGACCCTTAGGGAGGATTTCAAAAGTTGTGCATTGTGTTCTAAGAAATAAGAAATAGGTGGAAAAATTGTATTTATCTTACTTCTTCCATGGCTAATAATAATATAGGTTTATCTTTGCCTTTCTCTTCTACTTTATCTTTTAATTTTTAATATTTTTTTCATTAATTGTTAAAATAGTTGAATAATTTGCATAGGCTTCTTTCAAAATAACACTCTAAAAACATAATTTTATGATAGATATTTGCTTAATTGTTTTGTTTTTTTTTTTACTAACCTCTATTTTTTAAGAAAAAAGACTCCAATAATCAGAGTTTGGCCGCAAAAAAAATAAAATCTAACAAAAAATTATTTTCATCATAATTGAACTTGTGTTCTTCCGATCAATTTGTTTTATGGTAAATACTAAATAGTAGCTTAATTGTCCCGTTTGCAGCAGCTTCATAAGTCTCTACACCGTTAATATTCTTTATGTATATTGACCTGCCAATACGCAGAAAGCAAGCTTCTACTTGCATGGTTCCTCCTCATCACTTCACCACCATATCCGTAGTGTGATTGACAAGACCCCATTCAATTCATAAACGTCAATTTAGACCCTTAGTTTCAAAGTTGGCCTTACATTACAAATGGACAAATAATACTCCATGAACATAGCTCAACATATTTCATGGTTTACGGAGGCTGTACCCTTTGTCGGCCGTGTCACACTACTTTTTTCTTTGGAATTATATCTATTGGATAATTCTTTCATATATAGATACACTAAAATAATGCATCTATAACTAACCACCACCGGCGGTTGCTATTGTTTGAGGTCTGAGAATATACTCCTCATGTTAAATATAAATTTTTTCCTACCATAAAATTTGCAAGATTTTAAATTCGATACTTAAAGTAACCGACGTGGGTATTTTGTAGAGCGCGCGAGAAAAATAGTAGGGTGGCAAAAATAAATCTCATGGTAATACACAATATAAAACAACCTTAAATTAAAGGGTACAAAAAATACAAATCACAACCTAGAGTAAAAAAAACCAGCACGCACACACACCAGAATTGCATAAAATAAAATAGGAGGAGCAAAATTGTTGTTTTATTAAAATAAAGGGATTAGAATTGCATTCACGAGCATAATAAGCAAAGACATAAGGGTTGTTTGGGATGAAAATATATGACCTTGTTTTGTTTAAGCTTACTTAGCAAGTAGTGATTGATGCTTTTGGTTTAAAGGGGCTCATTATCAGTTCTCAAAGGGGGAAAAATGGAGAAGAGGTATATACTTGCAGCGAATTCATTTAATTCTCCATCTTGCTGGTGGGATCTATGCACTGTTGGAGCATATAGAAACTTGGATATTGGAGAAAGATTGAAAGGGTAGCTTCATATTTGTTTTAGAATGACACATATGGGTTAGAAGTTCTCCTTTACAAGAAGTTATTCCAAGTTGTTTTTATTTTCTTCTACTAAATACAATTTAGTTTTGGAATTGGGAAACCTCTTGAATCGTGAAATTTGATTAGAGAATGAAGCTTTTTGTTTGGGAAAAAGAATCGATGTTAGAGTTCAATAATTTTCTTTCCTTTGTATCTCTTTCTAATATTGATGATACAGTCAAATTTTCATATGATTATTTGAGCTCTCAGTTGCTGGATATTCTCTAGTGAAGTTAGAGAAGGGGAAAATGTGTGAAATTATGTAAGGGTCTGGCTCCTTCTAAGGTAGTAACTAGTTTTTGGTGGTTGTTAGTTGATAACAATCAAGTAAAAAGTTGTTTTGCAGGAAAGCTATTATGGATCACCTACAAGCAGCAATTTTGAGTTTATTTCAATAAACTTGTGAGATAAACTTTAAAATAACCTCCTTATAATGACCTTTTTTTATGTTAATTTGATAGACACTTGTTGAAAACATACATGAAAACTCAATTCATAGAGAATATATATGAATCAATTCAAAGGCAACACATCACATCAAAACTAATAGGGAAGTGTTTACTCAACCAAACTTGTTCATATTAGTTTGGAAAATAGATTCGCTCCACTTTGAACATGGATCAACCAATTGCAACGGACAAGAAATATAATGTATTAAAGTGATATTCATTCTACCAGTTCATTCCAGCAAAGCTAGAGAAGAAGTATAACAATAATGATTTGACATGAGAAGCTAACATCCGAAGGCATCTCCGTAATAGATCTGCAAAACTCGGAGATCCACTAATGCCACAATTCCGATACCAGAAGCATTAAACAAAAAGGGAAGGGGCATGTAAGATATACGTGCATGAAGTTAAAAGTGGCAAGGCATGATAACAAATCCTAGCACTGACATTCCAGCTGAGAGTCTGCTTGCATTATTCAAAGAATCAGGAATTTAAACAGAAATTTTCCTATATCAAAATATATTCAAGATTGAAGAACACTTCAATATTGCAAATGCAGGACTTTGGAGAATGTTAAACACCCTTCAGATTTGACTTGAGTCCCTCCCAAAAATAAATCGTCTCATCCAGTCTGACACCACTAATGCCCTTGTGCGCCAGCTAACTTGCTTACTGTTCAATGCATTAGAAAAAGCTTTAATAACTTATTAATCATAATGCCTTATGAGTCTAACAGTTTTAAGAATATACTACTAGTAGTTTTTTTTTTTTTGACGCAATACTACTAGTAGTTAAGTGACAACAAATTATATACCTTGCATAGACAGAATACCACAGCCACTGACTGCTGTGTCCAATTGAAACCCAATCTCCAGGTAGCTGTGCAGCTGTCTGCTCTCCTCCCAGAGGAGCGAATTGACCTAAATGCTTGTACCTTGAGAGAAATAATGAAAAGCATTGAATCAATTATCAGTGTCAACGTAAAGAGAGTGATAAAAGTAAATCTAGTATAGTAAGTTAACTGTTAACATGATCAAGTTACCTGAAGGGTTTGAAGCGATGACGCCCTTCTTCCCTGAACCTAATAGGACCCTCTGGATTTTTTTCACACTCTTCCATCCGGTTAAAACACTTGGCTAGGTAGGCACCTTGCTGAGATGCAACCTGATATGTAGTTTCAGAAACCCAAAGTTGTATCACTAAGTAAACAAAAGCAGGAAGATACCATTGAAGAGAATGCTATAGGGAAAATAATATGACACACACCTGAGCTGTAGCAGGAAGAAATTTCATCTCTGAGTCCACATTAATAAGTGCAGTTTTGAGTTCTTCGATATTCAGTTCAATAGATTCTTTTTGAACATCTCCCTTGGATTCTTTCAAGAGATCAGCAATGCCATGCATCTGTTTATTCTTTAGATATAGCTCCACCTGAGGGTATCTTTCACAGATGTCATTCATCACTTCCTGAAATTCTTTGAGCGTAAGTGTTCCCGAGTTGTCTGTATCAGTCTTCTTAAATATTGCCGCAATATCTTCCTAAATAGCCAAAAATCAATTTACAATCAGCAGGGAGAAAGGTAACATTTGAAATTCAAAAAAAGGTCAAACTTGATACAGTATCCCAGATTGTCAACAGAATCATCAACTAGCTAAGAAATGCAGCATAAATACTGGTGTGCACAAACTACAAAAATGGAACGCAATATGTATTGATATTAATGAGTTATGAGTCCATCCAAAAGAATGGAATATAGCAAGAGTGTAAGGCACTAGGCAGTAAGAATGTCCCATGTTAATTAAATAAATTATGGAGAAATAGCATTAGCCAATAGGTACCATGACTTTTCGTTGGTTTATTGTAGCACAATCACCAAGCGCATACACATTGTTTGTTCCCTCAACTCTCAACCATTCATCAGTAGCTATGGCACGTCTGTTAATCTGTTCATAATAATCAATGAGAAGTAAATAATAAATTAAATACACACCTGACCAAGAAAAAAATAATATGAAATTATGAATCAGAACAAATAATAAAGTCAAATTTCCTATATAACACACCTGACCAATTTGTGTCATAAAATCTTTTATGAATGGACGAGTGCCAATACCGGTTGACCAGACAGCCATTCCATATGGAATTGAAGTAATTTCTCCTCCATTTTTCATTTCTTTAGTGGAAATTTCTTTGTCAGATACCTTCACAACCATGGATCCGGTTTTCACATCAATACCGTCTCTTCGGAACTTGTCTTCAGCAAAAGCTGTTATTCTTTTGTCAAACCTAAAAATAAGCATCAGAATAAAAATGTATGAGTTCATGATTATGCTCTAAATGATAAAAACAACCACCCTGCATATGTAAGAATCCATGACTGAATCAAATACTTCCAAGTGACTGCTCATAGACGCAAATAATAACTGACAAAGCATGACTATTATTAAATGATAAAAGTAGAGTTTCATGCTCACATGCTCAAGATATGACCTCCAGCTTCCAGAAGCGTAATTTTAACTAAATCTTTTACTCCAGGATATAATTTGACCAAATCCTCACTAACAAAATCATGAAGTGCAGCTGCAAACTCCACTCCAGTTGGACCACCTCCAACAATAGCAAAATGAAGAATTCTCTTTCTCTCTTCATCACTTACACTTGGCAAACTTGCTCTCTCAAAGCAGTCAATTACAGTTCTTCTAATCCTTTGTGCATCTTCAACTTCCTGTAAAGTGCACGCAAATGTCCATCAGATAACTAAAAACCCAAAAAACATGGATAAACAAAATGCAATCACAATTTTTAGTCATGATTGGATTTTGACCAATTCGTCTCCTCCACTAACTATTTCTTAACTGCACATACAGTTTTTTATTGTCAACAAAAATATGTTGTGACACACCAAGTGATAAAAAAAGTTACCTTCAAGAAATGGCAATGCTCCGTGACTCCAGGAGTATTAAATGTGTTGACCTGTGCTCCTACAGCAATGATTAAGTAGTCATAGTCCACGACGAAGTCTTGTTTTTCATTTGAATTGTTGTTTATATTAGATCGACAGTAAACTTTTCTGTTTACTGCATCAATCTTGATACATTCTGCTTCACTGAATCGAGAGTCCACATGTTTCTGCTTGAAAGGAAATAAGTAAAAGGTCCAGTTATATCCACTACCACTAGTAATGAACTAAGGCATTAAACAGAATTCTATAGGGGCAATCTAATTTCCCGAATATGTGCCTCCTATATGTAATTAGACAGCAACATATCATAAGTGTGGCTCTGATAAACCAGTTTTTTAATAAACAGAAACATGATATAAGAGTGCAGGCAATCTTCAGTCACATTGCATCTAAACAAAAGAACAAAACACATGCGACCAAAAGATGTGTTTAACTTATAAAATAAAAAAATAAAAAATTAATGTATATGTAGCAGTCGGCAGCCACATATTTATTTCTCTAGTACTCATTGTACACATAAGACAAACATTAATCTGGCCAACCCAACCTAACAGCTTACGATTAACTGTTAACAGTGATTTGTTATTGTAAATAACATCGCAGACAGATGATTTGAAATTGATATTGAATATATCCAGCTATGTCACATGCTAATGAAACAAAATGGACAACTTCATAATAATATTAATGCAGCAGTGACGAAAATGTTATAATCCTGAGATTCCCGACCTTCCTGAAGATATTGCGAACAGGTTCAACAATGCTGCGAGCCTCGACAGTGCCACATGTAACACTAGGCAGCAGAGGAGTGAACGCAAAATAATTCCGAGGAGACACAACGTGAACCTCATATCGAGGATCGTTGAGATTCCTCAAGAAACTTGTTCCTGCCCAACCAGTTCCCAGCACCAACACCTTTTTCTTCTCAGGTACCGCCGTTTCAGATGTAGCAACAGCCTCACCGTAAGCCAAAAGACCACCACCACTGCATCAAGCAAACAAAATCATTCACATAATTAATTCATAAACACTTCAAAATTAATAATAATATTAATATAATATCTTACTGTTAATCAAATCTAAAAATCTTCACTAATCACAAGTCTCAGAAATTTTCGTAGATCTATTAACTAAAATACAAATAGAATTTAATTAGCGTTGCTCCTAAATTACAGGAATCTTAATCTGAAATAGATAAAACAGAATACAAATTGATTTGATGCAACTAAAATCATCATAAAATGATTTGTGAATATCTATTAAGCAAATCGGCGTGAAAAAATTTCAGTTAAATTGAAATATGTGGATCTACTAGTTGTAACGTGAAACGGTGAATGAAAATTGGAAACTAGAAACGGAGAAGTGATAATGAATTGAAGTTGATGTTACCTTACGGTGGTGCAGAGAAGAACGAGCTTGAACTGAGAGTCATAGTCACGGAAATTTCTAGAGAAACGTTGGAAGAAATTGAAATTGCGCATTGTGTGGTGGTGAAGATCTGTGTCCAAAGTTGAGTGAGAGAAGAGAAATGAGGCAGTTATAGAGAGAGAAAGTGAAAAGTGTGTTGTGTTGTAGATTGTTGTTATGGAAATGGTGATGAAAAATAGGGAGTTGGTAAGAAAAGTAGAATCCTGAAAGGTGGGGAGAGGGAATGCAAAATAGGAATTGCGTGTCTTCTAGGCGGAGTACTCACTCTTGTTCATTTGCATGAGTCACTTTCGAGTCGTTTTTGTTTCTTTCTTTTTCATAATAAAAAATAAAAAAATTGGGTGAATTAGCCGCCGTGAGTGTTGACCGGAAATAATATCAAATTATAAAAGTATAGTATAGATTAGAAAAAATCAAATAATTTTTTTTATATATAAATGTAACGATTAACATTATAAATTCACACAATTGAGGATGTAGAATTAGAACCGTAGTTCGTCAAAAAAATTAGAACAGTAGTCATGACATTTGGTTAACAATTTTGATATCTATTTGTCAGTTAAACTGAGATTTATTGATAAATTAAACAATATTAGTTCATTCATATTACTCCATGGCATTATATTTTAGAAAAAATTACTTTTTAGTTTTTACATTCATTATAAAATTGAAGTAGGTAGAATTATGGAATTAATGTATTGTATATAGGACATGAGGTGTATTAGTTTGAAAGATTTATGTTTTTATTATAACAAAAATTTTGAGTCAAAGAATGATGCTTGATCCAAGAAATCACGTGGGAAATACTTTAGAGTTTAGAACCTAATAACTAATTCCTATTTATAAATATACATATCTTTTATGGATTTAATGGAGATGTATTGACGGTGTAAAATAGTTTTACACGATTATTTAATAAATAATTATCATTTTGTCATGTCATGTCAATAAAGTGGGGTGAAGTGGGTGACATGACAGAAAATATGGTTGACAATGTAAAATTCAGTGCATATTCCTTTTTACGTACAACCGAGTAATCTCTTACATTTTGTGAGATAAAAATAAATGATTAATCTCTTTAAGAAAAATAGTTAAATTTATTCATTTATCTAAAAAAATTCAAGAAAATATGTGTTATTGAAAATTATGATTAATATATTAACATATTGTGATATAAATGATTGATACTTTTTTATAAAAAAATGCTTATTGAATTTAATTCATAATCAATTGACTAATACATGTCGGTATATCAATAAAAATATTGGAGCTAGCTAGAGATGTGGCTATCCTTCCCAAATCACGAGCTACCTCATTGCTTGTCTCATATCAAACTCAACACAAGAGTTTTTAAAATATAATGAAAAACAACGTTTACATTCACTTATAATGTCTCCAAATTCTGTGACATCACGTCCCCCTTACCGAAACAGTCCACTACGAACTTTGAATCTAGAGCAAATTCTACTTCATTAAGCTGTAGCTCACTAACTCATTTGATTGCATGAAACAGACCCAAAGCTTCTCCAATATCCACATTGCAAATATGTGATAACCACATAGAATTAGCAAGCAGAAACCGGCTTTCGTCATCACGAATACAAATACAATGCCCACCCGATTGCTTTGAGATGAAAATGATGCATAAATATTACACTTATAAGTTATATTTCTCCGTTGCCGGTTTTCTCCATCGAATAGAAGTTTGTGTCGACCACTCAATAGACCTTAAATCATTTAATTTTGTAATTACAAGTGGATGATACATTTAGTTTAAAAAAATGATCAATATTAATTGAAGATTAATTTTAGTATAGAAATACATATGGAGTATAAGAGCATATTTAGTATTCACTTTAAAAGAAATTTACATTTTCTAAAAAAAAAACAATTATCTCAATTGGCATTTTCTTTCCCAATTCATTTCAAGCAACCTTAATTTGATGGTTCTTTGATTAAAATATAATTTATTATGTACTTTTTATTCTTTTGTTTTTATCAATGTGGCAATTTGTATAACATATATTAAATATGAATAAAATATTAATATATAAATGTATATGATATACAATTGTGAAACTTGATACGAGTTTTTTTACATTTGTACTACTAAAGTATAAAATGAATGAGTTGCTTTAAGATGACGTGGCTTTGGTGAGACTTGTAAAATACTCTTGATTGAAGTTCACCATTGAATATGTTCTTAAGTGATGAATCCAAGTTAGCACAAAAAGTATATCAATAAGGGTCATAATACATGTGTTTAACAGAAGGTGGATAGGTCGAATTTCCCACATATAGCTGCACTACAAATTTGAATGAAATGGTTATTAATTTTGCACTTTATTACATTCAAATTACATTCCACAGTCATACTATAGAATTACAGATGAGTTGGTCATGATTTCTAGAAGCATGCTAGCTAGGTTGTTGGGTCTAAATTGTCCAACATTCGCAACATTTCTCACATGCTCTTCTTGGAACCTTTTCACATGTTCTTCTTGACACCAATGTGCCATCAATATTGGGAAACATGCATGTGAGGCTAATATTTTAAGATCAATCAATTATAGTATGCGGTGCTAATTTTTTATGGGTGGGGTTCCGAAAATAATTGGGAATTATTCAAAGAAGACAAAAGAGAGGGTAGAAGAACTCATAGTGGTTGATCGGTAGAAAGATGACTCTAAATTGAAGGTCGGAGAGCGTCGGGTAATTTTTGTGCCTATGGGTAATTTTTGTGATTTTGAAGTTTATACGCATATAATTACTTGATATAGGGCCCGTTTGTTTTAGATTTTTTTGAAAATAGATTTTGTAGTGTTAGAAAATTTTATATAAAAAAAATTTACAAAGAATTTTTTTATAAAAACTTCAAATGAAAATTTGGTTTGAATAGTTAATCTTAAAATCTTATTTTAGGTATTTCATCATTTTATTGTAAAAAAAATTTAGATATCAAAATTTCAAAAAAATCACTTTTTTTTTAAGTTATTTCAAATATATTTCATAAAAATCATTTTTGAAATACAACTTTTTATAAAAATTGAGATTTTGACTATTTTTTGTTCTTCAATAATGTACGTCAATGTTATATGATGTCAAAATTAGTGTTTGAATTTAGAAAAAACGAATATAAAAAAACTTGTAATATTTTGGGTGCGTTTGTTTCAGATTTTTTTGGAAAAAAATCATTTTTTAAATTTTTGTGGTGTTTGTTTCAGATTTTTTCAAAAATCATTTTAGTAAAAAAATCTATTTTTTCTTCAAAATGAAAAGCTATTTTGAGTAGCTTTCTTCAAAATCTATTTTTTTGAAAACCATTTTCTAAAAAAATGGATTTTTATGATTGTAAACAAACGCAAAATAGCTTTAGATTTTTTTCAAAATCTCTACAAAAAAATCTCTAGATTTTTTTCAAGAAAATCTATTTTTTTAAAAGCTTAAACAAACGGACCCTTTGAAAAACGGTTTTATAAAATCCATTTTCAAAAATACAAAGAAAAAATCTATTTTTTTAAAGCTGAAACAAACAGGCCCATAATCTATTTTCATGGTTATTTATTTTAATTTATCGAAACAGGTTGAATAACACATGCTTTTTAAGTAGTGAATCATCTCAGTTCACATTTTATCATGCGAACCATGATAATGCACATATGTGTTGTCTAAAGTGCACAAACATTTTGTGTAGTCTAAAACACACCATAACTTATATAAATAAGGGTATTTTGATTCATATTTCATTTAAAACATAGAAAAATTGATATTTACTCGGTGAAAAAAGAACACCCACATAACTACAGTCTACTATTACAAGGGGAAATCTCATTTGTTTAGGATCAACATCGATGTTACGCTGTGCGGTCTGAAACCCCTATTTTTACTCACTCGCGAAATTGGTCCCCCAATTTTAAAATCACACCGTTTTGATCCCTCCATCAAATTTTTATACTTAAAAATGATGATTTGATACTGTCGCGGTGATTTTTGGATATCGAGTTATTAATTAACTTCGAATCGCAATTTAATATTCCACCACCGATCTTTAATTTATCCGAGGGAAAGGGAAAAAGTTCGAAAAAAACCTATTTTTTAGAGAACAAGGTTCGGGGGTTAGTTATACGAAGGGAAGGTACTAGCACCCTAAGTATCTATAGTACTCTATAGGAACCTCTTGTTTTTATTCTAACTTTGCGCTTAATTTTAATTGCTTATAAAAAATGTACAAGTGGGAATTTAAAGTAGTGATAAAAAAAAATGCTTAAAGTGATGAAAAAGAAAAAAAATGTTTTTGTTGATTTTATTGATTGGAGAGACAAGTCTCATGCCTACGTACCCGAGGGATCAAACCACCGTAGTTCGGGGTAAAAAGACGAGTAAATTTGTTTGTTTGATTTTAAGGATTTGAAAATGGTTTTAAAATACCAAAAGCCAAAAGTGGCAAAATGTGAGTTTGATTGATGTTAATTTGTGAAGAAAGTCTATATGATTAAGTTGATTGAGATTTGATTAAGAAAATAAAAGACGCGGACACTTGGTTTAAAATCCAAGGTTTGTTGAGAAAATATTGAGTGATAAAAGGCACTTGGTTTAAAATCCAAGGTTTAGGCATGATTAAAAATGTATGAATGAAGAAAATGTTCTTGGTTTAAAATCCAAGGTTTTAGGCAAGAAAAAGAATCATTTGGGTTAAAGTCCAATGTTTTAGCGATAAAAGAAGCCATTGGTTTAAATTCCAAGGCACTTGGTTTAAAATCCAAGTTTGGTGATAAAAAAGAACTCTTGGGTTAAAATTCAAGGTTTTAACGATAAAAGTCGCCGTTGGTTTAAAGTCCAAGGCACTTGGTTCAAAATCCAAGTTCGCGGTAAAAAGACTCTCGGGTTAAAATCCAAGGTTTTCACGATAAAAAGACGCCGTTGGTTTAAATTCCAAGGCACTTGGTTTAAAATCCAAGTTAGCGGTAAAAAAGACTCTTGGGTTAAAATCCAAGGTTTTCATGATAAAAGACGCCGTTGGTTTAAATTCCAAGGCACTTGGTTTAAAATCCAAGTTCGCGATAAAAAGAAACGTTTGGTTTAAAGTCCAAAGTTTGAAAAGTGTATGACGACAAAAAGATTTGATGCTTGATGATGTTGAAAAGAAATTGTGTTGACTTTTTGAAAGAGGTTTTGACCTCATTTTTTAGAACAAAGTGATTAATTATTTCCATTGAAATGTTGGGTTCCAAATTAATAAAAAAGGTAGCGCGAATAATAATACTAACGTCGCAATAAGCAAATGAAGCGCGAAGACAATCCGTAATGATATTTTGATCAAAACGGTGTCTTTTCCCTCGGAATTTAAAATTACGCATATGGACAGAATGCGATAAAAATAAATATGCATGAGATGCAATTTTTCATTTATGAGTACATTGACCTAATCACACTCTAAAATACTTGCAAGAAAATAAACATGAAATGATGCAAGAGAGGGGATGCTATGCACTTTTATTTAGAGTTTACATTTGGCCTATTTACATCCTAAATTCAAAAGCAGAAATAAATGACAATTAATAAAGCGGTAAACACTCAATGATGTGATGATAATGATGTTACAAAAAAAAGGTAAATATGATAAATAAAATGGACGTAATGAAATAATATGAAATGCATGGACAAATAACATAAATAAATAAATACGAAATTCAAAGATGAAAATAAGCCTCGACGTCATGCTTTACAAGGCTGAAAAAAAAAAAGAAGCTAAAATAGCTTATGCCAAAAGCACTTATCTCATAAGCTCAAAATAAAATTAATTAACAAAACAAAACATGAAATAATATTACCAATATCTAAATATCAAATAAATAAATAAGCCTCGACATCATGCTTGATTGGCTAGAATAAAAGCTAAAACAGCTTATGCCAAAAGCACTTATCTCATAAGCTAAAAAAAACAAAATAAAATTAAAACAGGGGGTATGAAAAGTAAAACGAAATAAACAGGGGGTGCAAAAAGCAGTAAAATTGTAAAGTCCAGCCCAACAAGGGCCCATCTGCGCACAAACAAACAAAAAAGGCCAGGATCAAATACTGGCCGTCTGATGGATCAGACGGCCGTGATCAGATTTTTAAAAAGGAAAGATCTAGGCATGCGATTGAAATCAGAGGACAAAGGCGCGCAGGTGCACCGTAACGTCGTGCACCTGCGCGCACAGGATCAGAACGGAAGTATAAATAGAAAAACCCTAAAAAAAATCACAAATCAAACTTCTCCTTCTTCTCACCCGCGGCCGTCACACCTTTCTCTCTTCCTCCTCCATGTTTTTTTCTTCTCACCGATCTCTCATCATTCTCAAACCCATTTTCTTTCTTTCTCTCCCGATCTCTGTTTTCTGTTTTCTCTTTCCCTCACCGCCGTGACTCTCTTCTTTCTCACTCTCGCCGGCGAAATTTCAATCTAACTTCTTCTTCTCTCTCGATTTCGGATCGAAAAAAAACAGGACGAAAAGAACAAAGAAATGAAAAACAACCTTGCTTTTTTCAGATTCAGATCAAATCTCTTCTTCTCTTTCTTTTTGTTTTTTCGTTTCGTTTCTGATTTCGGATCTAAAATGGAAATGAGTTCGTGTTTGCTTTCGACCTTGATTCGACTTCAATGGTTTTTTTTTTGGTTCGGATTGTGGACGGTTTGGATCCGTGGGTTTTTGATTTAATTTGGTGATGAATTTGTGTTGATGATTTGCGATGAAGATGATGATGAACTGGGTTTCTGTTTGATTGTGATTTTTGCTCTGTTTTGGATTTTGTTTTGTTTATGATTTTTTTGATTTTTTTTGTAAATTGATTTCTGGATCTGGAAGAAGCTGCGGCTGAGACTGATGATTTCCTTCAGTTCTGATTTTTTTCTTGATATATACCCAAAGATCTATTGAATTTCTGGACAAAAAATTGCTTTAGGGAACCAAACTCTGAATTTGGACAACAAAGGACTTGCTCTATGCAGAAAGTAGTGTGAAATGGGAAGTTGACTTTGGACAAAAAAATTTGATTTTTGAATTAATTAAAAAAACAGAAAAGGAAAATAAAAAACTGAAATATATATATATATATATATATATATATATATATATATATATATATATATATATATATAAATAAAAAAACGAAAAAGCAAAATAATAAATAATAATAATAATAATAATATAAATACAAATAATGAATGAACACAAAAATGAGGTATTTTAAAATACCTCTCTGCCGAAATTTCGTCAGAAATGACAGAGAGGGCAAAAAGGTTTTAAACGCCGAACAAAATCGATCGGTCAAAAAATGGGGTATGACAGATGCCCCTATTTAAGTTTCCTCCATCGGAGATAAAAAGAAAAAGATGATTCTTGATGATATTTTTGTTTTGATTCGACGATGGAAGAGACTTAAATACAGAGTACACCATTTTTTGACCGGACCAAACCATAAAATGCTATGATATGATGTTATGGATGTTATGCTTATGAGTGTTTGAATGTAATGAAGATTATTTGACAAGGGTAATGAAGACAGAAAGCGATAAAGTCCTGTGTACGGACAGAAGTAAAGACTGAAAGCGATAAAAGTCCTGTGTATGGACAGAAGTAAAGACGGAAAGCAATAAAGTCCTGTGTGCGGACATAAGCAGATAAAGTCCTGTGTACGGACAGAAGTAAAGACAGAAAGCAGTAAAGTCCTGTGTATGGACAGAAGTAAAGACTGAAAGCGATAAAGTCCTGTGTGCGGATATAAGCAGATGAAGTCCTGTGTACGGACAGAAGTAAAGACAGAAAGCAGTAAAGTCCTGTGTATGGACAGAAGTAAAGACTGAAAGCGATAAAGTCCTGTGTGCGGACATAAGCAGATGAAGTCCTGTGTTCGGACAGAAGTAAAGACTGAAAGCGATAAAGTCCTGTGTACGGACAAAAGTAAAGACAGTGTCCACCAACATTGTGGGATGGTAAGGACAAGTAAAGGCAGTGTCTACCAACATTGTGGAATGGTAAGGACACATCGAGGAAATAAATTGTCTGCTGACATTGTGGGAGAGCGAGACATGACAAGAATATGTATTTGTCTAGACCAGACACACTGGAAATGACCCTTTTTTGGGGAAATTAACTGTAAGTTTGCAGTTGATTGTTTGCAAAATCTGCTACTTGGAATATGCTTGATGGAGACATCTCTGGACCAGACCCACTGGGGATGACTCTTTTTTGTGATGTATGATTGATGGAGACATCTCTGGACCAGATACACTGGGGATGACTCTTTTTTTGTGATGTATGATTGATGGAGACATCTCTGGACCAGATACACTGGGGGATGACTCTTTTTGTGATGTATTGAAGCAGGACACGTGATGGTCAATGCAGTATGTATGAATGATTTTGTTTGCATGTTGCATATGAATATGAATATATGTATGGACATGTGAATGATTGTAAGTATGTATGCATGTATGTATGAATGATTGTTATGAAGCTTGTATTTGTATGATTGAATGATATTTGTACACGACTGGATGAGACAAAAGCTTGATCAGAAAAGATGAACATCGGGCCAACGTATCCGTACAACCACTCGGTAGTCCTCCACTGGGGATACCATCGTTATAGGTGAAATAAATCAGATCCTCGGGGTAAAACCCGGTATGGTGTGTCAATCCATGTTAAGAGTGATTGCCTCTTGGGGTAAAGCCCATCGGTCAGAGGTCTGGCAGAAATCGCCATTTCGTACACTGAAACTGAATATTTTCTCATGGTCTTGTTTCGACAGTCATGCTTTTGCTTTTTCTCTTTTTTTTTGAAATCCCTAACTTTTGCCTGGATCGCCCTTTCAGGTTTTCAATCCACCGGGAATAATATTTCTTTTTTTTGTTTGTCCCTAATTTTTGCCTGGACCGCCCTTTCGGGTTTTCAATCCACCGGGACGCTCATTTTTGCCTAAGCCGCCTTTTCAGGTTTTCGACTTAGCGAGCTGTTCCCTTTTTTTTGCTATTTTTTTTTGAATGAATGAAACAAGACTGATAGGATGATATGCAAACTTCTCAAAGAGATGCCATTTGCTGATGATATGAGCTTCTCAAAACGGGTCTCAGCTTCTTCTTTCACTGGGGAAAAGAAAATCATACAGGCTTCTTGATGATAACCACTTGCTGGAGATTACCAGAGAACAGTCAAGTTCAGTATTCAATTTGGATCACATGCTCAGCACGTTATATTAACGCACATATCCATATCAACTTGACGATTATTGGCTCAATGAGGAAGAGATATAACAACTATCTTGGCAGATCTGGATTGCCCCTGGAAACCACTTCAGGTGCCCCAAGTGAGTGAAACCTTGACTTTGTATCTTTGAAGGATATGCCACTGTATATAAAGACTTGCCCCGGATTGGCGGGTTCCTGAGGTAGTTTGCCCCAAGTCAGGAGCGCTTTGAATTGATTTGCTCTTGATTAGACCATTTGATTGAATTTCTTTGATGCCAAATATAAATTTGCAGACAAAATTGTTTCTTTTGAAAAAGTGTTACTGATGTAATGCACATGCAAGTTTTGGAATCGCAAAAGTTTATATAAAACATATGTGGTGTGTGTAAAAGATAGTTATTCAACAAACAGGTGGAGTCAGTTTTGACAAAAGTTTTGCTGATTATGCTTTCAAAGTAAACCTAGCTTCAATTAGGTCTTTTGAGGGTTATAACGTGGCCTGATTCATGGTTCGAAAAGAAAAGATTATTAGGCTCAAAATTCTGTTTTAACCCACCCACTTCTTTGATGTCCTTCAATCCTACATTCAATTTATTCATCAGACACGCTTTGGTTGACAAGAGGATTTTTGACAATGATGTTTGAGGTTGACACTTTGATGAGATTCTTGAAGTGGCAATCACTTTTCATTCACAAGCTTGTTTTCAATATTTTTGCTCTTAATCCCTTATTTTTGCATGGACCATTTTTTGGATTTTGTGGTCCATCGGGATACCCTGAATTTTGCCTAAGTCTTTTTACCTAGCGGGCTTTTTTGTTATTTTTGTTTGTTTTTTTTTTTTGTTGTAAGACAATTGTGACTGCCACATGTTATGGTGAGTTTTGTCTACTCATGACTTCCTCTATCTCAACAATTTTGTCCTCTTGTATTGGGATGTATCATTGAATTAATTGAAAGACTACCCTGCCCCGGGTTAAGATTAAGGGTTGTTTTTTTCTATAGAAAGAACACCAACTTCTGGCTCAAAGGGGTTGACTACGGATTATCTCCTTATTTCTCCGGTGTTTGGGGAAGTGAAACAATGCCTTACATCATCAACCGGGTATTTACTAATGAAAGCATATATCAGCAATTTTAAACATTTAATTTACATCATTCTCCCCTCAAGTTTGTAAACAAAAAAGTGAAATATAAAAACATTGCCATTTGTGATGGCACAAGAAAAGAGTGAATACGAATGGATGGATTCCAAAATATGCATGTTCATTGTTTAGAAATTTAAATTTAAAAGATACAACCTTAAAATGTAAATAAATGCTTGGCAAGAAAGAAATTGCAATTGAACATAAAAGGCCTAGTGATCCTAGGGACAAACTTCTTGATTCTCTCGAAAATGACAGAGGACTCATGATTAAGCAGAGGATGAACTTTGAACATTAGGGTTCTCATTCTTGAAAGATAGCACCTTGTTACGGACTAAATCCTGAACAGCTTTCTTGAGAGGATAACAACGCTCTACATCATGGCCTGGGGCCCCTTGATGGAAGGCACAAGTTAAATCACTGCGGTACCAGGGAGGTAGTACTGCGGGCACAGGGGGAGGTGGCCTTGTCTGGACAAAATTTTTAGCAAGTAAAGCGGGGAGTAGGTCGGCATATTTCATGGGTATGGGGTCAAATGGAGGACTTTTTTGAGCGCGGTTATGATTGAATGATTGTTGGGGAGATGGTAGGTGATGAGATTGTGGGTATTGTGGTGGTAGTGCTATGGCTGCAACATGTTGATAAGCTGAGTTTCTTGAATGACGTCCTCCTTGGGCCACCATGCCAACTTCAAATTCTTTCTTCTCAGAAAAGTTGTTACCATATCTTTTGGCAGTATTAGTCGGAGCTTTCTCTCTTGTCAATCGTCCTTGTCGGACCCCTTCTTCAAGTCGCATCCCCATGTTTACCATCTCAGTGAAATCACTGGGTGCACTAGCAATCATTCGTTCATAGTAAAATGAATCAAGAGTATTTAGGAAAATCTTGGTCATTTCTTTTTCTTCTAGTGGTGGACAAATCTGAGCGGCAATCTCTCTCCATCGCTGAGCGTATTCTTTGAAACTCTCTTTGTCCTTTTGAGACATACCTCGAAGTTGATCTCTATCCGGAGCCATGTCTAGATTGTATTTGTATTGACAGACAAAAGCTTCGCCCAAATCATTGAATGTTTGGATCTTGGCACCATCTAAACTCATGTACCACTTCAAAGCGGCACCTGTCAAGCTATCTTGAAAGTAGTGGATTAGTAACTGATGGTTGTCCGTTTGAGTGGACATCTTTCGGGCGTACATTACCAAATGGCTCTGAGGGCAGGAATTTCCTTTGTACTTCTCAAACTCGGGGACCTTAAACTTAGGTGGGATCCTAACGTTTGGTACCAAGCAAAGGTCATGGGCGTTTTTGCCGAACAAATCATTCCCACGAAGGGCCTTAATCTCGAGCTGCATCTTATCAAACTGATCCTGAAGATTATCCATACGGCCATAAGTCTCTGGATCCTCCGCATGATAGACTAGTTCGCTCATATAAGGAACGGTGTGAGCTACGGAAGCTGGAATGGTCATTGTTGACTGAGGGACACACACAGTAACTTGAGGAAGAGTCATCCCAGGTTGGGGAACAACAGTAGCATGTGGCAAAGTAGGAGTAGGGACCTCGGGAACTTGGGGTCGAAGCCCTTCATTAAAATTCATAGGCATGCCCCAAGGATAACCTTCGGGCATGACGTGCTGATGTGTGTTGACGGGTACCACTGGAACTGGGGCAGAGACGATTTCAGAAATGACCGTAGCTTGAGGAGGAGGGGTTGGTGGCTGATTCTGCGCAGCCATCAACGATGTCACCATGGCGGTTAGCTTTTCTACTTCAGCCCGAAGAGTTGTTACTTCCCCATGGAGCTCAACATTCTCTTGTTCAACTTGGTCCATTCTCTTTTTTCTGTTTGCTCGAGTGTTGTACGTGCGAGATGGTTGTGGGCGTGGTCGTCGGGCCACTTTGACTGGGACACAGAGGAGAGAAAGAATATGAGACTCGATTTGTTTGAAACTCATGAATGTTATATGATGCATGATGTGTTTATGCTAAAATATACAATGTTTTTTTTTTTTGTTATCGAAGGACTTTACCTCAAATTAGTTGTAAATATTTAGATATGAATTTTGTAAGAAGAAAAAAAGAAAAATTTATTATGTGTAATGAATGTAATCTACAATGTTTACAAAAAAATTTGTTTTAAGTCCTTCGACATCGGATGAGAAAAAAGAATTTTATGAATGAGTGCATGCATGCGTGATGCGGAAAACATGGTGGGGTTAAAGTATAATGTTGCAGTCAAAGGTGAAACCCTCCCATATGGTATGTACTAGGGTTCTTTTGTACCTGCATGACGGGTTCTACAAAGTTCCCAAAGTCACTGACCGTCTCATGGATATTACTGAGTTACGGGACTACTCTCGTCCCAATAACATCCACGGGATAATCTCGTTTGAGTGTAGTTTCGCGTGACAACTAAATTCAAGACTTACTCTTGATTAGTTACCGCACTACGCCCTAAAAAGGCCAAGATGGGTTAAAGGTAATCTAAAGGTCCTCGGCTTCTCCGGACACTCACATTGAAAGTAATAACACCATCATGACTTATCATGACGACGAGTACTACCGTCGCGAGGCCTCCACCGAGTAGGATCATATCACATGTGCTTCATAATCTAAAGACATGTCACTATGATTTCATCCCATCCTATCTTATTGTGTCTCTCAAGCCCGGGTAGGGGACTTATCTCACCACTCAAAGCATCCCCAATTATATATACAAATATTTACACAAATAAAAGAATAATGGCGCGAAGATAGTAATTTAAAACAAGTTAGGTTCAACCCGCTTGGTTGTCCCCGGTGAAGTCGCCATTTCTGTCGCGGTGATTTTTGGATATCGAGTTATTAATTAACTTCGAATCGCAATTTAATATTCCACCACCGATCTTTAATTTATCCGAGGGAAAGGGAAAAAGTTCGAAAAAAACCTATTTTTTAGAGAACAAGGTTCGGGGGTTAGTTATACGAAGGGAAGGTACTAGCACCCTAAGTATCTATAGTACTCTATAGGAACCTCTTGTTTTTATTCTAACTTTGCGCTTAATTTTAATTGCTTATAAAAAATGTACAAGTGGGAATTTAAAGTAGTGATAAAAAAAATGCTTAAAGTGATGAAAAAGAAAAAAAATGTTTTTGTTGATTTTATTGATTGGAGAGACAAGTCTCATGCCTACGTACCCGAGGGATCAAACCACCGTAGTTCGGGGTAAAAAGACGAGTAAATTTGTTTGTTTGATTTTAAGGATTTGAAAATGTTTTTAAAATACCAAAAGCCAAAAGTGGCAAAATGTGAGTTTGATTGATGTTAATTTGTGAAGAAAGTCTATATGATTAAGTTGATTGAGATTTGATTAAGAAAATAAAAGACGCGGACACTTGGTTTAAAATCCAAGGTTTGTTGAGAAAATATTGAGTGATAAAAGGCACTTGGTTTAAAATCCAAGGTTTAGGCATGATTAAAAATGTATGAATGAAGAAAATGTTCTTGGTTTAAAATCCAAGGTTTTAGGCAAGAAAAAGAATCACTTGGGTTAAAGTCCAATGTTTTAGCGATAAAAGAAGCCATTGGTTTAAATTCCAAGGCACTTGGTTTAAAATCCAAGTTTGGTGATAAAAAAGAACTCTTGGGTTAAAATTCAAGGTTTTAACGATAAAAGTCGCCGTTGGTTTAAAGTCCAAGGCACTTGGTTCAAAATCCAAGTTCGCGGTAAAAAGACTCTCGGGTTAAAATCCAAGGTTTTCACGATAAAAAGACGCCGTTGGTTTAAATTCCAAGGCACTTGGTTTAAAATCCAAGTTAGCGGTAAAAAAGACTCTTGGGTTAAAATCCAAGGTTTTCATGATAAAAGACGCCGTTGGTTTAAATTCCAAGGCACTTGGTTTAAAATCCAAGTTCGCGATAAAAAGAAACGTTTGGTTTAAAGTCCAAAGTTTGAAAAGTGTATGACGACAAAAAGATTTGATGCTTGATGATGTTGAAAAGAAATTGTGTTGACTTTTTGAAAGAGGTTTTGACCTCATTTTTTAGAACAAAGTGATTAATTATTTCCATTGAAATGTTGGGTTCCAAATTAATAAAAAAGGTAGCGCGAATAATAATACTAACGTCGCAATAAGCAAATGAAGCGCGAAGACAATCCGTAATGATATTTTGATCAAAACGGTGTCTTTTCCCTCGGAATTTAAAATTACGCATATGGACAGAATGCGATAAAAATAAATATGCATGAGATGCAATTTTTCATTTATGAGTACATTGACCTAATCACACTCTAAAATACTTGCAAGAAAATAAACATGAAATGATGCAAGAGAGGGGATGCTATGCACTTTTATTTAGAGTTTACATTTGGCCTATTTACATCATAAATTCAAAAGCAGAAATAAATGACAATTAATAAAGCGGTAAACACTCAATGATGTGATGATAATGATGTTACAAAAAAAAGGTAAATATGATAAATAAAATGGACGTAATGAAATAATATGAAATGCATGGACAAATAACATAAATAAATAAATACGAAATTCAAAGATGAAAATAAGCCTCGACGTCATGCTTTACAAGGCTGAAAAAAAAAAAGAAGCTAAAATAGCTTATGCCAAAAGCACTTATCTCATAAGCTCAAAATAAAATTAATTAACAAAACAAAACATGAAATAATATTACCAATATCTAAATATCAAATAAATAAATAAGCCTCGACATCATGCTTGATTGGCTAGAATAAAAGCTAAAATAGCTTATGCCAAAAGCACTTATCTCATAAGCTAAAAAAAACAAAATAAAATTAAAACAGGGGGTATGAAAAGTAAAACGAAATAAACAGGGGGTGCAAAAAGCAGCAAAATTGTAAAGTCCAGCCCAACAAGGGCCCATCTGCGCACAAACAAACAAAAAAGGCCAGGATCAAATACTGGCCGTCTGATGGATCAGACGGCCGTGATCAGATTTTTAAAAAGGAAAGATCTAGGCATGCGATTGAAATCAGAGGACAAAGGCGCGCAGGTGCACCGTAACGTCGTGCACCTGCGCGCACAGGATCAGAACGGAAGTATAAATAGAAAAACCCTAAAAAAAATCACAAATCAAACTTCTCCTTCTTCTCACCCGCGGCCGTCACACCTTTCTCTCTTCGTCCTCCATGTTTTTTTCTTCTCACCGATCTCTCATCATTCTCAAACCCATTTTCTTTCTTTCTCTCCCGATCTCTGTTTTCTGTTTTCTCTTTCCCTCACCGCCGTGACTCTCTTCTTTCTCACTCTCGCCGGCGAAATTTCAATCTAACTTCTTCTTCTCTCTCGATTTCGGATCGAAAAAAAACAGGACGAAAAGAACAAAGAAATGAAAAACAACCTTGCTTTTTTCAGATTCAGATCAAATCTCTTCTTCTCTTTCTTTTTGTTTTTTCGTTTCGTTTCTGATTTCGGATCTAAAATGGAAATGAGTTCGTGTTTGCTTTCGACCTTGATTCGACTTCAATGGTTTTTTTTTTGGTTCGGATTGTGGACGGTTTGGATCCGTGGGTTTTTGATTTAATTTGGTGATGAATTTGTGTTGATGATTTGCGATGAAGATGATGATGAACTGGGTTTCTGTTTGATTGTGATTTTTGCTCTGTTTTGGATTTTGTTTTGTTTATGATTTTTTTGATTTTTTTTGTAAATTGATTTCTGGATCTGGAAGAAGCTGCGGTTGAGACTGATGATTTCCTTCAGTTCTGATTTTTTTCTTGATATATACCCAAAGATCTATTGAATTTCTGGACAAAAAATTGCTTTAGGGAACCAAACTCTGAATTTGGACAACAAAGGACCTGCTCTATGCAGAAAGTAGTGTGAAATGGGAAGTTGACTTTGGACAAAAAAATTTGATTTTTGAATTAATTAAAAAAACAGAAAAGGAAAATAAAAAACTGAAATATATATATATATATATATATATATATAAATAAAAAAACGAAAAAGCAAAATAATAAATAATAATAATAATAATAATATAAATACAAATAATGAATGAACACAAAAATGAGGTATTTTAAAATACCTCTCTGCCGAAATTTCGTCAGAAATGACAGAGAGGGCAAAAAGGTTTTAAACGCCGAACAAAATCGATCGGTCAAAAAATGGGGTATGACAGATACATTTTAAATGACATGATGTACGATCCAATGACGTATATTTATCCAAATGAATTACTTACTTACATTTTATTAATCATGTAAATTATAAAAATAAATAATATTTGAAATTGAAATCGAAGTTTTTAACGAGTGTTTCTTTTTATAATTTCATGACTTTTTTATCATTCAATATCATTATGTTGTTTGTCACATCATTTAAATTAAAACATATTAAATCACTATTTTTAAGTACAAAAATCCAATGGAGGACTAAAATTGGGTGATTTTAAAATAGAAGGACCAATTTTATGTTTGAGTAAAAATAAGAACTAAAATTGTAATTAAACTTTTTTTTTAATTTTTTATTCTAGTATGGGCAGGATTCATATGTTAACTTGTGAACCATTATGGGGCTTTCACAAGTTAACTAGCGAACCCTTTTGTTACAAAAGTTGTAGAAACTTGAACAGGAAAGAGAAATGGTAGGAAAATTGAATAAAAATATTTTTATTATAAGATTAGCCAAAAAAATTACAACAAAATATTAGACATAAACATGTTTATTACAATGTAAATTTCTCGAAGCATAGAACATTAAAAGGAAAAACTAGATCAATAACAATGACAAGATAAATAAATACGTCATTGACATCTCCTTCTGAGAAATAAGAGAGGGGGCGGTTCCTCCTACCACTGTGAGGGTTTGGGAAAGCCCCATTTGAGTAGTAGACACCTCAATTAATCATAACATTTTCAATAAGTCCCAAAAGTCCCTTGTCGATTTGCACAAAGATCTCTGTGAAAATGGAGGTTCAATCTCTGCAATATGGTTCATACTCAGATTGAACCAAAGAAGAAAATGAAAACTAGAGAAAACTTTGAAGAAATAATTGATTTCATTGATCACAAATCTAATTACAAAATGAGGCATGAGTCCTTTATTTATACATAAGCAAAGACTATAATAGCTTGCAACTAACTAATAACAGACTTGGAACTAACTAGTAACAAACTTGTAACTGCCTCCAAAAGCTCTAACAAACTTGTTACTTGTATCCTAAGTAACTGATTCACTAGTGGCTTTAACAATCTCAATCATCATCATCATCAAAGAACATAGATAATAAGACCATCTTCAATGATGTTTTTTATATTTTTAAGCACTAGTTCTTAATATGACCTACCATTGGAGCAATATACATTTGAGTTCTTAATATGCACCAGTTCTTAAATAAAGACTAGTTTTTATATGATTTTTTTGGGATCCATTTAAAATGATGTAAAATTATTAGTGAGATTTGTTATTGGTAGGACCCATTTAAAACATTTGAAGAGGTGTTTGATTTGAGGGATTGAGTGCTCATTAGGTAGTATTATTAAAAATAATAAATGAGTAATATGTACAAGTGAGTAGGGGTGTAATTGGACCGGTTTGGATCGGTTTTGAGTGAATCCGATGTCCGAACCAATGAACCATCGATTGGTTCGGTTTGGTTCGGTTTTCACCGTTTTTTAAAAATGAATCCGAACCAAACTCATCGGTTTGGTTCGGATACTTTGATCGGTTTTATATCGCATTTTTTCCGATTTATTTTTTCGATGAATTTTCCATGTATTTCCATGCTATTATTTTTTTTCCGAGATGCAACAATTCAATAAACACAAAATACATATTTTTCTCATAAATTCATCAAATACATAATGAAGTTACAACCATATATATTGAAATGAAATCCAAAATACAATTTGTTTCCCATAAATTCATCAAGTTCATCAAAATACATACCGTATTGAAATTAAATTCATAAGTTCATGAAATATAAAATACAATCATATCGAACTTAAGTTCATAAATTCATTAAATATAAAACTTCATAAATTTATCGAACATAATACAACCATAAGATTTTTTTTTACAAGGAGTGTAGTTGGGTGGAGTAAAAAAATTTATATGGGTTGGCCTAAAAAAACAAAACTTAATAATATATATATGTATTGGTTCGGTTCGGTTTGGACCTCGGTTCTGAAAATTGGAACCGAGAACCGAACCAAACCACATCGGTTTTCAATTGGTTCGGTTCGGTTTTTGATCCGAACCATTAAACTCGATTTTTTTTCGGTTTGGATTGGTTTGGATTGTCGGTTTAATTGGATTTTTCTGATCCGCTTACACCAAGTGAGACCCAATTCTTTGGGATCCGAAGCCCATTTGTTTGCCACTGCGCGAGCGTTATATAAATCGCTATGCTATACACCAAACCCTTGTTTCATTTCTTCTCCATCTCCTATTGCCGCTAGTAAGCTTCTCCTTCATCTATAGATACGTAGATCTGTTAACTTTTCTGTTGTGATTTTAATCTGTTAGTTTTTACATTTTTTTTGTTCATTATTCATCATTCTCTATCACCAATGCTTATATTTTGGGTTTAAATTATTATTTTTTTCAGACGAAGTAGTGAACTATGTCTCACCGGAAGTTCGAGCACCCGAGACACGGTTCTCTTGGCTTTCTCCCAAGGAAGCGAGCTTCTCGTCACCGCGGAAAAGGTTATTTAGCTTTTATTTTACTATTAGTGTTCACTGAAATTTGTTAATTGTTACTATGACATTTTATTAATTAGGTTTTTCCACAAACGAATGATATAGATTGGATCAAGTTTTTTAAGATCTAAATCGAATGAATATAGCATTTGAAACTGATTTTGTGTGTTATTGCCATTTCCTTTGTGATTTTTGAAATTGCTTCCATTAATAATTGGTTAATCAAGGCTGGAATCTCAAAAACGGCTTATCTATCCTTAATCCTTTGATAGGGTTTTGGTATGGAATACAAATAAGCTAGAGAATTGGCATTCATTTTGCCATAGGCCTTTGGTTTGGGAGCATTTCTTCATTACTGTGGGAAATTGGTGATATCATGATTAATGTACTGAGATTTCATTTTTAAAGAATTGTTTTTTCTCAAATCAGATTGGAGGCTTATTTTTCATGCCGAATTGTTTATTTATTTATTTATGTTTTAGCTATATGATACTATTTATTATTATTATTATTATTATTATTATTATTATTATTATTATTGTATCTCAATTTTTACTTAGTTGATGAAAAAAATTCAGACATTGAAACTCTTCATTTGTACTCTAACCCATCTGTTGGAGTTAACTATTTTTTCTTTTAATGAAGTTTTATTTTTATGCTTTTGGCAATTAGATGTTTTTTGATTATTCTCCGTGCTTTATGTAAGTTGAAAACCTAAAGGTATTTTGATGTACATATGATTCCTCCGTTCCTTATTTGATTGAGGAATAGTGATTTGTCTTGGGAAATTTTAAATTTGTTTCTTTTGTGGATTCCACTTGTAATATATGTTGTTAATATTCATTTATTACAATGGGCTTAATGCTGTTTTTCTTCCTTGTTTCAGTATTGTAATACATTTGGTTACTATTTTATACATCTTGTTATGGGTGCTTCACTATTCATTATATTTGAACAAGGGTTCTATCAGATTATTATCATGCAATTTGTTTGCAAAACAATAAAGATATGCTTGTTGGTTACTACTCGCTTTATTTATTTCTTGTAGATATTTCATGGAATTTGTCTAGTTTTACAAATATTATAATTTATGACACAATTGATGATGGTATACTTGGTTCCTAAAACACTTTTGTTTTCTGCATTTTCACGGAGGTAAGTATTTGTGTGGGTTTTAAATTGTCTTATCTCTCAATCTGCCTTTCCTACATTGTTTGAAAACTAGCATCTGTCTGTACCTATATGTCTTTGCTTATTCATATCTCTATTTGATATCTGCTGTTTTCTTAATACTTTATCTTCTAGTTTATCGTTTTAATGACTTCTCATTTATCTGTCTCTGTATATATATGTTTAATGTTTTTGTCAATGTCTCTAATGATGGTGGCCAATTATGAAATACAAAAATCATTGTTTAGCCTAATTGTTACTAACATCTTTTTGTTTATATTAATATGTGATTAATTTCATATGTAGATTGTGCTCATGCTTTCCTGATACCATTTGTAGAATATATGTTTCTACATCCCCATGCATATTCACATACTACCACAGTTTTGCCTAGTTGCATGTTATGGTTATTAATGTTATGTGACTGTTGTTCTTATTCTGTGAACACCTCATCTGATTTGCCACTGCAGTGAAAGCCTTTCCAAAAGACGATCCTACCAAACCATGCAGGTTGACTGCTTTTGTTGGCTACAAGTCCGGGATGACCCATATAGTTAGGGAGGTCGAGAAACCTGGATCAAGTAAGTGTGATGTTTTGTCATTCTTTTAAGAACATCATGTGATCATTTTGTTTGTTTTTCTTTCACTGTGGCTTGTATTTATGTCCGTGGTGGATTTGTATCTGATAACATTTGTTGCTGTTGTAGAGCTTCATAAGAAAGAGACATGTGAAGCTGTCACTATCATTGAAACTCCCCCAGTTGTTGTTGTTGGAGTGGTGGGATATGTGAAGACACCACGTGGCCTTCGCACACTGAATACTGTTTGGGCTCAGCATCTGAGTGAAGATATCAAGCGTCGGTTTTACAAGAACTGGAGCAAATCAAAGAAGAAGGCTTTTACCAAATATACCATAAAATATGAAACTGAGGAAGGAAAGAAAGATATTCAATCTCAGCTTGAAAAATTGAAAAAGTATGCTACGGTCATCCGTGTTCTTGCTCACACTCAGGTACCAAAATTATTCTTGTTGGATTTTATTTGAGTTTGTTTCTTTCTTCGAACTTCTTAAACAAACTTTATTAATAGGTAGGTTTATAAGTGAGGCATAGCAGGCTTAATTCCGATTCACACATTTCACTTCATTTGTGTTGTATCATTTTAGTTTTTTTGTGTTCTAATACTGTAAATCTATCCTGTTTTATATTCATGTAATCATAAAATATTATGTTTTAATGTGTCGTGTCATGTTATTTACAAGTAAAAAATTTGAGGTGTATTATTTTTACTGGGCTTGAAAAACTACTGCTGTTAATGTTGAAGCAAAATGGTGTATTTCTTTGTTTACTGTAGATAAGGAAGTTGAAGGGTCTAAAACAAAAGAAAGCTCATTTGATGGAGATCCAAGTTAATGGTGGAACAATAAGCCAGAAGGTGGACTATGCATATGGTTTCTTTGAAAAGCAAATCCCAGTTGATGCTGTTTTCCAAAAAGATGAGATGATAGATATCATTGGAGTGACTAAAGGTAAAGGTTATGAAGGTGTGGTAACTCGTTGGGGTGTCACTCGTCTTCCACGGAAGACACACAGAGGTCTAAGGAAGGTTGCTTGTATTGGGGCCTGGCACCCTGCTCGTGTTTCTTTCACAGTTGCCAGAGCTGGTCAGAATGGATACCATCATCGTACTGAGTTGAATAAGAAGATCTACAAGGTTGGCAAGACTGACCAAGAGTCGCATACAGCAATCACTGAATTTGACAGGTATGGTAGTAGACAAGTCTTGGTAATAAAATGTGTGTATCTTGGTTAATCTTTGGAAAGTTCTGCGATTTTTAATCACTTAATTATGTTCTTTCCTAATAACAGGACGGATAAGGATATTACTCCTATGGGTGGATTCCCCCATTATGGGGTGGTGAACCATGATTATCTTATGATCAAGGGATGCTGTGTTGGACCAAAGAAGCGGGTTGTCACTCTTCGTCAGTCACTACTCAAGCAGACCTCTCGATTGGCTCTTGAAGAGATCAAACTGAAGTTCATTGACACCTCCTCCAAGTTTGGACATGGTCGCTTCCAGACTACCCAGGAGAAACAGAAGTTCTATGGTCGATTGAAGGCGTAATTTATCATGTTATTGTGACGTTTATCAATTCTGTTGAGAGAGCTCACCTTTGCAGTCAATTTCCGCATCAAACTAGAACATTTAGGGGTCTGTTTATTTGTTTAAGTCAGTCGTTATTTATATTTCTCACTGAGAACACAGCTTTGTTTCTTGTTTTGGAACATCGGTATTATTTGCCGTTTTATATTTATTTGCCAAATTTTGATGGTTTTGAATATTTGCATTGTTTTTATTTTTATTTTCTATTCGAATATTGTTACTGGTATGTTTGTAAGACGTTTTCTGGTAGTAGAGGAAAGCAAATCTATATTTCGGTCACATAATTTTTAAGAATTCCGCATTGATAGAATTATATAGTTGTCTATATGATTCTATTGGAGAGAGGATTATCTCCATTAACATGAGACCTATATCTTTGTTATGTTTTTAAAAATATTCTTTACTAAGTTGCTGGTGTGCTCGGTGTAGTAGTGCTGCAAATCACATGGTATTGAGTTTGATTTTACTTTCAATATCATGTGTGTAAACCACTTGTGCTAAATCTTGGCGTTATGAATTTCAAGTAGGCATGACAATAAAACTCATATTCGCGGGTACCCGTCCAAGCTCTACCCGATTTCAAAAGATAGGTTTGAGGCGGGTAACAGGGACATTGATACCCACCCCGAACCCGTCCCGCTTATTTTAAAATTAGATTTTACCTCTTCAAAATTAGAAACTCTTAAACAATCTTTTTTTTTTTGGACTAAAAATAAGGATTCATTCATTCAAATTGAAAATACATAGATCATTATAAATTCAAGATTGCTAAAAACTGAAAAAGGTGAATCTACAAACAAACTTGCATACAAACGACATCATGAAATTGCCTACAAATATGACAAAATAAAAGTCACCGGAATCTTCATACTCCCGGATTTGCAACGTTGACGTCTAAGTCTTCAAAGTCCTCAGATCTGTAATGAGTTGATGTAGATATGCCAACTTAAATCAACGAAACACCGTAATGAAAAACCAACAAACGCCGCACAAGACGACCACAAACACAATGCTGCACAAGACGACGACAAACTTAAAAAACAAAAAAACGAAGAAGCAAATCTATGTGAATAATCACTTATTTAATTGAAAAGAAAAGGAAAAACAACTTAGAGGGGTGATTTTGGATAAAAAATTGACCCTAAAACCAGCCCTCCTCGGTGGAGGCACAAAAAGAATAAATTAGGGTCATTTTCATCTGTTTATTTTTTATTTTTAATTTGATTAATAAACAAATGATTTTCTCTTTTTCTTTTATTTATTTAAAAAAATATTGTTAAAACAAAATAATTTTGGACTTTTAACCTTTTTTTTATAATAAAAATATACTAAAATACAATCATAATTTACGTGGAAAGATGCGTAACGGGGATACCCGAACCCCGTTGGGTAGGGTTATACGTTTTATCCCCGCATGGAATTGGGATGAGTTTGGGGAAACCCGAACTTTATGGGTTTGGGTTTGGGCAGTGGCGGAGCCAGGACCCTAGCTCAGGGGTGCAAACTATTAAAATTTAATTAATAATTATATTTATAATTGGAATTGGTTCTAAAATATGGTGTAACGGGTTAGTTTAGTTTGACTTTTTGAAAGAAAAATGAGTCGGTTTAATTAATTTTTATAATTTTTTCTTGCGTAATTTGAATGAAATCAAACTAATGAAGAACATATTAGTTTGATTCGATTCATTCGAGTTGAAATAATCAGTTAAAGCGTGCAAAATTTTTAATTTAATATTAAAATTACCCTAAAACTGAAAAATAAATTATTATGTTATGTGGGTTAAATTTGGGAACAAACTATACATAAAAATTACTTTTAGTTAGTTGTAAACTAAGCATGTTTGACATGAAATTGGTTTAATCCCCATGCATTGTGTTTTTGGATTTTTAAAATGACCACTTTATCAAAATATTTAAGAGTATTAATAATAAAGAAAATACAACGAAGCAACAATTGACTCAAGGTACAATGAATTATGACAGATTTATATTTAATAATTAATTTATACAAGAAAGAAGTGAAATTGGGACATAAGTTTGTTTGCATGCTCCAAGTGCAGCAGCAAAAGTGAAATGACAAAAGGTGAAAGTGAGTGTCTTTGGGTGCAAAGTCAAATAATCAGGGGTTCAAAGGCTAATTAAAGTAGATTAGTAAGAGTACTTTCTAGAAGTTAGGGTGTGCAGTTGCACTCAAAGGTGAATAGCTCCGCCCCTGGATTTGGGGATGACAAAATTCGCCCCCGCCCCGTTGCCATGCTTGCACACCCTCAAAGGTGAATAGCTCCGCCCCTGGGTTTGGGGATGACAAAATTCGCCCCCGCCCCGTTGCCATGCCTAATTTCAAGTTACATTTTTGTTGGTATGAAATTTGTATTAATTTGTATCTAATGTATTCTATCAATTATTCAAATGAATGAATATTGTTATTTTTAGTCAAAAGAAAAAATTATGTTTTTTTTGTTGCTTAAACATAAATGTTTTTTTTTTATTTTATATAATTGCTTTGAGGAGTTATTATTTCTTTCTTTCATCTCTAAAAGCATAAGTGCAAAAGGCATAGTATCTTTGGACTAAGCTTTTGTTTCAGAGAAGAATGTGCTAACCGTCATCTCTAAAAGCATAAGAGATACTATTGACAAGAAAACAATCGAGTGTCTATGGATGGTGGCAAGTTTTTTTATTTTATTAAAATAAAAAAAATCATTTATTCAAATTAATTAGTTGAATACATCATATTTAAGTATAAATTCAATACCGTTAAAAATGAAAATGATGAATAAAATTCATATTATCCAAGTTAATAACATAAAACGGCTTATACATGCCTATAAATAATGTGATAAAATCAGTGATTGGAATATCCATGATTCCGTATATGTATTATTGACGAATTTAATCACCGTATAAATCAAAAGTTAACCGAAATTGATTTGTCAATCCGAGTCAAATGAATATCGCAACAAGAAAGAAAAACAAGCAAACACCGTACGAGAATAGAAAATCAAACAAAACCGCAAAAAAGAAAAATCAAACAATGTTGCACTTAGATGAAGAAATAACAACAAAAAAAAAAAACTCAATATATTTAGATTAAAGGAGATGACAAAAAAAGTACTCCTATGGTGTCTGTTTCCTTGGGTTGGATGAATTCAGCCATACGTCAGCCATTTTGGATCATAATGTAAAAAAAAAAAAATAGTATCCCACAACAACAAATTAAAATATCTTTGCATAACACACTATACTTGAAAAGTCTTCCATGTTGCTACTTGCTAGTCTCAAAGAAATTCTAAAGCTCTTATCCAATATAGAGATGAAATTGGAGTAGTCACCATTTTGATATAGACATAATTGAGGAGTAGACTGGTTGGTAGAATTGCTCCCTAAAGGATTTGCAAGTACTAAACAGGTTATTTACAATTTGAGCAAACAAAGAAAAAGATGAGAAATGTTATTTAAACATAAAAAAGGGACATCTCAACAACATTAAGGGGAGTCACGTGTATATAATCGGGGAGTTCTTCAACACATTTGGTTAACTGATATTAACCAAATTTGATCTCCAACTCCTCAACTATTTGTTTACGAGATTTTGTATATGTGACACTTTTTGATTGTTTGCGGATGATAAAGTTAAAACAAAGTTAAAAGTAAATATTTTTTCAAGTTTGAAAGATTTTATGCTTACAACATCAAGGGGAGTCACGTGTATATAACCGGGGAGTTCTTCAACACATTTGGTTAATGGGGTATTAACCAAATGTGTTGAAGAACTCCCTGATTATATATACGTGACTCCCCGTAATGTTGTAGAGATGTCCCCTTTTTTGATGTATAAATAACATTTCTTGAAAAAGATAGAAGAGGAAGAACTAGTGTAATATGTGAGTATATATCTACTCATTAAATAGCGACTTATCATTATTGAAAAATCAGTTGGGTACACAATGTAAATTCTTATATTTTAAACGAAAATTTATATCATAAAAATTTATAATATATAGATTGTCTCTGTAAAATTTTAAGTAAATTTAAATAATTTGTTTTGTCAAGTAGCTTAGTGACTAAAAATTCCACCTATAAAATGGATAAGTGAAATGACCGGGGTTCAAATTCCAACCCGTGTATAGAAATTTCAAGTAGCATTTAGGCTTATAGTTTTTTATTTTATTTCATTTATACCTTTATTATTTCTTTATTTTCTTAAAAATATAATAACTATCCACTAACCAAATATTTTTGTTACAACAGCTAAATTTGCCATACACTTATTTTACACTACTAACTTTTCAGCTATAAACTATTAGTTATCATCTATAAGCTTTTCAGCTATAAATTAATTTATAACTTAATTTTACCAAACAAAACCCATGTCACATAAATCACTTCAGCACAATATATGTCCATGTGAACATAACTTAGTTGGTAGAAATATTTATTTTATATGTAGAGCACAAAGTTTGAACTCATGAATCATGATCTCCCAATTATTCACACAAGAGGTGAATTTTGAGCCATTAGGCTAGAAATTTGATAGATGAAATACTAAGTTATTGAAAATTCTCACACACAGTCTATATTTATTATCACGGTGGATACGTCACAGTTACGATGTCACCCTGATTTCAAATAAGCTACACTCTGTAGCTTTTGAAAAATCACGGTGTATTATCTTGATTCTAACATATCTACCGTGATACCAAACATAGACATAGTGTATGGATCGTGGTTTGAACAACCATCATAGTAATTTTGACATTTATGCAGGTTAAACTATAATTTGTGTACACTAGTTTGTTATTTTTAAAATCTTGTAATAGAAAGACAATTTTGTAAAATTTTGAAAGGATTTAATATTATTATTTTGTATTGGTTTGCACATGAACATCATCTATTATGAATCAGTCCTTAAAACAAAGATTAATGGAAACACAACAACTAACAACACCAAAAAATAGGCATATGCAACAAAATCCTAAACCTAATTCTAAAGAAATCATAATCACAAATTACCATTTTCACTTTATTACTACCCATGCAACCCAAGTCATAATATTTCACCACTTAGTCAAAAAATCTTCAATTACTAATAGTTACAGCACATTATTTGCAGCTGATCTCACCGTATTAAGAGTCTCATTGTCGCCGGAAAATCCTCTGTACCTTGTCGGAGAAATATCGATCTCAATCAGATTCTCTTCCTCATACTGAAACTCCATCTCTTTCTTCTTCATCATCACATTACTACCATCTAATGCTATCTCAATCAACCCTTCTCTGTCTTCTTCGTCCCACTCGTCGGGGGAATCCCAATCCTCTATCGCCGGAGATCCACCCTCCGACGAGCTATCCGAATCAGATTCCGGATAGTAACGAGATAACGAAGAATAATTCGAAATACCCATGTCCGAATTTTCTTCTTTTTCATTTGAATCATCACATTTTTCTTCACCTTCATATTCTTCATATATCACTTCCAATGGCGCTCTCACGTTCCATTCTACAAAACATGAACTTGATTCAAAACCCATTTCAGAATTCACCTCAATTTCATTCGATTCAACGGAACACGGTGAACTCTGTTTCTCTTTTTTTCCCTCTTCCTTATCTCTGCATTTGCTTGCTCTGTTTTCTTCTTCAACAATCGATTCATGTTTGTTTTGAGTTTCATTTTGTTCATGATGAGACTTTTGAATTGCGCCGAGACGAAGGATTGTGAGTAAGAGAATCCCGGTGAGAGTAATCACTGGTGATAAAACTATCTTGGAGAAAAGATGAGGCAAGTAGAGGAAAATCAAGGTGCAAAAGGTGACAATGCACGAAAACAGAGGATTTGAAGAGAACATTGAAAAAAATGAAATGGTTTCAACAAATAGAGAATACATGAATTTATCTAGACATAATAATAAGGAAGAAACTAATTTGAAGTCTAAGAAAATATCTAGTTTTATCCATTGGTATTGGGATTTAGAGGGAATTTGAAACAAGAAAAGCAAGGTCATGATAGAAGAAAAGTTAGGAAAAAGTGATGGGACAGAACAAGGGCACTATGCATGGAAGGGCTTTAGAAAGAGTGTTGGTGTGGGGTTTATGAGCTTTATGGCGTGAGAAGAAGGCATGGAATAATAAAGGTAAGGAAGGGGTGTGGGGTCCTAGTCCTACAATGCAAGCTACAATTAGGATGTTAATTTGTATCCGCAGACGCCAATTTCCGCTGAAATAATTTTACTGAGTAATGATATTTGAACAATCATTTGATGACAACTTTGTATTTTATCTCTTTTTTTTTTGGTATAGTATTTTATCTCTTTTTATTAGGCAAAAATAATAGAGAGAATGAAAAAAAAATTGTCTAAAAATTGTCACAAAATAGTTATTCAAATATTATTTCTGATTTTATTTGAGAGTTTAAGAGTGGATAATTTTTTCATGTGGAAACATGGACGGAGGAGAAACTTTTCTAGAGATTAGTGCGGGGATGAGGACAGAGATCATACTCTCGTCTTACATAGTTTCTATCCCAAACAAAATATTTGTATATATTAATATTTCATATATTATATTTATTTGCTTTTTACTAATATGTGTTGAAATTTCTTTTATATGTAATGTTACAATACTTTTTAAATATTCTCATAAAAAAAATTCTTAATATTATTTTGTTTTATAGTTAAATTTTAAATTTTTAACAATTAATTGATTAAAAATAATAATTTTTATGCTAATGGGACACCGTAAACACGAGAGACAATCTAAATGACAAGACGACGACGATTGAAAAAATACTCCGCACCCCACCATCCCTAGGTGCAAAGATCTAGACAAACTTTTAGTTTTTATGCACTATAAAAAGCTATAAATAAACATGTAAAAAGTTGGTTTCCTTTTGCATTAAACTCAAATTCATGATTTTAATCAATGTATTTGAGGCTCTTTGGATATTGTATTGATTTGAGACTTGTATTGATGGAAATTGTTCATAACTTTTTTCAACTTTAACGGATCAGCAATCTATATCCATACTAGACGTTGATTTCAGGGTCCAAGTGGTTCTAATATGTTCAGCAAATAGGTGGTAGTATTAGTTTTCTGAGTGTGAAATATCACCTATACCACATGACAATGCAGCCTCGACAATTCCTTTATGGTATAGTCGATTGCTAAGTGCCCTCAAATTACACTTTTACTTGCTCATTTTTGGTTCCTTTTTCTTTTCAATTTCATTTTTTTTATTGATGATTCGGGTTTTTAAAACCATAACACAGTATAACAAAACCTAATCTTTCTGCGCCGCTAAAAGTAGACAGGCAATAAGATGCGCCGCTAAATCTTTCTGTATAACAAAACCTAATCTTTGGAACTACATTCATAGACCTAGGCGACACCATCCTAAATTTATGTAAGTGTTCTAAGAGTTGTAAGATTTTTCTATTTTGGACCGAGACACCATCCTAAATTTTTTTTATTTTTAAAATGTCATGTTGTATATGAGTAAAACCTATGATTGATTTATTTGTCCCCGTGAGCTTAGCTCAGTTGGTAGGGATATAACGTTATAAACGGCAGGAGCCAGGGTTCGATCCTTGGACACTCCACTTATCCACCTTTAAGGTGGAATTTCTAGCCACTAGGCTACCTGACCAAAAAAAAAAAAAAACCTATGATTTATTTTATTTTATTTTATTCTGCTCTTATATATAACCATCAAAACAATTTTAGGATTGTATATATGTCTAGGGTCATCTTCTAAAATGATCTCTCACTTTTTTCTATAAACTTTTGTGATGAAACCTATTTAATATTAAGTATCCATTTTCTTTATGGGCACACCACATTATTTCACTGGAGAGATCATGCTAAAATAATCAATTGCATTCTATAATGTAGTATAAATAGACACATGAATTTTTTTTTGGTAGATAGATAAAATGATAAAGTTAACTTATACACACAAATGAGAGACTCGGGATTTCAATCTTAATCATGACGTCCAACCTAATAATTTTGTCATTTTTTGTTGGTTGTGCTATCCATATTAATTGATTGGAAAAATACATCATTCTTTAAAGTCAAAATTGAATAAAAATCATTCAACCACAAGTTGTGTCAAGAATGAGATAAAAAACAAAGGTTCAAAACAAAAATGTTAGGATTCCTCACAAAAGTAACAAAAATAACATGAAAAATCAGTAGAGTAACCAAGAAATAATGATAGTTTACACCACCATTGATTTAAATATAGTCAATCTAAGGATGATTAGCCTTTAACCACCACAACACTTAGAATTTTAATTTTATCCAGAAATTGCACCTGAGATGGAAAAACTTATTATTTCTCTTTTCCAAGAATCCAAATGCAAAGTCAACCAAATAACTTAAAAAAAATCTCTAATATCCTTCCAAAACAAATAAGTGCCGCATAACTTGAAAATACAAGATATGTGCACACACTTAAAAATACAACCTCAAATATTTTCAAAATAATCACGATCAAAGAATAAATCTCAATGGGGGAAGGCATTTGGGATAACCTTTGGACTATAAAACTTTACTTTGAAGCTTTGAATTAATATCAGGTCTCAAGATTAAGTTTGTGAAGAGTAAGCTATATGACCTTAATGTTGAAGCTAGATTTCTAGAAGCAGGTTCAGTTTTTCTATCTTGTAGATCAGATGATATACCGTATAAATTCTTGGGAATTCTGGTTGGAGTAAATCCTAGAAGAAGAGAGACGTAGAAGCATATGATGGATGCTATGTCTAGAGATTAAGCTCATGGATCAGTCGTCATTTATCCTATGGTGGACGGGTTACACTCATTAACATGGTATTGACTAGTCTTCCTCTTTACTTTTTCTCTTTTTTCAAGGCTCCTCGTAGCATTTTAAAACAACTTGTCAAGATTCAAAGGAATTTTTTATGAGGCGGATGTTTAGAGGATAAGAAACTGTGTTGGGTGAAATAAGATCAAATTTGTTTACCCAAGGAGCAAGGTGGTTTAGGGGTAAAAAATTTGGAACTATTTAATCCGGCATTGTTAAGCAAATAGAAATGGAGATTTTTAATCGACGGTGAAGCATTTTGGCTGATTTATTACGTTTCAGATACGACCATTTTCCTACTCAATTATTGGGCACAAATACTATCCCGAATAGAGCTAAGTTCTCGATTTGGTGGAAGGATGTAGTAGCTGCGGGAAGGGAATCAGAGGATGACTGGTTTAAGTTAAATGTGAGAGGTATCGTCGGAGATGGTAATAACACTGGATTTTGGAAGTTAAAATGGTCCAGGAACCGTTCTTTTAGTGACTTATATCCTAACCTTTTTGCTAAAGAAGTTAATCCTAATGTTATGATAGCCGAGAGACTTATTGAGAACGGGGTGACTTCCCTATGGTCATGGCAATAGTCGGATCAGCTGTCAGTCAATGAAGAACAACAGGTGGATGAGCTCACGGAGTTTCTGGTTGGCTTTTCTTTACGGCCGAATTCTCTGGATAGATGGCGATGGATTCATGGAACGTCTGGTCTTTTTTCCGTTAATTCCTGCTATCCTATTTTTTCCAGAAAATCGCCAGACATTGGTTTTGGATCCTAATGTATTGACTGCTATTTATACGCTTTGGAGGAATGACGTCCCGTCTAAGGTTATTGTGTTTGGGTGGAGGTTACTACTAGAAAGACTACCTATGAGGGGTCAATTCTTCATTATAGAGGTATTTTGCTTAACCCGACTGACTTGTTGTGTATCTTTTGCTCTTTATTTCACGAAGATTGTGACTATCTTTTCTTCCATTGTCCGATGAGTAAAAGAGTGTGGGCAACAATATATAGTTGGATAGGAAAGAGCTTACCTATAGATGTTGGAGGTTGGAATCACTTTATGTTGTTCGGTGATATGTTAAACACAAAAAAAAAAGGTGAGCGATTTAGACATTTGATTTGGTTGGAAACTACGTGGAACATTTGAAAGTATAGAAATAATGCGGTCTTTAATGGAGTAATCCCAAATGTTCCGTCTCTTTTGGATGATATCAAAGCTTTTTTTTGGTTGTGGTTTAGTGGGCGGTTAGGTTACAAAGCTTGTGTCTCTTTCTTTAATTGGTATCTTGATCATGGCTTGTTTCCAAAGCCTACTATAATTTTGCTTTGCGTTGTAAGGGATTGAGTACCCCTTATACTTCCTTATAATATATCTTGCTTATAAAAAAGAAGAAGAATAAATCTCAAGCCTTTAAAATAAAAGTGTTGAGAACTTTTTTCTATTGACTACTTATTTTCTACACGTGACTCGGGTTCATTTTAGAATTAGGTTAAACAATTAAGAACGTGAGTGAGAAGAGGAATTGGAAGGAATTGCCCTCTCAAATCTTTGGAGTTACACATTTTATTCCTCTTCTCACTAAGGATAAAAGTACATATTATAAATAACAAATTTCGTTCATGCCACATTAATTAACACAACATAATATGTGTATTTCGTCATAGAATATATGAAAAGGATAACGATATACATGTAATAGAACTTAAAGAGTTTATGTTGAAGAAAAAAAACTTAAAAGATTAATATGATAAGATTAAACACCTAAAAACGCAACAGTAAAAGGTTTGTGCCAAGGGTTATTGTCTAAACACTCACTATTTTTATTGTGGATTTATTTATTGGAAATTCACACTACATATGAATTTTTCATGACCTTGTAGGTATACTCTGTTCATATCTGAAAAAATTATCAGGATCAACCTTGGCTTTCACTCTAACTAATCTTTCAAAGTTTCCTTTGAAAAACTTTTTTCCATAACTTCTAGCAATATCAATTTTTGTTACATTACTTGGACGATTGGCACCAATATCTGCATCCCTATAATTGAGGAATGCCTCCCTGGGAGAATTCGAAACATAAGGTGTCATGAATTCAAAAAATGACCTTGACAAATTCACATGACGATCAATAGCTTCTGGAGATTCTTCAACCCAAGTATTAATATACTGAATCAAGAACAAGTTCCCTGCTCTATGAGGAAACGGTGTCTCTGATGACAATATCTCTTTCATCCTTCCACCATAAGGATTCCATTGCATATACAAACTCTCACCTTCAATCATCATTTTCCATATAGATTCTATACCTTCTTTTGGAATAGGTTTCTTCACATAATCTGATTTAAATTTTAAGTAAACTTGAGGATCTTTTGGTGCATCCAACAATGTTTCAAGAGGAGTACCAATTGGCATACCATACCAATAAATAGTGGAATTAAGCCAAGGCATAGAAATGCAATCACTTTTCTTCAAACCCAATTCAGGAAAACTCTTACTCATCAATGGTAAAAGCTTTTCAACTGTTCCCAAAAATTGACCAACGAAACTAACTTGCACTTCCTTTTTATCACCTTGACCAATAAAACTAACATTAGGTTGCACCCTAATGAAAAGATCTTTAGGTAACTTTGGTGCAATTAATTGCCATTTGTAAACAATATCAGTGGCACCATCACTCACATTCCATTTCACATTGAAAACAGTAACTTGTGGAGTAACTTGAACCAATTTAAGTTTCCATGAAAGAATAACACCAAAACTAGCACCACCACCACCTCTTATAGCCCAAAAAAGATCTTCTCCCATTGATTTTCTATCAAGTATATTACCATTGACATCAACAATTTTTGCGTCAATGATATTATCAATAGAAAGACCAAATTTTCTCATCAAATTTCCATATCCACCACCAGAAAAATGACCACCTGCACCCAGAGAAAAACATACCCCAGAAGGGAATGCAAGAGTATTCTTTTTCTTTGCAATGGTATAATAAATCTTACCAAGTGTTGCACCAGATTCAACCCATGCAGTTTCTTCTTGTAAATTGACATCAACAGAATTAAGATGCAACATGTCAACTATGACAAAAGGCACGTCTGATACATAAGAATAACCTTCATAGTCGTGGCCGCCGCTTCGGATTCTGATCTGAATGTTGTTGCTTTTGGCACATTTAATTGTTGCTTGGATATGAGAATAATCTTTTGCAGTTATAATTGCTTGAGGTTTTGGTGTTGTTGGTGTTTTAAATTTTTTGTTTTGTATTTTCATGTTGAGGACGGTTGAGAATGAGATGTTGTTTGGTGTGTAAATGATTTCGGAGACATGGGAATGTGAAAGACAATTAAGAAAATTTTGAATGGATGATTGTGATAATGTTGTTGAAATAGACATGGCAATTGTTAAGGTTGTCACGAGAAAAGACAATTTTGTCATTGTTTCCATGGTATAATAGTAACAATATGGTTTGTATGTGTGATGCATGTGTGCAACATTGAAGCTCTATATATATTGATGTATTTAGCACTTTTCTTTTTTTGTCTAGATATTAATGACTTTTCTAACTTGAGGGTTTTATAATATTCTCTGTGATTGGTCAAAAAGAAAAAAGTTCTTTGTGTCATTGTTTGGATAATAAAAAGTTTTTTTTTTTTGTCATTTAGAGAAAGACTAATATTAATTTACATTCTAGTCTTTCTTTTTACTTTTCTCTATAATAATTAGAGTTGGAAAAAATAGAGAACCTGACCCATTTAGAAGGGGCTCGAACAAACTTATGGAATTATTAGATTAGGAGTATTAGTTTATGGTAATCAAACATGTAATACTATCATTTCCGGTAATGTGAAGATTTACTTGAAAATTAGAAAACAAATATTATATTTATTTTTTATTTGGATATGTTTAAAAATAAAGTGAGATTCTGTTTTTATTTAGAACTGATTTGTTTCTATGAATTATGCTAGTAACACACTGTTAGGAAACAAATATTATTTTATATTTTACTTGGATATGTTTAAAAACAAAGTGAGATTCTGTTTTTATTTTAGAATTGATTTGTTTCTATGAATTATGCTAGCAACATACCATTTAACACACTCTTTTCAATACACTCTTTTTAATTGAGTGAAATGCCAAATACCCCCTGAAATTTTAAAATTCGTCAAATACATCCCTGAAATTTAGAAATAGGCAAATACCCCATTGAAATTGTAAAATGTCAATCAAATTGCCCCCTGTTCCGTTTACTCCGTGTATTTTGAGCCTTCAAAAACACATTGTTTAAGTTTTCAACCTCCTTGCAACCAGGTGAATAACAAGGAACCAAAATAGCAAAACTATCATTACTAGAATCATCTTCATCATCATTATAATTGCTTTCAAAATTAGAACCTAGAGGTTCTAATCACCCAATAGACCAATCTGAGTCATCAGATTTACGATCAGACAAGAAACACCCATCACCAACATCATACTCTTTATCAATTATTGTCCCATCCATCTTTTCCTCATTAAAATAGACAGAGTAAACAGAGCAGGGCGTAATTTCATTGACATTTTACAATTTTAGGGAGGTATTTGCCTATTTCCAAATTTCGGGGGAGTATTTGACGAATTTTAAAATTTTAGGGGGGTATTTTACTCCTTTTTAATTGGTTCAATTTCAAATGGGTCCCACCAAATTTATGTGGGGCCTACATGATTTAGTGGATCCATTTGAGTTTCAACCAATTAGATAGAGTGTGTTCGCCTCAACATGATGGCGTGTATAACTTATTTGCTAGAGATTTGATGGTAGATAATTATAAAGCTTTGGAATATTGCTAAGATTTATATGTTGTTCTCAGTCCAAGTGGCAGAGAGGATTATGGCGACACTGATCTCATTGGTTCAGTTTATGAGGATAAGATGGTTTGGGAGTGGGAACGCAATGGTTGTTACTCTGTCAAATCCGGTTACAAGCTGACTATGCAGTGTATTATTCGTAGTGATAAGTATCATGTGGAAGGTAATTGGAAAGTGATATGGAAATCGCGTGCTCCACATAAAGCATGTCATCTCCTTTGGCGATTGTGTATGGGATGCCTTCCAACGAGGTGTAGGTGATTAGAACGTAATGTCAATTGTGAAATACAGTGCTCCTATGTGAGGATGAGGTAGAAGATGATGTACACACTTTTTCACCTGCGTTTCTGCTCGGGCTAGCTGGCAACACTACAAGAAACTTGACATATAGCTACGGCGAAATGTTGTTGCTAAAGTTCCAAAATCCGTGGGTACAGGCCATAAAACCTATACCCACAGACATTTTGTTCCTTCTACTTTATCTCGCTGTACCCATGGCAATTTGCCGTTGCTATAGCCTATAGCAACAACATTTTTTGGCGTTGGACTAGCCTAGGAGCTATACCCACGGACATTACAAACTATTGTAAATCAGTTTACCCACGAATTTGTCCGTTGGTATAGGTTTGAATTTTTTTTTTTTTGCATTTTTTTTTGACAGATTGTACATTTTTTAAAATAATAAAAATAATTTGCCAATATGCAAGTTTTCTAACACCAAGTCAACTATAATTATAAAAGAGAATTTTCATTATATTGATTAAAAAAACTAATAAGTCTTACAAACTAACGGAGTACATTAAAACACCAAAACAATGTCACCTAGCTAAATCTTCCAAAATTGAAATTGCACCAAATAACTTAAGAGAACTACTAGTTATTTCTAATAAATTCCATCCCAAAATTACAACTCTAAAAACATACATATGTATGACATCCCTACCAAACAATAAACTCCAACGACTTACAACCCACAACATAGTAAATGACATTCCTACCAAGCAATAAACAACAACAGTTTACATTGTTTACATTTTTATAATATTTGAAATATGAACATGAAGAGTAAAATAAAATATACCTGTCTTGCAGCTCGTAAAATATCATTCACATCTTCTCCAACAAATCATTAATGACAATTGACAACACATTTGCCAACACCGCATTTGTACTATCTGTTTACACTGAATTTTGGTAAACAAGCGCTAGTTTATTTACTGGTAAGATCAACTAGTAAATCTTGGAACATGTTTGTGCATTTTATGATGAGAAAGCATTTAATGTTCATATTTTGGAAATACTGTTAAAAAGACTTGAATTTAAAGCAAGTAAATGGAAATAACAATGCAATAAATTGGTTTGCAGAAAAGTAAACTTTGCAGAAAACTTGAGTTTAAAAGACAATTGCAGGATTCATTCGAATGAATGAATCATATAAAGTAACGAAAAAAAAGGTAAAGATTGTTGAAAAGGTAAAGATTGTTTAAAAGACAATTGCAGGATTCATTCGAATGAATGAATCTATAAATAACCTTCTTCTTCGTCATTGAAACGTTTATGCAAAACTCCAAACAAGCTCCAAAACTCTGAACTTCTTCCAGAAAACTTGCAACAACGATTTTCAGTTTAAACTACTCAAAAACCAACGCATTGTTCAAATCTGTTTAGATCTAAAACATTTCAAAACTTTCCAGAAAGTTTTAAACTTTTTCCAAACGTGATTTTCCAAAAGCTTTTTCTTTTTTTAAAAATCAACCATGGCTGATGACAATCGCGACGTTAAAGTTCCCTTCGCTGGTAAATGGAAGAATTTCATCCTTCACGAAGACAGAGAACCTATGGTACCTCAACCACATGATGATCCTGAAAAACTGGATGTTTGGCATTCGGAACTGATGATTCCATTTGCTGTGAACAAAAACGTTTATGCGTTTGGAGGTCCTCTACCAGACGAAGACGCATTGAGCTCGAAGGTAAATGCAATCTTTCCTTGCTTTCGAACATGTGAGCCCCCAATTTTTTCTAGTGAGACACACCATTTAGGGTTTTTAAATGCGAAGCTATTTCGATCTGCCCCTGTTATTCCCAACACTAGGCATTTTATCCCATGGCTAAATCGAATGGAAAAAGATTTTGGGGAATATTGGAAAACTTATGGAATTTATGATTTGATTCAGTTTACTCGAATTGGTCCCCAAGTACAACAAGAGTCCATTATTGCTGCGCTGCATTTTTGGGAAAAGTCTACCAACACTTTCCACTTTCCATGTGGAATGCTTACCCCAACTTTGTTAGATGTAGCTGCCCTAACTGGTCTCGACCAAATGACGAAACCTTTGACCCAGCAAATACAAGTGACAATATTGATTTTGACCCAACAGAACTGTCTTTCACTAGGTTTATAGAGAAAAACATCGAGAAGGGAGAAACTAGTAGTGTCGAACACGTAGCTTTTTTAACCCTTTGGCTGTCTTACTAGGTTTTCTATTCTCGTTCCTTACAAGTAGCGAAAATGTTTATTCCCATGGCCATCCAGATACATGAGGGTAGGCATTTTGGCTTAGGAAAATTAATTTTAGCTGTTTTGTATGAATCTATGGGCCTAGCATGTGATGAGATTAAGAAATCTACAAATGGCTCCTCGTTTTTAGTTGCTGGACCCATGTGGTTATTGCAATTGTGGTTGAATGCCACTTTTGAACAAGAGTTCAATTTAAGGATACCCCAAGAATACGAAACTGAAATAGCTGATCGTCCAATCGAAGTAAGGAGAGTTATTCGATTAGCCCCTCAACACTTAGAGACTGATCATAAGACCCTTTTCATGAGATACATGAAATTTTTTCTCAATTTTAATGTTTTCAAACCCCATCACGCTCCTTTTGCTACTAGGGAATTTGGTCCCAATTGGTTTACTGAGGACTTCCCAGCTTTCGATCCTGATAATGAAGATGAAGTGAATGAGGTATGGTCAACCTATCTGGATCCTTCTGTGCTATCTTGTAGGATAGGCACTCAAACAAAACACTTTGGACTGGTGGGATACCAACCAAATTTGGTCTCGAGACAATTTGGGATGTCTCAGATTCGTCCCAAAAGTTTATTTGAGGATGAAAAGGACATGGTTTTAGGTTTGAGTCTTTCTGAAAAGACGTTTAGAGGTTATCTCAAGATATCAGAACATAATTCATATAACCTCAACTCTTTTGATTTTAATATTTCTCATTTTTGTACCACGGACTTTGATAGTTGGTGGGAGAATTATTATTTGACTCGAACTAAAAGTGTTGAAGAAATTGTTCGAGGGTTGGAAGCTGGTCTGAACAAACCAATTGTCGAGAAGGCAAAGAAATCGAAACCAAAAGGTATTTCTTGCTTACTTTCTCTTTTAATCACATTTCCACATTATATTAATTGTTTCAATTCATACTATTTTTATAGTTTCGAAACAAGCTTTGGAAGATGCTTTGAAAGAAACCTGCAAAGCCAAGCCTACTGATAAAAAGAATGTGGAAGTGAAAATGAAGGTAAGTCCCCAATCTTTCTTTCTTCTGAGCATTTGCTTTTTACCATCCTGTTTACATAACTTTAGGCAAATTTACAGGGTCGAAAGAGGCAAATAGTTCGACCGAAACTGGGAATGCTTCGAAGAAGACTAGACCAACTGTCACTATTTCCAGTGATGAATCTGTAAGTTCAAACTCATCTTCCATAATGCCTTTTGCTTTCGACTTTTGTTTCTTATTTTCTGAAACTTTTCCTATCGAAACAGGAAGAAGAAGTGGTGACTCCATTGAGAAGGACAAAGACTCCAAAGCCTGCTACTCAAGAGGTGAATCCAGCACCAAGTGCTGAGGTCGTTAGTCCCCCAATCGTTGAAATTATGGACGAAGAGATTGAAGGTGATAAAGGAAAGGATAAAGACAAGGTTAAAGGAGAAGACAATGCCCCTGTTCAAAAGACTAGTCCTGAAGCAGACGAAAGGGTGCCAAAAAAAAAGAAGAAGAAGAAATCCAAATCAAAATCTAAATCAAAATATCCTGAGGGTGATACTCAAGCACAACCCAGTGTTTCGACTCAACTTGCTGTCGTTGCTTCGACAGATACGTCGAAGGATGATCCTCCTAAGGTTGTGGAAGAAACAGACAAACCCAAAGAGGCTTCGATTGAAGATTTGGATCAAGATACACGCAAGGATGAGGTTGAAGAACCTAATGATGAAGTCACAAAGGTAAATGAACTTCGAATCCCTTTTCAATGTGTTTGTCTTAACCTTTTTATCCTTACCAATTTATCCTGTCTTTGTAGGGTGATAGTGACAAGACTGTCACTGATAAAGAGAATCTGGAGGCAGCTAACGCTGCTGCTTCGAGTATGGAATTTGTTCATACAACTTCCAATTCTCAAGCCAACCCAGATTACTCGAATGAGCAAATGGACTTTGATGCTGAGTTCATTCCTGAAGCAGAGGAAGGTGGATCATAAATTTTGCCAGAGTCTTCGACTTCGAAACTCTCGGCTAGCCTTGGCATGTCTGAAGGGGAATTTGACCATATGAGGAATTCGAAACCAGACCTTGCACTAAGACTTCTCATGGCTAAAAAATGGGAACCTGCTTCCAGCAGCGATACTGGCTATACTTTGAGAAAATCTGAAGCCAGTATTCGACAAAACGTTCGCCAGGATTCTTTGTTGCTCAAGTTTCATTCAGAATACATAAATGGTGATATGTTGAAGTCCATTGAAGAAAATACCAATGCTGCCTTTGCCCATAAAAATTTCTTGAACCAGCTGCATAATCCTCTCACTGATCAGGATACTTTGAGTAAAGTTATTCAATTCGAGTCGATAATCGAGCAATTTGCCAAAGCTGTACAGAAGAAAGAATATACTCTTGGAAGGATGAGTCATCAGAAACTGGCCCAAGCTATTGTTTTCGATAAAGCTAACCGCTCTGTCGAAAAAGTAGAGGCAATGAAAACCCAAAAAGCCAACTCTGGTGAAGGAGTCCAAGAGTGTACTTCTAATATTGACAAATGGCAAGAAGAAATTGCGGGATTGCGAGCAGAAATAGTGAAGAGAGAGCTCCTCATTCATTCTGAACAAGAAAAACGTAAACAACTCGAGGAAGCTGCCACTCAAGCTCATCAAGAAGCAATCGAGAAGGAAGCTCGAGAAGGTCTTAGGTACTTTAGTGCTTCTGAAGCTTTGCAGGAAGATGTTAAATCCCTCGAGAGCAATGTACATGTCATCGACGTCGAATTGGCTTTGCTTAAAACCCATTATGCTAATTTGAAATCCAAGGCTTGAATATGTTCATTGAATTTTTCTCTTTTTTTTTTTTGTTTCGAACAATTTGCTATGTCAAGTTCCAAGTTTTTTGAACAAGTTTTGAATTGGGTTGTAATATTAACAATGCCCTATTTTGTGGCCAATTTATTGTTTGGCATTTCGATTTCTCTACTTTCGATGTTCTCGAATTATTTTATAGGCTTTGCTAATCCAGATAACTTTTAAAACTTCAAATTTGGAGCTTTTTATAACAAAACCTCGGAATTCACGGCGGGAAAATCTCTTTTCCACTTCTTGATATGTGCAACTGACAAATATTCTTCAAAAACCGTGTTTGACTCTGTTTCCAAGACAGTCAAGTCAATCCAAATTTATTGTTTGCGAGAAATAAGGGAAAATCTAACTGCCAACCGTCCAGATTTTCTCTATAAAAAAGGAACGTTCTCATTGTGATTTTTCATTCCAAATCTCCTTCACTATTCCTCCTTTCTTCAACCTTCTTCCTTTCTTCAAGAAACCATGAAAGGAAGATCTAAAGGTGTTGTTTCTGTTAAGAAAACTAACAAACCTTCTGTTTCTAAACGCAAGAAATTTCAAACTCCCAAATCTGAACCTAGCCAATCTTCTCAAAAGATTCAAACAAGATGAAGATTCTGGTTCAGATGAGATTGATTCAGACTATGCTGAATTTTTGAAAACTTACGTCCCAGAAGAAGATCTCTGCCAAGATCACGATGATTCCCTTACATTGGTCGAGAATCCTACCAACTCTCCTCATAAGAAAGAGAAGGACATTGAGTCCAGTTCTTCGAAGATGATGTGAGGTGTAACGATCCACCTTACTGCTGTTGGGGATTGTTCTCTGTGTGGTGGAACTTCTCAACCAGTTGGGAAGGATTAGCAGTTGCACCTTCTTTCTTGCTTTTCTCTTTATTGTTTAAAATAAAGATGCACTAGGATAGATTTCTGTTAGGTCAAATAAAACCATAGATGGTTTCAAATGTAACCAATTCTTGTATTTTGGAATACAATTTCTATTATTTGATTGGTTTAAATAAATTTGTAATATTTGAGAATATCCTGTTTTTATGGCAATTTATTATTTTTTGCCATTTCGATTTCATTATATTTCTTATTCTGTGCTTATGTTTATTTCACATAATGTTGGCTTATATTTTTTCAAATATTTACCATTTATATTAAGAGTGCGCCTTTCAACAGTTAACTCTTCGATCTCGAATGCACCATTAGAATATATTTGTGAAATCTTAAAAGGACCTTCCCAATTGGGTGACCATTTTCCTAAAACCCTATCCTTTCGATCCATAGGCAGAATAGTTTTCCAGACTAAATCTCCAATGTTAAAGGTTTTAGACTTGACCTTTTTATTGTAAACTTTGGCTATTTTCTCTTTTTGCTGAGTTAACCTTTCCAAAGCTTGTATTCTCTCTTCATCTAAATCAACTAATTCATCTAACATCATATTCCAATAATGGTCATTTGGTATTTCCATTTGCCTTTGGATTCGAATTGATTGCAAATGTATCTCGACTGGTAAAACTGCGTCGTGACCATATGTCAAACGAAAAGGGGTAGTATTAGTTGATTCTTTTGGAGAATTTCTGCATGCCCATAATACTTGGTCCAAAGTATTGTTCCAATTTCTAGGTTTTTGGGCAATGTGTTTTTTAATTAGGCCAATAAGGATTTTATTGGCTGCTTCAACTTGACCATTTGCTTGTGCATAGTATGGTGTCGAAGTTAGCAAACGAAAACCAGTTTGATTTGCAAATTCTTGCATTTTTCGACCAGTAAAAACTGAGCCTTGATCAGTAGTGATAGTTTCAGGGATTCCAAATCTGTAAATAATATACTTTTGAATAAAACTAATCACTGCTTCTTGGTCTACATTTTGCATGGGTATTGCCTCGATCCATTTTGTGAAATAATCCACTCCAACTATTATAAATCTTTGATTTTTTGATGAAGCAGGTTTTATTTCACCAATTAAATCTAAAGCCCATCCTCTAAATGGCCAGGGTTTAATAATGGAATGTAATTCACTTGCAGGCACATGTTGTATTCCTGCATGTCTTTGACAATCTTGGTAACCCTTAGCAAATTCTATGCAATCTTTTAACATAGAAGGCCAGTATAACCCCTGTCGAAATAGTAACCATTTGATTTTGTGACCTGCTTGATGAGATCCACAAGCTCCACTATGCGTTTCAGAGACGGCTATATGAGCCTCTGATTCATTCAGACATTTAAGTAAGACTCCTTCGACAGTCTTTTTGAATAAGTTGTCTCCAATGATCACATAGCTTAAAGCTCTATATTTGATCTTTCGAGCAGTATCACTCGTTGGATTTTGTAAGTAATCCACAATTGGTTTTCTCCAATCAGTGTTTGTTAAATTGTCAATTGCCAAAATTTGAAAATTTTCTTCATCATGACATTTATTATCAATTGTTTCTTGAGGTATATTTGCCCCCACAAGTTTTGGCATTGACAAAGCTTGGGAATAACAAATCACTAGATACCAATTTATCTTTGATTTCGATTAATTCATATAATTGTTCTTTTGACACTTTGTATCCTGAAGCGATTTGAGCTAAGTCATTTGCTTCTTGATTTTGCAATCGAGGAACATGTTCGAAATCAACAGTATCAAAACAAAGTAACATTTGTCTTGCAGTTTCAAAATATTTGACAAGATGTTCTTTTACACATTTATATTCTTGTGTTAATTCTTTCAATACCAATTCTGAATCTCCTTTGATTCTTATGTTCTTTGCCCCCAAATCTATTAAAATTTCTAGACCTGCTATTAAAGCTTCATATTCAGCTTCATTGTTTGAGCAAAGACCATTTATTTTATACTTAAATTTAGTTGGGATTTTCAATGGTGAAATAATTAGTATCCCAATTCCAGTTCCAAACTTATGTTTAGAACCATCAAAGTATAAAATCCAAGGCTGAACCTCTACAACTTCTTGAGTCATTTCGATTACAGAATGATCAACTAAGAAGTCAGCCACTATTTGACCTTTTACTGCTTTTAAAGGTTTATATGTTAAAGCATATTCAGTTAAGGCCAATGCCCATTTTCCAATTCTACTATGTAAAACTGGTTTTAAAAACATATGTTTAATAACGTCAAAATGAGAATAGACATAAACTTCAATAGGCTTTATATAATGCTTAAGTTTCATACAAGAGAAATATAAACATAAACATATTTTTTCTATAGCATTATATCTAGTTTCAGCATCAATTAGAACCCTACTTAAATAATATATGGCTCTTTCGTCTCCATTTTCATCTTCTTGAGCAAGCATGCTACCAATGGTCGAATCAGATGCTGAAATATACAACTTCATAAATTTGTTTCGAATGGGAGACATTAGTATTGGTGGTTTCGAAAGATATAACTTGATATCTTCAAAAGCCCTTTGGTGCTCTGCTTCCCATTTGAAAATATCATCTTTCTTTAATCTGAGTAGTGGTGAAAAGGGTTGGGATTTACCACTTAGATTCGAAATGAATCTCCTCAAGAAATTGATTTTCCCCAGCAAAGATTGAAGTTGCTTTTTAGTAACTGGAGGCTGTGTCTCCATTATTGCGTTTGTCTTATTCTGATTTATCTCAATGCCCTTCTTATGTACAACAAAACCAAGGAAATCTCCTGCATGCACACAGAAAGCACATTTTAGTGGATTCATTTTTAATCCACATTTTCTCATTCTTTCGAATGATTTTCTAAGATGTTCCAAATGACCATCATCAGATGAAGATTTGATAACAATATCATCTATATAGACTTGCATAAAGTTATCAATAAAATCATGGAAAATCAAATTCATTGCTCTTTGATATGTAGCCCCAGCATTCTTTAAACCAAAGGGCATTACTACCCATTCATAAGTTCCTAATGCTCCTGGGCATCTAAAAGCAGTTTTATGAATATCTTCTTCAGCAATAAAAATTTGATTATATCCTGAATAACCATCTAACATACTTAAGTATTCGAAACCTGCTGCCGAGTAGATAAGCATTTCTGCTACAGGCATAGGGTATTCATCTTTAGGTGTAGCATTATTTAAATCTCGAAAATCTATTCATACTCTAAGAGTTCCATTCTTTTTAACTACAGGTACTATATTTGCTAACCATTGAACATACCTGGCAGTTCGAATAAATTTGCTTCTCAGCAATCTTTCGATTTCGCCTTTTATCTTGGACATTATTTCTGGCGCGAATCTCCTTGGTAATTGCTTGATTGGCTTCTTTTCTGGTTTCAAAGGTAACCTGTGTTCAACCAATTCTTTGCTTAGACCAGACATTTCGTTGTAGTCCCAAGCAAAACAGTCTTTGTATTCCTTAAGGAGTTCGATCAGCTTTGTCCTGAAATCAGAATTGATGTTGGCACTGATGTAAGTTGGCCTTTTTGTTAGGCCATCTCCAATGTCTATTTCTTGCAATGAGTCTTGGGCTTGCATTTTATGATTTATATTTAAAGGATCTTTTTCGAAACCCAAAGGTTCGTCATCATAAATACAATCCAAGTTTTGCAAGTTTGGCATATTATTGCCATCTTCAAGATCATTGGCTTTATTTGCCAATTTTTTAGAATCACTGGCTTCGAAAGCCATTTCTTCTTTCATTGTTACAGCTTCTAATGCCATATTTAATCTATTTTTGGCCATATAAGCCGAAATTCTTGCCCATGGGTTGGGCTCAGTCATTGGGATAGTAGAATTCACAATCCCACCCAGATGGTGGAATCACTCCATCTTCAGAGGAATCCTGATCTATTTCCTCTCTTCTCCAACAGAATCCATGAGTTGGGTGGAGTTTTACAGAGTGGTAAACATTTTCAGAAACCACTTTATCAAAAGCAGCGTCTTTATCGCCACATGGTGCAATCGTAGCAAGGTTCTTGTCGAAAGTCTGCTTCGTTATTTGGTATTGCTCGGATAGATAATAACTTTGGTCTGCTTCCACATATTCGACAATACCATCATCTCTCCAAATAGCCAAGTTTTGGTGAAGAGTCGAAGGCACTGCCCCCACTCCATGAATCCATTCTCTTCCTAACAGAAGATTAAAGTTTGCTTTGGATTCGACCACCAAAAATAGTGTTGGCCTAACTGTGCTTCCAATGGCAACTTCAACTTGGAGAGCACCCCAAGAGTGGCCACTTTTCCCTTCATAGTTCGAAAGGACTATATTGTGAGAAATAAGATCAGTGTCATATTTCCCTATTTTCCCCATTAATGAAGAAGGCATCAGATTCACAGCTGCTCCTCCATCAATTAGAACCTTGTTTATGCCAACATTGTTGACTTTTGCTCTAACAAACAAAAGCTTAAGATGATTTTTCATCCCTTCATCAGGCTTTGCAAAATTGGCGCATTGTTCTTCGATGCATCCATTATCCATTACATAGTAACAAACTGGTTTGATATCAACCAGTGGTGGTTCATAGCAGTCTTCTTCTCGATCAGAGAAAGACCAAACATCAAACTCTCGTGGCAATACAGACACCACATTACAAACCACATCGAAGTCATTTTCTGACCCAAAGTCATCATCCTCACCATCAAAACATTCCTCTTCATTTATTTTTTCATTATTTTCTTCTGGAATGTTTGGTTGTGAGAGTCTTTCGATTACAGGCCTTTTGGCCTTTTCTTGAATCTTGATTCCTTTCAAGTTGTTCTCCTGTGGAACATTTTGGAATTCTTGTTTCTTCTGGCGCTGGAACCTACGCCATTGTGTTCTTGTCATTGGATTCTTACCCTTATAGTTATTCTTATAAGAGTATTTACTGGCATCCATTGCCATAATAGGTTGAGCATCAATTTGCCAACCTTTACTAGAACTTCCTTGATGCTTGATTCTCTTGTCGAAAGCTGCATATCTACCATGTCCCCATTGACCCATGGGTATTTTTGTCGATGGTAAGAAAGTTTGTTTTCGACCAATCCTTTCATGAATCGAAGGATTTGGCATTATAGCTTTTCCTTTGTTAGGATATTGATTTGGTCCACTATTGAAGTTCAGTCTTCTGTTTGGACCATTGAACTTTGGCTTCACATAAGGCAGATAATTCTCGAGGCCTGCAGTAGCCTCTTTGTCGCATACAGCACTACACCTAGGGCATAGCATGACTTGATGATTCTTTGCTTTACATCTCATAAGAAAATCTAGCAAATCCTCTTCAGCCTTAGGGTAAACCACCTTAATTTTTTCGATATAATCTTCTTCTGGAATTGATTCGAGAGTCGTAACTTCCATAGCTTCCACCATCATGAATTCGAATGGTTCAGCAAACGAAGTATCAGCAATCTGGAGAGGGTCAGTATCCACCTTCATTGGAGGCTTCGATTTCTCATCGAATTTTAATCTCCCCTCGTTCAACGCTTTTTGGACAAGATCCCTGAAAAGAACACATTGAGATGTTTTATGACCCACAAAATTATAAAATTTGCAATAACCTCTTTTCTTTCTTTGTTCTAAAGGAGGAATTTTTAAACCTTTTTGAACAATTATCTGGCCATCATTAACCAATAAATCAAAGATTTCGTCACATTTAGTAATATCAAACGTGTAGGTTTTTGCAACATATTTATCATTTTTGGGTTCGACAGGATTTTTTCCATTAGATGGCTTTAGTAATTTACACATATAAGGAGGGCCTGGTTTTAATTCAGCCACATCTATCTCGCTATTTTCGATATTCTCACAATCGAAGACAGTTTCATCATCACTATTATAAGTTTCTATATAAGCAATTTTCTCTTTTTTATGAAACTTAGATGTTCTGGCTTTTTCGATCTTTAGCCTTTCGACTTGTCGAACTCTATCAGCCAATTGTGACATATCCCTTAGATACTGTGTATCTAACTTCTTCCTAATTGAATAATCGAGACCACCAGCGGCCATTTCGACTAATTCATGTTCAGGGATTGGTGTAAAACACCTTGCCTTAAGGATCCTAAACCTATTAAGGTATTCGTCAATAGACTCTGGCATCTTGCGCTTAACACTAGCCAATTCTTTAAGGCTAATTTTAGTCTGGCCCATGTAAAATTGCTCATGAAACAACCTTTCTAATTGGGCCCAATTATGAATCGAATGGGGGGGAAGAGTTGTAAACCAAGTGAAAGCGTTTTTGGTCAAAGAATTTGGAAAAAATTTCATTCTTAAATTCTCATTATTTGCTAAATCCCCACATTCTACTAAATATCGAGCAATATGTTCGACAGTAGATTCGTTAGTATCCCCAAAAATTTTTGTTAACTTAGGAGTTTTCCAATTCCTGGGTAATTCAGTTTGAAGCACAAATTCAGACAAAGCGGATACAAAGTTTGGCCTATGTAAACCAACATTAAGGCCATTTTGTGCAAGAATATTTTGGACCAAATGGGCCAAATTATTCTGTTCAGCAAAATTGTTTTGTTGGACATTTCTAACGACTTCGTCAGCATTTTGGTTTCGATTTACCAATATCACCCTTCGATTTTGATCTACAACATTTTGATTTATAAATTGTTGAGCCTCTGGGATCGGGTCTGGCCTAGGATTGTCATTCATTATAATATCCGGCAATGGGTCTTGCCTTTGGTTAGCATTTTCGATTTCATTAGGTAACGGCCCATTTTGACCATTAGGCCTATTATTATTTGGAACATTGGGTGCTCCAAAGAAGTCTGCCATCCTTCCCATTTGGTTGGCTAACAACTGATAACTATCGTTTGTAGTTTGTATCAATGGGTTGAAGACTGCCCCAATTTGTTGTGTTAACATATGAATCATTTCGTGATTGCTATCATCCATTTGCTGTCTAAGAGACATCAAGGATGTATTAGTTAAATTCTGAAATTGTCTTCCCTGATTTCCTACTGCTGAAGTCGAAGGGGAAAACATATTTGGCCCTTCATTACTAGAATTATGAAGGCCAGCCATAAGTTCTGGAGGCATGCCATATGGACGCTCGCTATTAGATAATCGAAACTGACGAAGAGGGCTTCTCTGATCGCCATTCATTGACTGTGAAAAATTTCCTCCACCTAACTGCACAGATGGCGAGGGAATCGAAGGAATAGTCACTGGAACAGTTGTTGGTATTCGTTCCAATATTACAGAAGGACCACTCGAACCTGTGGTACTCGCATTTTGGTTAAGGGTCGTAGACCCATTTCCAGAACCTATATTGGCATTACTGCCAGAAGGTTGCGATGGTTGTCCTTCTGGAATTGATTGATTTATGTTTAGACTTGTTGATGGTCTAACCATTTTCTTACGAGTTTTATAATTTTCGAAGTCTGGTAAAGATTTACCACTCCTCAAATGCATACAAAACAACGGAAAAGAAAGTAAAACAAATCAATAGAATTTTAAAGAAAAATGCACAAAACCAGTCCCACTGGGCGTGCCAATTTGTTTACACTGAATTTTGGTAAACAAGCGCTAGTTTATTTACTGGTAAGATCAACTAGTAAATCTTGGAACATGTTTTTGCATTTTATGATGAGAAAGCATTTAATGTTCATATTTTGGAAATACTGTTAAAAAGACTTGAATTTAAAGCAAGTAAATGGAAATAACAATGCAATAAATTGGTTTGCAGAAAAGTAAACTTTGCAGAAAACTTGAGTTTAAAAGACAATTGCAGGATTCATTCGAATGAATGAATCATATAAAGTAACGAAAAAAAAGGTAAAGATTGTTGAAATATGAATTGCATTTGAAATGTAAACATTTACAAAGATAAGCGGTTCACAGAATCATACTTTTCCTTGTGATCACTCATTTCGCTCGAACGCATGAGTACTCTGAGTTTTGTAAGGATTTTGTATGTGAATTTTGTGACCCTTATTTTGACTACAAAATACATATATATAGACTTCCTATTTCAACTACTATGTAACGGTTGCTTCTTGACCAAATGACGCGTGTCTTTGCTTCTGTGCGCTGTCCTTAGTTTTGAACCGTTGCATCCGTTGCCAATTAGTCGAAATCGAAGTGAGTTAAGTTTGAAAATCATTTAGAAAGTACTTGGACTTCCCGTGAAAATCCAAACTTCTTTCAATATAGCCAGATTTCGATTTATATCAAAATCAAATCGAAAAGAAAAGCTTTTGATAAAAGATTACATTAACTTTTAAATATACATATTGATAACATGTATAAATTAACAATTAACTTATCTTTATTTCATATTTTGTTCCAAACAAAATATGGAGTAACACTATCTTGATTTTCCATTTGCTTAAGTTTATCGCGCAACTCTTTATTTTCAGAGAGAAAGAAACTTTCAATTTTTTGGGTTTGGGAATCTTGCCAATACATCGTGCAAATTTTGATTAACAACTATGATAATGTTTTTTGACAGTCAATGAGGCATCCAAATACTATCAATAATTTATATAATAAATAATATTAATTGATTTCTTCCGGGTCATTTATGCATCCAATAATCCATCTCTTATATTATGAAAGAATCAAATTCAATTCATATCAATATCACATCGAAGTCATCAAGCAACTTTTACATTATGAGTAGAGTTCATAATGTTATTTTACTATCATCAATTTATATAAGAAATAATATTCATTGATTCCTTTTGGGTCATTGAGGCATCGAATAATTCATCGCTTATATTATGAACGAATCAAATTCAATTCATATCAATATCACATCGAAGGCATCAAACAACTTTTACATTATGAGTAAAATGTTCATAATGTTTTTTTTTTACGGTCAATGAAGCATCCAAATACTAGCAACAATTTATATAACAAATAATATTATTTGATTCCTTTCGGGTCATCGAGGCATCTAATAATTCATCCCCATGTATTATGAATGAATAAAATTCAATTCATATTGATATTGCATTGAAGGCATCAAGAAACTTTTACATTGTGAGTAAAGAGTTCATAATGTTTTTTACGGTCAACGAGGCTTCCAAATACTAGCATCGAATGCATCAAACAACAAAAGTACACACATGACAGAGAAAAAGCCCAACAAAATTGAAGAAGAAAAGTGTGGAATAGAAACCTTACCTAAAATCAAACGTAGAGCTTAGAGAGGGGAGTGTTGATCTTATCCTCTAAAACACCTTTCACTGAGAAATCAAAACCTAATCAAAATAAAAACCATTAGCCGTGGATAGAAATCGAAAGAAGAGAATTAAAGAAAGGGATTCATGCGAGAGTTCGAGAGAGAAATCGAGAGATTGACGAGTCGCGATGTTATATCCTGCTTTTTGTTTCTGTTACGTATCCTGCTTTGAGTGTTCCTTTCTCTCTCTTTTTATTTTTTATAGAAAGTATTTTTTGTTTTGTATAAAGTGAGTGTTGTTTTCTTTCTCCCTAAGTTCCTTATTTTTTGGTTATATATATATATATATATATTGAAAATTAAAAATTAGAAAAGGATAAGTTTATACTTTTATAGTTTATGCGATTCTTTTTTTTTTAATTGTGGGTATAGATTTGTTGCTACTTTTATGTATAGATTCAGTTTTTTTTTCCTTCTATTTTTATGTATAGATTCATTATATTTTTTTTTTTTTTTTGGTTTTTATCTTATATTTTTTTCAATATTTTTTTATTAATAAAATCTGTGGTAAATATATATATATTTCCTAATATAATACTCTACTTCTTAAAAGAAATATAGTATATAATACTATACAATACAAGTAATATAATTGATTTACCACAAAAGACACTAGATTTGATATAGTAGTGATGGATATGCATGAGGTCCTAGGTTAAATCCTCATTGGCAACCTTGTAAACAAAAAAAAGATTACCACCAAATTTATTAATAAAAAAATATAAAAAATATTGAAAAAAATATAAGATAAAAAACAAAACAAAAATATAGAAAGAATACAATGAATCTATACATAAAAATAGAAGAAAAAAAAACTTAATCTATACATAAAAGTAGGAACAAATCTATACCCATCATGAAAAAAATATATGAATCGCATAAACTAGAAAAGTATAAACTTATCCTTTTCTAATTTTTAATTTTCAATTTTTTTAATGAAACATATCTATACCGACATTTAATAATTTTTTTCGTAGGTATAGGGCTGCTATACCTACGACATATGCGGCTGTCACTAGAAACTTCCGTTGGTAAATGACAATTTTCTTGTAGTGCAAGCAGGCAGGCTGTCAACTGTCATGGCCTCCGTGTCGTGTCAGCAAGGTAGCGCGGTCGATAAAGTATTTGCTTTGTGTCGAAATGAGGATTATGCAACTATATGTACTATTTTGGAGTATATGATACAACAAGAATGATAAAATATGGAATGCTAATGTTAAAAGTCCAAGTCAAGTGGGACGGGTTGCTTTTGTTCATTGGAGTTAGTGGTTTGCTGTTCATAAGATGCAAAGTACTGATGAACATTATGTCACGCCCTTAAGCACAAATCCATGGAAAAAGCCTCGAATAGATTGGTTAAAATGCAATGTCGATGCAGTTTTTTTGTTGACTCTGGAAGGACAATTTTGGGTGCTTGTTTTCGCAACAACTCCGGTGAGTTTACTGTTGGATTCACACAGTGGCAACAAATTGATTTATCAACAGAGGAGGGTGAAACATGAACATTACTGCAAGCCAAAATGAAGCTAAGCAAAAAGGCTTTGAACGAGTCCAATTCGAAAGTGATTCTCAAGTGCTGGTTGAAGCAATCCGCACCAAGAGGAGAGACAACTCAGAGTTTCTTTCAATCGTTAATGATATTCTCCTTCTTATGTTATCTTGTTCAAACATTGAAGTTAAGTTTATTAGGAGACAAGTGAATTCAGTTGCTCATATGATAGCTTGGGCGGAAATTCCTGGACTAGTTTCCATAGATTTGAGATTATTCCTTCATGTATTGAACTTTTGGTGATTAATGAAATGCATTAAGTTTGTTTCATTAAAAAAGAAACTACGGGGGTTAGGGAAATTAGCTTTGTGGTCCATCTTGGGTAGTCTAGATCTTTGAGTCTCTTGACCACGGGAAGAGATTCGAGATAAGGGCATGGTTAGGTTTAAAGACTAATTCTTGTAACCCACAACAATTTCTGCCCACCATGGGGCTATCAAAACAAATTAAGTGAGCACTATGGGTTCCAAGTGGGATATTAATGAACTTTCCAGACAATTTTGAATTGTGGAAAGTGAAGATGGAAGTAATTTTATAATTCAGGATGATGGATAACACATGAAGTGTAGTTATTCGGTGCCTCGCAGGTAAAGAGTTAATGGAAATCACGAAGAAGGTCAACCTGAAGAAGTGGTGATAATAATACAACATCAACCTGGAGAGGCGGTGGTAATAATAGTCAAGGTTAGTCTGGAGAGGCAACGGTAATAATACATCAGTATGGAGAGGCGGTGCTAAGAATACTCAGGTTACGTCTGAAACAACAAGTTTATCTATTCGGGATGGTAAAGTCAAAATCTATAGTGAATCAGTTATGAGGATGTGAAGGCGCTAGTGGCCTCAGGTTGGGAATCAGAGGATAGTTGGTTCATGAACTCTGAATTCTATGCACATGTGTCCAAAGAATACTTTGAGACTCTAGAACTAGTTGAAGGTGGAGACGTTCACCTTGGAGATGGTAAAACTTGCAAGGTTCAAGTTCGTCTTATGATGTTTAAAAAAATCGTGAATTTCTTTTACATGATGTGAGGTATTCTCCTGAATTGATGCAAAATTTATTTTCTTTAAGTATGTTTGATCCTCTAGGTTATGAAACTAGAATTGAGCATGAGATCATAGAAATTTCACTTGATGCAAAGATAATAGATATAGGTACCAAAGTGTGTGGTTTATACTTGTTAGTTAGTTCTACTATTATTGGTCATGCATTTTTTGCTAGTTGTGATTCTCATGATGTTGCTCTATTAAACTTCGGGTTGATACTTGTAAGTGACATGAGTATAGTTGGACTAGTGAAACAAGGTTTACGGTGGTGAAACTGAACTGGAATTGTTGGAGACTATCAATGGTTTGGAGGTTGTTTCAGAGCAGTTTGAAGAGTTTTGCAGGTTACAAGGTGGAAAACATAGTGGATATACTTGTGTCGAGACTTTGGTGGAGACCGTGACTTCACGAAAACACTGATTTCCACATAGATAAAATTGAAACAAATTTGTGGGTGACTTAACTAGAAACTATAAAACAGAAATTCAAATATTCATTTGGACCAAATTACGAACTACAAACAAGCAACCAACAAAGCACTATCGATCAACTATTTTATCACTATTGAAGTTATATAGAAAAATTCCAAATTTTAAAACACCAGACCATAGATTTTTTTTATTGATTACCTTAGCATTGTTTTAAGATTGTTGGAGGATCTATCACTAATGTACATATTTGGTTTTGTATTTTGTTTGAGAGAATTTAATTTTAAAAAGAAGTTTGAAGGAAAAAATACAAACGGTGAAAAGTATTTTGAATCTTTGAGTAAATGGTGCAAAACAAAAAAATCATGGGGTGCAAAACGTAAAAAACATAAACATATTAGCGAAATTTTTAAAATTTCAGGTGGTGCACCTGCAATCCTTCACTTATAAAGGGCACCGTCCCTGACTAAATTTATATGTATTTCTTTGGGTGCAATTTTAGTTGTTCCCCTAATTTTTTTTTTTTTTTGAAAAGGTAAAAGAAAACAGTTTTTTGATTACAAAACCGTATCTATGCAAAATCAACTATTGATTATTAAATTGATTTGGCGAAATAGTACCTCAAGAAATAACGATTTTCATAAATATAATAAAAACATATATTTAGGGCGGCCAATTCTTTGGCTAGCTTCCATAGATTTGAGATTATTCCCGTTTGTATTGAACATTTAGTGTTTAATGAAATGCAGTAAGTTTGTTTGATTCAAAAAAATAAAATAAAAACATATATGATTTGACCAATTCATTTAATTTTTTTGTTGATTGTGTTTATGAAGCAAGAACAACACATATTATGGAAAATATAAGGGAACACCAAGAACATTGTTCAAAATTAGAGTTGGGGGACGTTGTTTAAATTGTATTGGATTTGGTGGTGTTCTAATTGTGAACCACACATATATATATATATATTAAGAAGATACATATGAAATTCCCAATTTGTCCCTTTTTAATTTTTTGACACATAATTCAATTCAGGATTATTTTGTGTCTTTATTCAAAAGTTACAACAAAAAACTTCCTATTATATTATGGCCACTTCTATTTTAACTTCCAAATATCTCTTTTCACCGTCGGTTATTTTCTTTTCTTTCTTCTTCAAAATCATGAAAAACTCATTTAGAAGCATATTTTAACTTATTGTGTTTGTTTCTTCTTCTTCTTCTTCTTCTTCAATCCTTTATATTTGAAAGCATAACCATATTTTAATTTCTGGTGTTCATATTAATCATTTAGAAGGTAAAAAAGTGAGGCAAGCTCGTGATGTTTGTTTAGGACACGTAATTTAACTAGTGCACTGCAGATACAATGAGTACATCACACAAGCCAAGTTTGTTCTTTTTTTCCTTTGTGGCCTTTTCATTTCATTTAATTTTTTTTGTAGTTTATGCTTAAGCTAAATGTCTAAGTTCTATGAATAGACTATGATATAATGATATTTTGAAGTTAGTTTTTTCCTCCTTAGTCTTCAACTATTTGCAATTAGTTTATGACCAACAACTCTCGACGTATTTTTAGAGGAGAAAATACTTGTTTTTTCAGTACTTGCCGATCTGAAATCAAGTAGAATTGATCAATATTATCCAAGACACTTTTCATTTGATCCTTCGATGCTATACCGAACATTTTCATAAACAATATTAAACAATGTTTTCATTTATGCTGATAGTCATTTACCACCATTGTTAAAAAGATATTTGGAGTCACAATAATTTGAGCAATTAGGGATGATGACACGATATTTTCATTTATGCTGATAGTCATTTACCACAATTATTAAAAAAAATGCAACATTAACGGCATCTTCAATCTGTTGACTGTAATTTCAATTGATAATTATGCTAAAATCGATTGCAATCGAGAAACTATTATTATTATTATTGTGGTAGTAGTAGATAATACTTCTAATAAGTAGAAGTATAGTAGATAGTACCGTAGTTGTAGAGGAATACTGATAAATATTAGATAATAAGTAGTAGAAATATAGTACATAATAGAGTAGTACTCCTATAAAGGTAAAACTTCCACTCTTAGCATACTACGAGAGAGTAACTAGACTAACTAGACTAGACGTAATCAAATCTAATCATGCTTCATCTTATTAGTCACCTCACTAACCACTTCTTCTCTAAGACTTTCTATTTGATTATCCAAAAGCTGTAATATCTCAACCTTCTTACGTTCAAATGTAACATTAACCGCATCTTCAATCTCGTTAACGGTACTCAGATTTAATCATGCTTCATCTTATTAGTAGATAATACTAGTAAGTTTATAAACAATATTAAACAACAATGTTTTCATTTATGCTGATAGTCATTTACCTCCATTATTAAAAAAGATATTTAAGCTACGTTAACCGCATCTTCAATCTGATTGCAATCGAGAAACCATTATTATTATTATTATTATTATTATTATTATAGTAGTAGATAATACTTCTAATAAGTATAAGTATAGTAGATAATACTTTAGTAGTAGATGATACTAATAAGTAGTAAAGAAATGTATTTATTTTTATATATTATCTTTTTTTTTTACATTGTCCATGTAAACAAATTATGTTATCATGTTATATTGACGAGTTTAATGGCGACTGACTAAACGCAATAAGAGGGACACAAAAAATGAGTTATTCGCTCTCAATCAAATTTTGTCCTGGTCCACTATCACCAAACATTCAATCTTTATCGGTTATGTCGGATTCAGATTGGTTCGAGAAATCTTATCCACCCCTGGTTAGAGTTAAAAAAAGTGAGGCAAGCGCGTGATGTTTGTTTAGGACACGTAATTTAACTAGTGCACTGCAGATACAATGAGTGCATCACACAAGCCAAGTTAGTTATTTTTTTCCTTTGTGGCCTTTTCATTTCATTTAATTTTTTTTGTAGTTTATGCTTAAGCTAAATGTCTAAGTTCTATGGATAGACTATGATATAATGATATTTTGAAGTTAGTTTTTTCCTCCTTAGTCTTCAACTATTTGCAATTAGTTTATGACGAACAACTCTCCACGTATTTTTAGAGGAGAAAATACTTATTTTTTCATTACTTGCCGATCTGAAATCAAGTAGAATTGATCAATATTATCCAAGACACATTTCATTTGATCCTTCGATGCTATACCGAACATTAGCATAGACAATATAAAAAAATGTTTTCATTTATGCTGATAGTCATTTACCACCATTGTTAAAAAGATATTTGGAGTCACAATAATTTGAGCAATTAGGGACGATGACACGAACAATTGGATTCAATTTCTATAGGTGAATGCAAAAGTTAATTACTATAAATTCATTAAACAAGTGTTAGTTCTATAAAAAAAAACATCATTCAAACTTCTTTTTTCGTCTTATGAAAAAATATAAAATTTCAAAAAAATGAAATTAATTTTATATGATCATCTAATAAAAAATTGTTAATCTTGCAAACAATGGTCACCAACATTGGAAGTTATGGTCGTTATATCCAAACAATTATTTAAACAACCAAAGTTGAAGGATACCATCTTTTGAAAAACATTGAGAACAAACAAACCTTTATAAAATATAACATCGCGGAAACAAGAATTTGATATATCTATATAAGTCCAAAATATTTAGCCTCTTCTCATCTGAGCAAAATTACCATTATCATAACAATTAACATTGTCATAAATTGCAATAATCATATAATCGCTCGGACTTCATTCTAGTGGTGATAAACAATTAATTTGTGTAAACCTTTAGTATAAAAAAGTTTGTGTACACAACTTGTTTAATATAATATATATAGGCTAGTTTATAAAGGTCTCATATATCGGGACCAAGATTGAATGTTGAGCATTTTGCATGCCGTTTTACACAATTTTGCATCTAGGCGGTTAAAAAGATGTCGGATTCAGATTAATTATTAATAAAATTAACTGTTTACATTTCAACCGTTCCTTTTAGATCGGACAGTCTCAAATATCAACAAGGGTAAACCAAAATTCGCTAATATTATAAGAGGTAAACACTTTTTAACCCTTAAATAAATGTAATGAAATTTTAGTCCCACTAACAATTTCCCCTGCTATAACTCTTGGGGGAGGGGGTGCATCTGTTGACTGTAATTTCAATTAATAATTATGCTAAAATCGATTGCAATCGAGAAATCATTATTATTATTATCATCATCGTAGTAGTAGTAGATAATACTTCTAATAAGTAGAAGTATAGTAGATAATACTAATAAGTAGTAGAAATATAGTACATAGTATTGTAGTAGAGTAGTACTCCTAGAAAGGTAAAGTTATCACTCTTAGTAGGGGTGTAATTGGACCGGTTTTGATCGGTTTCGAGTGAATCCGATGTCCGAACCAATGAATTCTCGATTGGTTCGTTTTGGTTCGGTTTTTAGTGATTTTAAAAAATGAATCCGAATCAAACTCATCGGTTTGGTTCGGATATTTTGATCGGTTTTACCTCACATTTTTTCCAATGCATTTTTCCGATGTATTTCCAATGTATTTTCTTGCTATTATTTTTTCCTGATATACAACAAATACAAAATACATCTCTTTTCTCGTAAATTAATCAAATACATAATTTTTTTTAGAAGTAAAAAATTATTAAGATGAGTTAGGCAGAAAGAGTGAAAAATTCATGTTAAAAGGAAAGTGTGATACATCAAATCTAAATGAACAAGACCTCCATAAAAACATACACATATACCAAGGAGAGGAGAGAAGAGAGTGTTTCTAAGTTAGAGACTTATGGTTACTCAGAAGTTTTTTTTTAAAGGAGTTAGGCTGCCTAAAAAAACTGGATGTGGGTTGGGCATCAATAAAAATAAAATTAACTGAATAATATATAGGTATTGATTTGGTTTATCCAATGGATTCTAAAACTGGAACTGAGAATCGAACCAAACCACATCGGTTTTCAATTGGTTCGGTTCGGTTTTCAATCCAAACCAAAAAATTCAGTTTTTTTCGGTTTGAATTGGATTGGATCATCGGTTCAATTGGATTTTTCAGATCCGCTTACACCTCTAACTCTTAGCATACTATGAGAGAGTAACTAGACTAATTAGACTAGACGTAATCAGATCTAATCATACTTCATCTTATTAGTCACCTCACTAACCACTTCTTCTCTAAGATTTTCTATTTGATTATCCAAAAGCTGCAATATCTCAACCTTCTTATGGTCAAATGCAACATTATATTAACCGCATCTTCAATCTCATTGTCGGTTTTTGGTGTTGAACTACTAGCCACATCGTCAACACGTTTTCTCTTCCTATCGACCACTGGAGAAATGTTGGTCGGAGATTCTTCGACCGGATTTTCATCTTGGTCGGCAGTAACCTGATCCTGAATAAAATATTAAAAGCGTCACGTTCCACTAAAGTCATCGTCACATTCCAGTAAAGTCATCATTTTTTTCAGGATTCATAAAAAAAAAAAACTTACGTTTGTTATTCAACCCACTTCAACACGTCGGGTCCGATTCCTGGAAGCAGGAGAGGGAAGCTTAGGAAGATCTCCGACATTCTCCAGAGGAAGATCTCCGGCATCCTCCGCTGGAACAGAACCACCTGCGACGCCGCTGCTTCTTCTTTTGGGAGGCATGTGCGCAGCAAGGAAGAGGAAAGACGGAGAGAGTGTCACAAATGATGAGAAATGTGAAGCAGTGAAAGCGGTTATATATCCGGCGTGAGGTGTGAGGGAGTGAATTCATTTGTCCGTACGCTTTCAAATCCACTCCTTCGATAAAGACAAAAACAAGTCCATTACTAATTCCCAAATGTACTCGCACAACAAATATTATTGAGTTTTTGCATATTCAATAAATAAAGTTATGTTTATGGTATATTTGGAATGAATTTATGCATACTTTTATCAAAGTATATAGTTTAACAATGTCCACATTATTTTTAGTGTTTAATCTTTGTATTTAAAATCATCTTCATTTATCAACAAAAAAAATCATCTTCAAACTGTTTGTTTAACATATTAAATACTAAAAATACATAAAAATCACACATATTTAACTAAAATAGAAATAAAAACAAATTAAATGAGTGATTCTAGGTCAAAATTAACTTTAAATTACTTATCTGTGATATATCAAAAAGCAATCCGGATCCTCGACAACCTTGGTTTCTGCTGCCATCCATACTGCAACATGTGCACCGTTGGATATGATTGCCTTAAGTGTAATTGTAAAATGAAGCTTTAGAATATCTCAACTCCATTCTACTTTCACCCGCCCACTTAGATATTTTTCCTCAAACTTTAGATTGTGCAAAAATATTTTAATTTTATACAAAATCTTCAATAATTTTTAAATGTTAACAACTAAAAAAAAAGTTTAAAATGAAAAGTAATTTTTTTTATTACCATATTATATAGTTATGAAATATTCACCGATATTAGCAATAACTAATTTTGGTCGAAGAATGTGTGGGGTACATAAAATAGATTATTCTTTCCAATCGAATTAGATCTACATTAGGTACGGATACCTCATAGACAAAATTTATTTTAAACACAAGCGACTAGATTTGGTCTAGTGGTGAAGAGTTTGAGTAATATGTATGAGATTGTAGGTTCGATCCTCTACTTCATTGTAAAAAAAAATAAAAAATAAACACGAATTTTTTAAATATAATTTTTTACGAAAATATGACTTTTTGAATTTTGCCTATGATATACCGGTACCAATAATATAAGTTGGATACCGGAGTGTTCATCTTTAAAAATATTAACATACACTTTCAAAAACGTTAGAGAAATTTAAAGAAATTTTGTGCTAACCGGTGTTCCATAGGCACTAATTAAAGTAACTAAAAATAATAAATTTTGTATGTTGTTTATATTTTAAAAAAAAATTATACAAGTTTTAAATTTTTTTATCTTATTTAATTTTTTAACTAGTGTCCTTGAGACACTAATTAACATTTTTTAAAAGAAATAAAGAAAAAGCAAAAAAGAGTAATGCCAAGTACATAAATAATGTTCGTCTGCTTCAAAAAAAAATAATGTTCGTAAAAAAAAAAGTACATAAATAATGGGACCGTAATTAAATGTGGGATTGGAGTATTTTTTTTTTTTAATCAAACAAACTTACTGCATTTTATTAAAAACTAAATGTTTAATACCTAAGGGAATATTCTAAAATCTTTGGAAGTCAGACCAAGAATTGGCCGCCCTAGCAAGAGTATGAGCAACCAAATTTGCTTGCCTCCTAACAAACTTAACCTCAAGGTTTATAAAAGATGACATAAGACTAAGGATATCATGAACAATTGACAGAAACTCAGAGTTGCCTCTACGCTTCATATGAGTGGCCTCTACCAAAACTTTCGAATCACTTTCAAATTGAACTCGATCCAGTCCTCTATGTCTAGCTTCTTCCATTGCTAAAAGTAAAGCCCATGCTTCTCCTTCTACAGATGAAATCACAGTTTGATGCCAATGTGTCATACCAGCCATGAAATGACCACCATTATTGCGAAAACACAATCCCACCGAGGTCCTTCCAGAGCCAGACACAAAGGCAACATCAACGTTACATTTTACCCAGTCTAGAGCTGATTTTTCCCACCTTACCAAATCTCTTTCTGTAGTCCTGCTCACACTATTACTCTGTAACTTATGTACTGAGTACCAATCATTCCAAGTATCAAAAGCATATCTTCCAATTTGACGTGGCATCTGGACATTATCATTCCAAAGCTTATCATTACGATTGTGCCAAATGCACCAAAGTAACATAGCCACTCTACCAACAATATAACTACTTTCATTGTTGCAAACAACGAAAATACGATCCATAGCAATAGTTTGTTGGTACGCAGCATTATCTAAGACAGACGACAGACCAGCTGCACACCAACTATCTCGGGCTACTGCACACTTAAAGAATATGTGAAGCTCATCCTCAATCTCCTCATCACACATAGGACAATTGAGAGTACACTCCACTCGCCTTTCCAACAATCGAGAACGAGTCGGGAGACATCCTCTACATAAGCGCCAAAGTAAATGACGTGCCTTGTGCGGAGCTTGAGCTTTCCAAATACCACTCCAATTGCCCACTACATGATATTTGTCGCTACCTATTATGTAACGCATATCTAACTTTTACCCGAATTTCATTGAATAACACCCATTTCTTTCCTCCTCTCAGACCACTTTATCCTCACGGGCCAAGCTAACAAGTGGTGTTTCCAGAATCCTCTTCGCCACATCCTTTGAAAACAAGTTTCGAACCTTAGCTATATTCCACGCTTTATAATTTTCGTGTAGCAAATCTCTGACAGATAACTGATATACACCTGCTGGTTGAGGCGTGGGCACCCATCTATTAACACTCCCACGCAACCAAGGGTCATGCATAACACGAATATTATCCCCACTCCCAATCCGCCACCTACATCCAAGATAAATACTTTGTCTAGCTTGCCACATACTACGCCATGCAAAGCTAGGGTTGTAACACAATGAAGCCTCAAATAAAGAGGAATGTGAAAAATATCTGGCTTTAATTAACTTTGCTACCAATGATTCCGGATTCTGGACGATATTCCAAACTTGTTTTGCAACCATAGCCTTATTAAAAGCTTCGAAATTACGAAAGCCTAAACCCCCATGAGCCTCGGGCAAGCAAGTCTCTCCCATGCTAACCAATGAATACCTTTATTATTATTATTATTATTATTATTATTATTACCGCCCCTCCACCAAAAAACATTTATCATTTTTTCAATATCATCAATAAGTGAAGCAGGAAGAATAAACATACTCATTACATAGGATGACATTGCCTGCAGAACCGACTTTATCATTATTTTCTTACCTGCCTTTGACAGCGCACGCCCTCTCCAGGAATTAATTCGTTTCGAAATACGATCCTTGATGTAGGAAAATATTGCTTTTTTACTTCTTCCAACCATGGACGGTAATCCAAGATATATACCAGTACCCAATACAAGTTTGACACCAAGCATACGAGAGAGATCTTCTTTAGCTGCCTGAGACATATTCCGACTAATAAAAACTTCTGATTTAACTAAGTTAACTTTCTGACCTGAAGCTTGTTCATAAGTATGTAAAATCCTCAGGAGTTCATTCACCTCAACTACATTAGCCCTACAAGAATAAGAAACAATCATCGATAAACAAAAGATGAGAGACCTCCGGAGCACCACGACAAATCCACACACCATGAAGGTCACCCCTACCAACAACCTGATGAATGAGAGCAGTTAAGCATTCTGTTACCAAGATAAATAAATAAGGAGATAATGGATCACCCTGTCGCAATCCTCGACCTGGAGAAATAGGGCCAACTCGGTTAGAATTCATCAACACCGAATAGTGGACGGAACTAACACACATCATAACCCACCGAATCCAGACATCAGTGAACCCCATCTTAGTCATAACTCCGCGGAGAAATCCCCAATCCACCTTATCATAGGCCTTGCTAATATCAATCTTTAGTGTCAACTCTCCTCTTCTACCCTGCGTCTTCCGCTTCAAAGCATGGATAACTTCTGTGGCAATAAGAGCATTATCAAGGATCGATCTACCTTCCACAAAAGCTGACTGCTCTTGAGAAACACATTTATCTAGACAACACTTCAACCTGTTAGCTAGCACTTTAAAGATCATTTTATACAGAACATTACAAAGCGAAATAGGGCGCAAATCCTTCATTGACGTATGATTGTCACATTTAGGAATAAGACAAATATTTGTTTCATTGAGACTGGTAGGGAAATATCCCCTCTCTAGCCAAGTAGATGCGGCACTAAAATATCATCATTACACTGTTCCCAAAACCTCTGATAGAAAGCTGGATTAAACCCGTCTGGTCCAGGAGATTTGTCTGGATGCATCGCTTGCTGAATTTCAACTTTTGTAATAGGCGCTGTCAGAACGATGCTGGAGTATATATTTGTAATCATGGATTATCAATATATCAATCGGATGGCTGAGGCATTGCAGCAGGCGTGGCAGTAGATAGCATAGCAGCAGAGGATCCAAGTTGCTTAACATCTCTATATCTCTCTCCTCTTAATTTTCCAACTAGCAAAATGTTCGTTATTTTTTTTTCTTCCTATTTTTTTGCACGCGAATTATCTCCTCTTTTTAGTGATTCCTTTTCTAAAATGTTGCCTTAAAAATAGGTACTTTTGTTTTATCTTACAGGAATAATCACGCATCAATTTTTTTATATTTAAAATAATACTAGTTGTTTTTCCAATTTTTCAAATATTTTGTCGCACACAAAAAAATAAAAATAATAAAAGAAGATAAAAGTTTGTATCTTTTGTTGTAGGGTAAATCACCAATCGTGCATCATATTTGTTTGTTTAGACATGCACAGGCTCAATGTGACCATACTTAAAAAAAAAAAAAACTATAAATTACCTTAGTAATGGATGGAAGTTTTCCTTTTCTTCTTAATTTTGTTTCAAATATTTTTTTTTGTATATTTAATGTATTTATGTATGGTATTTTGTATATTTAATATACTTATTTATTGTTGGACGTATTTTAATTTTTTAAAGCATGACTATGTGATAGATTTTTTTTCATCATTACCTATGTATTCCTATGGATTTGATAGACTTTTTTTGTGAGCTAAAATGCATATTCAATTCATACACTTCCCAGAGTCAATACCTTATTAATATGAAGAAAAAAAATCAACCCCCAATATGTCTATATATACTTATATGAAGTTGTGTATGAACTTAAAAGAAAAATTTAGTAGTTTATAATTCGTCTTATAATTAATACATTCAATCAAGAATTTTTTTATATCAATCAACAATTTTATTATACATCTTCCATTGAAAGTATCATCCATGAAAGAAGTTTTCTATAATGTTTAGTAGTTCGTTGGTATAACAATTGTTAGACTATTTTCTGTTATTTCTATGTAATTTTCTTATTTATTATGTAATGCTGTCATACCCCATTTTTTGACCGATCGTTTTTATGCGTCTTTTTACGACAGATTTTTCTTTGTTCGTTTCTGACGAAATTTCGGCAGAGAGGTATTTTAAAATACCTCATTTATTTGTTCTTTTATTTGTGTTATTTTTATTCTTATTAGATGTTTTATTTATTTTATTATTATTATTATTTATTTTGATGTTTATCTCATTTTTTATTTTTTAAAAGTCATTTTTATCATTTTTTATCATTATTTTCGTTTTTTTAATCAGGTGATGTTTTTTTAGTCAATTTGTCCACAGTCCAAATCAGGTTTTTTGTCCAGGCCCAAAGGGGCAATTTTGTCCAAATGTGGTAATTTTCATCTGTCCAAACCCTAGGTCTGACACAGTATATATCCATTAATTGCACAGTTCCCAAGGGGAAAATTGATCAGAAGCATCAGCCGCATAACACTTTCATCAAACAAAAATCAAAAAAAATAGAAAAATCAAATAATCAAACAAAATACCAAAATTCATCATCTGTTCATCGCAAATCCAAAACAGAACCCAGAAAAATTCCTCATCTGTTCATTACCAATAAACCAAAAATCAAAACACCATCACTACAGAACCCAGAATTAAACCCTGACTTCTCTTTTCCTCGTTTTTTCCAAAACGAACCAAAAACCCATAAACCATTCCGGATCCAAACCACCCAAACGGATTCAGGCATCATCACTATCAAAAACCCAGAAATCATCTAATCACAAAACAAATCCGCGAACTCAAATCATCATCAACATTTTTCATCATCAAAACGCAAACCCAACCTTCCATCATCAATTCGAAACCAAGACCGAAACCAGAATCAAAAATGAAATAAAAAGGAAATAGGAGAAGAAGAGGAATCGTTGATTTGGATCCAGAAAACACAAAGGTTTAACGTTTTTTTCTTCTTCTTTTCTCGATCTGGATTGATGGCTTAAGTTTTAAGTTTTTTTGGGTTCATGTATGGGTTTAGGGGAGGTTTTTGTATGGGTTTGATGTTGGCAGCTTTTTTAAATGGTGAAATTTTGAAAAAGAAGAGTGGTGGCCGAGAGAGAGCATCGCGGCGGTGAGGATGGAGAGAAGAAGGAGATCTGTTTTATTTTTTAGGGTTTTGTATTTATATTATCATTGTGATCCTGTGCGCGCAGGTGCACGGCCTTACGGTGCACCTGCGCGCCTATAACCTTTTGATTGTGATTTAACGCCCGAATCCTATTTCTCTTTATTTTAGATCAGGGCCGTCTGATCCATCAGACGGCCATGATCGTTCCTGCGCTTTTTTTGGTGTTTTTGCACAGATGGGCCCTTTTGGGCTGGGCCTTGCTCTTTCTGTTTACTTTTTGCACCCCTTTTCTGTTTTTATTATTATTTGCACCCCTCTCTGTTTTTATTTTATTTTTTACATTAGATTGTATTTTTTAGGACTTGATGTAAATTTAAATTAAATTGCATAGCATCATGTTGCATTCATTTCATATTTATTTTTTAGTAAATACTTTAGAATGTAATTAGGAACAAATGTACACTATAAATAAAAATTGCATCTCATGCATATTTATTTATCGCTTTCCGCAAAAACGTTAGAATATTAATTCCGAGGGAAAAGACACCGTTTTGATCAAAATATCATTACGGATCGTCTTCGCGCTTATTTTGCCTATTGCGACGTTATTAATTTTAGCGCTACCGTTTTATTTGGAACCCAACATTCCACTTTTAAATAGTTAGTCACTTTATTCTAAAAAAATGAGGTCAACACCTCTTCAAAAATAGTTAGTCATTTTATTCTCAAAAAATGAGGTCAAAACCTCTTTCAAAAAACAATCAACACAATTCATTTTCACATATCATCAAGCATCAAAAATATCTTGTCATCATACAATTTTCAAACTTTGGACTTTAAACCAAACGTTTCTTTTTACCGCGAAAACCTCGGATTTTAACCCGAGTGCTTTTTTACCGCGAACTTGGATTTTAAACCAAGTGCCTTGGAATTTAAACCAACGGCGTCTTTTATCGTGAAAACCTTGGATTTTAACCCAAGTGTCTTTTTTACCGCGAACTTGGATTTTAAACCAAGTGCCTTGGACTTTAAACCAACGGCGTCCTTTTTCGCTAAAACCTTGGACTTTAACCCAAGTGTCCTTTTTCTCGCCTAAAACCCTGGACTTTAAACCAAGTGCATTTTCTTCATTCATACATCATTAATCATGCATAAACCTTGGATTTTAAACCAAGTGTCTTTTATCACGTCAAACATTTTCTCAACAAACCTTGGATTTTAAACCAAGTGTCTGCGTCTTATTTTCTTAATCAAATCTCAATCAACTTAACCATATAGACTTTCTTCACAAATTAACATCAATCAAACTCACATTTTGCCATTTTTGGCTTTTGGTATTTTAAAACCATTTTCAAAACTTTAAAATCAAAACAAACAAATTTACTCGTCTTTTTATCCCGAACTACGGTGGTTTGATCCCTCGGGTACGTAGGCATGAGATTTATCTCTTCAATCAATAAAATCAACAAAAACATTTCTTTTACTTTTTCATTCTTTAAGCATTTTTATCATCACTTTAAATACTTATACATTTTTACATGCAATTAAAATAAAGCGCATAGATAGAAATAAAACAAGAGGTTCCTATAGAGTACTATAGATACTTAGGGTGCTAATACCTTCCCTTCGTATAACCAACCCCCGAACCTTGTTCTCTTAAAAATAGGGTTTTTTTCGAACTTTTTCCCTTTCCCTCGGATAAATTAAAGATCGGTGGTGGAATATTAATTTGCGATTCGAAGTTAATTAATAACTCGATATCCAAAAATCACCGCGACAGAAATGGCGACTTCACTGGGGACAACCAAGCGGGTTGAACCTAACTTGTTTAATTACTATCTTCGCGCTTTTATTTTTTAATTGTAAATATTTGTACATATATTGGGGAATGCTTTGAGTGGTGAGATAAGTCCCCCACCCGGACTTGAGGGAACTATAAGATAGGATAGTGGTATAATCATAATGTCTATCCGAGAGTAAGTTTCGGCCGTGGCATATGTGGTAACCACACTCAATTGAGGAACTTTGGAGGTAATAGTGCCAACATGAGTAGTCGTGTTTGACATTCTATCTTCAAAGAACCGACGATGTTGAGGACCTTTAGTTATACCTAACCCATCTTGGCCTCTTTAGGGCGTAGTGCGATGGCTAATCGAGAGTAAGTCTCGGATTGGTTGATACGCGATACTACACTCAAATGAGACTTTTCTACGGATTTTGTTGGATCGGAAGTAGTTCCGTAACCCGATGATTTTCGGAGGAGGTCGAGGACTTTGAGAACTTGTTAGAACCCGTAATGCAGGTACAAATGAACCCTAGTACATACCATGTGGGGGGTTTCACCTTTGACTCCAACATTATACTTTAACCCCACCATGTTTTCCGCATCATGCATGCATGCACTCATTCATAAATTCTTTTTTCCTCATCTGATATCGTAGGACTTAAACAAATTTTTTGTAAACATTATAGAGAACATTCATTTCAAAAAATGACACATAATAAATTTTTATCTTTTTTCTCCTTACGAAATCCATATCTAAATGTTTACAACCAATTTGAGATAAGTCCTTCGATAACAAAAAAAAAACATTGTATATTTTAGCATAAACACATCATGCATCATACCACATTCATAAGTTTCCAAACTCAAGTCTCATATTTTCCTGTTCTCTCTACCTCAGTCAAACAAAAGTGGCCCGGCGTATCCGTTACAAAAACAACTCGTGGTTACCATACTCGGTCTAAGTCGAAGAGCAAGATGGACAATTTTGAGGAAGAAAATCATATGCTCCGTGTACAGGTGACAACCATGCAAACGGAAATTGAGAAGTTGACTAGCATGGTGGCATCTTTGATGGCTGCCCAGAATCGAGTGTCAGCACCAGCACCACAATCTAGTAATGCTCTTGTACCTCCTCCTATTGCATCTGCGCCTCTTGGCACTCCTCAGTTTGTCATGCCTGAAGGTTACCCGTGGGGCATGCCAGTCGGCTTTTCTGGGGCAGAATCACGTCCTGTAATATCAGAGATTCCCCATGTCCAATCGACAGTGCCTATTCCTCAGCTCGGCAATACACTTCCTCAGGTTACAGCATTTGTGTCTGCACCTTTGGTTCATACTACCCAGCAAACCCAGATGCCCATCTTTCATGCTGAAAGTGTAGGAGGTTATGATAGGATGGATGACTTACAGATCAAATATGATGAGATGCAAAAAGAGATGAGGGCTCTTAGAGGGAAAGATTTGTTTGGCCAAGACGCGCATGAACTTTGCTTGGTCCCTGATGTTGTGGTCCCTCACAAATTTAAAGTTCCAGATTTTGAGAAGTACAAGGGGAGCACTTGTCCCAAGGCTCACTTGATAATGTATGCCAGAAAGATGTCTACTCAATCCAGTAATGACAAGTTGTTGATCCATTATTTTCAAGACAGTCTTACCGGCGCAGCTCTGAGGTGGTATATGGACCTTGATAGGGCTAATGTCAGTTCCTTTAATGATTTGGCCAGTGCTTTCATCAGGCAGTACAATTACAATTCATATCTGGCCCCTGATAGGGATGAGTTACGAGCCTTGGCACAAAAAGATAGGGAGTCTTTTAAGGAGTATGCTCAAAGATGGAGGGAGCTTGCTGCTCAGATTCGTCCTCCAGTCGAAGAAAAAGAATTGTGTAAGTTGTTTTTGCATACTCTAAGCCCATTCTTCTATGTGAAAATGGTTGGTGTTGTATCAAGAAGCTTCACAGAAATGGTGGAAATGGGAATGTGTTTAGAAGAAGGAGTCCGTCAGGGACGGTTGACAAGAGAAAAAGCTCCGACCAATACTGCTAAGCGATATGGCAACAGTTTTTCTGAGAAGAAAGAATCTGAAGTTGGCATGGAAGCCCAGGGAGGACATAATTCGAGCAACCCAGCTTATCCACATATTGCAGCCATAACACTACCACCACAATACCCACAATCTCATCACCTACCATCTCCCCAACAATCATTCAATCATAATCGCATTCAGAAAAATCAACCATTTGACCCCATACCCGTGAAATATGCCGACCTACTCCCCGCTTTACTTGCTAAAAATTTTGTCCAGACGAGACCACCTCCCCCTGTGCCAGCAGTACTGCCTCCCTGGTACCGCAGTGATTTAACTTGTATCTTCCATCAAGGGGCCCCTGGCCATGATGTAGAGCGTTGCTATCCTCTCAAGAAAGCTGTTCAGGATTTAATCCGCAACAACGTGCTATCTTTCAAGGATGAGAACCCTAATGTTCAAAGTTCGTCCTCTGCTTAATCATGGGTCCTTCGTCATTTTCAAGATTATCAAGAAGTTTGTCCCTAGGATCGCTAGGCCTTTTATTTTCAATTACAATTTCTTTCTTGCCAAGCATTTATTTGCATTTTAAAGTTGTATCTTTTAATTAATGTTTTTGAACAATGACCATGCATATTTTGGAGTCCATCCATTCGTATTCACTCTTTTCTTGTGCCATCATAAACGGCAATATTTTTTCTATTTTACTTTTCAAACTTGAGGGGAGAATGATGTAAATTAAATGTTTAAAATTGCTGATATATGCTTTTATTAGTAAGACCAGGTTGATGATGTAAGGCATTGTTTCACTTCCCAAACACTGGAGAAATAAGGAGATAATCCGCAGTCAACCCCTTTGAGCCAGAAGTTGGTGTTTCTTTCTATACAAAAAACCCTTAATCTTAACCCGGGGCAGGGTAGTCTTTCAACAATTCAATGACACATCCCAATACAAGAGGATAAATCTGTCAAGATAGAGGAAGTCTTGAGTAGACAAAACTCACAATAACGTGTGACAGTCACGAACATCCTACACCAAAACAAAAAACACAAACAAAAACAACAACAAAAAGCCCGCTAGGTAAAAGACTTAGGCAAAATTCAAGGCACCCGATGGCCCATAAAATCCAAAAAAATGGTCCATGCAAAAATAAGGGATTAAGAGCAAAATGTTGAAAACAAGCTTGTGAATGAAAAAGTGATTGTCACCTGAAGAATCTTATCAAAGCTTCGACCAAAGCGTCAACCTCAAACATCATTATCAAAATAAATCCTCTTGTCAACCAAAGCGTGTCTGATGAATTATTTGAATGTAGGAATGAAGGACATCAAAGAAGTGGGTGGGTTAAAATAGAATCTTGAGCCTAATAATCTTTTTTTTCATAACCATGAACCAGGCCACGTTATAACCCTCAAAAGACCTAATTGAAGCTAGGTTTACTTTGAAAGCATAATCAGCAAAATTATTGTTAAAAACTGACTCCACCTGTTTGTTGAGCAACTATCTTTTACACACACCACATATGTTTTATATAAATTTTTGCGATTCCAAAATTTGCATGTACATTACATTAGAAACACTTTTCAAAAGAAACAATTTTGTTTACAAATTTATATTTGGCATCAAGGAAATTCAATGAAATGGTCTAATCAAGGACGAATCAATTCAAAGCGCTCCTAACTTGGGGCAAATTACATCAGGAACCCGCCAATCAGGGGCAAGTCTTTACATACAGGGGCATACACTTCAAAGATACAAAGTCAAGGTTTTACTTACTTGGGGCACCTGAAGTGGTTTCCAGGGGCAATCCCGACCTGTCAAGATAGTTGTTATGTCTCTTCCTCCTTGAGCCAATAATCATCAAGTTGATATTTTGGGTTCTTATGGACATGTGTGTTACTGTAATATGCTGAGCATGTGGTCCAATATTCTTCAATTGAATACTGAACTTGATTGTTCTCCGGTAATCTCCAGCAAGTGGTTATCTTCAAAAAGCTTATATGATTTTCTTTTCCCCAGTGAAAGAAAAAAAACTGAGACCCGTTTTGGAAGGCTCATTCAAACAGCAAATGGCATCTCATTTAGAAGTGTGCATATCATCAGCAAATGGCATCTCTTGGAGAAGTTTGCGCATCAGCATATCAGTCTTGTTTCTTTCTGTCAAAAAAAAAAAGCAAAAGCAAAAAAATAGCAAAAAAAACAGCTCGCTAAGTTGAAAACCCGAAAGGGCGGCTTAGGCAAAAATGAGTGTCCCGGTGGATTGAAAACCCGAAAGGGCGGTCCAGGCAAAAATTAGGGGCAAAACAAAAAAAAGAAATATATTCCCGGTGGATTGAAAACCTGAAAGGGCGATCCAGGCAAAAGTTAGGGATTTCAAAAAAAAAAAAAAAAAAAAAAAGAAGGAAAAAAAAGCAAAAGCATGACTGTTGAAACAAGACCATGAGAAAATATTCAGTTTCAGTGTACGAAATGGCGACTTCTGCCAGATCTCTAACCGTTGGGCTTTACCCCAAGAAGCAATCATTCTTACCATGAATTGACATACCATACCGGGTTTTACCCCGAGGATCTGATTTATTTCACCTGTAGTGGTGCTGTCCCCAGTGGAGAACTACCGAGTGGTTGTACGGATACGTCGGCCCAGCGCTCATCTTACCGTCAACCTTTTGTCTCATCCAGTCATGTACAAATACCATTCAATCATACAAATACAATCATTCACATGTACATGCATGCAATCGTTTACATATCCATACCATACATACATACATACATACAATTGTACATATACATACATACAAACATACAATCATTCACATATGTATACATACATTCATATTCACATGCAACATGCACACAAAATCATTCACACATACAACATTGACCATCATGTGTCTTGCTTCAATTCATCACATAAAGAGTCATCCCCAGTGTATCTGGTCCAGAGATGTCTCCATCAATCATATTTCACAAAAAGAGTCATCCCCAGTGTATCTGGTCCAGAGATGTCTCCATCAATCATACATCACCAAAAAGAGTCATCCCCAGTGTATCTGGTCCAGAGATGCCTCCATCACATCATTTTTCACAAAAAAAGTCATCCCCAGTGAGTCTGGTCCAGAGATGTCTCCATCATACACATTCAAAGTAGCAGATTTTGCAAACAATCAACTGCAAACTTACAGTTCATTTCCCCAAAAGAAGTCATCTCCAGTGTGTCTGGTCCAAACAAATACATATTCTTGTCATGTCTCGCTCTCCCACAATGTCAGCAGACAATTTATTTCCTCGGTGTGTCCTTACCATCCCACAATGTTGGTAGACACTTCCTGTACTTGTCCTTACCATCCCACAATGTTGGTGGACACTGTCTTTATTTCTGTCCGTACACAGGACTTTACTGCTTATGTCCGCACACAGGACTTTATCGCTTTCTGTCTTTACTTCTGTCCGTACACAGGACTTTACTGCTTATGTCCGCACACAGGACTTTATTGCTTTCTGTCTTTACTTCTGTCCATACACAGGACTTTATCTGCTTATGTCCGCACACAGGACTTTATTGCTTTCTGTCTTTACTTCTGTCCGTACACAGGACTTTACTGCTTTCTGTCCGCATACAGGACTTTATCGCTTTCTGTCTTCATCACCTCTGTCAAATAATCTTCATTACATTAAAACACTTTGTGAATATAATACTCATAAACATAACACTCATAAGCATAACATTCATAACATCATATCATAGCATTTTATAGTTTATTCCGGTCAAAAAATGGTGTACTCTGTATTTAAGTCTCTTCCACCGTCGAACCAAAACAAAAACAAAAAAAAAAAATCATCTTTTTCTTTTTTATCTCCGATGGAAGAAACTTAAATAGGGGCATCTGTCATACCCCATTTTTTGACCGATCGTTTTTATGCGTCTTTTTACGACAGATTTTTCTTTGTTCGTTTCTGACGAAATTTCGGCAGAGAGGTATTTTAAAATACCTCATTTATTTGTTCTTTTATTTGTGTTATTTTTATTCTTATTAGATGTTTTATTTATTTTATTATTATTATTATTTATTTTGATGTTTATCTCATTTTTTATTTTTTAAAAGTCATTTTTATCATTTTTTATCATTATTTTCGTTTTTTTAATCAGGTGATGTTTTTTTAGTCAATTTGTCCACAGTCCAAATCAGGTTTTTTGTCCAGGCCCAAAGGGGCAATTTTGTCCAAATGTGGTAATTTTCATCTGTCCAAACCCTAGGTCTGACACAGTATATATCCATTAATTGCACAGTTCCCAAGGGGAAAATTGATCAGGAGCATCAGCCGCATAACACTTTCATCAAACAAAAATCAAAAAAAATAGAAAAATCAAATAATCAAACAAAATACCAAAATTCATCATCTGTCCATCGCAAATCCAAAACAGAACCCAGAAAAATTCCTCATCTGTTCATTACCAATAAACCAAAAATCAAAACACCATCACTACAGAACCCAGAATTAAACCCTGACTTCTCTTTTCCTCGTTTTTTCCAAAACGAACCAAAAACCCATAAACCATTCCGGATCCAAACCACCCAAACGGATTCAGGCATCATCACTATCAAAAACCCAGAAATCATCTAATCACAAAACAAATCCGCGAACTCAAATCATCATCAACATTTTTCATCATCAAAACGCAAACCCAACCTTCCATCATCAATTCGAAACCAAGACCGAAACCAGAATCAAAAATGAAATAAAAAGGAAATAGGAGAAGAAGAGGAATCGTTGATTTGGATCCAGAAAACACAAAGGTTTAACGTTTTTTTCTTCTTCTTTTCTCGATCTGGATTGATGGCTTAAGTTTTAAGTTTTTTTGGGTTCATGTATGGGTTTAGGGGAGGTTTTTGTATGGGTTTGATGTTGGCAGCTTTTTTAAATGGTGAAATTTTGAAAAAGAAGAGTGGTGGCCGAGAGAGAGCATCGCGGCGGTGAGGATGGAGAGAAGAAGGAGATCTGTTTTATTTTTTAGGGTTTTGTATTTATATTATCATTGTGATCCTGTGCGCGCAGGTGCACGGCCTTACGGTGCACCTGCGCGCCTATAACCTTTTGATTGTGATTTAACGCCCGAATCCTATTTCTCTTTATTTTAGATCAGGGCCGTCTGATCCATCAGACGGCCATGATCGTTCCTGCGCTTTTTTTGGTGTTTTTGCACAGATGGGGCCCTTTTGGGCTGGGCCTTGCTCTTTCTGTTTACTTTTTGCACCCCTTTTCTGTTTTTATTATTATTTGCACCCCTCTCTGTTTTTATTTTATTTTTTACATTAGATTGTATTTTTTAGGACTTGATGTAAATTTAAATTAAATTGCATAGCATCATGTTGCATTCATTTCATATTTATTTTTTAGTAAATACTTTAGAATGTAATTAGGAACAAATGTACACTATAAATAAAAATTGCATCTCATGCATATTTATTTATCGCTTTCCGCAAAAACGTTAGAATATTAATTCCGAGGGAAAAGACACCGTTTTGATCAAAATATCATTACGGATCGTCTTCGCGCTTATTTTGCCTATTGCGACGTTATTAATTTTAGCGCTACCGTTTTATTTGGAACCCAACATTCCACTTTTAAATAGTTAGTCACTTTATTCTAAAAAAATGAGGTCAACACCTCTTCAAAAATAGTTAGTCATTTTATTCTCAAAAAATGAGGTCAAAACCTCTTTCAAAAAACAATCAACACAATTCATTTTCACATATCATCAAGCATCAAAAATATCTTGTCATCATACAATTTTCAAACTTTGGACTTTAAACCAAACGTTTCTTTTTACCGCGAAAACCTCGGATTTTAACCCGAGTGCTTTTTTACCGCGAACTTGGATTTTAAACCAAGTGCCTTGGAATTTAAACCAACGGCGTCTTTTATCGTGAAAACCTTGGATTTTAACCCAAGTGTCTTTTTTACCGCGAACTTGGATTTTAAACCAAGTGCCTTGGACTTTAAACCAACGGCGTCCTTTTTCGCTAAAACCTTGGACTTTAACCCAAGTGTCCTTTTTCTCGCCTAAAACCTTGGACTTTAAACCAAGTGCATTTTCTTCATTCATACATCATTAATCATGCATAAACCTTGGATTTTAAACCAAGTGTCTTTTATCACGTCAAACATTTTCTCAACAAACCTTGGATTTTAAACCAAGTGTCTGCGTCTTATTTTCTTAATCAAATCTCAATCAACTTAACCATATAGACTTTCTTCACAAATTAACATCAATCAAACTCACATTTTGCCATTTTTGGCTTTTGGTATTTTAAAACCATTTTCAAAACTTTAAAATCAAAACAAACAAATTTACTCGTCTTTTTATCCCGAACTACGGTGGTTTGATCCCTCGGGTACGTAGGCATGAGATTTATCTCTTCAATCAATAAAATCAACAAAAACATTTCTTTTACTTTTTCATTCTTTAAGCATTTTTATCATCACTTTAAATACTTATACATTTTTACATGCAATTAAAATAAAGCGCATAGATAGAAATAAAACAAGAGGTTCCTATAGAGTACTATAGATACTTAGGGTGCTAATACCTTCCCTTCGTATAACCAACCCCCGAACCTTGTTCTCTTAAAAATAGGGTTTTTTTCGAACTTTTTCCCTTTCCCTCGGATAAATTAAAGATCGGTGGTGGAATATTAATTTGCGATTCGAAGTTAATTAATAACTCGATATCCAAAAATCACCGCGACAGAAATGGCGACTTCACTGGGGACAACCAAGCGGGTTGAACCTAACTTGTTTAATTACTATCTTCGCGCTTTTATTTTTTAATTGTAAATATTTGTACATATATTGGGGAATGCTTTGAGTGGTGAGATAAGTCCCCCACCCGGACTTGAGGGAACTATAAGATAGGATAGTGGTATAATCATAATGTCTATCCGAGAGTAAGTTTCGGCCGTGGCATATGTGGTAACCACACTCAATTGAGGAACTTTGGAGGTAATAGTGCCAACATGAGTAGTCGTGTTTGACATTCTATCTTCAAAGAACCGACGATGTTGAGGACCTTTAGTTATACCTAACCCATCTTGGCCTCTTTAGGGCGTAGTGCGATGGCTAATCGAGAGTAAGTCTCGGATTGGTTGATACGCGATACTACACTCAAATGAGACTTTTCTACGGATTTTGTTGGATCGGAAGTAGTTCCGTAACCCGATGATTTTCGGAGGAGGTCGAGGACTTTGAGAACTTGTTAGAACCCGTAATGCAGGTACAAATGAACCCTAGTACATACCATGTGGGGGGTTTCACCTTTGACTCCAACATTATACTTTAACCCCACCATGTTTTCCGCATCATGCATGCATGCACTCATTCATAAATTCTTTTTTCCTCATCTGATATCGTAGGACTTAAACAAATTTTTTGTAAACATTATAGAGAACATTCATTTCAAAAAATGACACATAATAAATTTTTATCTTTTTTCTCCTTACGAAATCCATATCTAAATGTTTACAACCAATTTGAGATAAGTCCTTCGATAACAAAAAAAAAACATTGTATATTTTAGCATAAACACATCATGCATCATACCACATTCATAAGTTTCCAAACTCAAGTCTCATATTTTCCTGTTCTCTCTACCTCAGTCAAACAAAAGTGGCCCGGCGTATCCGTTACAAAAACAACTCGTGGTTACCATACTCGGTCTAAGTCGAAGAGCAAGATGGACAATTTTGAGGAAGAAAATCATATGCTCCGTGTACAGGTGACAACCATGCAAACGGAAATTGAGAAGTTGACTAGCATGGTGGCATCTTTGATGGCTGCCCAGAATCGAGTGTCAGCACCAGCACCACAATCTAGTAATGCTCTTGTACCTCCTCCTATTGCATCTGCGCCTCTTGGCACTCCTCAGTTTGTCATGCCTGAAGGTTACCCGTGGGGCATGCCAGTCGGCTTTTCTGGGGCAGAATCACGTCCTGTAATATCAGAGATTCCCCATGTCCAATCGACAGTGCCTATTCCTCAGCTCGGCAATACACTTCCTCAGGTTACAGCATTTGTGTCTGCACCTTTGGTTCATACTACCCAGCAAACCCAGATGCCCATCTTTCATGCTGAAAGTGTAGGAGGTTATGATAGGATGGATGACTTACAGATCAAATATGATGAGATGCAAAAAGAGATGAGGGCTCTTAGAGGGAAAGATTTGTTTGGCCAAGACGCGCATGAACTTTGCTTGGTCCCTGATGTTGTGGTCCCTCACAAATTTAAAGTTCCAGATTTTGAGAAGTACAAGGGGAGCACTTGTCCCAAGGCTCACTTGATAATGTATGCCAGAAAGATGTCTACTCAATCCAGTAATGACAAGTTGTTGATCCATTATTTTCAAGACAGTCTTACCGGCGCAGCTCTGAGGTGGTATATGGACCTTGATAGGGCTAATGTCAGTTCCTTTAATGATTTGGCCAGTGCTTTCATCAGGCAGTACAATTACAATTCATATCTGGCCCCTGATAGGGATGAGTTACGAGCCTTGGCACAAAAAGATAGGGAGTCTTTTAAGGAGTATGCTCAAAGATGGAGGGAGCTTGCTGCTCAGATTCGTCCTCCAGTCGAAGAAAAAGAATTGTGTAAGTTGTTTTTGCATACTCTAAGCCCATTCTTCTATGTGAAAATGGTTGGTGTTGTATCAAGAAGCTTCACAGAAATGGTGGAAATGGGAATGTGTTTAGAAGAAGGAGTCCGTCAGGGACGGTTGACAAGAGAAAAAGCTCCGACCAATACTGCTAAGCGATATGGCAACAGTTTTTCTGAGAAGAAAGAATCTGAAGTTGGCATGGAAGCCCAGGGAGGACATAATTCGAGCAACCCAGCTTATCCACATATTGCAGCCATAACACTACCACCACAATACCCACAATCTCATCACCTACCATCTCCCCAACAATCATTCAATCATAATCGCATTCAGAAAAATCAACCATTTGACCCCATACCCGTGAAATATGCCGACCTACTCCCCGCTTTACTTGCTAAAAATTTTGTCCAGACGAGACCACCTCCCCCTGTGCCAGCAGTACTGCCTCCCTGGTACCGCAGTGATTTAACTTGTATCTTCCATCAAGGGGCCCCTGGCCATGATGTAGAGCGTTGCTATCCTCTCAAGAAAGCTGTTCAGGATTTAATCCGCAACAACGTGCTATCTTTCAAGGATGAGAACCCTAATGTTCAAAGTTCGTCCTCTGCTTAATCATGGGTCCTTCGTCATTTTCAAGATTATCAAGAAGTTTGTCCCTAGGATCGCTAGGCCTTTTATTTTCAATTACAATTTCTTTCTTGCCAAGCATTTATTTGCATTTTAAAGTTGTATCTTTTAATTAATGTTTTTGAACAATGACCATGCATATTTTGGAGTCCATCCATTCGTATTCACTCTTTTCTTGTGCCATCATAAACGGCAATATTTTTTCTATTTTACTTTTCAAACTTGAGGGGAGAATGATGTAAATTAAATGTTTAAAATTGCTGATATATGCTTTTATTAGTAAGACCAGGTTGATGATGTAAGGCATTGTTTCACTTCCCAAACACTGGAGAAATAAGGAGATAATCCGCAGTCAACCCCTTTGAGCCAGAAGTTGGTGTTTCTTTCTATACAAAAAACCCTTAATCTTAACCCGGGGCAGGGTAGTCTTTCAACAATTCAATGACACATCCCAATACAAGAGGATAAATCTGTCAAGATAGAGGAAGTCTTGAGTAGACAAAACTCACAATAACGTGTGACAGTCACGAACATCCTACACCAAAACAAAAAACACAAACAAAAACAACAACAAAAAGCCCGCTAGGTAAAAGACTTAGGCAAAATTCAAGGCACCCGATGGCCCATAAAATCCAAAAAAATGGTCCATGCAAAAATAAGGGATTAAGAGCAAAATGTTGAAAACAAGCTTGTGAATGAAAAAGTGATTGTCACCTGAAGAATCTTATCAAAGCTTCGACCAAAGCGTCAACCTCAAACATCATTATCAAAATAAATCCTCTTGTCAACCAAAGCGTGTCTGATGAATTATTTGAATGTAGGAATGAAGGACATCAAAGAAGTGGGTGGGTTAAAATAGAATCTTGAGCCTAATAATCTTTTTTTTCATAACCATGAACCAGGCCACGTTATAACCCTCAAAAGACCTAATTGAAGCTAGGTTTACTTTGAAAGCATAATCAGCAAAATTATTGTTAAAAACTGACTCCACCTGTTTGTTGAGCAACTATCTTTTACACACACCACATATGTTTTATATAAATTTTTGCGATTCCAAAATTTGCATGTACATTACATTAGAAACACTTTTCAAAAGAAACAATTTTGTTTACAAATTTATATTTGGCATCAAGGAAATTCAATGAAATGGTCTAATCAAGGACGAATCAATTCAAAGCGCTCCTAACTTGGGGCAAATTACATCAGGAACCCGCCAATCAGGGGCAAGTCTTTACATACAGGGGCATACACTTCAAAGATACAAAGTCAAGGTTTTACTTACTTGGGGCACCTGAAGTGGTTTCCAGGGGCAATCCCGACCTGTCAAGATAGTTGTTATGTCTCTTCCTCCTTGAGCCAATAATCATCAAGTTGATATTTTGGGTTCTTATGGACATGTGTGTTACTGTAATATGCTGAGCATGTGGTCCAATATTCTTCAATTGAATACTGAACTTGATTGTTCTCCGGTAATCTCCAGCAAGTGGTTATCTTCAAAAAGCTTATATGATTTTCTTTTCCCCAGTGAAAGAAAAAAAACTGAGACCCGTTTTGGAAGGCTCATTCAAACAGCAAATGGCATCTCATTTAGAAGTGTGCATATCATCAGCAAATGGCATCTCTTGGAGAAGTTTGCGCATCAGCATATCAGTCTTGTTTCTTTCTGTCAAAAAAAAAAAGCAAAAGCAAAAAAATAGCAAAAAAAACAGCTCGCTAAGTTGAAAACCCGAAAGGGCGGCTTAGGCAAAAATGAGTGTCCCGGTGGATTGAAAACCCGAAAGGGCGGTCCAGGCAAAAATTAGGGGCAAAACAAAAAAAAGAAATATATTCCCGGTGGATTGAAAACCTGAAAGGGCGATCCAGGCAAAAGTTAGGGATTTCAAAAAAAAAAAAAAAAAAAAAAAGAAGGAAAAAAAAGCAAAAGCATGACTGTTGAAACAAGACCATGAGAAAATATTCAGTTTCAGTGTACGAAATGGCGACTTCTGCCAGATCTCTAACCGTTGGGCTTTACCCCAAGAAGCAATCATTCTTACCATGAATTGACATACCATACCGGGTTTTACCCCGAGGATCTGATTTATTTCACCTGTAGTGGTGCTGTCCCCAGTGGAGAACTACCGAGTGGTTGTACGGATACGTCGGCCCAGCGCTCATCTTACCGTCAACCTTTTGTCTCATCCAGTCATGTACAAATACCATTCAATCATACAAATACAATCATTCACATGTACATGCATGCAATCGTTTACATATCCATACCATACATACATACATACATACAATTGTACATATACATACATACAAACATACAATCATTCACATATGTATACATACATTCATATTCACATGCAACATGCACACAAAATCATTCACACATACAACATTGACCATCATGTGTCTTGCTTCAATTCATCACATAAAGAGTCATCCCCAGTGTATCTGGTCCAGAGATGTCTCCATCAATCATATTTCACAAAAAGAGTCATCCCCAGTGTATCTGGTCCAGAGATGTCTCCATCAATCATACATCACCAAAAAGAGTCATCCCCAGTGTATCTGGTCCAGAGATGCCTCCATCACATCATTTTTCACAAAAAAAGTCATCCCCAGTGAGTCTGGTCCAGAGATGTCTCCATCATACACATTCAAAGTAGCAGATTTTGCAAACAATCAACTGCAAACTTACAGTTCATTTCCCCAAAAGAAGTCATCTCCAGTGTGTCTGGTCCAAACAAATACATATTCTTGTCATGTCTCGCTCTCCCACAATGTCAGCAGACAATTTATTTCCTCGGTGTGTCCTTACCATCCCACAATGTTGGTAGACACTTCCTGTACTTGTCCTTACCATCCCACAATGTTGGTGGACACTGTCTTTATTTCTGTCCGTACACAGGACTTTACTGCTTATGTCCGCACACAGGACTTTATCGCTTTCTGTCTTTACTTCTGTCCGTACACAGGACTTTACTGCTTATGTCCGCACACAGGACTTTATTGCTTTCTGTCTTTACTTCTGTCCATACACAGGACTTTATCTGCTTATGTCCGCACACAGGACTTTATTGCTTTCTGTCTTTACTTCTGTCCGTACACAGGACTTTACTGCTTTCTGTCCGCATACAGGACTTTATCGCTTTCTGTCTTCATCACCTCTGTCAAATAATCTTCATTACATTAAAACACTTTGTGAATATAATACTCATAAACATAACACTCATAAGCATAACATTCATAACATCATATCATAGCATTTTATAGTTTATTCCGGTCAAAAAATGGTGTACTCTGTATTTAAGTCTCTTCCACCGTCGAACCAAAACAAAAACAAAAAAAAAAAATCATCTTTTTCTTTTTTATCTCCGATGGAAGAAACTTAAATAGGGGCATCTGTCATACCCCATTTTTTGACCGATCGTTTTTATGCGTCTTTTTACGACAGATTTTTCTTTGTTCGTTTCTGACGAAATTTCGGCAGAGAGGTATTTTAAAATACCTCATTTATTTGTTCTTTTATTTGTGTTATTTTTATTCTTATTAGATGTTTTATTTATTTTATTATTATTATTATTTATTTTGATGTTTATCTCATTTTTTATTTTTTAAAAGTCATTTTTATCATTTTTTATCATTATTTTCGTTTTTTTAATCAGGTGATGTTTTTTTAGTCAATTTGTCCACAGTCCAAATCAGGTTTTTTGTCCAGGCCCAAAGGGGCAATTTTGTCCAAATGTGGTAATTTTCATCTGTCCAAACCCTAGGTCTGACACAGTATATATCCATTAATTGCACAGTTCCCAAGGGGAAAATTGATCAGGAGCATCAGCCGCATAACACTTTCATCAAACAAAAATCAAAAAAAATAGAAAAATCAAATAATCAAACAAAATACCAAAATTCATCATCTGTCCATCGCAAATCCAAAACAGAACCCAGAAAAATTCCTCATCTGTTCATTACCAATAAACCAAAAATCAAAACACCATCACTACAGAACCCAGAATTAAACCCTGACTTCTCTTTTCCTCGTTTTTTCCAAAACGAACCAAAAACCCATAAACCATTCCGGATCCAAACCACCCAAACGGATTCAGGCATCATCACTATCAAAAACCCAGAAATCATCTAATCACAAAACAAATCCGCGAACTCAAATCATCATCAACATTTTTCATCATCAAAACGCAAACCCAACCTTCCATCATCAATTCGAAACCAAGACCGAAACCAGAATCAAAAATGAAATAAAAAGGAAATAGGAGAAGAAGAGGAATCGTTGATTTGGATCCAGAAAACACAAAGGTTTAACGTTTTTTTCTTCTTCTTTTCTCGATCTGGATTGATGGCTTAAGTTTTAAGTTTTTTTGGGTTCATGTATGGGTTTAGGGGAGGTTTTTGTATGGGTTTGATGTTGGCAGCTTTTTTAAATGGTGAAATTTTGAAAAAGAAGAGTGGTGGCCGAGAGAGAGCATCGCGGCGGTGAGGATGGAGAGAAGAAGGAGATCTGTTTTATTTTTTAGGGTTTTGTATTTATATTATCATTGTGATCCTGTGCGCGCAGGTGCACGGCCTTACGGTGCACCTGCGCGCCTATAACCTTTTGATTGTGATTTAACGCCCGAATCCTATTTCTCTTTATTTTAGATCAGGGCCGTCTGATCCATCAGACGGCCATGATCGTTCCTGCGCTTTTTTTGGTGTTTTTGCACAGATGGGCCCTTTTGGGCTGGGCCTTGCTCTTTCTGTTTACTTTTTGCACCCCTTTTCTGTTTTTATTATTATTTGCACCCCTCTCTGTTTTTATTTTATTTTTTACATTAGATTGTATTTTTTAGGACTTGATGTAAATTTAAATTAAATTGCATAGCATCATGTTGCATTCATTTCATATTTATTTTTTAGTAAATACTTTAGAATGTAATTAGGAACAAATGTACACTATAAATAAAAATTGCATCTCATGCATATTTATTTATCGCTTTCCGCAAAAACGTTAGAATATTAATTCCGAGGGAAAAGACACCGTTTTGATCAAAATATCATTACGGATCGTCTTCGCGCTTATTTTGCCTATTGCGACGTTATTAATTTTAGCGCTACCGTTTTATTTGGAACCCAACATTCCACTTTTAAATAGTTAGTCACTTTATTCTAAAAAAATGAGGTCAACACCTCTTCAAAAATAGTTAGTCATTTTATTCTCAAAAAATGAGGTCAAAACCTCTTTCAAAAAACAATCAACACAATTCATTTTCACATATCATCAAGCATCAAAAATATCTTGTCATCATACAATTTTCAAACTTTGGACTTTAAACCAAACGTTTCTTTTTACCGCGAAAACCTCGGATTTTAACCCGAGTGCTTTTTTACCGCGAACTTGGATTTTAAACCAAATGCCTTGGAATTTAAACCAACGGCGTCTTTTATCGTGAAAACCTTGGATTTTAACCCAAGTGTCTTTTTTACCGCGAACTTGGATTTTAAACCAAGTGCCTTGGACTTTAAACCAACGGCGTCCTTTTTCGCTAAAACCTTGGACTTTAACCCAAGTGTCCTTTTTCTCGCCTAAAACCTTGGACTTTAAACCAAGTGCATTTTCTTCATTCATACATCATTAATCATGCATAAACCTTGGATTTTAAACCAAGTGTCTTTTATCACTTCAAACATTTTCTCAACAAACCTTGGATTTTAAACCAAGTGTCTGCGTCTTATTTTCTTAATCAAATCTCAATCAACTTAACCATATAGACTTTCTTCACAAATTAACATCAATCAAACTCACATTTTGCCATTTTTGGCTTTTGGTATTTTAAAACCATTTTCAAAACTTTAAAATCAAAACAAACAAATTTACTCGTCTTTTTATCCCGAACTACGGTGGTTTGATCCCTCGGGTACGTAGGCATGAGATTTATCTCTTCAATCAATAAAATCAACAAAAACATTTCTTTTACTTTTTCATTCTTTAAGCATTTTTATCATCACTTTAAATACTTATACATTTTTATATGCAATTAAAATAAAGCGCATAGATAGAAATAAAACAAGAGGTTCCTATAGAGTACTATAGATACTTAGGGTGCTAATACCTTCCCTTCGTATAACCAACCCCCGAACCTTGTTCTCTTAAAAATAGGGTTTTTTTCGAACTTTTTCCCTTTCCCCCGGATAAATTAAAGATCGGTGGTGGAATATTAATTTGCGATTCGAAGTTAATTAATAACTCGATATCCAAAAATCACCGCGACAAATGCTATTATTACTGTTTATATGATGTAAACAATTACTTTTCTCTATCAATTGACTTCCTTCATAATAGTAAACTATTTAACTATTTTTTGCATTTTTTCATATATATATTCTTTTGGTACATGACATTTTTCATATAGTATTGATTTAATTTTTCAAATATATTTTATAGTTTCATTTATACCGACTAATTTCAATTTCCCTACATTTATATTTATATTTTATTTTATTTTTTTACTTGCAATTTTAATTGTAAGAATTTAAATCGTATATTTGATTCAACACAAAACCCGTGCAACACACGTGTCAGAGTCTAGTTGAGATATAAAACGGTGAATGTGTCTTAATTAGACCTCAAATTCTATTTGTTTCCGTGAATATACATACATCTAATCTATTAAAAAATATAGAATTGAACTAAAGAAACTAAAACAATGTATGCAATTTTGTAAGAAACTTTATTATGCCATTTATTTCGTGGAAATTCACACTACATATAACGGTTTTATAATCTAGTAGGTATACTCTGTTCATATCTAAAAAAATTCTCAGGATCAACCTTAGTTTTTATACAAACTAATCTCTCAAAATTTCCTTTGAAATACTTGCTTCCATATATTCTAGCAATGTCAAATTTTGTTACGTTACTTGGACGATTGGCACCAATATCAGCATCCCTATAATTGAGGAATGCCTCCCTTGGAGAATTTGAAACATAGGGTGTCATGAATTCATGATACGACCTTGACAAATTCAAACGTCGCTCAATAGCATCAGGAGATTCTTCGGACCAAATATTAAGGTACTCAATCAAGAACAAGTTTCCTGCTCTATGAGGAAACGGTGTTTCTGATGACGATATCTCTTCCATCTTTCCACCATAAGGATTCCATTGAAAAAACCAAGTCTCACCTTCAATCATCAATTTCCAAATAGATTCTATGGCTTCTTTTGGAATAGGTTTCTTTACATAATCTGATTGACTTTTAGAATAAATTGTTTCAGGCTCTTTTGGTTCATCTAACAATGCTTCAAGAGGAGTACCAATTGGCTTACCATACCAAAAAAGAGTGGAATTAACCCAAGGCATTGAAAAACATTCACTTTTCTTCAAACCCAATTCTGGAAAACTCTCACTCACCAATGGTAAAAGTCTTTCAATGGTCCCCAAAAATTGACCAATGAAACTAACTTGCACTTCCTTTTTACCCCCTTGATCAATTTGAACAACATTAGGTTGCACTCTAATGAAAAGATCTTTATGCAACTTTGGTGCAATTAATTGCCATTTGTAAACAATATCAGTTGCACCTTCACTCACATTCCTTTTTACATTGAAAACAGTAACTTGTGGAGTTACTTGAACCAATTTAAGTTTCCATGAAAGAATAACACCAAAACTAGCACCACCACCACCTCTTATGGCCCAAAATAAATCTTCTCCCATTGATTTTCTATCAAGTATATCACCATTCACATCAACAATTTTTGCGTCGATGATATTATCAACAGAAAGACCAAATTTTCTCATCAAATTTCCAAACCCACCACCAGAAAAATGACCACCTGCACCTATAGTAAAACAGACCCCAGATGGAAAAGCAAGAGAATTGTTTTTCTTTGCAATGGTATAATAAATCTTACCAAGTGTTGCACCAGATTCAACCCATGCTGTTTCATCTTGTAAATTAACATCAACTGAATTGAGATGAAACATATCAAGAATAACAAAAGGCACATCTGATATGTATGAATAGCCTTCATAGTCGTGGCCTCCGCTTCGAATTCTTATCTGAATGTTATTGCTTTTGGCACATTTAATTGTTGCTTGGATATGAGAATAATCTTTTGCAGTTATAATTGCTTGAGGTTTCGGTGTTGTTGGTGTTTTAAATCTCTTATTTTGTATTTTCATGTTTAGGATTGTTGAAAATGTTATGTTGTTTGGTGTATAAATGACTAGAGATACAGGGGAATGTGAAAGACAATTGAGAAAATTTTGAATAGATTGTGATGATGTTGTTGAAATAGACATGACAATTGTTAAAATTGTAATGAGAAAGGAGAATTTTCCCATTGTTTCCATGGTGTATAGTAGTAACAATGTGGTTTGCTACTTTGTTGTGCTCTTTGTGCAACATTGCAACTATATATATGTGAGGGGCTTTTGAATATTCTCTGAGTCATTTATTGAAGAAAGAAAAATACTATTAATTTATGATTTAAAATATGTTTTTATTTTTTTGACTTCTCTAGAAGCTAATATTAATTTGACTTTTCAAGTTACGTGTTATCCTTCCAGCTTAGCTCTTATTGTTTTTTTGTTGACGAGTCAACATGATGATATTAGTATGAATTGGAATTTTTATTTGTGGATTATGTTAACATAATAATAATTTTATTAAATAAATATAAGATTTAATTTTCGAAAATTAAATACAAATTTTTTAAAAATATCTTTCTACATTTAGTTCTTTAACACCTTTTTATGACACGTATTACATTTATTTTCTAAGTTTAATTATATATTTAGTCTCTTAATTTTATTTTAGGTTTTAAGTTGGTCCTCTGTATTTTAAAAGTTTTAATTTGGTCGCTTATGTTACTTATGTGAACTAAAATTGATCTTTTTTTATTAAATTTTGAATTAATTTCATCAAACGTTTTTTAAAATTTTGAGTTAATTTCGTCTACAACTTCCACTTGACAGTTGACACTCTCTTAAATTGTCCACGTATACAAATTTTTTAGTTACATATGATTTAAACCGAAGTTTAACCAAATGGACTAAATTGAAACATTTTGAATTTAAAGACAAAATTAGAACTTAAAATAAACCTAAGAAATCAAATATGTAATTAAGCTTGTTTTCTTTAAAGCCGCCGCGAATCCTTGGCCGACTTGTCTTACTTTTTGTGGAAATTTAGTAATATACTAATTTTTAAATTTTCCTCTTAGTTCGATCTGATGTAGACATACATATTCATTCATTTATGAGGAACTTGTGCACAACGTTGTCCTAGCCCACAATGCCAAATTACTATATGTGGACTGAACACTCATCCTGTCACATTCGATTTACATCATCCATGGACCATGATGAATTATTAATTTGATGAAAAAAAAATGATAATTGAAGTCAAGGCTGCTCTAACGTCAAATACCTCATATGTTTGGTTGTGCAGTTAACAAAATTAGTTAATTTTGAATAAATTAATTTTATAAATTTTCCTATAGATCAAGTTATTTAATAGTTAGACTTAGACAAAGTAAAGATCTTTAACTATTGAATATGTGGAATCCTCCCATCATCTAAATTTTAACTTAGTGTCAATCTTAATTTCGACACCCAGCTTTTTCCTTGTTGAGTATATAAAAAATTCAGGCTAACACCAACTCATTTGTATATGTTCTGGATCGGCTAAAACTCAATATACATCAAGGCCCAACAAATGGGATAAGAATAACACGTGGTATAAATGACCACGAAACCAAGCAAATAAGCACGGACAAAGGACTTTTGTCCCTAACATCCATAAATGTGCTCATAGCAAAAGGACAATCCAAGTGTTATATGTGGTTGATCCTCTACACATGGGGGACTCCACTATACTGTAAATCCTAATATTCTTCTATATAAACATTCATACATTAATCCCAATTAATACTCTTTTACCTCATTCAAATACTTAAGCGTCAAAGTGCTAACATTTTTGTAGGTACATTTCCCCCCATAAAGACCAAGTAATCATCAATCACCACCAATCATGAGCTCTACAAGCTGAATCATCACCCACAAAGATATTCATTTCTGAACGACTAGCAATTTTAGTATAGTTGGTTTGAGCCTAATGTGGATGATCCCCGACTGCCCCCTTGTGACCCAATAGTGGTGTTAGAGCCGACGATATTCGACGAAGGGTTTGACCGACTCCTTGTATAGAAAGTCTTCCTTACAAAGGTGGACATACGACGTGTCCTGTTAAGCAACAACAACGATGGTGCAAGTGCATGTGGCTGAAAAAGCTTTCGCTTGAGGGGAAGCATAATGAATTGATGACTCACACTTGGTGGGTGGTGGGGGGATTGTTGTGGCAAGTGTGAGATGAGTTAAGTCTCATATTGCTTAGAAAAATGGAGGTTGAACACTTTATAAGTGTGAGGATCTATAAACCCAACGCCATAAAATTTTGGATATAAATGTGGTGTCCAACTCACTTGTGGGAAGAAGAGGAAAAGTGACCATGAGTAGTGGAGGAAGAAGATGATTTTTCTGCTTCCTAATTTCTTTTCTGGTTTGACATATTTTATTAAAACCAAATATTTAATTTTACACGTTAAATCCCAACCATTTGATCTATTGCTTCTACATGTTAACCATCTATGAAATGGAAATGACTAAATGGAGCAACCCTCCAAAAGGAACACCATAATTAATAATAATTAATGAAAATTTTATTCCAAATAATTTTACAAAAAAAGGTTCGATTAACAAAAAAAAAAAATTATCAGGGTAAAATCACAATTAAAATTCCATATAATTTTTTTGTAAAATCACACTACATATACTTTTTGCATGACCTCGTCGGTATACTCTGTTCATATCTGAAAAAATTATCAGGGTCAACCTTGGTTTTCACACTAACTAATCTTTCGAAATTTTCTTTGAAAAGCTTGCGTCCATAAGTTCTAGCAATGTCAAATTTTGTTACATTACTTGGAAGATTGACACCAATATCTGCATCCCTATAATTGAGGTATGTCTCCCTTGGAGAATTCGAAACATAGGGCGTCATGAATTCATAAAACAACCTTGAGAAATTCACATGACAATCAATAACTTCATGAGATTCATCAATCCAAGTATTAATGTACTGAATCAAGAACAAATTCCCTGCTCTATGAGGAAACGGTGTTTCTGATGACAATATCTCTTTCATCCTTCCACCATAAGGATTCCATTGCATATACATAGTCTCGCCCTCAATCATCAATTTCCAAATAGACTCTATAACTTCTTTTGGAATTGGTTTCTTTACATAATCTGATTTATTATTGATGTATTTTGGTTGAGGATCTTTTGGTTCATCCAACAATGCTTTAAGAGGAGTACCGATTGGCTTATCAGACCAAAAAAAAGTGGAATTAACCCAAGGCATAGAAATGCAATCACTTCTCTTCAAACCCAATTCTGGAAACCTCTTACTCACCAATGGTAAAAGCTTTTCAAGCGTCCCTAAAAATTGTCCAATGAAACTAACTTGCACTGTCTTTTTACCCCCTTGACCAATTTGAACAACATTAGGCTGTAATCTAATGAAAAGATCTTTAGGTAATTTTGGTGCAATTAATTGCCATTTGTAAACAATATCAGTTGCACCTTCACTCACATTCCTTTTGACATTGAAAACAGTAACTTGTGGAGTAACTTGAACCAATTTAAGTTTCCATGAAAGAATAACACCAAAACTAGCACCACCACCACCTCTTATAGCCCAAAATAGATCTTCTCCCATTGATTTTCTATCAAGTATATTACCATTCACATTAACAATTTTTGCGTCAATGATATTATCGATAGAAAGACCAAATTTTCTCATCAAATTTCCATATCCACCGCCAGAAAAATGGCCACCCGCACCTATAGTAAAACAGACCCCTGCTGGGAAAGCAAGAGAATTGTTTTTCTTTGAAATTGTATAATAAATCTTACCAAGTGTTGCACCAGATTCAACCCATGCAGTTTCTTCTTGTAAATTGACATCAACAGAATTAAGATGCAACATGTCAACTATGACAAAAGGCACGTCTGATACATATGAGAAACCTTCGTAGTCATGGCCGCCGCTTCGGATTCTGATTTGAATGTTGTTGCTTTTGGCACATTTAATTGTTGCTTGGACGTGATGACCATGTTTTATAGTTATAATTGCCAGAGGTTTTGGTGTTGTTGGTGTTTTAAATTTCTTGTTTTTTATTTTCATGTTGAGGATAGTTGAGAATGAGATATTATTTGGTGTGTAAATGATTTCAGAGACATGGGGATGTGAAAGACAATTGAGAAAATTTTGAATGGATGATTGTGATGATGTTGTTGAAAAAGACATGACAGTTGTTAAGGTTGTCACGAGAAAAAAAAAATTCCTCATTGGACTCCTTAGTATAATTAGTAACAATATGGTTTGCTATTTGTTGTGCATCCATTTGTGCAACATTGCAACTCTATATATTGATATATTTGTGACTTTTTTGTGGTCTACATATTAATGACTTTTCTAACTCGAGAGTCTATATATATAATATATATATAATATGAAAAATGTTATTTGAACAAAATTTACTAATAAACATACAACAAAAGTTCTATTTGGTAAAAGTAAACTATAAACTAGTTGATAGCTGAAAAACTAGATTATAGTTGAAAATATATAAAGTTATAACTGAAAACTAGTTGAATTAAATTAAAGTGTTTGATAAATTTATTTGTTGTAAGTATAAAATGACATACAAATACATGATTAGTGTGTAGTTATTATATTTAAGAAAAATAAAGAAATATTAGTGGGCAGTTATTATATTTAAAAAAAAAAAAGGGTAGAAATGAAATCAAATGTAAAAGGCTATAAGCTCATATGCTACTTGAAATATCGTATCAAAAAATGCTATAAGCTAACTAGATAAACTTGTTATCAAACACCTCGATTTTTTATTAAATAAGCTTATAAGCTACTCCAATAAACTATAGGATAAGAGAAATGATATTTGTACAACAAATTTTGAACAACTTTTAAACAACTTTCTCTTTCATACTCTCATTATATTTTTACTCTCTCTCATACTTTCTTTCTCTTTATTGGTTTTGCCCCAAAAGTAGAAGGAAAAAATGTTGTCCTAATTTGTTGTCCCAAAAATTGATGTACAAATATCACTACTCATAGGATAAATATATATGTTGAAATTACATTTATTTAACAAAAAGAGAAAGAAAAACAATTTAAAGGGAGTGATTTTGGGTCAAAATTGACCCTAAAATTAAAATTGAAGAAGAAAAGAAGAGCGTTTTGTGCCACAAGTTGTTGATAAATGAATATAATTTTATTAGAAAAAAAAACAAAATTAAAAGAGGATAAGAAAACAAGAGCGATTTGTGCCTCAAGTTGTTGATAGATGAATATAATTTTATTAGCAAAGAAAAAAATATCCAGCATCCATCATTTTATGTTAATATTAATTTGTTTCTTTACAAGTAACAATTACATTAATTACATTGATATAGTAGTGGGAGGTTTGAGTTGCATACTAGAGGTCTCGTCCTCAGATTCATCATTTTTACTTCGAGTACTTTCGAATTTGTATTGAAGAAAAAATATAACCTTATAAAAGTATAAAAAATCCAACAGATTTAAAAAAATCAGTCTCTAATACTTTTCAAAATCAATTTCCAAAAATTTAAAATAAAATAAAAAATATTAGTTGATAGATAAATTAAAATAAAAAATGTTCATAAAAAATGAAGAGTCTATTGTGGATACTCTAAAATATCTTATATTTAGAGTAAATGTTTTGTTTTTTAAAAGGATCCTAGGATATAATTAGGACGGAGGGTAGGCAATACAAATCCATCCACCCACCACCAGTCTGATCAACATTGATCAAGAACAACATACTGTCACCTCTCTTTTTGTGACACGTGTCACAGCATAAGCGTTGTTCAATCCCTTTGGACCACGAATAAGAATTTGATAGTTTAATTGATATATGCGGATAATATAAATGAATATTTTAACCACCCGTTAATTAATGAATACATATGCATATGTAATGATATTCGTGTCCGTGGATAGGGATGTTAATTGCATCTAATGAGAATCCCCGCGGGGATTATCCCGTTTGGGGAACCGAAGATGGAAAAATTTTCCGGTTAAAATGAGGATGGAGGAGAAAGTTCCCCCAAGAGAGGTTTGAGAATGAGAACGAGATTTTATCTTCGGCCCCGCGGAGACTCAGTCACCGAAAATTTTATTAAAATAACATTTGTAAATGTATATTTAAGTACTTTATAAATTATTTTTAATTATATTTTCACACAATATGTGTATACATTTGTTTATATATGATGTTTATATTACTGTCACAAGACCCACAATAATATTTTAATTTTTTTTATTTGTGGTATAATTAAACTTTATTAATTTTTTTACAACTAGTTTGATTGAAAATAATATATAAAATTTGATACTTTTTTAAGGTTGATGAATCTCCTTGGAATTGTAGGGATCTGCAGGGATGGAGGACGAATACTCCACTGAGCGGGGAATGGAGAGAGAGATGGTGAACATTTTAGATGGTGGGGCAAAGAGTGGTAAAGTATCATCCGCTCGATCCCGCCCCGTTGACATCCCTATCCTTTGGTAAATAAGAAAAATATATAAATATCCTTAGTTAACAAAATATAAAAGAGCCTTATAAATTCTCTAGAACTCTATGATGAATTTTGTTTTAATTAGAAATGAAATGTATGGATTTTGTTAAGAGAAATGTATGAATATTATTATATTTTGGTGAAAAGAAGGAAAATAAATGTGTTGACTTTTGTTGTTAAATTGAGGGTGAATTGTATGAATATTATTATGTGTTTTTTTTGAATGGCAAATATAATATATATAATAATATAATAATGAGAAAAATACAAGAGAATGTTTAGGGAAGTACTAGAAGTACATTCCACTGTAACACAATCATATCAAACGTAAGACATGAAAAAAATACTACAAGTAAATACACCACCAACAAACTAGAATCCCTAAAAAACACCATCACAAAAAGAAAACTTCTCAGAAAGAGAGATGGAAGGAACAACCACACAGGTAGGACAAAGCAACAAAAGGACCTCCAATCCCCCTGACCAATGGAGACCCAATACGACACCGAAAAAAATTCTATCAGTTCCAGCATAAAGTAGGGTGAATACCCCACTCGTAAAAGGAACAGGGGGAGCCATGATTTTTACCCAGAAACCACTTCCAAGATAAAAGTTTCACTTTATCGACCAGACACTCGACAGAAAAGATACCTTCCGAAAAGAAGACTTCATTTTTGTTGGTGTTTGGTATGTTGGCATCATTTTGCAAAAACAAGTTCTAGCAAGATGTTGGACCAGATGCCGTAGCATGTGTGTACAGCATCTGTCGTGGCGGTAATTCTCGCTGTATTTATGCGCCATATCCTTGAAGATTCACCTAAGCAATATTTTCGCCTTTCCTTATATACCAAGACGCATGTTTTCATTGAGGTTTTATAATGCGGCTGCACCAGGTTATATTTCCATAATATGCTACGCCATTTATGGAAACAAGAGATTTTATCCAAGAATATGTTTGCTGGACTTTTTCAATGACCAGCTGTATTGTGAAGCCCAAAAACGAAGATCTAGCCCATGCTAACTCAGGGTATATATATGTGAAGACTAAAACCTAAAAGCTTACTGAAGCCGTCATTTGAAGAATAGAATTTTAGGGTTTGAGTCTTGTTAATTGTGAACCTTTCTTGTGTCTCCTTGATGCAAGTTTAGGACTGTGTTTGAGTTGTAATTTGTGTAATCTCTCCTAAACTTTTAAGTACGGAGAAGGTTTGTTTTCTGGGTGATTGAAACCATTCTGTTTGTATTGTTGTTATAATCACAGGGTGTGTGATTGAAAGGAAGTGAGACGGGGTCTCAAACTTAGGAGTTCCTAGGTTGAGTATAGCATGGGTATAGTCTAGGAGATAAGTCGTGAACTTAAGAAGTTTGCTGAGGGCTTTGATCTAGATCTATTATAGTGGATTCATTCCTGGCTTGGTAGCCCCCAGAGTAGGTCGTTGTTTACGCCGAACTGGGTCAACAATATTCTGTGTTATTTACGTTTACTGTCTGTTATTTTTAATTGTTCATATATCGCTACCGTGGACATACGCTATAGCATCTGTCTTGGTATTACGACTGGTTACATACGACAAGTGCTATAGCTTCTGTGATAACATCTGTCCCCAGTAGGTGCCAGAATTTCAATTGGCATCAGAGTAGACACCCTATTCTGTGTGGGTGAGGACCAGGGAAGTTACTTTCTGGCATAATGAACAAGGAAGGTGGTTTCATCAACAGACCTCCTCTGTTGGATGGATCAAACTATGACTACTGGAAGTCCAGAATGGTGGCCTTTTTGAAATCTCTTGATAACAAATCATGGAAAGCTGTTTTAAAAGGATGGGATCATCCAGTAGTTAATGATGCAGAAGGGAAGCCAACTATTGAACTGAAACTTGAAGTTGATTGGTCCAAAGAGGAGGATGAACTGGCACCTGGAAATTCCAAGGCGCTAAATGCTTTGTTTAACGGAGTTGATACAAATATATTTCGCATGATCAAACAATGTACTGTTACTAAAGATGCTTGGGAAATCCTAAAAACCACTCATGAGGGCACCGCCAAAGTGAAGAACTCAAGGCTACAACTTCTTACTGTCAAATTTGAGAACCTTCAAATGAAAGAGTATGAAACAGTACATGATTTTCACATGACTATCTTGGAGTATGCTAACAACTTTGATGCCTTAAGGGAGAAGCTAAGTGAGGAAAGAATGGTAAGAAAAATGCTTAGATCTCTACCTAAGATGTTTGACATGAAAGTCACGGCTATAGAAGAAATGCATGACATATCCTCAATGAAACTTGAAAATCTTGTTGGATCTTTACAAACGTATAAGTTGGCTTCTAAAGAAAAGGCTGAAAAGAAAAAGAAAAGTGTAGCTTTTTCCTCTAGCACTACTGAAAATGAAGAAGTAGAGAATGTCCCAGAAACAGATGAAAGTTTATCTGAGGCTATAGTTTCTCTTGGCAGACAGTTTAATAAAATACTTAAGCAGATGGACGGAAGACCCAGGACAAATGCTAAGGGGATCTCTCTTGACAGTACTAACAAGTTCAATAATCTAAGGAACCAAGACCTGAGGACATGGATACTCAAGAGAAAGGTGTACAATGCCATGAGTGTGAGGGATATGGTCATATTAGGACTGAGTATCCGACATATCTGAAGAGCCAGAAGAAAGGAATGACGGTCACTTGGTCTAATGAGGATGGCTTTGAAGAAGATCAGGATACTGAAACTGTCAAGCACATTACTGCTCTTACTGGGATGTGTCTATCTGAATCAGATGATGAAGAATTGACCTTTGATGAACTAGCTGCATCCTATAAAGCACTGAGTCATAGAAGTGAAGAAGTATGTCAGCAACAACAAAACACTATAAGTAAGTTGCAAGCTGAGAAGGTGAAGCATCAGGCTCAAATAACTCAACTCACAAAGCAGCTACAATCTAAGAAGGCAAAGCATCTGTCCGAGGCATCTGCTCTTAAAGATGAGGTAACCACATTAAACTATCAGCTGACTAGTTTAAATAAACAATTTAGACTGCTGAATAATGGAACTGAGAGGCTAGACATACTTGTTGATGGGCAAGTTCCTGGAAAACCAAGGGGGATTGGAGTTGAATATACCTATCCTAACAAGAAAAAATCTGTTCATACAAGAACCTTTGTTCCTGCTAAAGAGGCATATGATCCTACTGTAACCAGACAGATGCCACAGCATCCCCAACAACATCGGTCTGCTAAGCCTAGATCTAAATCCAAGTCCAAAGGATGGGTTTGTCATCACTGTGGTAGAAAAGGTCACATTAGACCTTTCTGTTTTAGGCTGTATGGGTTCCTTGAAAATTTTACCCCACCTAAAAGTGAACCTGTCATTGTCAATACAAAGAAAGAATGGAAACCTAAGAATGATGAAGTTGCTCACATACTTAAGAGTCATATGGATTTAAGAAGTATGAAGAAGCCCATACTAATGGAATCTATCAATGTTGTGATTGATGACACATCATATGACAAAGAGACTAATGCTATGACAGATGGTGAAACATCTGTGTATCAGTTTGATACTACTGCAAGTGAAGAAAATTCAGAGTTCAACACCGAAAGTAACATCTCTGAATCAAATGATGCTCCAGTAAACAAGGGAGTTTCCATTATAATCCAGAAGAACCATTCTTACGAGATCATTATTGGAAACCCAGATCGAGGAATCACTACAAGATCCAAAGATGTAATTTCTAAACCTTGTTTTGTCTCTAAAGTTGTGAACCAAGGTCTTATAGCAACTGAACAACAGCTGTAAAATATCTACTCTAAAGTTTTAAATGATGAGCAGTTTGACAAGTCAAGAAGCTCTGTAGGTAGTTGCTTGTATGAGAATTTATAGCAATTACAGTTGCGGGAGCGTGCAAACAAATACTTTCTATTCACTATAACTAGATTTGCACGAGAAATAAGGGAAATCATTTTCATTCTACAAACTGTTGAAAATGTAAGTTCTCTTGAAACTTCATCTTACTCGATTAATGTTATCACAATTCCTTTTTCTTATGTGGACGAAAATATTGATGCTACTGAAACTCTCATTGCTTCTGTGAGTATTGTGAAACCTTCTGAAACTGTTTCAAATTTGTATGTTGAATCTAATGTTGAAACCCATGTCGAACCACATGTTGAAGCATCTGTGAAAACTGTTTCTAAGTCTATTATTAGTCAGGATAATCCTATCTTTAAAGAGACCTTAGAAAACTCTACTTTTGTTACTGTTGTTGTTGATGGTATTAATAGTGAACCACCCACTAAAGAAACTAGCCCTGAACCATCAACTGACCAAATGACTCTTCCCACTAGTCGTGTCAAAGAGTTTGTGATTGATATCCCTACAGAACCTTGTGTTGTTTCTGTGAGTCAAGTAGATTTTGTATCTAATGAGGCTGTTGAACTGTCTAGTACACATGATAGTTTTACTGTTTTTGTTAGTGATTCTGTTACAAATGTCGAGCCAGATGTTGGAGCATGTGTCGTGAAAGATAATGGTGTTGAATCCTCTTTTGAGAATGTTGTTTATTTGGTTGAGCACTCAAAGAACCTCATATTAAAGTGGTTGCGAACCAAAATTTTAAGAATACAGAGGCTGATAACTAAGTGTGCCTGAGTGTTTTGTTTTGAAGTGGTGGTTTCTTGTGTGAAGAATGTGTGTGTGTGTGACTCTAAGACAGATGTGGACATAGATCGTCATCTTTCTAACATTGTCTGCTGGTTTGTATATGTTGTTCTAGGAACAATGTTTTCTTATGCCCTTGTGATATTGTGTAAACAAGGGGGAGATGTCTGTTGTATGAGTGGTGACTATGATGTTTGATGTGGTGGATATCATATGTTTCCTCCAATGTTGATCTATATCTGATATAGTATGACTCCCACGGTGTTATCTTCAATTGTAGCAGCTTTCCAACGTTTGAAGTTGTGTGTGTGCTGTTTAATTCGCTGGTGATTAATGTGGCTGATGAAAGTGCTCATGTGTCACCTACCAAATGTGTTGTTTCTGAGCATGTGTCATATCCTGCTGGCAATGCTCCTGATCATGTGGTTGCCCCTGTCAAAGCCAATGTTGAGTCTGTCCTCAATGAAACTGGTTCCAAACCAGATGTTGTGACGGATGCTAAAGCATCCTCAAGCCAACCTGAGCTAGATGTTGATAGTGTTGCTAACACTCATGAAGAGTCTGTGTATGTCCAGAAGTGGAAATTTGTGTTTCAACGAAGATAGCTCTTCATGTTATATTGTTGGAGCATTGTTAATGATATTTTATTTTTCCAAGATGGTATGGTATTGTGGATGAAAGCTCGCATGTGTTCTTTTTGTTTATGGTGTTATATTGAAGTATGTAGCAGCTTTCTGGGCGTGTTCCCTTTATATTTTCTCTGCTTCTGTTCTCTGGATGTTTTTATTTGTGATCCTTGCCTTGGATAGTTTGTAGTGTGCCTATTATTTGCAATAAACGACACCTTTGAAAAAGGAGGATATGATTGTTGAGCTGAAGGAAACGTGTAAGTCCTTGGAAGAAAAGAAGTTGAAGCTTGAATGAGTGATCCAGGACTTAGAGCTTGAGGAGGATGCTGATGTAGAAGAAGAAGGTGGTGTGAATGTAGGTGAAGATGGTGATGAACTCATGGCTGAAGGCTCTGATGAAAATAAATCTGCCTGATTTTCCTCTATGTTTCTGCTAATTTCTCATTGTGATACTCTCTGGTACTCTATGAATGAAGCTCATGTTTGTCTGAATTATGGCTACAAAGGGAGAGTAATATGATGGTACCTCTATATGATGCTTTGACAAATGCTTTGACATATGTATGTTGTGATCTGGTTTTCTTTTGTCCTTATGTGGGCTATGCTCTAGATATTTTATGCACTTGCATGTGCTTGTGGATTGGAATAGTGGTACTCCTTGGTTCATACAATATGCCACTCTGTGCTCGGGATTTCTATTCTATGCATGACTCTGGTTGTCAAAATTTGTGGCTAAAAATGGGGAGTAGTTGGTATTCTGATGTGGTGCCACATGCTGGAACATGTGCCCTTGACATATGACCTCTGTACTATGTATGATGTTGTTGTATGCTTGTGCGTGCTTCAAGTATTCAGGAGAAGTCCTTGTGTCTATTCTGATGTAGTGAAACTGTGATGTAGTGATGCTGATAATATCATAGTGTGTGCATTTGATATATGCATGTGTCAACTATTCAGGAGGAGTAAGAAAGGAAGAAATTCTTTTCTCTGATGTTGTATGTTTGTTCTGATATGCATGGCTTGATGTACTCAGGGGGAGTGTAGTATGATTTATTGTGTGTAGAGCTTGAGGGGGAGTAAGTATCTTGTGTGTGTATGTATGCTCTGACATGTTGAGGGGGAGTAATCTCTACTGTGGGATATGCATGAACTCAGGGGGAGTAATATTGTTTTTGTGATGCATGTTGTATGTGACAGATGCCATGTTTAATGCTAAGGCATCTAGTCTGTTGTTAATGGAATCCACTTGTGCTTGATATCTGAGAATTTATTTTTCTCAGTGGTGTAGGAATTTATTTTTCCTATGGTGATTCATGTTTGAGGGAATTTATTTTTCCCTGGTGCATTTGTATGGCGCTGATGTAAGCTTAATGTATGAGAGTTTATTTCTCTCCTATCTTGTACTCTATGAGGCTAAGTTGTTTGTTTCCGCTATTGAAGTGCCTCTGATGCTGCGTGTTTGTTATTTCTCACTTGAAGATCTCTTTTGGAAATAATGTGGCAATGTATTATCTTCTTTCTTAGCTGTGTGTTTGCATTGACTTGAAGGAATGTATGTACTGCATCTCTCCAGAACTTGTCTTAGCTTGTTTTAGCCAAAATTTGCCAAAGGGGGAGATTGTTGGTGTTTGGTATGTTGGCCTCATTTTGCAAAAACAAGTTCTAGCAAGATGTTGGACCAGATGCCGTAGCATGTGGGTACAACATCTGTCGTGGCGGTAATTCTCGCTGTATTTATGCGCCATATCCTTGAAGATTCGCCTAAGCAATATTTTCGCCTTTCCTTATATACCAAGACGCACGTTTTCATTGAGGTTTTATAAGGCGACTGCACCAAGTTATATTTCCATAATATGCTACGCCATTTATGGAAACAAGAGATTTTATTCAAGAATATGTTTGCTGGACTTTTTCAATGACCAGCTGTATTGTGAAGCCCAAAAACGAAGATCTAGCCCATGCTAACTTAGGGTATATATATGTGAAGAATAAAACCTAAAAGCTTACTGAAGCCGTCATTTGAAGAATAGAATTTTAGGGTTTGAGTCTTGTTAATTATGAACCTTTCTTGTGTCTCCTTGATGCAAGTTTAGGACTGTGTTTGAGTTGTAATTTGTGTAATCTCTCCTAAGCTTTTAAGTACGGAGAAGGTTTGTTTTCTGGGCGATTGAAACCATTCTGTTTGTATTGTTGTTATAATCACAGGGTGTGTGATTGAAAGGAAGTGAGACAGGGTCTCAAACTTAGGAGTTCCTAGGTTGAGTATAGCACGGGTAGAGTCTAGGAGATAAGTCGTGAACTTGAGAAGTTTCCCGAGGGATTTGATCTAGATCTATTATAGTGGATTCCTTCCTGGCTTGGTAGCCCCCAGAGTAGGTCGTTGTTTACGCCGAACTGGGTCAACAATATTCTGTGTTATTTACGTTTACTGTCTGTTATTTTTAATTGTTCATTTATCGCTACTGTGGACATACGCTATAGCATCTGTCTTGGTATTACGACTGGTTACATACGACAAGTGCTATAGCTTCTGTGATAACATATGTCTCCAGTAGGTGCCAAAATTTCAATTTTGATATTTCCAGATAGTCCACACAATAGTATGTCAAATTAACAACCACCCCAGTCTATCTTTTCTACCTATGCCTATGCCCAAGAAAGCCTCAAAAAATTCTAAAACACCACGAGGAGGCACCAACTCTACACCTAACAACCGAAGGATACCATACCAAACTGGTGAAATTTGGTTACAGAAACTGAATAAGTGATCAACTGATTCAGACCCTAAACCACATAACACACACGTAGAAGCACTAGCATCTCCAATAACGCCCCACTGCAATAGATTTTGACGAGTCGGCAACCTATCCTGCAGAAGTTGCCAAGAAAAGACCACCACTTTTGAAGGGGCCAAAGTTTTCCACACTTTTGGAAGCAACCTTTCTTCCTCCACAGAGAAGATCACGTCATCAGTTGTAGCACGACTAAGTGCCAAAAAAGCCGACTTAACTGAATATTGACCAGTTGGGTCATGCTTCCAAAACCAAGAATCATCTGCAGCAGAGATTGTTGAGTGGTTAAGAATTTTGTGTAGACTTTCCAAGATATTAAGCTCCCAAAAAAAGAGATCTCTTCTCCATCTCAAGTCCCAAACCCATTGACCTTCAACCCAACTACCCATCTCCCCCACTGTACTAGCACTTTGGTCTGAAACTTGAAAGAGCCTTTGAAACTGAGTCCTAAGCGGGACTCCCCCCAGCCAAGGATCAAACCAGAAGGAAGTCAAGTGACCATTACCAACCTTTTTAATCACCCCCTCTGAAAACCAATCTGAGATAGCATCCTCAGGATCTCCCAGTAAAGACACATTCCTTCACCAACAAGAAGCCCGCCTAAGACCCCTAAGCCTCCCTCCAATATGAGGGGATGGAGATAAAGAACCATATCTTGCCAATATTACATCTCTCCAGAGACCCACTCCCCCAGATATTAGTCTCCATCTCCATTTACCAAGCAAAACTAGATTCACGGCTCGGAGATCTCTGACCCCTAACCCTCCTTCCCTCTTGGACTTACACACCTTGCCCCAACTAACCCAAGAAATATTTCTAGAACTCTTAGGCCCACCCCACAAGAAGTTCTGTTATATTTGAACAATCTTTTTCCAAACTATAACCGGCATTTTCATGAAAGAAAGATAGAAAATAGGTATGGAATTGAGAACAGAGTTCAGCAGGACCACCCTACCTCCAAGACTCACATACTTATTCCTCCAAACTCCCAGTCTCTTAGCTAAACAATCCAGAAGAGGTTTCCAGGTTACTTCCTTCCGATGATTTGCCCCCACTGGCAACCCAAAATAAATAAATGGGATAGACCCAATTCTACAATGAAGAAATCTCTCAGCCACCCCTAAAAACTCAGGACTCCCATTAACACCCATGATATTGCTCTTATAAAAATTAACCTTAAGTTCTGATGCAAGCTCAAAACTTCGTAAAATAGCTTTCAAAGACCAGAGATTTTCCATCGAGGCTTCTCTAATAAACAGTGTATCATCTGCATACTGAAGATGTGAGACAGATAGATCCGTGTTACCAACTTTGAACCCTGTAAACATATTTAACTCCTCCGCACTTCTGATAGCCCCACTTAAACCCTCTAGTACCGAAAGAAATAGAAAAGGAGCTAGTGGATCCCCTTGTTTTAACCCTCTTTGAATATTAATCTCATCTGTTGGACTCCTGTTAACTAGAACAGAAAGATTTCCACTGAAAACACAAGTTTTAATCCAACCACACCACTGATCACCAAAACCATACCTAATCATCATATAATCCAAGAAGTTCCAGCTAACCGAGTCATATGCCTTCTCAAAATCCACTTTAAAAATAAGACATTCTTTCCTTGATTTTTTAGCTAGGTCAATGATATCATTAACTGCCACAACACCATCAACTAACTGTCTTCCCTTAATAAAAGAAGATTGGTTTGGAGAGATTAATTTATCCATGACCTTTGCCAATCTCCTTGCAAGAACTTTAGCAATTATTTTGTAGAGGGACCCCACTAGGGATATAGGTCTGAAACCTCTGATGTTAAGAGGAGAAGGAACCTTAGGAATAAGAGTGATAAAGTACGAGGAAAAGCTTCGCGGGAGATCAGCCGTGACAAAAAATTGATCGAACAAAACCCGCACATCATCCTTAAGGAGACCCCAAAACCTTTTAAAGAAGGCAAAATTAAAGCCGTCAGGACCGGGACTCTTGTCCCCATCAGAGCTCAACACAACCTCCTCAATCTCAGTTGGGGTAAACGGGACAGTCAGAGTAAAAACCTCACCCGGATCAACACCCTGAAACTCAATACCGTCCAAAGTAGGCCAGTTATTCACTGATTCTGAGAAGTGGTTCGTAAAATATTCGACAATCTCAGCAAGCACCTCTGAAACAATCTCCACCCATCTGTCGCCGACATGAAGAGCAAAAATAGAATTTTTCCTACACCTTCCTTTCACACCGGCATGGAAATAACTTGTATTAGCATCCCCCTCCTTTCATTAACTCTCAATAATCCCCACAAATCAGATAGTCCTATACTACGAGCCTGAACATCTCCAAAAGAGAGAGGACCATTCTCGGCCTTTAAATCAAATTCCTTAATCTCCTCAACCAGAGTCTCAATCCTGTGGTCTAAGTTCCCGAACACCTCTTTGTTCCACACCTTTAAATCTACCTTAAGAATTTTGAATTTCTCTTTAAGCATAAGGGCCATCCAGGTTTGATTGACTTGTTGTTGCCAACTCTGTTCAATCACAACACTTAGACCACGGTGTTCCAACCAAAAGTTATTAAATCTAAACGGTTTTGGGCTCCATAGCTGAGAAGAATATCTTAAAATAATCGGGCAATGATCTGAGATATCTCTCGGTAGGGCCCATTGACTCGCCACACCCCACCTTTCCCACCACCCATCTGACACCAAAAATCGATCTAAACGACTCGCAACACTCCCATTAGGCTTAAACCAAGTAAAACGACGACCGAGTAAGGGTAGATCTATCAAGCCCATAAGGGTGACAAAATCCCCGAACTCACGAATTTCTAAGATTTCACCACTTCTATTGGTTCCAGAAATTCCCAATCTCTCAGAAGTATGAAGAACATAATTAAAGTCACCCACTACACACCAAACATCCCCACAAAAAGATTGTTTAAACTGGAGTTACTTTTCCCGCATCACCCTCTTCTCCCTTAGCTCACACTTTGAATAAACATTTACCACATAACATCTAGTCTTGTTGACTCCCCACTCAAAACACATACCAACGAAGCCCGGTCCAAAGAAAGAAAAGATCGCGTTCCCCTTAGAATTACACCAAATTGACAAAATGCCACCACTATTACCAATAGCCGGACTAAAACTCCACTCACAAAAAGGGTTTCCCCCCATAAAAAATGACACAGACTTTCATTCACAACTTCAAGCTTGGTTTCCTGGATCGCAATAAAATCAAGGTGATTAAAGGAAATAAACTCCTTAACCTTTGATTTTTTTTATCCTCCCCCTAGACCTCGAACGTTAATTGATCCAATGATCATTTAACCCCACTTGTAAGCACCCTACCAACCTTAGCCTCACAGTCTCTATGCTCTAAAGCAGTCAATCTAGACTCTTCTTGAGCATCAAACAACTTAAAAGAGAATCCAATACTTTTAGATTTAAGAAGAAGATTTTTAGCAATAGAACTACTGTGTGAACCACTAGAACTCTCGGATGAAATAATTTCCGGAGACACCAATAGACGAGTACATGGAATAAGGGAATCCTCTAGATGGTCGGCCCTGAATATCCCCTATCCCCTCAAGATGGGTCACAGGTTCCCCATTTTCAAGCATAAAACCGACAGAGAAATGAGTAGGTGTCATACATGGGTCCGCACAAAGAGCCAGAGAAGAGCATGGATGTCCACCTAGAGCTGGCCGAACCAAAGTAGTATCTCCCCATTCCCCCTCACCAAGGAATCGATCTCGAGATGGCGATAGAAGAGGTTTCTTGAAGTTTGGAGGCACTGTCACTTGTTCATTTACCCGAAGAAGAGGTCGATCAAAGTGAAATGATCCTTTCTCTACTGATTCAATCTCCTCCTGATCACTTGGAACTAAAGATGACTCTTGCCGCTCCCTTTCTTCCGACAAAAGATTTAGGTGCCGCACTACTTTTAATGGTGAAGGAAACAAAGGTTTTTTGTTATTTGTAGATAGCTCAGTCCCCTTTAGTCGCACCGGTGGATTGACCACCGTCTCAGGAGGTAAATCTAACAAAAAGGAGGAGAACGGTGAAAGTGATGACATTCGGGAACGCTCAATAGAAGTAAGGTGTGACGGAGTATCGCACATATGTCCCTTCTCATTTTGAACACTAACAAGCCTTGTAAATTTCTTTGTCACACCCCCCTCTAAGCTAGAAGTCTTATTTGATAATTGAAGAAGTAGCCCAACAGGAATAAGCCCAACAGATCCAGATGTGCAAGGGGAGGTGCAATTAGCAGCTGATCCACCAAAGACCTCTTGGCCTGCCACATGTGTCACCAATGGATGGCCCACACACGAAGCAAAACCATGTGGCTGTTCAGAAATTGCATCTATGATGTGTACAATATTCTCCTCAAAACACTCCACATTATTTAAATTGTGTGTTGACTTGCTACAATTAAGGAAACTAGAAGTGGCCCCTCCATCCCTCTTGTTTTGACAAGTCACTGAGACCTCCCTCCTTCTTTCACTTTCTGCTTCTTTTTCTTGCGTATCCTCATCAAAAATTGCTAAAGCAGCAAATTTGTTTGTCTCAAGAAAAAGTTGTTGACAAGAAAGTTCATTTTTATCCCCTCCTCCTACCCAACGGTTCACATAGTTCCTTTCAACATGCTGCAGATTTTGAATATCATCTTCTTCACCATTTTCAAACTCACCGTCGAAGAAGCCATCATCAGACGGAATTGATCTTTGCGACAAAGCTTCCGAATCATTTCCCACACATGAGTCACGATCTCTACAAATCTTGGATGCCTCAGGAACAGGAAGTAAACTCATCTCCTCCATAACTTTAACCGGAAAATCACCATTTCTTGTAACAACCACCACCACCTCATCAACACTTGAAACCGTCACCGGTAACAACACCTTAACTCTCCCTCTCACAAAACTGATCTCTTTAAGAGTGTTCTCATCCATCATAACAAATTCACCAAAAGAGTTTGCAAATTTCTAGAAAAAATCAGTACTCCAACATTGTAGAGGAACTGCCCAACAAGATAACCACGCCTCTCGACGAAACGCAATAATTCCCGGTGACCATGGTTCTATTTTAGAGAACCAATTATCCCACCAACTATTATCGTTAATAAACAGGGACATATTTAAATTTTCAACCTTGGAAGAAATAAGAACCAAACTTCCACCCATTGGACACACAGAAATATCTTGCAGACCATGTAGTACCAAACTATCCATGAGAGAAAATAGATCCACATTAGTCTTTAGGCAACCCACTAGACACTTAGCAAGGAAAGCCAACCTTTCATTACTCACATCACCAACAAGCGACCTATTAGCAGGTGGTGGAGGTAGCACCAAATGTGGAAACTCCATTTGTATAGACTTCTCATTACAAGTGAGAGCTTTTATAAAGGACCTACCATCCATGGGGGTAGCTCTAACAATGCCATGCTTATCCAGGACCCTGTTTTGGGAATGTGGCCGCAAAGGTGTTGAAGAATCCCTACCAAACTTAGAAACATTAACTCTAAGTTTGTAAGTACCCAACCAAATATCCTGCAACTTGGATAAAAGCTCTTCCACATTCGGCACTGCATGAAACCTAACGAAGCCGAAGCGCTGGCTAAACTTTGTCATCTTGGAAGGAATGAACACATCGCCAACACTACCAAAAGAGCAGAAAAGTTTCCTCAAGCCTACAACATCCTCAGTAAGTGGAAAATTTGTGAAAAAGAACGACACACTCTCCTCTTGTGCCTTACGAACAAAACCCGGTAATAATCTCTTCTGATTCGGACACGAAGAACTCATGACAGTAGAGAAACACATAAAGAATAAGAAATTTCAAAAAATATGAAATTGTAGATGCATGGTAGGAAGAAAAATGATATTTGTGTAGATGTTTGATCAGTGGATGGTTGAAGGTGTGGTTTAGAGTCAAGTGGATAGCGTACATGATATAATGATGGTTGCATTTGGTAGTCTTTTACTGGTTTGGTGATGGAAGGGTGGTGTTTGAATAATGTGGAATGTGGTTTATGAAATTTTCTATAGGTGGTATGACTGGTTTAGTGATGGACATATAGTGATTTGGGAATAGGTAAGAGATTGTTTAAAGTAGGGGTGCTCGCGGTGCGGTTCGGTTTTGAGCATAAAAGTCGTCCTAACCGCGAGATAAAAATGCATGCGGTTCGGTTTGGTACGGTTGATTTTTAAAAAGTCATCCAAACCAAACCAAACCAAACCAATGAGGTTAGGATTGGTTCGGTTTGTGCGGTTTAACGCGATGTAAAAAATATGGCGATATTATCGACTTGCTACAAAATAAACATAAGAAATTTTAATTTATTTATTGTTTACATGATACAATATGCTAAACATAAATTTCATATACATAAGAACTTATTTTTAATACCAATAATATAGTTTTAGATCGTGTTAAATGATATGTTTTGACAGCCTACTGTTTTATGGACTTAATTTGGGTTGGGTCTGCTAAGTTGGACTGAGTAATAAGTTGATTGCTACTAGTTGATAGAGTTAAGTTATGTATTGCGGTTTGGTTCGGTTTAGTTCGGTTTTCTAAAATGAAAACCGCAAACCAAACCAAACCGCGCGGTTTAGAAGAAAAATGATCCGCGCGGTTTAAAATAAATGTTGTTTTTTGCGGTTTCGGTTTGGATTGGTTCAGTTTGCGATTTTACTTTTGGATTGGTTCGGATACGATCACCCCTATTTAAGTAAGTAGTGGTAAAGTGATCCTTTGAAGTCATTTGGGGAATGAAAATGGGTGGTCTAGGATAGGAGTGTAATTGGACCGGTTTGGATTGGTTTCGAGTGAATCCGATATCCGAACAAATGAACTCTCGATTGGTTCGGTTTGGTTCGGTTTTTAGTGTTTTTAAAAAATGAATCCGAACCAAACTCATCGGTTTGGTAATTCGGATATTTTAATTGGTTTTATAGCGCATTTTTTTCGATGTATTTCATGCTATTATTTTTTTTCCCGATATATTTTTTTCCTATAAGTTCATCAAATAAGTTCATAAAATACAAAATACAATTCATTAAATAATTCTTCATATACAAAATACAATTCTTTTCTCATAAGTTCATCAAATACATAGTACAACCATATTGAAATTAAGTTCATAAGTTTTTCAAATAATAAAGTACAACAAAAATAAAACTTCAAGTTAACTTCACCACTAGAAAGACGTATTCCGACGATGCTTGACATGAGAGGTTACTGTTTTTTGAGAATTTTAGATAAAATATATGAGAGCAAAAAAACGTGACGCGATGTAAAAAATATGGCGATATTATCGACTTGTTACAAAATAAACATAAGAAATTTTAATTTATTTATTGTTTACATGATACAATATGCTAAACATAAATTCCATATACATAAGAACTTATTTTTAATACCAATAATATAGATTTAGATCGCGTTAAATGATATGTTTTGACAGCCTACTGTTTTATGGACTTAATTTGGGTTGGACCTGCTAAGTTGGACTGAGTAATAAGTTGATTGCTACTAGTTGATAGAGTTAAGTTATGTATTCCGGTTTGGTTCGGTTTAGTTCGGTTTTCTAAAATGAAAACCGCAAATCAAACCAAACCGCACGGTTTAGAAGAAAAATGATCCGCGCGGTTTAAAATAAATGTTGTTTTTTGCGGTTTCGATTTGGATTGGTTGAGTTTGCGATTTTACTTTTGTATTGGTTCGGATACAATCACCCCTAGTTTAAAGTAGTGGTAAAGTGATCCTTTGAAGTCATGTGGGGAATGAAAATTGGTGGTCTGACATATAGATAAAAGTTTAAAGTTAGTTTTTATTATTATGTGTTAATAATTTTTTTTGTTGTTTAACTTAAATTGATACATATTTGTAACTTAAAAAACTTAAAAGAACCTATATATTACAAATGTAAAACTCAAAGAACCTATGAATGTTTTTGCCATTTATTTATCATGTCATACCCCATTTTTTGACCGATCGCTTTTATTCGTCTTTTAAAACTGTTTTTTTTTCCTTTTATCGTTTCTGACGAAATTTCGGCAGAGAGGTATTTTAAAATACCTCATTTATTTGATTTTGTTTTTTTTTCTTTTTATTATCATTATTTTTATTTCTTTATTTTTTATCTATTATTTATTTAATTTGGTTTTTTATATTATTATGTGTATATTATTATTTTTAATTTTTATTGCCATTTTCGTTTTTATTTTTCTGATGTTTTTTAGTCAGTATTTTCAACAGTCCATATCTGGTTTTTGTCCAATCCAAGCCCAAAGGGGGCAATTTTGTCCAAATGGGGAAACTTTTTTCATCTGCAAACCCTAGTTTCTGACACACTATATATAGTGCATTTATTGCACAGTTTCCAAGTACACAGAAATTGGATCAGCCGCAGAAAAAAAACTTCTTCTTCTTCCAATCAAAAATCCAAAAAAACAGAACAACACAAAATCAAAAAAATAATCAAAATAATAAACAGAAACAGAATCAACATCTGTTCATCATCATCAAATCTTCATCATCCCAGAACCATCATCATCATAATCACTTCGCACCATAACCAAAAAATAAAAAAAATCAGAAATCAAAATTCAAATTCATCATCCATCATTCAAAAATATCACGAACCCAGAAATTCGTTCATCATACAACAAATTTCGAAACCAAAATCCAAACTGAAACTGAATCAAAACCATCCAAGTCAGAAACGAAATCGAAAACCAGAATCAAAACGAAATCGAAAGAAGAGAACCGAATCCAAATCGAGATCCTCCAAGGTTTTTTTCCTGTTCCTTTTTTCGTAAGTTTTTTTTGAACAGAAGAGATAGATCGAGAAAGAGAGTTTCTGTTTGTTGGTTTGTTTTCGAGAAAGGAGATCGAGAGAGTTTTGTTTTGTGAAAATTTGAAGTTTGAGAGTTGATTTGAGAGAAAAAACAGAGAGGTTGAGGAACTCAGCGGCGGCTGAGGGAAGAAGAAGAAGAGAATCTGTTTTAATTTTTCTAGGGTTTTGTATTTATAACCCCCCCCCCCCCCCCCCTTACAGCCTTATCGTGCACCTGCGCGCCTTTGTCCCTTGATTTTAATATAGCGCTCCTAAGTTATTCGGGCTGTGATCAGATCAGAGTTGTCTGATCGATCAGACGGCTCTGACTCTGTTTGATCACTTTTCTTTGCACACCCCCCTCTGGGCCACGCCCCCCAGCTGGGCTTGGGTCCAGAGTTGCTGTTTGCACCCCCCTTTCTGTTTTTATTGTTATTTGCACCCCCTTCTGTTTTTATTTTTTACATTAGATTGTATTTTTAGGATTTGATGTAAATTTAAATAAATTGCATAGCATCCTCTTGCATTCATTTCATATTTATTTTTCTTGCAAATACCTTAGAATGTAATTAGGAACAAATGTACACTATAAATGAAAAAATTGCATCTCATGCATTTTTATTTATCGCTTTCCGCAAAAAACGTTAGCGTATTAATTCCGAGGGAAAAGACGCCGTTTTGATCAAAATATCATTACGGATTGTCTTCGCGCTTAATTTGCTTATTGCGACGTTAGTATTATTTCTCGCGCTACTTTTTGTTAAATTTGGAACCCAACATTCTAATCAAAATAATTAGTCACTTTATTCTCAAAAATGAGGTCAACACCTCTTCAAAAAATAATAATCATTTTCTTCTCAAAAAATGAGGTCAAAACCTCTTTCAAAAATATCAAACAATTCATTCTCAAAAGCATCAAAAATATTTTGTCATCATAACATTTTCAAACTTTGGACTTTAAACCAAATGTTTCTTTTTATCGCGAAAACCTTGGATTTTAACCCAAAAGTCTTTTTATCGCAAAACTTGGATTTTAAACCAAGTGCCTTGGACTTTAAACCAACGGCGTATTTTATCGTGAAAACCATGGATTTTAATCCAAGAGTCTTTTTTATCGCAAACTTGGATTTTAAACCAAGTGTCTTGGACTTTAAACCAACGGCTTCTTTTATCGCTAAAACCTTGGATTTTAACCCAAGTGTTCCTTTTTCCCGCAAAACCTTGGATTTTAAACCAAGTACATTTTCTTCATTCATACATTTTTAATCATGCATAAACCTTGGATTTTAAACCAAGTGACTTTTATCACTCAAAACATTTTCTCAATAAACCTTGGATTTTAAACCAAGTGTCCGCGTCTTATTTCACAATCAAACTTCAATTAATTTAATCATATAGACTTTCTTCACAAACTAACATCAATCAAACTCACATTTTTGCCACTTTTGGCTTTTTACCCTTTAAAACCATTTTCAAAACCTTAAAATCAAAACAAACAAATTTACTCGTAATTTTTACCCCGAACTACGGTGGTTTGATCCCTCGGATACGTAAGCATGAGACTTGTTTCTCCAATCAATAAAATCAACAAAAAACATTTTTCTTCCTTTTTTTTTCATCACTTTAAACTTTTTTATCATCACTTTAATTCCTACACTTATACATTTTTACAAGCAATTAAAAATAAAGCGCAAAGTTAGAATAAAAACAAGAGGTTCCTATAGAGTACTATAGATACTTAGGGTGCTAATACCTTCGCTTCGTATAACCAACCCCCGAACCTTGTTCTCTAAAAAAATAGGGTTTTTTCGAAGTTTTTCCCTTTCCCTCGGATAAATTAAAGATCGGTGGTGGAATATTAAATTGTGATTCGAAGTTAATTAATAACTCGACATCCAAAAATCACCGCGACAGAAATGGCGACTTCACTGGGGATAACCAAGCGGGTTGAGCCTAACTTGTTTTATTTTCTATCTTCGCGCTATATTATTCTTTTGCTTATTTATATACTTGGGTTTGAGTTGAGTGGTGAGATAAGTCCTAACACGGGCTTGAGAGATACAATAAGATAGGATGGGATGAAATCATAGTGACATGTCTTTAGATTATGAAGCATATGTGATATGATCCCGCTCGGTGGAGGCCTCACGACGGTAGTACTCGTCGTCATGATAAGTCATGATGGTGTTATTACTTTCAATGTGAGTGTCCGGAGAAGCCGAGAACCTTTAGATTTACCTTTAACCCCTCTTGGCCTTTTTAGGGCGTAGTGCGGTGGCTAATCAAGAGTAAGTCTTGAATTTAGTTGTCACGCGAGACTACACTCAAACGAGATCATCTTGTGAATATTATTGGAACGAGAGTAGTCACGTAATCCAGTGATGTTCATGAGGTGGTTAATGACTTTGGGAACTTTGTAGAACCCGTCATGTAGGTACAAATGAACCGTAGTACATACCATATGGGAGGGTTTCACCTTTGACTCCAACATTATACTTTAACCCCACCATGTTTTCCGCATCATGCATGCATGCACTCATTCATAAATTCTTTTTCCTCATCCGATATCGAAGAACTTAAACAAATTTTTTGTAAACATTATAGAGAACATTCATTTCAAATGACACATGATAAATTTTTCTCTTTTTTCTCCTTAAAAAATCCATGTCTAAATGTTTACAACTAATTTGGGATAAGTCCTTCGATAACAAAAAAACGCATTGCATATTTTAGCATAAGCACATCATACTGCATTCATAAAGTTTCAAAATCAAGTCTCATGTCCTTTCTTTCCTCTTTGTCCAAGTCATGTGGCTCGGCGTATTCAGTACAAAGCAACTTGTATCCACAATACTCGATCTAGTTTGAAGAGGAAAATGAAAAACCTCGAAGGAGAGAATCAGATGCTCCATGAACAGGTGTCATCCATGCAAACTGATCTTACATGTGCTTTCCACCAAGGGGCACCCAGTCATGATGTTAAACACTATTATGCCCTTAAGAAGGAGGTTCAGAATTTGGTCCGTACCAACATGTTATCTTTTAATGATCCAAGCTCGAACGTTCAAAGTTCATCCTCAGCTTAATCATGGGTCCTCTGTCATTTTCAAGATTATCAAGAAGTGTGTCCCTAGGATCACTAGGCCTTTTATGTTCCAATTGCAATTTCTTTCCTGCCAAGCATTTATTTGCATTTTAAAGTTGTATCTTTTAATTAAAATTTCTAAACAATGAGCATGCATATTTTGGAATCCATCCATTCGTATTCACTCTTTTCTTGTGCCATCATAAATGACAGTGTTTTTCTATCTTCACTTTTCCTGTTAACAAACTTGAGGGAGGATGATGTAAACTAAATGTTTAAAATTGCTGATATATGCTGATATATGCTTTCATTAGTAAAACCTGGTTGATGATGTAAGGCATTGTTTCACTTCCCAAACACCGGAGAAATAAGGAGATAATCCGTAGTTAACCCCTTTGAGCCAGAAGTTGGTAGTCTTTCTAAAAAAAAACCTTAATCTTAACCCGGGGCAGGGTAGTCTTTCAGTTAATTCAATGATACATCTCAATACAAGAGGATAAATTTGTTGAGATACAAGAAGTCATGAAAAGACAAAACTCACAATAGCATGTGGCAGTCACAGTTGTCCTACACCAAACAAAAACAACAACAAAAAGCTCGCTAGGTAAAAGACTTAGGCAAAATTCAGGGCATCCCGATGGACCACAAAATCCAAAAGAATTGATCCATGCAAAAATGAGGGATTAAGAGCAAAAATGATGAAAAAAAGTTTGTAAATGAAAAAGTGACTGCCACTTCAAGAATCTCATCAAAGCTTCGACCAAAGTGTCAGCCTCAAACATCATTGTCAAAATAAATCCTCTTGTCAACCAAAGCGTGTCTGATGAATTATTTGAATGTAGGAATGAAGGACATCAAAGAAGAGTGGGTGGGTTAAAACAGAATCTTGAGCCTAATAATCTTTTCTTTTCAAAACCATGAACCAGGCCACGTTATAACCCTCAAAAGACCTAATTGAAGTTAGGAAGCATAATCAGCAAAATTGTTGTTAAAACTGACTCCACCTGTTTGTTGAGTAACAATCTTTTACACACAACACATGTGTTTTATATTAAGTTTTGCGATTCCAAAACTTGCATGTACATTACATCAGAAACACTTTTCAAAAGAAACAATTTTATTTGCAAGTTTATATTTGGCATCAAGGAAATTCAATCAAATGGTCTAATCAAGAGCAAATCAATTCAAAGCGCTCCTAACTTGGGGCAAATTACATCAGGAACCCGCCAATCAGGGGCAAGTCTTTCCATACAGTGGCATACCCTTCAATGTTTCAAAGTCAAGGTTTCACTTACTTGGGGCACCTGAAGTGGTTTCCAGGGGCAATCCAGATCTGCCAAGATTGTTGTTATGTCTTTTCCTCCTTGAGCCGATAATCATCGAGTTGATATTTTGGGTTCTTATGGACATGTGTGTTACTATAATATGTTGAGCATGTAATCCAATATTCCTCAATTGAATACTGAACTTGACTGTTCTCTGGTAATCTCTAGCAAGTGGTTATCATTAAGAAGCTTGTATGATTTTCTTTTCCCTAGTGAAAGAAGAAGCTGAGACCCGTTTTGAGAGGCTCATTCAACAGCAAATGGCATCTCTTTGAGAAGTTTGCATATCATCAGCAAATGGCATCTCTTTGAGAAGTTTGCATATCACCAGTAAATGGCATCTCTTTGAGAAGTTTGCATATCACCAGCAAATGGCATCTCTTTGAGAAGTTTGCATATTCAACAGCAAATGAAATTTCTTTGAGAGGTTTGCATATCAGCATATCAATCTTGATTCTTTCTATCAAAAAAAAAAAAACAGCTCGCTAAGTTGAAAACCCGAAAGGGCGGCTTAGGCAAAAATGAGCGTCCCGGTGGATTGAAAACCCGAAAGGGCGGTCCAGACAAAAATTAGGGACAAACAAAAAAGAAATATATTCCCGGTGGATTGAAAACCCGAAAGGGCGGTCCAGGCAAAAGTTAGGGATTCCAAAAAGAAAAAGGACAAAAAGCATGACTGTCGAAACAAGACCATGAGAAAATATTCGGTTTCAGTGTGCGGAAATGGCGACTTCTGCCAAACTTCTAACCGACGGGCTTTACCCCAAGAAGTAATCATTCTTACCATGGATTGACATACCATACCGGGTTTTACCCCGAGAATCTGATTTATTTCACCTGTAGGGGTGCTGTCCCCAATGGAGGACTATTGAGTGGTTGTACGGATACGTCGGCCCAATGCTCATCTTACCTGATCAAATCTTTTGTCTCATCCGGTCATGTACAAATATCATTCAATCATACATACATACATACATACATACATACATACATACATACATACATACATACATACATACATACATGCATACAATCATCCACATATTCATACATACATTCATATTTACCTGCAACATACACACAAAATCATTCATACACACCACATTGACCATTATGTGTCTTGCCTCAATACATCACAAAAGAGTCATCCCCAGTGTATCTGGTCCAGAGATGTCTCCATCACACATATTTCACAAAAAAGAGTCATCCCCAGTGTATCTGGTCCAGAGATGTCTCCATCAATCATGCATCACAAAAAAGAGTCATCCCTAGTGTATCTGGTCCAGAGATGTCTCCATCAATCATACATCACAAAAAAGAGTCATCCCCATTGAGTCTGGTCCAGAGATGTCTCCATCAAGCATATTTCAAGTGCCAGGTTTTGCAAACAATCAACTGCAAACCTGTGATTAATTTCCCCATAAGAGGTCATCTCCAGTGTGTCTGGTCCAGACAAATACATATTCTTGTCATGTCTCGCTCTCCCACAATGATAGCAGACAATTTATTTCCTCGTTGAGTCCTTATCATCCCACAATGTTGGTAGACACTGCCTTTACTTGTCCTCACCATCCCACAATGTTGGTGGACACTGTCTTTACTTCTGTCCGTACACAGGACTTTATCGCTTTCTGTAACACCCAACCCATTATTTAAATAATTCTAACTTTATTAAAATCTTTTCAAAATACGCAACGGAAAAATTACGATTTAATTATAAAATGTTTGGTTAAAGGTATTACAATCGACAACATAATTAACTATTTGATTGATTAATTAGCCTAAAACATCGTCTACAAAATCATTCTTATAAAATATATATTTTTCAAATTAAATACGTTAAGTCATAAAGGACCCTATATCCTAAATACAACCCTTTCCCCGTGTCACACTCAGAGCGGAGCTTCACCACACACTTAGACATCAAATAAGCACATAACCTGTAAACCTGGACCACCCAACGGTCCAGAAGTACACAAAACAGAGAGTTAGTAAATCATAACCAACAAAATACAAGTGTAAGAAATATCCTTAACACTTCATCATATTATCATGCATAATCTAACTCACATACATATTCTCAATCTTAAATCAAACATAAGATTATTCACATATACATTGAAACACAATTTGGAAACAATGCTTATCACCAATATTCAATCAAGCAACTCACACAACTTACACAAACCACACAATGTCACATATCAAATCATCAAATCATCAAATCATATGCACATCTTCCTAATGCAATCTAATGCCACAACTCATGCTATGTCACCCTAGACATATCTAATGCATGTGGTACCAATCGTCTTTATTAGAGTATCTCACCTCTAATATCCGTCTTTATCGAATAAATATAATTCGATATCCGTCTTTATTAGAATCATAGATTCTAATATCCCTAACTCAATACATGAATGCATGAATGATTCATGTAAAACCACAAACACTTAATATAACACAATATTAAGTTCTACTCTATGATATGAAACACTATCCATATCCGTCTTTATTAAGATATATCACAAATCTTAATATCCGTCTTTATCGAACAAAATCTGATAGCCTTCTTTATTAAGATAACACAATACCTTAATATACTTCTTTATTAGAATAACACAATTCTAATATTCTTCATTCATATACATACATATCATACATTCATCAATAACATCAACAAATCATTATTAATTAAAACATCCTCAACAATTTTAAAGGTATAGGAAGTATACAAAAATATAAGAAAACTTCATAAATTAAGCCTCATCTTATAAAACTAACTTCGGAAATGGAATCTACGCGAAAAATCGAGTGAAATAGGTTCCGGGTGCATAAACCGTCAAAAAGTCAACCAAAAGTCAACTCTGGTCAACCAGGGATCAGAGTGACCTGCAGAAAAATGCGTTTTTGTGCGAAAAATCACTTATTTGACCCAAAATCACTTATTTTCAGTTCCAGAAATTTTACCAAGCATGGGTTATATTCATACATGTTTAAAAACACATTAAAAGTAACTTATTAACATTAATAATCACTTATTTCTCATGGATCTTGACATATTTGTAAAAACTAACAAACATTCACAAATCTTAACAAACATCTACAAATACCCATTTTTTTACCCATTAAAATTGTTCATACATCATGTTAAGAGTATATTAAACATACTATGAACATGAGTTTTCACTTTCATTAAGAAAAATCATCCCAAAAAGCCCACGAAAATGAGTGGAGAAAGTTTGGGTTCGGAGAAATCGACATTCTCCCCTTTCTCTAGCCACTCACAATTATGAAAACTATCTCTCTTACCTTAGATCGACGATTCCACGCGATTTGCTCTCCAAATCCTCTTGCCCTAGCTCTCCCCTTCTCTTGCTCTTCCTTCTCTCTTCTTTCTCTCCAAAAAGACACAAATGTTACTTCTCTCTCTAACTCAAGCTATATATATTCCTCCCCATTTTACCACTAAAGTTCATTAGTCCAAAAGCCCACTAATTGTTAATGTCTCACAAACTCATATAATTAATTAATACTCTCGCTTATTAATTAATCGCCACAAAAGAAAATAATAATAATAATAATAATAATAATAAGCCACATCAATATATAAATATACACATATATACAAATAACGAATAAATGAAAATCGGATCGTTACACTTTCAGTCTTTACTTCTGTCCATACACAGGACTCTATCGCTTTAAGTCTTTACTTCTGTCCGTACACAGGACTTTATCGCTTTCAGTCTTTACTTCTGTCCGCACACAGGACTTTATTGCTTTCTGTCTTTACTTTTGTCCGCACACAAGATTTTATCTGCTTATGTCCGCACACAGGACTTTATTGCTTTCTGTCTTTACTTCTGTCCGCACACAGGACTTTATTGCTTTCTGTCCGCATACAGGACTTTATCGCATTCTGTCTTCATTACTTCTGTCAAATAATCTTCATTACATTCAAACACTTGTAAACATAACACTCATAAGCATAACACTCATAACATCATAGCATTTTATAGTTTAGTCCGGTCAAAAAATGGTGTACTCTATATTTAAGTCTCTTCCATCGTCGAACCAAAATAAAAACATCATAAAAAATCATATTTTTCTTTTTATCTCCGATGGAATAAACTTAAATAGGGGCATCTGTCATACCCCATTTTTTGACCGATCACTTTTATTCGTCTTTTAAAACTGTTTTTTTTTTCTTTTGTCGTTTCTGACGAAATTTCGGCAGAGAGGTATTTTAAAATACCTCATTTATTTGATTTTGTTTTTATTTTTCTTTTTATTATCATTATTTTTTATCTATTATTTATTTAATTTGTTTTTTTATATTATTATGTGTATATTATTATTTTTAATTTTTATTGCCATTTTCGTTTTTATTTTTCTGATGTTTTTTAGTCAGTATTTTCAATAGTCCATATCTGGTTTTTGTCAAATCCAAACCCAAAGGGGGCAATTTTGTCCAAATGGGGAACTTTTTTCATCTGCAAACCCTAGTTTCTGACACACTATATATAGTGCATTTATTGCACAGTTTTCAAGTACACAGAAATTGGATCAGTCGCAGGAAAAAACTTCTTCTTCTTCCAATCAAAAATCCAAAAAAACAGAACAACACAAAATCAAAATCAAAAAAATAATCAAAATCATAAACAGAAACAGAATCAACATCTGTTCATCATCCCAGAACCATCATCATCATAATCACTTCGCACCATAACCAAAAATTCAAAAATATCAGAAAACAAAATTCAAATTCATCATCCATCATTCAAAAAAATCACGAACCCAGAAATTCGTTCATCATTCAACAAATTTCGAAACCAAAATCCAAACCGAAACAGAATCAAAACTATCCAAGTCAGAAACGAAATCGAAAACCAGAATCAAAACGAAATCGAAAGAAGAAACCGAATCCAAATCGAGATCCTCCAAGGTTTTTTTCCCGTTCTTTTTTTTCGTAAGTTTTTTTTTAACAGAAGAGATAGATCGAGAAAGAGAGTTTCTGTTTGTTGGTTTGTTTTCTAGAAAGGAGATCGAGAGAGTTTTGTTTTGTGAAAATTTGAAGTTTGAGAGTTGATTTGAGAGAAAAAACAAAGAGGTTGAGAGGAAGAGGAACTCAGCGGCGGCTGAGGGAAGAAGAAGAAGAGAATCTGTTTTAATTTTTCTAGGGTTTTGTATTTATACCCCCCTTTACGATCCTGTGCGCGCAGGTGCACCACCTTATCATGCACCTGCGCGCCTTTGTCCCTTGATTTTAATCTAACGCTCCTAAGTTATTCGGGCTGTGATCAGATCAGAGCTATCTGATCGATCAGACGACTCTGACTCTGTTTGATCACTTTTCTTTGCACACCCCCCTCTGGGCCACGCCCCCCAGCTGGGCTTGGGCCCAGAGTTGCTGTTTGCACCCCACTTTCTGTTTTTATTGTTATTTGCACCCCCTTCTGTTTTTATTTTTTACATTAGATTGTATTTTTAGGATTTGATGTAAATTTAAATAAATTGCATAGCATCCTCTTGCATTCATTTCATATTTATTTTTCTTGCAAATACCTTAGAATGTAATTAGGAACAAATATACACTATAAATGAAAAAATTGCATCTCATGCATATTTATTTATCGCTTTCCGCAAAAAACGTTAGCGTATTAATTCCGAGGGAAAAGACGCCGTTTTGATCAAAATATCATTCGGATTGTCTTCGCGCTTAATTTGCTTATTGCGACGTTAGTATTATTGTTCGCGCTACTTTTGGTTAAATTTGGAACCCAACATTCCAATCAAAATAATTAGTCACTTTATTCTCAAAAATGAGGTCAACGCCTCTTCAAAAAATAATTAATCATTTTCTTCTCAAAAAATGAGGTCAAAACCTCTTTCAAAAATATCAAACAATTCATTCTCAAAAGCATCAAAAATATTTTGTCATCATAACATTTTCAAACTTTGGACTTTAAACCAAACGTTTCTTTTTTTCGCAAAAACCTTGGATTTTAACCCAAGAGTCTTTTTATCGCAAAACTTGGATTTTAAACCAAGTGCCTTGGACTTTAAACCAACGACGTCTTTTATCGTGAAAACCTTGGATTTTAACCCAAGAGTCTTTTTTATCGCAAACTTGGATTTTAAACCAAGTGCCTTGGACTTTAAACCAACGGCTTCTTTTATCGCTAAAATCTTGGATTTTAACCCAAGTGTTCCTTTTTCCCGCAAAACCTTGGATTTTAAACCAAGTACATTTTCTTCATTCATACATTTTTAATCATGCATAAACCTTGGATTTTAAACCAAGTGACTTTTATCACTCAAAACATTTTCTCAATAAACCTTGGATTTTAAACCAAGTGTCCGCGTCTTATTTCACAATCAAACTCCAATCAATTTAATCATATAGACTTTCTTCACAAACTAACATCAATCAAACTCACATTTTTGCCACTTTTGGCTTTTTACCCTTTAAAACCATTTTCAAAATCTTAAAATCAAAACAAACAAATTTACTCGTAATTTTTACCCCGAACTACGGTGGTTTGATCCATCGGGTACGTAGGCATGAGACTTGTCTCTCCAATCAATAAAATCAACAAAAAACATTTTTCTTCCTTTTTTTTTCATCACTTTAAACTTTTTTATCATCACTTTAATTCCTACACTTATACATTTTTACAAGCAATTAAAAATAAAGCGCAAAGTTAGAATAAAAACAAGAGGTTCCTATAGAGTACTATAGATACTTAGGGTGCTAATATCTTCCCTTCGTATAACCAACCCCCGAACCTTGTTCTCTAAAAAATAGGGTTTTTTCGAACTTTTTCCCTTTCTCTCGGATAAATTAAAAATCGGTGGTGGAATATTAAATTGTGATTCGAAGTTAATTAATAACTCGATATCCAAAAATCACCGCGACATATCATATATTTAATTTATGCACCATTTCATATAGTGATGGCAGGAAATCAAATTACATGAAGTTAGGTTGCATACAATCAATTATTCTGAACTGTCTACTTAAAATTATACTGTTCAAATTTTAAACAATTTTTTATTTATTAAAAACGGCTCTTAATGTCCACAAATCCTAGTTCAACTTGTATAGAAATACCGAAATTACTAGTGTTGTACACCATGACCGGGGTTCAATCTCCAATCACTCCAATTTATGTGTGTGAATTTTCAATGGTTTTATGATTTCGTCTATCAACAAAAAAAAACAGCTCTTAATAAAACCTTAGCTGGTGGTGATTGATCGAGATCTCATATGTTTGGTTTGTGCAATTATGTAACAAATTATGCTTATCTTTACAATTGTAGGAGGTTGCAAGATCCTCAAGCACGTGAATTTTAGGTGGTGTGCAAATAAAAAAGGAATCATGGTTTCTGTCAAATTGGCCCGAAACTGAAGACAAATTTATAATCTATGAAATCACAAATGGAAAAATTGTATTTATGGATGTATTTTGCCTCTTTTTGTTGTTTCTGTTTTGTTTTTTTAATGCATAAATTCATATTTTTATTTTGTTCATATTTTTATGCCTATCTTATTAAAAGAGTAAAATTACAATGAAATATATAAAATTTAAGATATTATTAAAACAAATAAGAACAAATTTAGTAAATTTGTTAGTAATCAATTTTATTATATTAGAATAGAAAGTAAATTATTTACGGTACAATATATATTCTATATATTTTTTTTGTCAAATAGCAAATGGTTACAATTCCACTTTTTAATGTGAATAAGGAGAGTGTATGAGGATTAAACTCTGACCCTACGGCTACATCTATAACGTGATTTCCTTAGCAATTCAACTAAGTTATGAGACAATATAAATTCTATTTAAAGAAGATAAATAGGTAAATGAAAGGACCACTAAACATATAACTTAGCTTATTAAGGAAACTACAACTGAAATAAAGAAACTGAAATAGGTGTGCAATTTAATAATAATTTGTATTATTTCATGTATTTTTTTTTTTTGTAAATTCACACTACATATACTTTTTGCATGACTTAGTTAGTAGGTATACTTTGTTCATATCTGAAAAAGTTATCAGGATCAACCTTGGTTTTCACACTAACTAATCTTTCAAAATTTTCTTTAAATAACTTGCGTCCATAAGTAACAGCAATGTCAAATTTTGTTACATTACTTGGATGATTGGCACCAATATCTGCATCCCTATAATTGAGGAATGCCTCCCTTGGAGAACTTGAAACATAGGGTGTCATGAATTCATAAAACAACCTTGAAAAATTCACATGACGTTCAATAACTTTAGGAGATTTATCAATCCAAATATTAAGATACTGAATCAAGAACAAGTTCCCTGCTCTATGAGGAAATGGTGTATCTGATGACAATATTTCTTCCATCCTTCCACCATAAGGATTCCATTGCATAAAAAAATTCTCACCTTTAAGCATCAAGTTCCATATGGAATTAATAACCTTTTTTGGAAAAGGTTTCTTCACATAATCTGATTTAAATTTGGAGTAAGCTGGTTGAGGATCTTTTGGTTCATCCAACAATACTTCAAGAGGAGTACCAATTGGCATATTATTCCAAAAGAGAGTGGAATTAACCCAAGGCATTGAAAAACAATCACTTTCCTTCAAACCCAATTCAGGGAAACTCTCATTCACCAAAGGTAAAAGCTTTTCAACTGTTCCCAAAAATTGACCAATGAAACTAACTCTCACAATCTTTTCACCTCCTTTACCAATTGGAACAACATTAGGCTGCACTCTAATGAAAAGATCTTTAGGTAATTTTGGTGCAATTAATTGCCATTTGTAAACAACATCAGTTGCACCATCACTCACATTCCATTTCACATTGAAAACAGTAACTTGTGGAGTTACTTGAACCAATTTAAGTTTCCATGAAAGAATAACACCAAAACTAGCACCACCACCACCTCTTATAGCCCAAAATAAATCTTCTCCCATTGATTTTCTATCAAGTATATTACCATTCACATCAACAATATTTGCATCGATAATATTATCAACAGAAAGACCAAATTTTCGCATCAAATTACCATATCCACCACCTGAGAAATGACCAGCTGCACCGAGAGTAGTACAGACCCCGGATGGAAAAGCAAGAGAGTTGTTTTTCTTTGCAATGGTATAATAAAGCTTACCAAGTGTTGCACCAGATTCAACCCATGCTGTTTCATCTTGAAAATTGACATTAACAGAATTGAGATGCAACATGTCAACTATGACAAAAGGCACGTCTGATACATATGAAAAACCTTCATAGTCGTGGCCACCGCTTCGGATTCTGATCTGAATGTTGTTACTTTTGGCACATTTAACTGTTGCTTGGACATGATAACCTTCTTTTGCAGTTATAATTGCTAAAGGTTTTGGTGTTGTTAGTGTTCTAAATCTTTTGTTATGTATTTTCATGTTGAGGATGGTTGAGAATGAAATGTTGTTTGGTGTGTAAATGACTTCAGAGACATGAGAATATGAAATACAGTTGAGAAAATTTTGAATAGATTGTGATGATGTTGTTGAAATAGACATGACAATTGTTAAGGTTATTAAGAGAAAAGACATTTTCTCCATTGTAACAATTTGGTTTATGACATTATTGTGCATTTGCAACTCCATATATGTACTGATATGTATCGTTGATTTTGTAACGTGAGGGTCTAATTATGTGTGTCGTGTAATGAAAAAAAAAAGAGATATTAATTTGAATTTAATTTTTTTTTATAGACGAAATGACAAAGCCATTGAAACTCTCACACACACAAAGTGGAGTAACCGGAATTCGAACCCCGGTCATGATGTCCGACGCTAGCAATTTCGGTATTTCTACCAGTTGAGCTAAGATTTGTGGACTTCAATTTAATTTATACTTTAGTATTCTATGAATTCTCTCTATAAGCTAATATGTATACTAGGACCTTATAATTGTGTATAAGTTTCAATTTTTTTTTGAGGTAGTGTATAATTTCATTTGTATTTATCACTTTTGTCTTTGTGTATAGATCAAAAATAAAATTGGATGGTACCAAAAGCAAAATATGTGAATGGAGAAATTTCATAAAATTAAAATAATATGTAAATATTTTCAACTTAATTAAGTTTTTCTAAAGAACAGTTACTTTTGTTTGTTAAAGAATTTGTAACATCTTAAGAGGTTATGCATCAACGTAAAAATCTAACGTCAAGTATTTAATAAGTTCTTTTCCCCTAAAAAAACAATAAGTTATTGAATACTCCTATTTCATTCAATATAAACAATTAAATGTTAAATATACAATTTAATATGGTCTAAGCCACTAGATTTGGTCTAGTGGTGAGGGACTTGAGTAGTACGTTATAGGTCATAAGTTTGATTCATTGTAAAACAAAAAAAAATTAATATGGTCTAAACGTTCCTGGGTAAAGATTTTTTTTACTAGAATTTCGACCCGTGCGGTGCACGAGTCTAATTAGCTGTAATATGAAAAAATAAGATTTAAATTTTTTTAACACTAAAACGTATATAAAAAAATCGAGTATCATTAAATATTAGTTTGACAATAAATTTGGATAAATGTTCATATAACAGAAATTATGGTATATTACCAAATACTTCTTTATAGATTACATTGGAAGTTTTATTCGTATTTTCAACGTCTTCGTCGATAATCAATATTTTTAATCATTCTCTTTAAATAACTCTTGAAGTTGCAACAAACAACTGACCATGTAAAAACACTGTCGACAAAAGATATATCCCAACATGTTTAAGAGATTGTCCCTGACTTTTATTAATATAGTCATCGCAAAAGAAAAAAATTAAAGGGATGTGGGTTTGATTCACATGCTAGACAAATTTGTATTTGTATTTTTTTTAATATAATGGACCATATGAAAAGAGAGGAAAAATGAGAGGAAAAGAAAAGGTTTAAGGTTAGCATTTTGGAGCAAATTTAGAATATAAGATACATAATAATAATAATAATAACAATAATAATAATAATAGTAATAATAATAATATTAATAATAATAATAATAATAGTAGGAAGCTAATAATAATAAATATTTAACATGGTGAATTAAAGATTGTGGGTTCGATTCTTGGTGAGGTATTTTTTAACATTTTATTTGAATTAATAATAATAATAATAATAGGAAACTAATAATAATAAATATTTAACGTAATAAATATTTAACATGGTGATTAAAGGTTGTGAGTTTGATTCTTGGTGAGGTATATTTTAACATTTTATTTGAATTAATGTTAGGGTGAATGAGCGGAAAAAAAAATTAGGATTAAGAATAGTAAAACGGAACAAGCTTATAATATAAGAGATGAGACTCAATGAAGGCTATTGAATCTTCAGAAATTAATCTCATATATATTATTATAAAAAAAATTATTACCGTAAAAAAAATTATTAAAAATAGTAAGAAGCCACCTTTAAATAATTTTTTCAATGTACATATTTTTTTTGTCATGTATTTTTTTTTTAACGGCAAATATATTATTATTAACGGGTCTTTGCACAAGACAAACAGAGGCGGGAAAAACGGAACTACAAAACAAAGACGTCGTACATAAGCGGAACACCAATGAAGAAAACTAAAACAAACACCAATAAAGGAGCTACAACATAGAGGTTTTAATAATGTTATCTTTGAAACGGATGTTCAAAACATAGCAAATGCAATCCGTCATAGGAATACCGGAGTGTCTAATTTAGCTATATTATCCATAAGATTAAATGTATGTTGCCACAATATCTCGGCTTTGAGGTGAAGTCTATAAAGCGACAAACAAATATGGTTTCCCATACTTTAGCTAGGGCGGCTATTTCTTGGTCTCGTCGCCATATTTTTTATTTGAGACCTTCTTGTATTAACAATTTACTATATAATGAAATGATATGAATTTCCTCCTGTAAAAAAAAAAAAAAAAAAAACAGACACCACCTAATAGAGGTCTACTTCTAATCTCAATTCTTAGAAGGACACTCCTCATTATCCAGACCACCAAAGAAGACATTAACCGACATAAAAAGATGGCACTAGACTCTAACTCCCGATCTCGAATCAAAAGTGATCGGCCCATCAAAATCCAAAAAGCAACTCCACAAGCCAAGAATTGATGGGGCGACAATAGAATAAAAACCTAGGCAAATAAGTCTCAGCTTGCAGTCCACCTCCAAACCGTTAACACCAACACGGAAGAGGTCAGTCAGATACAAAGAAACCTGCAAATCTCAGCATATTTGGAAACCAACAGAAACTCAAAATAAAATCTTGCAAATCTCAACAGATTTAAAAGCGGTCAGAGAGTCCTGTATCGTAAAAACCAATCATATGCGGTATCAACCACACACCAGTAGCGCCAGATCCAAACACCACATCGGCACCTCATCACCACAAATCCCTCATCACCTCCAATCACACGCCAGAACCAAAACACCAAGTCACTTAAATGGCAAAACCCCTCACAAGTCCACACAACCAAGATCTTGTCATGTATAGTGGCTAGAAATTTTTCACCTTTCAATAGTTTGAACTCCGACTTCAGAATATAAAACGCAATATTACAACCAATTGAGCTGAACTCACGAAACCTTTAAATATCCATACTAATCGAACAATATAAGTACTTTTTACACTAAAATTTACTACCAAATTCCAACGAACCAACCACACAAAATAATTTAAACATTTATCTGGCAGGATAATCACCGGCCTCAAATCCTACGATAATTAATTATCTTCAATCCCCTTTCTCGCGTAAAAGTGATCAGAATTCGAACACGCCGCGTTTTATTAGGAAGGATCGAACCATTGAAACGAATGAAACGTGTCGGCCCTAAAATCAATCCGGAAAAGCGGAGAGCCACTCCCACGTCCGAGCATGGTCTTCTTCATATAAGTACTTATATCGTGAATCTCAGGGCCCTTAGTAGTGGTGTCAAGTTAACGTTCCAATATTTTAAATTTATATATTTTATAAAAGATAAATTTCGTATATAATATATATGTTTTAGTAATTTTCTTGACTTATTATTTATTTGTGATAATATAAGGTATATTTATTCCATTTTATAACATTGGATCTTTTTATTAACTATTTTATTTTAATTCCGAAATACATATTTTATATGTGTGTGAATGGTTTTATTCTATTTGAATTTAATTGATATTTTTATAAGATGGTAAGGCCGGAAATGAGTCGAGAAGCTCAACTCGACTCATTTATTTAACGAAATTAATTTTCAACTCAAGTTCGACTCATTAGTTAATGAACCAAGTTCAATAAATTAATTATCGAATCGAGTTTCATACTATTTTTAAGTTGGTTCGGTTCATTGTCCTATGATATTGTAAAAGTATAGTAACCAACAGTAAGAAAAGACAAGACCTTGTAACCAAAAAAGAAAAAGAAAAGACAAGACCATTATTAAAATTGATGTACACATTATGGCAATTGACTATTTCACTTAAATCTTTCTTCATGCTAGTTAGCAAGTCGATAAATAACCATTACTCACATAATTTCTTGTCTTACTGCATGCCCCACGTTTTTGCATACGTTCATGTTCATGTCCTGCTACCATTACCATTTACCACAGATGCTTGACCAAATGAATAAGGAATTCTTGCAAATTGATGTCATCTAATTGTTTGACTGTTAATTTATTTAGTTGAGACCAAGTATTGAATACCACATAATCTCTTTGACCCACACTTAAAGATTATAATACTTCTTTTTTATCCTTCACACATTATCTTAAAAAATAAATAATCGGGAGGGAGTTGGAACCACTTGATATCAGAACTGACCCCCGAACCAGATTAATTAAACTGGTGGTGAAAACAAAACAAAAAAATAAAAATAAATAAATAATGCAACATTTGACACCATTGATCATGAGAGTGATGCCCCACACTGTTGTAAATTCGATTAACTCACACCAATACTTTAATGTGTGGAGCAAAACAATTGAGCAACCAAAATAAGAAAGACCGACAATAATAACAATAATAACAAAACTAAACCGCGAAAACGTAAAGAACACGAGCGTATTGTTTACCCAGTTCGGTGTTAATGAACCTACTCTTGGGTGGAGGGCAGCCCTCTCCGTTCCACTAGTTAATAGAAACCTTGATTACAATGAAATTCTCCACTTGAGTTACAAGAATTACAAATTCCCTAATTTTACCCAAGTCCCGAATTTCTTCTCGTGACCAAGAAATTCAATTACAAGTGTTTCCCAAGGTGGTAGAATGTTTCTCCAACCCTAGAGTCTTCCCAAGATGTTACTCTATTAACCCTAGTCTTTTGTTGGTCTTAGAAACCTTAAAAACACACCTTATTCCATCAGAAAACGCAAACAAGCATATATAGCCGCGTTTTCACGCCTGGGGCGTGAAGGCAGTAGCTCCCATCAGCAGCACACGAAATCACGCCTGGGGCTGCAAAACTCACGCCTCAGGTGTGAACACAGAACCTCGTTTCTTGCTTCAATTTTAAGGCAAATTCCAACAATCTCCATATTGTCTTTAAATTGATGGTGATGTCAACTTCTCACCTACCACTGTGCCGCTCTACAAGCTTACACCACACCCTCTTCGAACCCCGGAGTGAACTTCTCCGTACTCTCGAAGAAATGCTTGCCTCCAATTGTCCTTCGAATTTTAGGACAATTCTACAAGCACCACCATACACACTTCAGCCCATGGATTGTTCAATGTCCATACTCCTGAAGAATTGTTTTCTTCTCAACTTAACCTTCAAATTTGAGGTAAGTTCCACAAGCCGCAACATCGGACTTTCCTTGTATCCAACTACCTCCAATAGCACTACAAGTTCCCAAGTCTGATTGTCACCCACTTTCAATTGCCTCGCTGAAGATCTTCCAAGTTTTGCATTTCTTCAGACGCAATTGAAAATATACTCACAAGGTCTCCATAGCCATACTCTTCTTTGGTCCAACAATACCACTCTCCTCTATATCTCATAGATAGCCAAGAGCTATTGTTGATTGTTTGTCTTCCTCTAGTCCCATTAGTAACAAACTTCACCTCAAACCGAGATTCCTCCACTAAAGATTCAAACCGGTATTTCCACTGTGACTCTCACCGTGTAACGCAAAACTTTTCCACTACTTTTCAGTAGTAACCTGAGTATTATTTCACCACCTCTCCAGGCCGAGCCTGAGTATTATTTCACTGCCTCACCAGGCCGAGCCTGAGTATTCTTATCACCGCCTCTCCAGGCTGATGTGGAGTATTATTACCACTGCCTCTCCAAGCTAAACAGTCATCTATGGTTCCCAGCTTGTGACTATGAGTGCTCCCGCACTCTCATAGCCTTCCTCATAAGTTTCATCGCACTTTTGTTGAGTTAAAATTTCCCTAACCTTCACCTTCCACAACCCGAAGTCGTTACTCCCGGTGAACTTCTCAATTTCCCACTTAGAACCCATGGTACTCAATTTGTTTGATCCTTGCCCCACGGTGGGCGCCAATTGTTGTGAATTCGATAACTCACACTAATACCTTTGATGTGTGGAGAAACACAATTGAGCAACCAAAATAAACAAGACCGGCAATAATAATAATAACAAAAGTAAACCGCAAAAACATAAAGAACACAAGCGTAATATTGTTTACCCAGTTCGGTGTTAATGAACCTACTTTGGGGGAGGGCAGCCCTCTCCGTTCAACTAGTCAATAGAAACCTTGATTACAATGAAATTCTCCACTTGAGTTACAAGAATTAGAAATTCCCTAATTCTACCAAAGTCCCGAATTTCTTCTTGTGACCAAGAAATTCAATTACAAGTGTTTCCCAAGGTGATATAATGTTTCTCCAACCCTAGAATCTTCCCAAGATGTTACTCTATTAACCCTAGTCTTTTGTTGGCCTCAGAAACCCTAAAAAAACACCTTATTCCATCAGAAAACGCAAACAGGCATATATAGCCACGTTTTCACGCCCGGGGCGGCAAAACCCACGCCTGGGGCGTGAAGGCAGTAGCTCCCATCAGCAGCACACGAAATCACGCCTGGGGCTGTAAAACTCACGCCTCAGGCGTGAACACAAAACCTCGTTTCCTGCTTCAATTTTAAGGCAAATTCCAACCCACACATTATTTTCTGATTTTAGAACCTTCAAATTCTTTCTATATAAAGCTTATATGTTACTTCAAATGGATTTTCTATACTCTTAAGAATGTGTCAACTCCCTGCCACCTATGCCTCACTCACCACTATTCCTAGTGTCCATAAGGTACTTCATATAGCAAATTTGTGGAAATCTTAAGGTACTTCATATTCCACGCTCATCCTTGTTGGTGAGTGTTGTATGGCTATCAAGACATATGGCTGACGTAATTTTTGTGATATTATAGGGTTGGCTTGCCAAGCCGACCCTCGGAAAAAAAAAATCCCTAATCCTAATAATATTATTTCACTGAACCTATATTCGTTCTTCCTAAACTTGTCAACGTGAAATTGCAATTGTGCCTTCTTTAAATGTTGGATCATGTATATTTTTGGATAGCATGTTCATTGCACGTATGGTTCTACACTTTCAATGGCCAGATTATCAAAATGATCTCTAGAGTAATGGAAATCATTAGTGTAGTCAGTGGCGAATCCAAGACCCTGAGTCAGGGTGCAAACTTTTATATACATAAATAAATAATAAATATTAAAATATATATTAATTTTTTGAATTTTATAAACCACATCAAATTTTAATCATTATTACATGAAAATTTAAATAGGAATAATATCAACATTAAACAATTATTAATCATAGTTTTTTTGTAAAAATTATTAATCATAGTTAATAGTTACTATTTAGATACAAAAGAGATATAAATAGGACAAAACTTACATGCATTTCAATACATGCATTTTTTACTTTTCCTCTCACAAAGAGATAGTTTTTTTTATTAAAAAATAATTTTCTTTTATTTTTTCAAAATGTAAAAATACAAATAATCACCTCTTTGTGAGTGGAAAAATAAGAAATGCATGTAAGTTTTGTCCATATAAATATATGTATCTATGCAAGAGAAAAGAAAATTATGGTTTAATATAATTTGTCAAAAGAAAAAAGAAGGTAGTATCGTTTAATATTAACAAGTGCGACTATATCACAATTATATAACTTTGGTTTGATGGTTTAAGCTTTTCACAGTTACACCGAGGTCATGAGTTTTTCGAGACCTATGGCCATGTTTTTGGGCTTAATTAAAAAATTTAAATTAAAAAGAAAGTGCATTAATTCAGCCATTAATTGACGCGCGTGAATAAATGATTTTCTGGGTCAGTGGTGCAAATTGAAAAATTAAGGGGTGCAAAATTGAAATAAACAGAATTATTGGTCTAGATTTCCAAAGTCCATGCACCCTCTCACACATGATTGGATCCGCCCGTGAGTGCAGTGGCTGCGTGTTAGGAAGGAAAACACCAAGATCGACGCAAGCATACAGCAGCTCAAGCTCTTGCTTTAGGCCCCCCCCAAAATCAAATTTTAAAAAGCCCAATTTGTTGTTCAACCTGATTAACTGTTCCTGAAGGGGAATTGCTTTTGGCTTATATCAAACTTCCTTGTGAATGATGAAGATAAATGTCATGAATATTAATTTTGAGTTTTTTTTTTTTGAACGGCAAAAGAATTTATTAAGATGATGAAAGGAGAAGTACAAGAGGTACTCTACCTACAGCAGTAAGAGAAGTACATATAGTACTTTACGTATACAAAAATCGAACCAATCAAATACAAATCATTTAATTAGGATAAATCACAAAGTCCGCCCAAATTTGAGTTTGATATCAAATTTGTGATAAATGGTTTTCTTTGATATAAAAACTACCAACTAAAAAAGGAACTTTACTTTGATATAAAAAAATACCAACTATTTTATTTTCTTTAATTCAGTGGTCTACAATTTTTCACTAAAATAAATTAATTACCTAACATTCTGCAACTAATGTAATAGGGGTGGTATACTCTGCTCATTTCTAAAGAAATTTTGAGGATCAACCCTAGATTTCACACTCACTAATCTTTGAAAGTTACCCCAAAAATACTTGACCCCATAACTTTGTGACATGTCTAATTTTGTTGCATTACTAGGATAATTTGCACCAATATTAAGATCTCTATAATTAAGAAATGCTTCCCTAGGTGAATTAGAAACATAAGGTGTCATAAATTCATAAAATGCCTTTGAAATGTTCAAGTAATGATTTTCAGCCTCAACACCATTTTCTCCCCATGATGTCAAATACTCAATCAGAAACAAGTTTCCTTTTCTATGAGGAAATGGAGTTTCTGATGCTGAAATCTCATACATCTTCCCACCATAAGGATTCCACTCCATCTTCACACTATCAATTTTAATCATAAGCTCCCAAATAGATTCCAATTGATTCTTTGAAATGGGCTTCTTCACATAATCTGACATTGTTTTAAAATTGTAAAAAATAGGCTCTTTAGGCACATCAAGCAAAGCTTCAATCTGAGTTCCAATTGGATAATTGGCCCAATAAAGAGTTGAATTGACCCATGGAATTTCAATACAATCACTTTTCTTCAAACCCAATTGAGGAAAACTTGTATTAATCAAAGGCATTAAATTATCAATTAGTCCTAAAAACATACCAATAAATGTAACATTTATTGTCTTTGTACCCATTTGAGTACCATTGACTACATCAAACTTAGCTCTTATGAAAAGATTTTCATCTAATTTGGATGCAATTTCTTGCCATTTATAAACAACATTAGTTGCATCATTTTCCACACTTTGTATCACTTTAAAAACTGTTACTTTAGGTGTCACAGAAACAAGTTTAATCTTCCATTTAAGAATGACACCAAAACTAGCACCACCACCGCCCCTTATAGCCCAAAATAAATCTTCTCCCATTGATTTTCTATCAAGAATATTACCATTAACATCAACAATATTTGCATCAATAATATTATCAACAGAAAGACCAAATTTTCGCATCAAATTACCATATCCACCACCTGAGAAATGACCACCTGCACCGAGAGTAGTACAAACCCCGGATGGAAAAGCAAGAGAGTTGTTTTTCTTTGCGATAGTATAATAAAGCTTACCAATTGTTGCACCAGATTCAACCCATGCTGTTTCATTTTCAATGTCAACATCAACCGAATCATGATGAAACATGTCAAGTATAATAAACGGAACATCTGATACATATGAAAGACCTTCACAATCATGGCCTCCACTTCGTATTCTGATTTGGAGGCCATGATTTTTTGCACATGTAATAGTACCCTGCACGTGTGACACATGCAGAGATGTTACAATTGCAAGAGGTTTTGGTGCTGTTGGTGAGGAAAATCTGTTGTTATGTGTATGCATGTGTAAAATTGTTAAGAATGATGAGTTTTTTGGAGTGTAGATAACGTTGGATGCAGGGTATGAAGGTAGAGAATGGTTTGAAAGACATTGGAGAAAGTTTTCAAGGGGTGATGATGATGAAGAATATTCTGAAGTTGTTCCAAGAATAGAGAGAGCAAATGTTAGAGTTGAGACAAGAAAGATAAATGTTGTGATAGTATCCATCACAGATTGGTTTGTTATGAGTATGATGATGATGGTCAATGCTTTACATTTAAATTACTATATGGTGGATTTGTCGAGGCTAAAACAAGGCATGCTGGTAGGGAAATTATGTAATAAATTACAATTAATAATTATGGACATGGCTAAAAGGAAACAATTGGTCAAAAAAAAAAAGAGTAATAAAAGAATTGTCAAAAAAAGAAAAGGAAACAAGTTTGAATGATAAAAATAAAATATTATTTTAATAGAATAAAAATAAATTTTACCATATTAAACTATAAAATATATACTTTAATGAGTATTTATTGTTTTTGGAAATATACTTTAATGATTCTATTCTATATTATATTAATATTAATATTAATATATTTATGATTATTTTCAACAAAAAATATTATTTTAATAGAATAAAAATAAATTTTACCATATTAAACTATAAAATATATACTTTAATGAGTATTTATTGTTTTTGGAAATATACTTCAATGATTCTTTTTTTTTTTTTGGTTGGTATATACTTTAATGATTCTATTCTTTATTATATTAATATATTTATGATTTAATTAAATGATTTTTTTTTTGACGAAGATTTAATTAAATGGTGAAATTATGGAAAAGTGGAAAATACCAAAACAATCATTATATTATATTATTATTATTATTATTATTATTATTATTATTATATATATAAAAGTTGTTAAGTCTCCAAGTAACCCTAATTTAACTCTATTAAAACTAAAATTTAATTATTAAAAAATATCCTCGGCAAGAGTAGAACTTATAACCTTTTTGTAAAGGCTTCATATAATAGCCACTATGACATATCAATTAATTTGAAATATTTTTGTAACCAACATGTATTGAATATGCAATCCAATCAATTTTTTTCTGTAATAAATGTTCAATTTATTTTTCTAAGTCTCCAATTTTTTTATACACTTACCTCAATAGAAATCGAACCTATGACGTGTCACAACAATATATAATTTAATATTTTTCGCTGCTATGCAAATATTTAATTTGTTTAAATATAAATCAATTTTTATTTTATAAAGATACGTTGTGGATATTTATCGTATATGTTTTGTTTTTCCTATATATATATATATATATATATATATTCTCGCCGCGTTTTATATTTTCCTCTATATATATCTCAAGTTTAGCAATCACAAATTTGTGTTTCTATTGCTACTATGAATGATCAAAATATTGAATTTTAAATTGCGCTACGTTGTTGAAGAGGTTTTTTTAATTTTATTTTATATTTTATATACTCTAACTATTCATTCTCGCTGCGTTTTATATTTACTATATTTTAAATATGGATGGTCTGCATTGCGTGATTTTTATAATATTCAATATGGTCAGTTTGGACTGATTTTAAAAAACAAATTTAATTGTGTCATTTATTTTAAAAAATTTATTATAGTTCTTTTTATATAATATATGAAAATCTACAAAATCCGTGGGATAGCATGGGTGAGTGTCTAGTTTAATGTAATAAACGTTATGTATATATTAAACAAAACAAAAAACATCACGTATTTAGTTTATATAGTACTACAGAACAAATACATGAATTATTAAATGACTTAACAGGTAATATATAGGATTTAATTGATATGCACCGACGGTGTAAAATAATTTTACACTATCAATTTATCAATACCAACCATGTTTTCCGCCACATCACCCCACTTAACCCCACTTTCTTGACATGACATGGCAAAATGATGGTTATTTATTGGACGATGGTGTAAAATTATTTTACACCGTCGGTGCATATCGATTAAACTCTAATATATATAGTTAGTAAGTCTAATCCACTTAGTTTTGACTAAAGAACCTATCATTTTAAAAATAAAAAAAAAACTACTTTAAATAAAGGATATTTTTGTAAATTTTATTAAATATCGGTTGCTTAATTACGATTTTAGTCCCCTATTTTCACTTACTTGCAAAATTGGTCCACCCATTTTAAAATCACTAATTTTTAATTCCTCCATCAAATTTGCATACTTAAAAATGGTAATTTAAGATATTTTAAATTTAAATGATACTAGCGGCCAAACGGGCACATTCCGAGCCCGTTTGTGTGATCCATGTTTTTTATTTTGCCGGCGTATATCAATTGTAAACATGGTTTATTATAAATTTGATTTTTATTGAAATTAATTTATGTATTTTCAGTTTTTCTAAAAAATATTATAAATTACGTGCATTGATCCACACCATAGGTAAAGTAACACGTTAGAAAAAAGATAAATGATAGCAATATATATGAATTATGTAAGTTTGCTAATAGAAGTAAAACCAAAAGAACATTTTTTTTTACAATACCAAACGAAACATATAATACTTATATTGTGTCGTTCAAAACATACTCACGTAGAGACATTGAACCCAATATAATAAAAATCTCTTTAGTGACGAAATATGACGAAATAAGACTTACTAATAATAAAAAAGAAATATTTTAGATATTCTTTGCAAAAAAGAAAAAATTAAGTATTCTAATACACTTATCAATAACGAAATAAGACTTTGTGATGCAATATCTACTACACAAATATACATATTAAAATAAGTATATATATATATATATATTCTCTTTCTTTTTTTTCACAATTGTGTTTCACTAAATTATATTACCAAATGTTTGTAAGCAAATAACAATTATTTTGCTCCAACTCATCGCTATCCCTACTTGGATTTTCACATCACTTTGTCTATTTATTTTCATGTTGCTTGCACATTCAGTAGATAATTTCAACTATCCACTCTTGTCTCAACTTGCTTATACACTTTCTTTCTTCTACATATTCCTTCTTCTTTATTTCTTGAAATCTACATTTTTTCATCAATACATAAATCAACATTTTTTAAAACATTATAGTACGACAAACAAAACAATAATGAATATGTTGTTGTAACTCACATCATGAAGTAATTAATTGATGTCCTTCAATTGTTAACAACTACATGATTGATGCACTTCGTTAGTAAAAAAAATTAGTGTTAATCAATTAATAAATTTACTTTGCCACAACAAATATTTCACTTTGCAAATCACATCCTTTAAAGCATCAAAATATGATACATATGACACTTTCAATGTTCACAAAATAAAGGACAAAATACAATTAGTGAAAGAAACAATAAATAATTATTTTAACTAATTAAAAACAATGATCAAACCTTTATATATTCTTTTGCCTTCTACTTTTCTTTCATCATTTCGTTTGACTGCAATAAGGATATATGAGTTTAGGCTGCAAATGGTGAATGTTCTCCATGGCCTCTATTCTCCTACTTCTTTTCATAGTCTATTCTTATCTCTCTTTTGTTATAAAGAGTACCTTCTCTCACTTTTCAAATTGAAGGGATCTCAATAGAAGAAAAAAAATGAAACTTTCATATGTAAAACAAAAATCATTAGAAAAAAGAAATACAAAAAAAAGCGAGAGTAAGAAAATTAAGATTAAAATAATAACAATGAGCAAAAACTAAAAACAATAGTAACAAAACTAAAAAATATAGTATTTGGAAAAATAGAACAATAAAATTTTCATTTATCCCGATATTTATAAGACCCATCCAATCAATATTAAATTTTAATGATATAGAATAGAAAAAATACAACCAATTTAAAATAAAAAGAAGATAATAGAAATTAGGAGATGGAATAAAAAATATAGTTAAAAAAATGGAGGGTGGACTATTTTCCGTTATATTACCGATGGATGGACGTTCTGATTGTGCATGGTATTTTTGCCTCTTTGTACACCTATGTCTACAATAGAAATTGAGAAAATTAAAACTGAGAAAATTTCGAAAGGAATAATATTTAAGGACAATAGAATGGAAGAGAAAATAACAAAGTGAATGGAGTGGCAACATTGTCCCATCTTCATGTCTCTTTGTCCCATCTTAATTAAAAGAGACATAATATAAGCATATAATTGGTGCATAGAATTTGTTTCTATACAACTAATAATCTTCCCTTGATTTAAAAAATGATAAGGATTAAGTACAAATATATACACATGGTTAAGTAAAATGGATATTGATTAACATGTACCCAAAAACTCTATGATTGTCTCATTTGACAACACAAAGATTAAGTAAAATGAACCATGCACTCCAAAAAATTGTTCATAGGTTTTTAGGATGTCTCTCTCTTTTTTGAAATAAGATTCATCGACACAAATTCATCAACATCTTTTCAAAACAGATCTGCAAAATAAAAAAATAGTTACATTAGATAAAAGCCGAGACATTATTCCAAATATTCATACTCACAAAATCCGTGAACAAACCTATTACAAATTTGGTATACATAGGATAATCTTCCCAATTCATTAGAATTTGTACATGCCAAATAACATAGAAAACTAAAAAGATGGTATAGATCAAAATCAAATACCATAATAAAGTAAATAGATGAACTGAAAGGAAAATAAAAAGAAAAGACACAGCAAAATGGTAAATAAATTAAAATCTAGCCTAATTAATTACCATCGTGAATGTTGATAGAAGAATATGCAGATTGTAGAGAAAATAGTACCTGGATAATATGTGTTTCCTTTTTTTGTGCTTAGAATATGGCCAATCCAACAAAAATTGTTCAATTGGCAACAAATTGAAACAACAGTCAAACGGAAAAATTAAATGAAATAACCCTTCTTTATGTGTAAAAAAAAACGAATAAAAATTATGGAAATTAAAAACAAAACAAAACAAAAACCAATGAGAAAATGAATAAAAATGAAATATGTACACAAAATTAGAAGAACATAGTTATGAATTAATGCAAGTGACACACTATATTCAATGTTGAAATATTAGATTCAAGTGATGATATAGAATTATAGATTAATAATTGACAAATATTTAAGTTAAAAAAAATTGAGAAAAAAATAAACAGGAATGAATATGAATTTTCTTGAAGAAATATGGAGAAAATGTAGTTGGTTTTAGAAGTTAAAGGAGAGTAGTTTATTTTTGGAAGTTATTAAAGAAGAATGTGAATAAAAAAAATGTTAAGGGTATTTTAGGATTTCTAAAAAAAGGCTACACAAACCAATACCTTCCCTTTATTATTGTTATAGAATAGATTATAGATTATTATTGTTATAGATAAGATTAGTTAGTTTTAGAAGTTAAAGATAAGTAGTTGATTTTGGAAGTTATTATAGGAAAAAACTACTAAGGGTATTTTAGGATTTCTAAAAAAAGGCTACACCAAGTTTTAACTCTTGCCTTTATTATTGCTATAGAAGATTATTGTTATTATAGAAAAAACTACTAAGGGTATTTTAGGATTTATAAAAAAAGGCTACACCAAGTTTTAACTCTTACCTTTATTAGTGATCTGTGTTTTCTATCATGCCTTATGTTGAAGATTACTCTAAATTTTTAATAGATCGATTGTTTTTTATGAATAGAGGGTTTTTGAAAAACAACAAATTAAGTCACACAGATACGTTGTGTTAAATGTCAAAAATCATTAAGTGAAACGGACATCTCATTAGATGGACTTGCATTATCAACTGAGATACAAATTAACATAATTGAAAATGCGGACAAAATATCCTGTGTCCTTTTGTCTGAATTTTCTTTTCTGCTAACGCGTGTAAAAGATCATTTGGAATTTTTTATACATCTCATTTTTCTTTTTTAATGAATAGTTGACTTTTAAAATTAACAAATCAAGTCACATAGAGACGTGAAACCTAATGTGGAAACCCCTTAAATGACAATATGAATAATTAGGTTTTAAAATACATCAAATTAATTGGACATACACTACAAAATAAATGGTTTTTTGCAACGACAAAATTCGCTGGCAAATGTACAACGTTGTTGCAAAAGAGTATTATCGTAACGGAAAAAAAGTCGTTGCTGGTTGTTGCGATAAGCTCCGTTGCAAAAAGTTTTGCAGCGACTTTCAATATTGTTGTCATTAGTAATGTTTTGCCAACAATAGTTTTTGCTACCGGCACACACCACAATTGTTGTTATATCTAACTTGTCACGATAATTAAAGTTGCTGTGATAAGACTTTTTTTTCCAACAATATGTAGTTGTTATAATTTTGTTGTTCTCAATAACACAAGTCATAGCTATAGTTTGATATTTAAACAAAAATTATTTTTTATAATTGTTTTGTGAAATTTTTAATTCATATTAATTTTTTTATGCAATTACATTTTATTGTAATAGTTAATTATGAAGTTTTGTTTTATCATTTTGGTATAGTCTTCTTTGATATGTTCGATATAATATCTCAGTTATGTTCTGATTCATCAATGTCAACGGTATCCTGCATTCAACAATAAAATAAAAAATATTAATTATTATTAGCACAGGAAATCAAATAAATAATGTTTATGTGATTAAAATGACCAGAATGCAAGATTCTTAATAATAATATGAACATGAATTTAGATGACAAAATAAAGAAGCTCTTGAATTAAGTTAAATAACTACGAATATCATCAATTCAGTTGGAATGAAAACATGTAATTGGTCTGTAGTACTCTTCCTTTTTCTCTTTCCAGCACTTAAATCTGAGAAGTAATAGAAAGTAAATTTAAGGAAAAAAATCCGAAGGCAAAAATTGCTGCAAACAAAAAAATATATTGAAGAACAATTAAGTAAAATCAAAATTATTGTACCTTATTAAAATTGACACACTTGAAGAATTTGGATGTATTGAATTTGAAAAATCATTTGAGATTGCCAGATTGAGAAGAACAAGGAGTAATTGGAGTTGATGAATTGAAAATTCTAGCTTTATAAACTCTCAATGACGTTTTCCAAAAATCGTATAAAGAGAAAATTCTACCAAATGTATAAATAAAAAAGCCCCCATAATCCATGTATATCCATATGTTCACGAAAAAGTTGAGTGGGCGGTTGAGAGAAGTAGTGGGACTTCAACTTCATCGCATTTTAGTTAGTAAATATTTATCATAAGAATTGAATTGGGCGGTTGAGAGAAATAGTGAGGTAGTGAGACTTAAAATTTAATTGACTGACTAGTAGTATATTGTTAACTATAGTAGTATACATATTTTTTTTTGTTTCTGAGAAGCAGTATACATTTCTTTTTTGGTTAGTTAGCAGTATACATTTTTATTATTAAACAAAAAGAAAACTAGTAGTATATTTTTATATATTAAATAAGTTCTTTTCATATATATATATATATATATATATATATATATATATATAGCGAATTTTTCAAAAATGAAAAAGTAAAACACACAAAAATTTGAACATAAAATAGGGATTAAAAGTTAAACAAATTTGCTATTTTTTGCACTAAATTTATTTAAACTATTTTTTTTTGTCAAGTAGCCTAATGGTAAAACTCACATATTTAAATGTGAAGAAACATAATCCGAAGTTCAAACCAGACCACTCCAATAATTTCTCCGGTAGCTACCATATTTGAGCTACATTTATGGGACACTTAATTTAATATTTATTCAAATACTATTTTAATAGTATATGTACTATATATTTTGTACTTAAATATGTTAGAGGTGCCCATTTTTTTATTTATTCCAAAAAAAATCCCACTAATGTGAGTATAAAACATGATGAGTAGCCGTAAAAAAAAACAGTATTGATAGAAAAAAAAACGAGGAAGTTATTTGCCAGTTGCCAACAATCTTAAAAAATTACTAGGAAATGGGTATACTATGCCAATGATTTTTCCTAATTGGTGGGGATAAATGTATTTATCCCAACGATGGAATTATTGTTAGCAAAAAAGTTACTTATCGCAACCATACATATACACTGCTGCTAATTCTTATTATATGCCAACAACACTTAAATGGTTGGAAAAGTGTTGCCGCCAAATCTTCTTATTCTTGTAGTGATAGTAATATCTACAAATGCGAAACTCAAATAATCAATCTAATAAAAATATATGTATGCTATGTTTGTTGTCCGAGAGACCCTTCGTTCGATCACATATGTGCCTCTACTTACAGTTAGTCACCATGTTTAGATTTAAATCAAAAAGGGGAATTAAACAAATAGTAATTACAATATGTAGATTTTATCTATATTTAAAGAGGAGAATGATACAAAGAAATAAGAAAATAGAATTTGTCCCCATATGAAATGAAGTGTTGAAATTGTGAATTGTTACTTCTTTGCAGCCCTCCTCGCATACTTAATGTAGTGCAGCGGCCCATGGATTCTGCCGTGACCAATAACGCCACATACCCTTTTTCGAATTCCCTTGCCAACCTCTCCAGTATCATTGGTGTGGCTTAACCATCCATGCCCCCTAATCTCTCTTCATTTTATCACTTGAGTGAGGTGATACAACCAAGTGAAACTCATGAAATGAGTTCATAACAACATTTAAACAAATATGTTCCAAATAAAATTGCAAAATGTTAAAAAAAATAAAATTGAAATGCCTTTGAACACAATGAAAATTATAATTACGAATCAAACATTGTATCTATATTTAGAAGCATATTCACGGTCCTCTTGTTGCATTCTTTCCAAAATATAAAATATATTCAAAAGGTTCAAAACAAAATGAAATCCATCCGAACAGAATTCAAACAATATAAACTATGTGTTCAGTTAAGAAAAAATATAGTATACATACATGAGATTCACAACAAAGATTCAATTTAATTTTTAAGATGTTTTGTACATCCACACTGTGCAACTTAGATTGGAAAATATCTATCCTTTGTAGAACTCAATATTGTCTTATGTCTTTGTCTTCCCTTAATAATTCCTAATTGCTACTACATGAGAAACATGTAACATTTACTAAGACTTCACCATAATCAATTGCTAAAATTGAAGTAAGAAATTTATGACGATAGTAGAAAAAATATTTAATAGGAACAAACAATTGATAAATAAATTAAAATCACCAAAACAATTAATTGTTGCCCTGCATCTCAAATCAAAAGAGAAAAGAGGATGATGAAATACCAGAAACGTTCGACAACCATTAATGCTTAGTTTTTTTCTTTGTATTGTCAGGGTAATATTAAATCAATTTAGTCTTAGAAAATTGAACAATATGTGAAGAAAAAAATGGTTAAAATCAAAGTGAAAACTTTAAAATTAGAAAAGATTAAGTATTGAAGTTCAACGTTCAAACATTATATACCAAAAAGTGTGTGCAATAAAATAGAAGAATATAGTTCGTGAGAAAATTAAGAAAATAGAAATCGAGTTTATACCGTCCAACCACCGTTAGTGCGTCCTTCCGGAGTCGGCCGCGATTGTCTCTCTCTCTCAAAGTTTCAATGTTATTGTCCTCGCTGAAAAATGATGTCGTTGCCTTTTCTTCCTCCATTTTGCACAAATACCATAATTATTCATTATTATGTATTTTTCCAATGGATTTTGATACCTTTAAAAATAACTTACTGCTTAATTTAAGATCACAATTAAAAGTGGGACAAACAATATTTCAACCGATTAATCTTCAAGCATCTTGTAATGAGGAGAAACTGAGTATAAAATTGTATAATAAATCATTTCAACATCCTCTTCTCCATCATCCATGCCTTTCTATGCGAATTCAATATATTAAAATTACCATCAATATTCTAAGTGGTAAAATTTGAAAACATGCACCAAAAATTAAATAGAGAACTCACTTTCAGAGTAGAAATTAACCAATAGAGTAATACTTTCGGTATAAATAGTTTCTTGTTTGTGATTAGCATCGTAACAAAAGAAACTTGAATTACCATGTCATACCTTAAAATATTCTCAAGTGTCGTTCGAATCGCATGCACTCACTGCAGTTTGAGAGTCATTCATGGTCATTTATCATATTTGAAAGTTGTTATAACAAAATATGAACAACAAATAGAATAAATGCCAAAAATCAATACAAACCAAAAGGCAAATTATATATGAAATTAATATGTTATCACCCTCTAAAATGCGGTCTCTTCCCTCCATCGTGTATGTGATCACTCTCTGTCATAAAATAAAAAGGAGGATAGTTAAAATCAAGAATAATAAAAACCAAAATGTAAAAAAGGATTCAATGTAGAAAAAAGAAAAGTGAAAGATATCGATATAGTCAAAGAAAATTGAAAAGAAAGTAGAAATGTGCAATATAGTTGTTTTCCAATACTCCACTTTTACGAAGAAAACTACCCACCATGCAAAAATGAATGGATACAAATATCGTTGAAGAAAAATATGGAAAAAATTAATAAACTAAGAGAATGGAACAAATGAATAAAATCTGATAGGGTCTGGTTTTGAAAAGTTAAAAAGAGCATGAAGGGTATTTTGGGATTTTTAAAAAAAGGCTACACCAAATTTCAAGTATTGCAAAAAATAAAAGTAGTTGGTTTTGGAAGTTAAAGAAGAGTAGTTTATTTTTGTAAGTTATTAAAGAAGAGTGTGAATAAAAAAAAAAGTTAAGGGTATTTTAGGATTTCTAAAAAAGGCTACACCAAACGGTCCAAACCAATGTCTTCCCTTTATTATTGTTATAGATTATAGATTATAGATAAGATTAGTTAGTTTTGGAAGTTAAAGATAAGTAGTTGGTTTTGCAAGTTATTATAGAAAAAAATTACTAAGGGTATTTTAGGATTTCTAAAAAAAGGCTACACCAAGTTTTAACTCTTGCCTTTATTATTGTTATAGATTATAGATTATAGATTATAGATACAATACGATCTAATGATAAAGATTTATTCATATGAATTAATTACTTAAATTTTATTAATTAAATTATAAAAATGAATAATTTATGAAATTGAAAACAAAGTTTTTACCTTCTATTCTAACCTAGCCATCACTTTTAGCCTAAAATTGATAATTTATGAAGTTGAAACAAATTTATGAATAATTGTTTTGTTTCTATCTCTGTGCGGTGTTCATTTGTTTCAGGTTGAAGGATTAGTTTCGATCAAGTGCAAATCCAATCAATGTCGACTTTGATGTTATCAACGTTACAGATCTGGAAGCATGGATACTCCGAACACTTCAATATAGTCAATTTTGTATGCTTATGCAATTTGCCATTTTTCGCTATTAACATGAATGCTGTAAATTTGTATTGCATCGATGTACTCTATCAATTTTTTATATGCTAGAGAGGTGAACGAGAAACGTGTGTGTGGGTGTGGGTGTGGGGGGAGGGGAAACCATCCTTAGATTCGGTGTTTTTTATTAGGCCTTGTTTGTGTTACTTGCTTAGCAAACTATGAGGCCCATATTGGTTCTGCCTTTTAGTTGCTTGTTGTATGCCTATATATATGGCATCGTGTGTAATCGCTTCATGTTTTCTTCCAAAGGTTCTCATGTTGATTATGTTGTCGATATCTCTCTTAGAGTTGGATTGTATTGCTTAAACATGGTAGTCAGTGTCTAGATTATGAGTGGCTTACATATATCCTCTTGATCACATTCTTCGCTAGGTTTGGTCTTAGCATGGCCGACTCTGCACAAGTGCAGGGTGTGCTAACACAACCAAATTTCCATTTTTTTGGGGCTCTAGCCTTTTTTTTTATGGTAATAAGTCTCTAAAAAATAACAAGGCTAATTTTAAAAAATAAAATATAGTACTGAATGTTATATTTCGATTTAGAAAAATGATTTTGGAAAAACAGCACTGAATAAGTTATTGGCCAAGTCGCGGTTCGATAGGCTCTCTTTAAGACGTTTCACGGCACTACCCAAAATTGTGCAAGGTAGATTAGCAACCGTGAAGTCCCCAGGATAAAACAGCCAAATCAAAAATACCGTTATCTACTGCACTGTAGAAAACGGTCAGGAAGACACCCTCGATGGTTTTTACAAACCAGTCAATATTGATATACAAATATCAATTCGAAGTGATAATAATCACTTTCTGAAACAACAAGAAATAATAAATATTTTTCTGAGAAGAAAGAATTGAGAGAGAAGAAGGAATTCGAAAATTCAGAGAATAAAAGCAAAAAATAAAATGACAGTTGAAGACTGTATTTATAGAGGAAGTGAGTAACTGCATCAGAGGAAAATATGGGAGCCTGATTTCATCAGCAAGGCAAAAACGTGGACCTGATTATTAGGCCACTCACTTGTTGACTGATGAGGTGCAATGAAATTCAAATTCCATTTTTGACTTGGTCGATGCACATGAAACATGTGCTAAACTCATAACGGCTAGCAGACTCACACACTTAACAAAAAATAATAATAATTATTTTTCGATATTAAAAAATTAATATATCACCAAGCCCAAGCCCAAGCCCAGGCCCAGGCCCCGCCCGAACCGAGCCGAGCCGGCCGGACAGCGGCGGCGGCGCGCGCGTGTGTGATATTCGACATGGTGCGCGGTCTCCCTCGTTTACAAAACTGGGTACCCCTTCGGGCGTACCCCAAGTAATGAGCTTTCACTATATAAACACTACCACAAGGTGTGTCCTAACCAATGTGGGACTAAATATGAAATTTTTCAAATTCACACTCACATGTGTTTATTCTATTCCAAGTTCTTTAACAAGTAGCTACATTTTTGTTCACTTGTTCCAACAATCCCCCACTTGAATTTAAAAAAGTTGTTTCAGTCATAACGTTGAACGTTTCTGTAAGATTGTGCATAAGAAAAGGTGACGCTTGTCTTGAACCTTTGCATAGCGAGTAAGAGCCCGATTTAACAAGAGTGACGCTTGTCTTGAACTCTATCTCAGATTTTCCTCAAACCCGCACACAACATTTCCTAAGGTGTCTTCTAAAGCCCGTGCTTTAATGGACTTGCACGACTATCCCGGTTTCATGAACGATCTAGGAGTTCACCCCAAAACTCCATAGGAACTGGCCTCAGTTCCACATTCAGGTGAGTCTATCTCAAGTACCCCTGAAGCAGGTACTCCTCTGATACAGAGTATAGATCTCATTAAGAGTTTCTATTACCTCATCCTTCTCGCTTCAGGTTTCATGCTTCTTATCTTTGCATGATCATCCCTATTACTCATGACTTGTTGTTTACCCATTGAAACCTAATTCTTGGGATCTCCAGTCTTTTAGGTTGGGTTACCATCATAAGTAATTCACAGTAGGCATTAGTCCCATCTTAACAGATGTATTATAGACTTTCTCTCGAGCTAATCCTTTCGTCAAAGGATCGGCTAAATTATCATCAGTGCGTACATGATCCACTCTAACAGCACCTTTAGTGAGGAAATCTCTCACGGTGTTGTGCTTCCTTCTAATTTGACGTCTTTTACCGTTGTAGTAACAGTTCTCAATTTTAGCGATAGCCGCGGTACTATCGCAGTGGATCAACACAGCTGGCATTGGTTTTTCCCATAAGGAAATCTCAGATAGCAAGCATCTCAACCAACTTGCTTCTTCACTAGCTGTTGCTAGTGCTATCATCTCAGACTCCATGGTGGACTGAGCCAGGATAGTCTGTTTCTTAGACTTCCAAGATACAGCTCCTCCGGCTATATTGAAAATAAAGCCACTAGTTGCTTTCGAATCATCTGACAGGGTGTTCCAATCAGCATCACTGTACCCTTCAAGTACAGCTGGAAATCTCTGACACTGTATTCCAAGGTTCATGGTCTTTTTAAGATATCACATGACTTTATTTATAGCATGCCAATGCTCATCATCGGGTCTGCTGGTAAAGCGGCACAACTGTCCCATGGCATATGCAATGTCGGGTCGAGTGCAATTAGTGACATATCTAAGACTGCCAATGATGCTCGCATACTCAGTCTGTCGAGTGCAATTAGGATCTTTTCCACATAGTGAGATTGATCTATGGATATTCCTTTTTCAGACCTAGTGATTTTGATTCCTAGAATCACACTAGCTTCTCCAAGGTCTTTCATATCAAAGTTGTTACACAACAATGATTTCACATCATTTACTGCAGACATATTTGAACCAAATATGAGCATGTCGTCTACGTAGAGACATATGATAGTGCAAATGTTATTATTAGACTTATAATAAATACATTTGTCACTTTCATTCAGTTTGAACCCATTTGATACCATTAAATTATCAAATTTCTCATGCCACTGCTTAGGGGTTTGTTTAAGACCATATAGAGATTTTTCTAGCTTACAGACCTTGGTTTCTTGCCCATGTACTACAAATCCTTCAAGTTGTTCCATATAGATTTCTTCTTCAAGGTCACCATTTAAAAAATCAGTTTTAACATCCATTTGGTGTACTACTAAGTTATGAATAGCAACAATTGAAATTAGTACCCGTATGGATGTTATTCTAGTGACTGGAGAAAAATTGTCGAAGAAATCTATATTTTCTCTTTGCCTAAAACCTTTAGCCACAAGGCGAGCCTTGTATTTTTCAACAGTGCCGTCGGGTTTTAGTTTCCTTTTCAAAATCCATTTACAACCAATTGGTTTGCAGCCAGGGGGTAAGTCTACCAAGTGCCATGTCTGGTTGGATTCTAATAAATCCATCTCATCATTGATAGCTTCTTGTCATAGATCTGCATCCATCGATGACAAGGCTTCTTGAAGATATGCAAGATCTTCATCTAATGTATGAACCGCATAATCCGGTCCATAGTCTTTAGCAACTCTTACTTGTTTACTTCTTCGAAGTTCGGTTTCTACTTCGTCATTGCTATTCTCATTTCATATCACTGGTATGTGACTCTTTTCAAGAATATTACTCTGTTCAGTGCCCCCACTATTTCTCGATTTAAAAGGAAATTTATTTTCATGGAAATCTGCGTCAACAGATTCTATGATCACTTTAGCATTTAGGTCGTAAAACCTATATGCTTTACTGTTTGTTGCGTACCCAATGAATACACATTCATAGGCTCTACTAGCGAGTTTAACTCGCTTCGGATCCGGTATACGGACATAGGCTAGACATCCCCAAGTTCTCAAGTAAGACAAGTTTGGTTGTCTTTTCTTTAATGTCTCATATGGAGAGATCATTTCTTTAGACTTGGAACTCTATTCAGAACAAAGCAAACAGTCAAGATAATTTCCCCCCACCAATGGGTAGCGGCACCAGAGTTCAACATTATAGCAACGACAAGTTCAGTAAGAGTTCTATTTTTTCTTTCTGCTTTACCATTCATTTCAGGGGAGTATGGTGCAGTCGTTTCATGTATAATTCCATGTTGTTTATAAAATTCATTAAATAAACTAGAATTATATTCAGATCCCCTATCACTACGAAATCTCTTGATTTTCTTATCAAACTGATTTTCTACTTCATTAACAAACACTTTAAACATATCAAATGTATCACTTTTATTCTTCATTAGATAAACAAATGTGTAATCAGAACAATCATCTATAAAAGTGATAAAGTAACGTTTGTTATTCCTAGTCATCGTTCCATCTAGTTCACATATATCATAATGTATAAGGTCCATAGGTTCAGTTTTCCTTATTACTGATTTATGTGAGCTTTTAGTAATTTTTGCTTGACTACAAAATTCACATTTTTCTAATTCAGTAAAATTTAATTTAGGAATTAAACCTAAGTGACTTAAATTAGAAATGGAACGCATATTAATATGACAAAGTCTAGAATGCCAAATATCAAATTCAAAGCAACATCAACATTAAGTTTAAACATGCCATTAGTGGCGTACCCTTTCCCAATAAAAGTACCATTCTTAGTGATGGTATACAAATCTTCCCCAATAGTCTGACTAAACCCAACCTTATTCAAAAGAGACCCAGAAACAAGATTCATTTTCATCTCGGGTACATGTAAGACATCCTTCAAGATAAGAGTCTTCCCGGAGGTGAAATTCAGCACAACATCTCCAACAACAGCAACATCTGAAGTGTGGGCATTTCCCATCTGCACTTTCTTATTTTCAGCACTCGTGTATGTTTTAAACATAGCACGTTCATAACAGACATGACGAGTGGCGCCAGTATCTATCCACCATCCATCAGTACCACCGACCATATTAATTTCGGTGATCATACAAGTGTAAGCCTCATCGGTTACATTCACTTGATTATTTAAATGAGCAGGTTTTGACCTTTTCATTCCTCTACATTTCTTTGTCGAATGACCTGGTTTCCAATAATTGAAGCAAAGGAATTCACCAGAATCATTTCTAGGAGGTGGAGGCTGTTGTTGTTGCCTAGCAGATGGGGCCTTAGAAGGGTTCCCATTCTTAATTCGGTTTTGATTGCGGTTCTGATTCTTTAAAGGTTTTTCCCGTAGGCTTCAGAGCCACACCGAATTTCTTTTTGTTATTGTTGGAGACAATCAAAAAAATTTCTTCTTCTTTCTGATCCTGTTTCCGTGACTCTTCTTCAATACGAAGACGAGTAATCAGACCCTCGATGGAAAATTCTTTTGTTTTATATATGACGAAGCTGATTTTTAAAATCTATCCATCCAGGGGGCAGCTTGTCTATAATAACAGCAATCTGAAATTGTTCATTGAGAGACATACCTTCAGTTATTATCTCATGAGCAATTTTCTGGAGTTCATGAGACTGCACCTCCACTGACCTTTCATCTACCATCTGGTATTTCAGATACCGACTAACAGCATACTTTTTCACACCCGCCTCTTTGGTGTCATATTTCTTTTTCAAAGCCTCCCATACATCACGAGCAATATCATAAGTTCTGTAATAATCATACAGATCATCTTCCAGTCCATTAATGATATAGTTTTTGCAAACATAATCATTATGGATCCAAAGTTGTCTTTCCTTTTCAGCTTGCAGTGTTTTATCTTTAATCTGTTCTGCTGTTTCAGTTGGAGTTTTTTCTTTTGCAGCAGAAGCAGAATCATCACCGTTGGTGGTGGTTACAGAAACATCATTTGTTCCTGAACCAGAAGCCGAAGCATCAGGAACAACAGGAATAGGGTCATTTAAAACGTTGACACATTTTTTCAGAGTTAAAAAAAATACATCTTCTGTTGCCAACGTTTGAAATGATTCCCTTCAAACTTAAATGGTCTTTCTGTAGCACCAACAGCAGAATTACCAATAACTTCTTCAGTTGCCATGCTAAATTTTGAAACGTCTTAAAATTGTTATTTTTCGATTTAGAAAAACGATTTTGGAAAAACTGCACTGAATAAGTTATTGTTCGAGTCACGGTTCGATACGCTCTCTTTAAGATGTTTCACGGCACTACCCAAAATTGTGCAAGGTAGACTAGCAACCGTGAAGTCCCCAGGATAAAACAGCCAAATCAAAAATACCGTTATCTACTGCACTGTAGAAAACGGCCAGGAAGACACCCTCGATGGTTTTTACACTACAAGAAAAGTGCCCTACAGCAACGGCTGTTCATATTAGCTGGGATATTTTTACCTACGGACATGATAAACACCGTCACTAGAAGTTAGTTTTATTTATATATTATTTAATTTTAATTTAATTTCTTGTTTGTTTAACAATTTTCCATATGTCAAAAAAAAAGTCTCACTGAAGCTTCTCTCTCGTCATGCACTCTCTCTCTCACTCGTCGTTCTTCTTCTCACTCTCAATCGATAAAAGCTCAGATTCAATCGTTAAACTCAGATTCGTCCTCTTCAACCTTCGATCGTCAAGCTTCGATCCATTCAATCGTCAAGCTTCGATCGATTCGTCCTCGTCAAACTCAGTTTCAACTGTTCCCTCTTCAACCTCAAACTCAGATTCATGCTCAAATTAAAGCTTCAGATTTGTACTCAAATTCACGCTTCGTACTCAAATTCAACTGTTCCCTTCTTGAACCTCAAACTCAGATTCATGCTCGTTGAGATTCAAACTCGTTCAACAACATTTCTCCTTCGTTGAGATTCAAACTTGTGCAAGGTATTTGAAATTAGGTATTTGAAATTAGTTTATATAATTTGGTAATTAGGTATTTGTTTCATCATTTGGTTTGTTGTATGTTTTGATTCATTTGTCTAAAGAAATTGAAGGTATCTGTTTTTAGCTAGAAAGCTTGTATGAACCTGTTTTATTTTGATGTTATAAACCTTATTTTACAACTAAGCTTATATGAAGGTTACATGAATCTGTTTAGAACTAATGCCAAAAATGCAAAAAAGAAGCTTATTTTGTATAAAGATTATATGAAGCTTATTTATGAACATCGTTGCGGCTTGTCTCGATGTAAAATATTCGGCAAATCAAAGGAAGGAAATCTATATAATGGCACGCAGTAGTTAGTTTGCCTATATGAAGATTACATGAAGCTTATTTTGTAGCCTTCTAATTGATTTATATCATTTGATTTGATACAGATTAATTTTGAAACTGTTGATTATTGCTGGATTTGGGGGGTAAGAATGGAAGGAGTGTTTCAACACTTACGTTCTTACTTTTGCAAGGATTTAGAGTAACTTTTTTCATTATTCCTTGATAGAAAATCATACTAGCAGGTGTTGTTGGTTAGGACTCTTATGATTAAATAAAATATTGAAATTTGCTCTATAAATGAGGTCTATGAATTAATTTGTGTGAGGATTGGTATATTGTGTCAATTGAGCTAAGCTAAGGCTCCTATATGCATTTGAATTGTCACTCATTATATGTCATATTTATGCACTATAGAGTACGCAAGTTTTGTGTTGAGTCTAGATTTATTGAGATGAGTTTTTTTGATTTGTTGGCCACATTTTGATGGTTTGATTTTATTTTAGTATACTATTTAATACTACATCTTGAACTCAAAATAGCACCAAAGATGAAAGATATGTTGTAAGAACTCAAAATAGGTTGGTATACAAGTTTCATTCCCAAATTTATTATATATCTTTGTGCATGATCAATAATACTTAAGTGTTCTATTATATGTTTGAGTACCATATAATAGAACAGCCTGGAGATGGTAACAAACAGGAACTGGTTATTTGAAGAGTCGTAGTCACTGATAATTGATAGTACCCTCTTTATAGCATTCATTATGATCCTTTTCTTTAGCTTGAAGGTGTCACTAATAATGCTATCTTTTCTTTATTCAAGAATTCCTCAAATTTGAGAATTTACATTGTACTGCATGGGAATCAAGAATTTTCCGAGGCTAATTCATCTTATGGTATGCTTCTTTATATCACTTGTATTAATATTGTAAACTTATTGTAGGACATGTGATGAACTGTGTATGTAGGGGCAATAGTCTCTCTGTTGGGGCTTTGAACTCTGGAAATCACTGTTGAAGTTCCTTGAGTATTGAATAATACTGTTATTCATTCTCTTTTATACATTCTCTTGGGAGTTTTGTCTTTGATTTTAGTTTTGGTTATATAGTTTCTCAGTGACTCTGACTATTACTGAATAAGTGTTATGATCCATGTGTTTCAGGTCATGGGAAACAATGTTGCAATCACCGTGGGTGGATCAAATGGTCATTTTGAGCTCAATGTTGCAATCTTGATGAATGAGAACGAACAATCCAAAGCTTTAATTGAAGATTTAAAGGTATATTTGTTTTTCAATATATTGTAGTTAGGATCATGTTTTGCTCTAATAAAGTGTTCCTTTGATTTTGTTTCCGTCTTCTTAAATTATTAGTCTATTCTTATTTACTATTTATTAGTCTTGCAATTTGTTGGTGATAAACTCTAATTTAGTGTATTTTATGTAGATATTTTTGTGTTAATTTAGAGTATATATTGCAGCTTTCAGTTTATTTGTGAGGCCTTAGTCTTATTTTGTTTGTAGCTTTTAGTTTATTGGTGCAGGTTGTAAAATTTAGTTTATTTTTTGCTGGGTTATGTATCCTCTGTATCATATTGAACTTTGGCCTAGATTTTGCAATTGAGTACTAGATGGTAATGTTATAGTATATAGTTTCATTATATACCCTGCTTTTAAATTGAGTTCATGTGCTCTATTTCATAATTATAGAGTGACAGAATTTAAATTATCTATCCAAAAAATTTACAAAAAAAAATGTGAAACCTTTACCAACGGACTGACCGTAGGTATAGCTCCCAGACTTTGTCCAACAGTCAAAAGTACCGTAGCTATAGGCTATTGCAATGGTTATTTTCCGTTGGTGTAGCAAATTAAAGGTGACGGAACAAAACACCCGTTGGAATAGGTTTTAGTGCCTATACCCACAGTTTTTGGACTTTTACCTACGGCCATCAGCTGTCACTATATGTCAAATTTCTTGTAGTGTTACAAACCAGTCAATATTGATATACAAATATCAATTCGAAGTGATAATAATCACTTTCTGAAACAACAAGAAATAATAAATTTAAGATGTGGTATATTGCCATGGTATAAGTATAACAATGTGAGATGTGCTTCTCTTTCTCTATCTCTGTCTACATGTGTATATATAATATATTTAAGATGTGGTATATCAATGGAAAAAGTTGGATAAAAATACGAAATTATATTTTCTCCACTAACAACACAGATATCGAGGCGTGTAACAAATATTTAAAAAAAGTAAAAAGTGTAATTTTGTTGTATTTTTGTTAAAAAATTGTATTTAAATAATATGTTCCATAATATTTTTAGAATTGTCTGTACATAATTGATGTATCTTTCTTTTACTTTTCTAACTAATGTTTTTTTTATTTGGTATGTCCATAAATTTTAAAATATATATCTATTAATAGAGTGAATAATGTCGGTCCACGATTTGAAACTTTTAGCAAAAACAATAAGAAAAATTAGCATATAAAACCCAACAAATTTTGAGGAAGGAAGTAAAATATTAATATATAATCAAGTCTTATTGTTGACTTTTCCCTTTTCTTTTTGGTCTTTGTTGTTGATTTTTTTTTTATCTACTAAAATTCTACAACCAAATCTGAAAATTTAGTAAATAAACTCCAACAAAAGAATCAATTATCAAAAATTTAAAACAAAAATAAAGAAAATTTCTCTTTAAGGCCCCAATGTTGCTCACATGCCCCTCAAAAACTCAAAAATAACAACCATTTTGGGCCTAGTGTGGATGAAATTATAGTGTGGATGAAATTATATCTTCTAAAATGTCATTATAGATGGGAATGTATATTCCGAAAGATAGCAAATGAGAAGATAGGATCTGAAATGGCACTTGATTTCGGAAGATAGTTTCCAAAATCTCAGGTAGTTTCTGAAGATATATAGAATCCAGAACAAATCAATAGAAGCGTTTTGGAAGATACATTCCAAAATCTCATGTAGTTTTGGAAGATTTGAAACAAGAAAATGCAAGATAAGCTTGAGGCAAGGCACATATGGGAAGATATCTTTTGAAATGTCATTATATATGGGAACATATCTTCCAAAATTAAACTTGATTTCGGAAGATATCAATTCCAATTGGTGGCAAATGAGATCCTAGAATCTGAAATCCTGTTTTATAGCAGGAAACACACTACTAGAAAAATCTTAAATACCGACGGAATTTAGAGACGGAATTCGTTTCTTCTCTAATAGTGACGAAATTAGAGACAAAAAAAAGAACTTAGAGACCAAAATTAAAATATATGTATTAGTCACGGATTTTAGAGACAAAAATTTTTGTCTCAACAAAGTTCCGTCTCTAATTTAATATTTTTATAATTATAATCGTAAACAATAGTTTGAGACAGAAATTAGAGAAAAATTTTTGTTCTGATTAATAGTTCACATCTCTATATCCGTCTCTAATTAGTCAACTTGATATTGAAATAGTCAAACATTTGTTAGAGACGAAATTTCATTATATATGGGAACATATCTTCCAAAATTAAACTTGATTTCGGAAGATATCAATTCCAATTGGTGGCAAATGGGATCCTAGGATCTGAAATCCTGTTTTATAGCAGGAAACCCACAAACCTTCCATCAGTTATTTTTTACATTTTTTCTTGGTGGCCAAAACCGAGTTTAAACTCCATCTCACCCCCAACTTCATCAATATAATTCCTCCCATCTAATTCAATCGATGTTTTTCTGTTTTTCCATTTTTGGTTATATTGTATTTTGTCTTGGTTTTGAATATATTTGTTGAACACTTTGCTTTTGGTAGTGTCTTTATTGGGATACAATATATGGACAAATTTGTGGATAAATTAACACAATTTTCGTTTCAAATTTCTTCTAACAGTAAATGAGATCTTAAAATCCGAAATTGCAACGGAAGATATCTTCCAAAATGATTAAAAACCACCAATGGAAGCCTAGATCCGAAATTTAGCTCTCAATTGGATCCTAAGATCCGATATAGGGCGGTTTCGGCACATATCTTCTGAAATCCTTAAATTTTCAAAAAAAAAAGGCTTCCAAAATAGAACTATTTGGATTATAGGATCCCGTTAAGGCATTTATTTCGGATCCTATCTTTCAATCACATTCAAAGGATGTTGAGGCAAAATCTCAATTTGATGTTTTAAAGATAACAAACCTCTTAATTATTTTTAAGTGGTTCTAATCTCTTTGGTATCTAACAAGTGCTCTTGAGTGTTTTTAATTAAGCTAGGAACAATTGAGCTATTAGATCAAATATCACGTTTTTATTTTGATAAAAACAAAAGCTTCAGGATCAGTCTCAGATCGCTCTCTGAGAACTTGCGCAAACATCTTTTTTTACACAATCAATGCAAAAGCACTTATGGATAAGTCAACCATGTACAAGACAAATGAACACTTTTATCTTGGGCTTAACTCACAAGATCTCTACAGTTAAAGAGTTCATTTAAGGCATGAAATATTTGGATGACTAGTGAAGTTACCACATTTGGCAAGTTCAAGGTTCAAGCATATGGACATTATCAAATGACCAAAGAAACATTCCCACATATTACTTGGACTGAATATTCATGAACCATTGAGAAATGGACAGCACTACAAGTCTATGTGTTGACTTGTACTTGGAATGAATAAAGAAAGAACAATCTCCAAAGTAGTCTCACATTCTCCTATGAAGCTTGTAGTTGCAACATTACTTTATGAGACATCAAGTACAGTCTACAACTGCTATTCTTATCCATCACGGTTGTCCTTTACATGCTTCAGCTTCTCTTCATCAAAAGGAAGGAGTTCATTCACGCCCAGAATTTGGAGAACGATCTCAGACCAATGCTGGAAAGATAAAATACTCACTTGGAGAGACACTAGCTCACATACAGCTGTTTAAAGTTTATCCAAAAGCTGCACAACGGTCTTACTTGTTTGTTAAGCAACATACAGCAACAATACAGCTCGACAACAGCTCATCATATGCTCCTCTTTCAAAAGTCAGAAGAAGAAACTTTGGAGATCAATCTCAGAGTAATATGTTTTCTTCATATATCATGAGCTGTCAAAATGCAGAGCTACTAGCCATTATTTTCAAGCTTCTAACGGACATACTTCGTGGCCAAGACTCTCTAATCATCATTCAACTATAAATAGAGGTCTTTGGCAACATTGAAGAGCAAGAGTTTTCACTACAACATTTCAACACTTGTCTTTGTGATACAAGTTTTATCAATAGCTCTTCTTTGTCTCTCTCACTCAGATCTGTAACTTTAAATATCTAGGATCAGAATATCCATTGAGTGTACTGAGAGTTTTCATCCATTTTCAAAACTTCTCAAAAAGTGTATTGAGTGAATAAGCTTTGATTACCAAATCTTCCATCATTGTAATCTTGGCTCAAGTTAGTACGTAACTACTAATTGAGTGACACCTTCATAGTCATTGTGACTTAGGTAGATTAAGTCTGTAAGGCTTAGAAGAATTGTTGGTCTTGGATCTAGATCAAAGGAAGTGTAACTTGAGATCATTAGCATCTGTTAGTGGACAATCTCACAAGGAGTGTGGGGACTGGACTAGCCCAACTTTTTGTGTGAACCAGTATAAACTGTTTGTGTGTTTTCTCTTTTCTTTACTCTGATTTACTTTACGCAAACATTTATCACACAAATCACAAGATATCACTTTTATATACTGTCAGAGAGCGTTGGGAGAACGTTCTCCAGTCTGCAACATATTTTGAATATTTGATTTAACTAACAATCTAAGAATACTTTTTGAGTATATTGTTTCTGATAATTTTTATAGGCAATATTTTAAAGGTTCACAATTCAAACCCCCCTTTCTTGTGAAAAATTTTGCTACTTCAAAGGACATTTTCGTCAATTTGGGGGGCTTGTAAGCAATTTAAGGGGCCTTAAAAGTAATTTTCAAAAATAAATATGTAAATTGTGTCAATGTAATAGTTCTTTTCCTCCGTTTTTTAATGGTGTAAATTGTGACCAATTATGTTTGAAAGAGATAGAATACTAAGAAAAAGCAAGGGTTTATTTGGAGACTTTGAAAGAGACAGAATACAAGTTACAACTATCTTTATTGTACGTTTGTTAGTTAACTTGTTGCGTAAGTTACAAGATTTGTTAGGGTAGATTCAGGAGGGTTTTGGAGGATGTTCGAGACCGTACACGGCGTAAAGTAAGTTTTAGAGGCATCAAATTTTTTACTTAGTGTTTGCGTGCGTATCATTTTTGAATGGTTTTTTGTATTCATGTTTATAATATTATAAGAACATCTCTGATAAAAATTTAGAATTGTTTAACATAATATGATTTATATATGAATTTTTATTTGCAAAAAACTAAAAAAAAAAAATATTTAATTTATCTCTTGTTAAAAAAAATAAAACTTTTGTAAGAGAAATTCATATATGAACTAAACATGAGCGCAAAAAAAATTATAATTTCGAACGTTATGCACGAGTTGAAAGAAAAGTAGGGACTAAAAACATTGACGGAAAATATTTCAAGGACTAAAAAATGTGAAAATATCTTCAAGGACTAAAAACGAAATTATAAAAAACTATAGAAACCAAAAACATATTTAACCCTTATAACTATATGACTTATAAAAATAAATGAGGCACTAAAATTATTATTTGCATAGGACATCCAAAATCTTAGAACCACCCTAATTAGTGGATTTGGATCCTCTCCAATTTTTCTCTCAAATTCTCTCTCAAATTATTTTTATGTGTCCTTCTCTCTCATCGCTTTTTCTCTCTCATCATTACTTGTTTATTTTTATTATTAATTTCTCTCTCTTCACATGAGAGAGAAAGACACATAAAAAAATAATTGGAGAGGGAATTGGAGAGAAAAAATTGGAGAGGATCCAAATCTCTAATTAGTTGTATGGTAGTTACAATGTGACTTCATCCTTGTATATATACACCTTGTAGTCCATCCGTTTCAAATTATATGTCACTTTGAAGAAAAAATTTGTATTAAATTATATGTCACTTTACATTATCAATGAAGTATTTAATGCATTTTTTCTATTATACCCTTAACTATTTATTACTTTTTCTTTTTTCAATTCTTCAATTTATTCTTTCAATACCATAAATGAAGGACAATTTTGTAAATCAACTCATAATTCCTCTTTTTCAGACAACAATGATTATATTTCTTAATATTTGTAAAAATGTCAAAGTGACATGCAATTTGGAACGGAGAGAGTAATAGTTGTTTCATTTCGGTTAACGAGAAAGTTCTTTTTCCTCATTCATTATATTCATAATTTTAAAACTATAGCAACTTTCGTATTAAACTACTGCCCCTTCACTAACATGAAAATCTCATTAGGTCTTTTATATTTTATATATATGAATTTTGCAAAATTGACCGTTGAATTGAAAGTTTATAATATATAGATCATCTATAAAAAAACTTAAAAAATTTAAAATTATTTGGTAGGTTATATTTGAGACCCATCAAGATTAATAGTTTATGAGTTATTATTAAATACTGTTAATTTTGATAGGTCTCAATAATATATCAAATTATTTTTAATTTTTCTAAATTTGTTTATGGAGGATCTATATAATATATAGTTTCAATCCAACGGTCGATTTCGTAAAATTCGTATTTGTTATAACGAAATCGCAAACTTGTGTCGTGGTGCATGTTAGAATTGGCCCTCCCAAAATAAAGCAAATCAAGCAACATTAGATTTGTTTTCCTTCTGTTCCGCTAAACATAAGTCAGTTGGTAAGGACATTGCATGATGTAATATGCATGAATCGAGTTTGAACTCTGATACTTTCACTTATTCACCTTTAAAAAGATGAGATTTTACTATTTTAGTCACTAAGAGCATCCATAATGGAGCTCCCCAAATTTGAGTTCTTAACTGGAACTCACGTGTACACATCAGTCATTTATTATTTTTTAATAATAGTTCTTAATAAGAACTCAATCCCTGTAACCCAGCACCTCTTCAAAAGTTTTAAATACGTCACAATATATTTTAATTATTAATAATATATAAAAGTAAGAGGGTCCCATAAAAAATATATTTTAATAAAAATTAAGGTTGGCCATAGAAGAGAGAGATAATTCTTATTTAAGAATCGATTCCTATTAAAAATTTAAAATTGTATTGTTCTAATGGTAATTCCTATTAATAACTGGTTCTTAATAGTATAAGATCTACCATTGAAGATGGTCTAAGCTAATTTTTGCTTTGCTTCTTCTTTTTCTTATCTTCTCACTTATTCGTCCTTTACTCTGTTTTTTGAACAACATTAGATTTATCAGGCTAAAGATGAATTCTAATGAAATTGGTGTGGCTGCTCTGGACCGACACGAATTACCCTGCTGCAACAGGTCTTTACGTTGTTGTTAGCGATGTTTTTATTGTTACTATGGCAATAAACAATTTTCCCACAACTTTTATATTAATACCTCTTTTCACACTCTTAATATCAATTTTAACTCTTGCACAACGCTAAATTTCAAAGACCGGCAAATGAGTATTTTTAATACTCTCTTAGTTCTTTTTATTTAATTGTCCAGTTTCGTCAAATTTAGCATTTTTAATTAAATGTTCATTTAGTGTTTTAAGGCTACAATTTGTTTGTCAATTGTACCATTTGTCAATTATTCTTATCTTTTTCAATAAAACTAATTGATCTTATATATTTGAAAAACTGAAAAAAAAATTTCTAAAATTTTTTTGGTACATAACATATCAATTTTTTTTTACATAATATATTAAATTTATTTAAAAGAAAAAGTGTGTGCAAAAAAATATGAATTAATTGGTGAATTAAAATTATGGTATAATAGGAAGATAAGGTGCAAAAATCCACTTTCTTAATTTGTTGTTACTATTCTAAACAGACACTTATATAAATACAGAGAGAGAATGATTATTACTGTTAAAACTGAACTCAGTAAAGTAGACAAAAATATGTTTTACATAGTTTCTTTCCATTGCAATTTTAAGAGTGTGAAAGCAATGTTTTACATGTTTTACAACTAAGGTATGTTCTTGCCATGCAATGCAATCTTTTGAGCAAAATTGCTTTATAATCGTAATTATGAGAATATAGAAGAGGATTTGTGATATTCGCTGATTCATAATTACATTTTTTTTTCAAATAATAATTGTTAAAATTATCATAAAATTAGTAACATTGGCCCTGTAAAGGCAGATTTGCAGAAGAGGAGTAGGGCCTATATTTCACACAACCATAAAATGGGCCTAGAAAATCACTAAACCTAACTTGAAAAAGGAAATTTCTTTAGCATCCTACTAGTTTTCTAAGGTGTCCTATAAAGTTACCAAAATACTTATGTCCGCTACGTAAGTAGCGGATAATATTTGTTACATAATTAAGTAACGAATGAGTTAAAAATTACATAAGTTTGGCTAGTTTAAGATCCCACACCCCGCAGAAACCCCGTAACAAAGTTGACAATTTTTATCATTTGCTACTTACGTAGCGGAGGACCATTTCACAAAAGAAAAAAAAACACTAGACAAATACGTTTTTTTTTTATAATAGAAATTTAGGTGACAAAATTACGTTTAATAACACAATATGGCAACTCATGAATATCATAACATTTGAAATAAATATTATTACATTACGTTGCAATTCATATTATAACATAAAACAAATTAAAAAAAATTACATTTGAAAGAAAAAAAATACATTTGAAAGAAATAATAATATTCAATTAGTCATAATGACCGGTCTTCTTACGGGTAAAAAAGACCACTTCTAGGTAGGCGTGTGCATGGTTTAAAAACCGCACCACACCAACCTAATTTATGGTTTGGTATAACTCCAAAACCATTTCAATGAAAAACCGGTTATTTAGAAAAATTAATTTGGATTTGGTTTTATAACCGGTTTGTAATAAAAATTAGTTACTCACTTAAACTAATTTTAAATTGATTTTTTACTCGAACTATATTTTTTTCTCTTGACAATACTCAAACATTTTTAATTTTTTTTATTAATTAATCATAAAAAACAGATTTATTAATTATTTTAAGAACATGACAATTCTTTTTTATTTTTGATAATAAAAAACAGATTTTTTTTTTGGTCTTATTATAAAAAACAGATTTATTAATTATTTTAAAAACATAATTCTTTAATTTAATGAATGAATGTATTGGGAAGATTTTTTTTTCTACCCCTACATTTAATTCTTTACCCCTACAAACAAACCAATATTCCCATGTTACCCCTTATTAAAAAATTTAAAAAAATGAGTTTTGAACACATAGCCACTGTTAAACTGTGGCTAATCTGGACAATTTTCAGAACACTTATTGTTATGTATTCCGGTAACAAGTGTAAATCGGAACAGTTTGGAAAAAGTGTTCCGGTAAGCGTTAGCCACGGTTAAACCGTGGCAAACCCTATAATCTGGAAAACTACAAACCTTCACCAATAACAAATGTTCTAAACTTCATCAATAACAAAAGTTGTTGTCTTTCTTTCCTCTCTTATCCATTCAAACCTTAATTTCTTGATTAAATCAAAGCAAAATTGTGAGAAGACACTAGTAGAAAAAACACTTTTTACATCTGCCCAAAAACACTTTTTACATCTGACGGTAAAACAGATGTAAACGCACGAGATATAGTAAGTATACACTTTTTACATCTGACTCGCGTCAGATGTAAAAACAACACCTTTTACTTCTGACTTAAGTCCACCAGATGTAGTAAGTATATACATTTGAATTATTTTTTTAATTAAATTGGACATTTTACATCTGACCAAGTCCACCAGATGTAAAATATTTACTTTACTTAATTTTTTTTTTAAATCCATTTTTTTTAATTTAAAAAATCTCAAAATACCACTACAATTCAACATTCAACTAAAACCATTACAACATATAATAAAATGTTTCAACATTCAACAACCACATCAAATGTCATTACAATATCAAATGTCATTACAAAACCTTAACCAAAATACAAATCAAAACATCGTCATAATCAAAACATTGTCATACTTTCTTCATCTGTATCATTCCAACAATAGTATCTATACAATATGAAAATTTTTCTACTATTACACCAAATCATTCTATCCAAGGTAATGAAACTTTAGTGTCTTCAGCTAGAACTTTTGAAGCTGGATTCGTCAACTTTGCAAATTCACAACTCCAATACTTTGGTATATGGTACAAATCCATATCACCTAGAGTCTATGTTTGGATTGCCAATAGAGACTCTCCAATACAAAACTCAACACCAATTCTAAAACTAACCTATCAAGGAACTCTTACTGTTGTTGATGATTCTAGAAGCATTATATGGTCCTCCAATGCATCAACAATTGCGGCGAAACCTGTCTAATCACTTCTAGATTCAGGAAACCTTGTTGTGAAAGATGGAGAGAGAATTCTGTGGGAAAGTTTTGATTCAGAGAGATTGGTATGGTCAGAGAGTAGAAAAGATTGGCATATTATATCGATTCGTCCGTTGGATCAGTGTGCATATTATTTAAGTTGTGGTAATAATTCTATCTTCAATATTACAAACTCTCCAAGAATATGTCAATGTTTGGAAGGTTTTGTACCAAAGTATTATGAAAAGTGGAATTCTTTGGATTGGTCTGGTGGATGTGTCAGAAGAATAAGGTTGAATTGTAGTGGAGATTTGTTTTTGAAGCATTCAGGAATTGAGTTGCCAGATACATCCTCTTCCTGGTTTAACAAGAGCTTGAGTCTTCAAGAATGTGAGAAAAAATGTGTTTGAAAAAGTAATAGTAGATGTTTGATTTGGTTTGGAAATATAAGGGACTTGAAAAACAATATAGTAGCAATGTGACCCTATCAATGGAAAGGTTTCAACTGGCACAATGAAGTTATTACAATTCAAATATAGTAGCAAATTGATAAGTTATATTCGGTGTTTAACACTTTTCTGGAACAAATTCACAGACAAAAACATAGGTTTAGATGATGCTTAACCTATTTCAAAGATGCATATACTATCAAGAAATTTTAAACATAGATGCAGCTAGCAGATTCCTCATCATTAACAAAATATGATTGCAAGTAGTATGATATAATACATGGTTTCTTACCTATAATGTGGATTTATACCACTAGTTTCAACACTGAGTTCATGCATATTAGTCTTCCCAACAAGCATGGCACCACATAATCTTAAATGCTTAATATAGTAGTAAGCATCGTCTGTACAAGGCCTTTGTTTGTGCAACCACTTTGTACCTCCTAGAAGACACCATTTAAAGATGCTTAAGGTGAATAATGAAATCAGAAGCTAAAACATTTCAAATTATGATTACATCACTGGTAGACATAGCACTACCTGTAGTAGGTATGACAAACAATCTATTTCATCTTTGATAGCAACAAGAACTCCATCCAACACAGAGATAGGTTCCCCTACAAAATCAACATACACCAAATGAGTATAAAAAACAATCTATTCCATTTTGAATTGGCATATGAATTGCTTCTATACAGTACCTTTCTATTCGATACACCTTTTAAATAGGAAAACCAAATTGCTAGCCAAATAAACATGCAACTATCCATGAACATAATTATAAATAATTGATTTTCCCTGCATATTATCTGCAGTCGTCAACATTAAAGGTCCATATAATTCAGACCATAGGAAAACTAAAATCAGTAGATATACAATGAATTTCTCTAAAGGAAAATTAAAATCAGTAGACAATACATATCTGGAAACAAATACAGAAATTCTCCAGATGATACTCACAATAGCTTTCAAAAGTGATCGGTCACGATCGGTAACAAATGTAACATCAGATCCTGCTCTTCCAGCTCTTGCAGAACGACCCACTCGAGAGTTGATAAAGATATGAAAGTCACTAGCCCAGAGAGAAGTGACAAAACTGTAGGATGTACAACAAAATTACAAAACCGCGAATTTGTCAAAATATTAGTTATCAAGAGAAGAGTTTTCAGTTATCACTGATATAGTTCATAGAGTATACCTGGTGAGATCCAGAAATAACTTTATTGTAGTCATTTCCAAACCATGTCATCCGGAAATTTGATAGCTGGAACACCTCTTATTTCGACGTCAACGAGGGGTGCCTGAATCATCAATAAGGTCGAGAGTTCTGGATCATTCTGAATCATATCAAGAGCACAATAGCACAAAATTGGGTTGAAAACTTCAATCAAATTTTTTAACCTATGCCTTTTGAATCATTACATCTAATTTGTACAAAATTGGAAATTGACTAAGTCAAGAGTTTTAACATATAAAATGTTACTCAAACCAGATGAATATTGCAGACAAACAATTTTATGCTCACAAAATTTGCCTAATTGCAGTTCATATGCTTATAATGCTTCACATAAACCATATTAACAAGCACATAAACCAATCAAACAAATCAATGATAACCCCTATAACAATATATGTCCCTCTTATTGTATGCGAACTGAAACGGGCTTCGAACGGCGACTGAAACGGTAATCGTGGACTGCTCCGAATGGCAAGTGAAAATAAATATAGTAAATCATCACTCTTATTGTATCCATGGACAAATCTAAATGCTATACCATACAACCTTACACAATTTACAAGATCTAATTCCTCAATTTAAAAAACTTCAAAATAAAAAACACATCACCCACTAACCTAAAAAACCCAAATTTCATCTTGAAACACACTAATCACAAAAACCTAATACATGAAAACAAGTGTAGATTGAAGGGTAGTTGTAAATTAGAAAACTTTGGAGCATACCAGAAAAGGGAAATTGAATCAACCAACACGGAAAAGACCGATATCACAAGAACCAAGAGAAGTAGCGAATTCATCAACAATAGTTAAGCAAGAAGTGATCCAACCACTGAGAGCTATCCAAAGTTTGATCTTAGAAATTGAATCAGTACCCGTGTCTTCGTGATTGAGCTTCGATTCGTGAATCAACTTTAGGGTTTCAGTGAGAGAGGGAATGAACTTCCTGACAGGAAGTTTCAGTGAGGGTTGCGCGAGAATGATAGACGTACGACTTCAGTGTGAGGGAATGAGTTCGTGAGATTGGGAATGAGTTCGTGAGATTGGGAATGAATTTAGGGTTTCGCGTGTTTTTCCAAATGAGAGAAGGCCTCAGTGAGATCTGCGTGAGAGAAGGCTTTAGTCACTTGAAAGACATTTTACATCTGGGGATATTACCCAGATGTATTATTATTTTAGACAATTTTCAAAGTAATTACAGAATTGCCACCGCGTTGACATTTCACTTCAGGTTAGGTCAAACCAGATGTGAAAAGTAGTGGCTATGTATTTGTTTACTTCAGGTAAAATTGAAACTAGATGTAAAACGTATTTCATATTCTTTTCACATCTGGCATCTCTTCCACAGATGTAAACACTCTTATTAATAAGTCATATTTCCACTAGTGAGAGAGAGAGGCAGAAACCAAAAAATCAAACAAGACAAACAGAAGTTAGAAAATTGATAGAAATCAGTAACAGAAAAGGTAGAGAAAATAAAACAAATCCCTCATCTTTCGATCTCTATAACTCACCAATAGAACACACTATCACCATCTTTAACAAACCTTCCACTACTTCCACCATCTTCAGCAAACAGAACCACCACCAACCACTTTCAAACCCCATCTCTTTTAACCATCTACAAATTACCACTACCATTTTCAACAACTCCTCAATCCATCAAAACTCCTCAAACCATAGTACAAAATAGAAACGAAATTGAATAGAGAAGAAGAATAAAACGACATAACAAAGGAAAGCGGAAGCCAAATCACCAACCGCAACCCACCACCGCCGGCGGTGGCCAGTCTTCACCGTCGGCGAAGCTCTCTCTCTTAGTCGGTTAGAACTTTTGCTTTTTTTTTAATGGCTTATGAATGTTCTATTGGTGAAGGTTTGTACTTTTCCAGATTATAGGGTTTGCCACGGTTTAACTCTTACCGGAACACTTTTCCCAAACTGTTCCGATTTACACTTGTTACCGGAATACGTAAAATGGTGTTTCGAAAATTGTTCCGATTAGCCACAGTTTAACCTTGGCTAAGTGTTCAAAACTCATTTTTTTTAAAATTTTTTCAAAAGGGGTAACATGAGAATATTGATTTGTTTGTAGGGGTAAAGGGTTAAATGTAGGGGTAGAAAAAAAATCTTCATGTATTGGTTTAGAAACAACCTAAAAAGATTTTTTTGACTAATCCCAAAGCCCCAAACATGTTATTTACTTGGGCCAAAAATCATTTTTGAACCTCCCTTTTACTAAAAATTATAAAATATTTAAGAATATAAAAATATTGAGATGGTTGAAAGCTAGAAAAACACAAGAAAGGGGGTTGAATTGTGTTTTGCCTATTTAAAACTTTTTCTAAAACTTAGACAAGTTGGCAGCGGAATATATAAGACAAACAAAATTTAAGAGCAATCAAGGAGACACGAAGAGAAAGAGAGAGACACAAGCAATTTTATACTGGTTCTTCTCACAAACGAGAGAAGTCCAGTCTTCTTGTACTTCCAAGAGATTTCACTATAATCACACAAGATTATACAAATGCTCAAGTACGCAAGCATGACACTTCTACAAATTGCTCAAGCACATAAGCAAGAGACTTCTACAAATTGTTGAAACACACAAGCAAGAGACTTCAAATCTTACACAAGATAAGATAGATAAACAATGTGCACCTAAGACTAGAACTCTATTCAGGTTTTAAACAAATACCAAATATCAGAACTTCTTAAAAATGAAGCTTTCAGAGTTTAAGTTTTGTGCGTGTGTTTTCTTTGATAGCTTTGAATATCCAGTAGCTTCTTGAAGACTTCAGTGTTTGCCCAGAAGAAGTAAAGTTTCTCATTTGTACAGACGCTTCTCTTTCAGATGTATTGACTTAATCCTTAGTCATCTTTTAATTTGACCGTTGAGGAGTACTTCAGTGATACTTATGAGGCAAAATCTATTTCCTTCTTAAGGCTCTTCTGAGTACATATTGTAGTTGCTTCAAATACAACTCTTTATGCTAGCTTCTGAGAGTCTTCAAGTCTTTCAGAGCTTCTGACTCTTAGTCAGACTCTATTCTTTTCACTTTTCTACATTCTTACAAAGTAAATTTTTAGCATTCGAATTGTGTATATAATATTTTGTTATCATCAAAATCTCATAAAACTCTTGGGGTTTATCTTGAGAACCATTCTTGTTCCAACAATGGTTGACCAACAGCCATGGTGGTTGACCAACAATCAACGTGGTGGGCAAACGGCGGAGCTCCCGCACCGGCACGACGGAGCACCGCCGGAACATGGAATTTTCCGTCGAACCACGGCGGAGCTCCGACGACGGTACGGTGGCTCACTTTTAGACATGTAGGGTAAGACAGTCACATTTGTGTTCGGGAATGTCCCACTTCTAGACATGATCTTCTGTCAGTCCCACGGGCCTCGGTTTCGGTTACTCATACTGCTCCAACCATGGTGAATAAATACATTGATGGGTGCGATATGAATAGACGATGAAGGACTATGCGACTATATATTCACACACAAAATAACTAAAACTATAAAAGCTATAGTTACTAAAAAAAAAAAAAAACATAATAAGAGAAGTAGGAGGGGTGAGGTATCATAAAACCCAAGGGGTCTATTTATGGCATTTTGGTCGGATAAGTGGCCAATTAAAATTGGTCACTTGGCATGCTTTTGACTGGTGCAGTAGACTTGACCACCGACAGGTCCGCTACTTAAGTACCAGAGAGCATATACAACATTTATAAAATAAATTCTCATTTTTATAATATTTGCTACTTAAGTAGCAGAAGAGTAAAAATGGAAACATGTAGGGCGGCGAGAAACTAGTAGGATGCCGAAAGTAATTCAAAAATGGAAATGTATTGAAATAATTTACAAAAATAGTCGTAGCTAATATTAGTTCAAAATTCAAAATAATAGAATATGGATTTTTAGTAAAAATGTATTGAACTGGGTTTGCTAATTTACGTACTCCATCATTTTTTAGGTGAGGGTAACTTAACTGCTCCTATAAGAAATATGTTGTAATTGAACAAATGTGAATGAGAATAAAATAAAATAGAGATCATAAAGCTTATCTTATGATTGCAGTACTAGTAATTGATGTTAAAGTATTCAACCGTAATGTATACAGCCAGTATCGAAGAATAACCTGTAAAATACCAAACCATGAAACAATACCTGAGGCGTGCTGATCGCACTGTCCTTAAGGATTTATCCGACTCATAAGCGCAAATCCCTTAGGATTCAACAGGTCCTTCCCAGATATAAATCATATCTGAGGTAACATAACTAGCAAGAATTAATAAAAAACAGGTTGATGTTAAAACTCAGAGACTCAATATGTGAGAGGAAATATTTGTTCTCCATTTCATTTTTCTACCTCCCACTCGCTATGCTGATACGCAAACATATATAGTGGAATTTAGCAAACTGAAAGGTCCTATTATTATGGTAGCAGAGCATTAACATGTTAGTGGTGGTTCCTATTAATAAGGACTTGTAAAAACGTGCCTTGACTAACCATAATAATAGCACATACTTTTGAAATACATAATAGTTATCATAATTATAAAAATAATACCAACAATCCCCCACATATTTCAAAAGTTGAATAATAATAATTTTCTCCGAGTTAACATCGTAGATGCAATGCATCAAACTGGTGTAGCAAGCTATATAAACCAGTCCTAGACTGATAGTACTTAACATACAGTAACATTGGTGTAGCAAGCTATATGAACCAATGATACTTAGCGTATGTTAGCGGTCTACCAATCGCATTACACCCCCACAGTTCTTGTTGTTGACGCTGTGTTGCGCGAATAGGCCGTGCGCGTGCCTGGATTCTTTCATGAGTGCTCTAGAGATTTCGCCAGGATCTCATACAAGCGGCCCCACTTGACACTCAAATAGGTGATTTCGTCAAGTGTATGCTGCAAATCATACACCACCCATAAGGGATATGAAATTCATTAAAAGCTTTTTAGTAAGCTTAACCTCTCAATAATGCAGTGTTTAACATTCTCTCAAGTACACCATAGGAAAGGGACAAAAATTAAATTTAGTGTTAGCAGAATTAACTAGTGACTTGTTCTTACCCATATGAACCTTATTCATGGGATCTCCAATCACAAAGGTTGGGTTACCATCACTTGTTAATTTCAAAAGGCTTAAGTCCAATTCCCCTCGATGTGTCACAAAATTATTTTTTCCCAGGGACTTTGTTTAGTAGCTACTTTATACACAAATGATGAAAACAATTTTCTTTCATCAAGTAATATTGACTAAGACGTCTCTAAGTCAATTTTCTTTCCGCAATAATATCATACTGCTTAGTTGACTAAGCGACAACATTTTCATTTATAATAAATAAATAAATTCACTTATAGATTTATTCGCATCGACTCTTTTCCAATTAAGAT